>PVLA01000244.1:53160-665245 GCA_004027455.1 Hydrochoerus hydrochaeris
ATTATTCTTCTACCTAGGCATGGGGGAGGGGATGGTACAAAACTATGGATATGGAGGGGCTGGGAAAAAATCCGTTTTGCCCTGAAGCCTCTGGCTTACAAACTGGGGCGGGGGGGGGGGGAGTTCAGACTACTTTTCCTCTATCCCTAAAAGCTATCACCAGAGATTGCCATCAGGCACGTTTAACCGGGCGGTCCCGGTGGCCACAGCTCGCTTTTCCAGCAATACGCCCCACACCGCTTCGCCACTCCTCAGGGTCTTCAGCGGGAGAAGACCTCGAGGGCGCCGCGGACTTTCGGAACCCGGCGAGGGGACCCCGCCCGCAGTAGCCAGGCCGCGCCCCGGCCCCCGCCCGCGGCCCGCCCGGACCGCCGCCCCGCAGCCCGGACCGCGGGAGCCTGGAGCGGCGGGACCCTCGCCGGGCGCCCCCGGCCCGCGCCCCGCTGTCCCGCCGCCCGCGCGCCGCAGGCCCGTCCCGCGCTGTCAGAGCCCGCGGTCCGCTCCGGGCGCCAGGCTGCAGCTCTGCGCGCGGCCGGCGCCGAAGGCCCGGCGCTGCCGGAGACAGCACCCAGGAAGGCGGCGGCGGCGGGCGCCTCCCAGGGCCCCGGCCCCGCGGGCCTCGCCCCGGCCGCGCCGGCTCGCGCCTGTCAGGGCAAGCGGGGCCTCCCCCGACCGCCAGCCACCCGGCTGCTCGAGAGGCAGGAAGGCAGACAGGAAGAGCCGACCAACAGACACCCTCCGCCTCGCCGGCCCCAGGTTACCATCGGGAGCCCCGACTCAGCCATCCTCGCTAGCTCCTTCCTCCTCCTCCTCCTCTTCTCCAGGAGCGACGCTGCCCAACCGCCGCCCCCCGTCCGCCCCTCCCCCACTCGCCCCGCCCCTCCACACACTCTGGCTCCCACCGCCCCGCCCCACCCCTCCGGCGCGGGCTGGTCACTAGCTGGGAAAGAAAAATGGGCGGAGCCGGACCTAGAGAAATCACCCAATCACTGTGAGGCACTGGTGCCTGCTTCCCTCTCTTTGCCCTCTCGTTGAGCTCCGCCGCTCTACGCGGTCTCCTGCCCACTGGGCGCCGCTGGTTTGCCGGACCACCGAGTTAAAGCCTCCGGCGGGGTAGAGCGGACGACTCCCGATTTGAAGTTAACAGTTGAAGCTAAGGCAGCCATAACTGATAGTGGCAGCAAGAGTTTCCTGCCTTCCGGTCTCCGGTGTGACGTAGATTTTTCCTTCGCCCCAATCTCTCCGTTACCCGGGGCAACAGCTGAGCCGACCAGGGAGGGAAGCTTCAGTTAGGTAGGCCTCAGGAGGGGACAATACATGACCAGATTCCCATATTAGGAGAGTTAATTCATACTCAAGGCTACAGGTTTGTTTTCCTGGCCGTTATTTTTCTGAGAAGCCTGTCACTTACCTAGGTGGACAACAGATTCGGGCTCCAAAAATCCCTCTCCTGTCCGGAAGTTGCATTTGGCACTTCCGAATAGGGTCACGCAGAGGGATGAGAACAGTCGCCGCCGCCCGCGCCCCTGGTGGAGCCTGTTCTCAAGCGGAGCCGCAGTACGAGGTAAGTGTCCCTGGGGCCCCAGGCGCGGGCCCGACTCGGGCCGCACGGTCTCCGGGGGACTGAACGCTGAGAAGGTGCGCGGGGCTCCAGGCCGCTTCCGCTGGAAGGAGGTTTTCTTTCCGGCTGGCCGGGCGCTGGCCCGCCTCCCTCCGCCCCTCTGAGGCTCCCTGTGGGGCGAGGCCGCTCTGCTGGCTGCCCCAGGCCAGCTGGAGCCGGCGAGGCCGGGAGGGCCCTAGCGGGGTGGGAGCGCGCTGCGGGGCGGCTCCGCTAATTTCTGCAGGATGGAACCTCCGCAGGTTCCCATCAAGTGCAGTGCTTTCACTCCCTGACCTCTGGAGAATTCTAGAGTTTGAGGAAATCACTTTCCGCCTCCGCGGCGAGACCGCAAGTCTTATTTTCCCAATCGCCTCTCTTCACCTGATTTTTCTAGCTTTTTCTTTTCTGGCCTTTCTTGGGCCTTTGCAAATCTTAAGTTCTAGGTAAAGGTATACTGTCCTAATTCACTGAGGTTTATTAAGCAAATTATTGCTTGTGCTTTTCGTAAAAGACCGTATTTTACACTGCTTTTGCCAAGATTATGATAGTATCTCATGTAGTTCTTTCTGTAGGTTTGAACCAAGAACTCTCAGTCATCTTGATAATCCCGTATTAGATGCCTAAAGCTGAAAAAAAAATGCAGAACGTTCAGGTACATTTAAAAATTGATTATACAGTACCTAGCCAGCTGACAGTGGAAGTCTTACCCTCTCTCTACCTAATTTCTTTATAATTTCTTAGTACTCAGAATCCAGCAAGAATGAACAGGTAGCCATTTGTTTTGAGGTTAACCACAGTAATTTGTTGTAGCAGTAACGTTTTGCGATTTAATATCCATGATTCTATTATTACTGGAGGTGTTTCCAGATTCGCCCCAACAGGAAGTAGTATCCTCCAAGCTTATCTAGCTCTTTCTGTATCTTTTTATGACAATCATATGTTATGCGACTGCTGCTTGTTTTTATCTTCACTACCATGTCCGTTCCTAAACAGAATGGTTTGCATCAAATTCACCTGCCTGCGATGTCACCCTGTGTAGGATAGTACTTGGGTAAATACGTAACTGAAAGATTGAATATACTGTTTCCTGGATGCCTAAGACACTGCCAGCCCTATTTATGGATCTTCAGCTTATCTGAAATTTAGTATAGTCCTACTACTCAACTTTTTCTTAGATTTTTTTCCCTCTAAATTCTGGCCACATGATTTTTCCCCAAATGTTTTATTATTAAAATCTTCATACATTAAAAAGCTAAAAAAGGACAAAGTTCTTATGCCCAAATCCTATATCCAGCAGTTGTTAAAACATTTTGTAACATTTATTTCATTCCTCTACATTTTACTGTCACTGAACCATTTGGAAATAGGTTACAGACAGTGTTAGGTAGACACCTCTAAGACGTCTAGCATGAATTTCCTAGGAAATTTGAAGCAGTTCTGCAAAACACAATACTATCATTACAGCTAAGAAAATTTATACTTCTGTAATATTTAAAAGCTTTTGTGCAAATTTCCCTAAATGATTCAAGAATGTCTTTTACACCCTGTCCCTATCCCATACCCCCCAAATCAAGATTTATGTGTTGTATTTGGGTGCTACAACTCTAGCCTTAACCTAGAACTGTTTGCCATCCTTTCCCCCATGACATTGACTTTTGAAGACTTTTTACACTAAGTTCTCTTTGAAAAAAGCCTCTCCCCGTTTTTTCTATGAACCAAGAGTTAGTATAAAAAGTTAAACAATTTTTTGAAGGAATGCTTAACAATACTTTTCCAATCATGATTAAGCCTTCTTACATACAACTTTTACTCTTGCCATAATTTGCTAGTTAAATCCCTCCCGCTTAGCAGACAGAGTTTAGCATTTAATCTTGGGAGTGGAGTATGTTTCCTCAGCTGGCAACACAAGCTGCCTACCTTTAATAAAGTGTTGCTGCTATTTTGCCTAGTTGAAGCTGATGCAATGCAGTCTGTAGCAAAGTGCACTGATGTCAGCATAGTTTCATGAGTTTCAACTCTGGGCACCCTGCAGTTTGTTGATGAAAGATGTGTGGGCCCTGCAATTCAAATATAGATGACTCTTGTTATTAAAGCATATACTTAGGTAACTGTTACCCAACTGGCCACAATTCAAGTAATTTTTTTTTCCCTGAAATTCTTTTGCGAGTTCTAATTGGCCCTGGTGTTTCTGAGATAGTTTTTTTTGGTAGCATTAAACAGAACCTATTAAAAATTGCAAAATCAAAATTATATTTAACACTTAGGTCACAGAAACAGTCTCTAACCAGTGAATAGAGAAGTGTTTGTGGAATTTACTTCGTGATCACAAGAGGAAAACTCCTAAGGTTACCAATCTCATATATTCCTCCTCCCGTAGACATATTTCATTATAAAAGTGAAAGAATGAAAATGCATTTAAGGAAGCAGAAGAAAATGGTATTGGAGTACAAAATAGGTTCAAGATTTTTCCTGATTTCTAGGGGGCTTTAGAAAAGTCTGTATTTTTTATAATAGGAAAACAGATTTTGATGTTTCTAGCATCATATGGAAAGTTACATAATGTATTATCAGTTGTTTTCTTTGGGTAGAAAGAAATTTGTTTATATGGGATTATGAAGCAACTTCATTTTGCTTTTCCAGATAGGGGTCACTGTTTTGCTCAGGCTGCTTTTAAATTCCTAGGTTCAAATCCAGCATTTCTATCTTAAACTCCCAGGTGTCTGTGATTACATGCACCACTGTACCTACCTATACAAAACAATTTTAAAATCACTCCAGATTTAACATACCAGGCTTAAAGACAAAAGTAGAAGAGCAGCTACCGTACTTATTGGACAAGAAGACAGGAAAAGCAGAAAATAAGAGAAACAGATGAATATCAAAATATATTAAAACTTGCTGGGCATGATGGCACACTCCTATAATCCCAGCACTCAGGAGGCTGAGGTAGGAGGATTGTTGCAAGTTCAAGACCAGCCTAGGCTACAAACTGAGCCCAAGGCCAGCCTGAACCACATAGCGAGACCCTTTCTCAAAAAAACCAAAAGAAAAACAAACACACAAAAAAATTATTTATATATATATATATATATATATAAATAATTTTTTTAAAGTTAGTTGACATCTAAAAATTTGCAAAATAAAAATGTAAGTTTGACAATCATGCCTAAGTTTCAGGAACAGTATGTTTAGTGGCTGGGTAACCTTGAACAATTTACTTGTTCTATTAAAAGCATCCTTAATGGGCTGGGGATTTAGCTCAGTGGCATAAGTGCCTACTTTGCAAGCACATGGTCATGAGTTCGATCCCCAGTACCAAAAAAAAAAAAAAACTATAAAAAGCATCCTTAAAATTTTCTAAGATCATTGAACAGAATTCTAAGATATATAAAGTGCTTTGGCTTAATTTATAGCACATGGAATGTGATCAAAATATGGTTGTTATCATAAATAACTTCTGCAACAGTCCAATTTGGGCACATAGTAGGCATTAAGTATTTTAGTGAATGACTGAATTCAAGAAAATTCTCCACAGTTAATATGGGGAACTTAATGATTCTGATTCAGTGTTTTGCTATTTAGAGGGCTTAAGGAAAATTTATATTTTTAATAATAGCCCAACAATTTTTGATGCTGGTAGTTAAGGACCAGGCTTTGAGGAGTATGTAAAATATCCAACAATTCTCTTTCCTATATATGTTGGAAATAGGTAACTAAATGTCTCAGGTGTGAAGCAAATACTTTTTCTAAAAGGTAATAAATAGTATTAATAAGGCCACTGTCTGGTATTAAATTTTGAAAGGCATTGTGCATAAGTAGCATGTGTCATTGTCTACTAATAATGTCTGCTACTGTAGTGTACCAAAGCCAACAACATCATCAAAACCCACCAAGTAAAAACAACAAAAAAACACCAAGTACAGTTCCTGTGCTAAGGCCTAAGCACATTTCAGAAACTAGACCTGCACATTTTATTCACATGAGTCTGAATTAATTAGCCAAATTGAGCATGTTGCAGCATTTTTCTACCAGCAGATGCCAGATAGCAAAGCAGAATAGAATCTACTGTAGTCTCCAACTGTATGACATATGTTAGTTGGCATCTCCAGATGAATGCTATCAATCCATATTAAGCACTCTGCTAGCATGTGGGCAGTTGCTCAAGTGAGAGTGAACATTACTACTTTGTGTCTGTTAAAAAACATGTTCTTTCTGGGGTTCCCATTTCACCTTTTTCTCATATTTGTATTTCAGAATTTATGTGTTTGAAATTTCATCTATCAGTCAACCTCAAGTCTTGGGTAAGACAAAAGATGATTTTTTTATTAGTTATTTAGCCCACTCCTGCAAAGCCATTCACAGCCTGCACTAAAGAAGCTGATTTAACATATTCACAAAAGAAAGATATCTCTTGCTGTCTTTTACATAAATAAGATTGTTCCTGGGCCTTCTTTGATTACCAGGGGCTTTATTTTTATTTCTCAGTGTACACTAGGGCAGGCACATGCTTACAGACCCAGCTAGTTTGGAGGCTGAAATAAGACCATTTGAGCAAAGGGAGTAGAGACTAGCCTAGGAAACCATAACCAGACCCCATCTCACACATAAAAAATAAAAAATTCCAAGTGTCTTTAATGGCTAGGCAAGGACAAGGGAACACTATACACAGTAGTAAAGACTTAGAGCACATGCTCACCTAACTGGAGCATCACTTCCCAGCATTAGCTATATTTTGCTGTGGAACAATGTACACTTCATGTAGAGCTAAAACTTGGATTTTATATGAAATTTCCAGACTTAAACATTGACTCAAATGCTTTTTAAACATATAGGAAGCCAGTAGAACATTTAACTGGATAGAACCATAGGCCACCAGTTTATGATCTCTGTGTTTCTACATGAAAGCATGATTAGTACTCTAGTTGAGAATCTCAAAATGGGTTAGAAGTCTTGTATTTTTGCCTTAGTTCAGGTGCTATGACTTCTTTAGGTTGAGCAGAAACAAAAAAAGTCTCCAAATTTTTTCAATCTTGAGTTCTGCTATGAAATAGATTTGCCTTATAGTTTCAAAAACAGCTTAAGGACACAATTTGGCAGTACATACTGGGGTTTTTTTGTTTTTGTTTTGTGGTTGGTTTTTTCGGTGTACTGGGAATTGAATCAGGGCCTTCACACAGCTATATCCATACCACATTTTTTAATATTATATTTTGAGACAAAGTCATTGAATTGCGCAGGCTGAGCTTCAACTTGGAAGTCTTCCAGCTTCAGCCTTCCAGAGTGCTGGGATAATAGACATGTAACACCATATTTGGCTACACTTTTTGTTTTCATACAGGTTACCACTAAATCACCAAGTTGACCAAGCTAGGCTCAGACTTGGGACCCTCCTGCCTAAGCCTTCCCAACAGCTGGAATTGCTGGTATGCACCACCAAGCCTGGTCTATGCTACTTTAAATAAACAGGTTTTTAAAGGAAAACACCATTAAATAGATCCTGCTGTCTTATAGGCAACACAGTGTTTATAAAGATTCAAATTATTTTAAGAGTTGGAAGATACCCCCATACTCTATAGCAAGTCCTTTATTATATATAGTGCTATGAAAATTATACCTAGAGTAATGCTTGGATTTATTACTTTGTACTTATAGGCACTTTATATTCACTTGAACCTTGCAACCAAGGAAAGATATGAAAACATGACTTTTATGAAGAAATCAAGCTTCTGGTTAATTAAATGTATTCAATCACATAGCTAGTTATTAGTGTGGTCAGAGTACAGCATTATACCCCATTTAAAGTGTGAACCTGAGGAGTACAACTACTTAGCATAACTTATAGCCCTATACCCCATTTAAAGTTCAAATATGAAATAAATTGATAAGAACAAAACCTCTACTCCAATCTTCTTTATTTGCACTATACTATCATAGCTTATTTAAAACACTTGGAGCCCTAGAATACTTTGCAGCAATCCATTTCAGACTTTAAAAATAGAATTTCATGCAATTAGGATAAGTCGATGAGTTTAAATAAATTAATGGAGGAGATAAAGTAGTAACGGTGGGGACTTAGTAACAGGTTAGTAGTAGGAGGCCCATATTACAAAAGAGAGCAACAACATGTATTCATGCAGTGGCTCCTTAGGGCCTCTAGCAAAAATCAAATAGTGGAAGACAGTGTAACCTATAAGGACAGTTTTTTGAAACATATCCAATCCTGTCCTGAACACTTTTAGGAATCAAGAGTTGGCTTTGCCATTCACAGTATGTTTTTCAGTTTGGATTTTAGTCTTCTTGTCCTCTTCTCTGTCTGCCTATTATGTGACCATAGCCTACGTTTTTTGGATGGCTAAATAAAAACTGTGATCTGAAGCTAATAGTTACGTCCAGCTATTTAACTTATGGTCTTGAGCTAATCAGTGTATTCATCTGAACTGTAACATAAGGTCTCTTATACTTTGTGACATATCACAATGAAGAAAATACTGGGTTTTTAAAAATATTGCATATTTCTAATTAAGTTTGAGACTTGAAAGTTGTATTTTTTTAAAATAATAGTTACTGTGGTGGTACACACCTGTAATCATAGCTACTCAAGAGAATGAGACAAAAGGATTGCAAATCTGAGGTCAGCCTGTGTAACTTAGCAAGCCCCAAAATATAAGGGCTGAGGCTGTAGCTCAGAGCTCCCTATTTAATTCTCCTACTACAAACAGTAATAATACTTCGGGCTGGAAACCGCTCAGGGGTGCAGCACTTTCTTAAGTATGCATGAGGCCCTGGA
Source organism: Hydrochoerus hydrochaeris (assembly GCA_004027455.1). NCBI lineage: Eukaryota > Metazoa > Chordata > Mammalia > Rodentia > Hydrochaeridae > Hydrochoerus > Hydrochoerus hydrochaeris. The sequence continues at coordinate 61,548 of PVLA01000244.1, forward strand.
TTTAATCCCATCACCATGAAAAAAATGTCAGTGGTATAAACAGACATTCATGGTCAAAAAATTAGTTTGTCCTAAAAGACTGCCTTCAGAGTGGCAATAAATATGACAAACAATTGGAATGCTAAATCCACAGGTTTCCAGGAAAATGTCCACATGTTGGTTAGATTCATACATTGGTTTGTGACATAGTTCCCAAATTAAAGGGGCGGAGGATATGTAGTCTTTAGTCAATATATTGCACTTTTTTTTTTAAATCTACCTCATTCTTCACATTAACTGACTCCTGTTTTATTTTTGTTCTGTGTAAAGGTTATAATGGCTTCAAAACTACCTACTCCACTAAATATTAAAGAGTATATGTTAGTTCAGCTTTCACTGGCTCCTGTCATCATAGTCTGCTCTCTGAACTAACACCTCTTCAAATACTGCTGCTTCTTCAGTGGGCTCTGCACTAAGTCACCTTCTATGCCAGTCTTTCAGAGGCAGTGCTGTTTTTAAATTATGATAGGGTATAACATGTCCACATAAAGTATGTGCATTACTTTGCATTAAACATTGTGTTGTTGCTAAACTAAACTTTAGGACCTATTAAGCAAGACTAAAGGAAAGCAGCCACGGCAGATGTGAGCAATTCCCTGCATCTTCCTTCTCTGTGGATGCAGTCATGCTTTTTTGATTTTTCCCAATTTCAGACATGTAAAACATGTACTTATATTCTCATCCACAAAAGCAGTTTTAGGTTGTCACTTAATGAGATCATTAATTTTCCTGTTGAAATTGAAATACCCTCCCACAGCATTTCTAAATCCCTTTAAATGATCTTATCTTTCTTTAGTACTGCCTTCTGTGTTCTTTCTTTTGCTACACACTAGGCCAGAGGTGGCAAACCTGTGGCACGACTGCCATAGCAGGTTGTATCATTGAAAGTTCTAAGACTTGCTATCGCTGCATTAGGCTATAAGCTCCAAAGAGCAAAGGTTTTCCTTTTTGTCTTTCATTCATTGATGAACAGTGCCTGATATGTGGTAGGCATTCGTGAAGTTATTAAATTGAATGACCGTGGCATTTGTATAATAGACACGTTTCAGTTCAGGCTGTTACCTTTCCTTTGACAGTTTGTCCCTGGTTTTCTATGCATCTCACCTGACCACTGAGAAAATACTCTTGAAGCCACAGCTACTTAGGGCACATTATACCAGACAAAACACCCGTGTTTGGCTAGTAGCAGGCCACCTGAAAAAAGAAAATAAATGTTGCTTCCTACTCTGGGCTTTCAAAGCAGTCAATTATCAAGACACTGTAACCAGACCAGTGCCAGCTGTCAAACCACCAGTTTGGTTATTCTAGCCCTTCCCTTCCTGTTTCTCTCCTGCCAGTGCCAAACGGGGCCTAGTAAAGCAGGAACCATGAAGGCAACTGACGGCACTGATCTTCCCACACAAGGTCCCGCCCACTCTCTGCCAGTCCTTTGACTCCACACCCTTTCCACAAACAATGGCAGCTTAGTCAGAAATCTGAAATTTCGTAGGGCATCAAGTTCCATTGTTTTCCTCAGGCCAGACTTCTGACATGAGAGGCACAGACCAAGAAAACTAAAGGGTAGGTATTCAAATATTTAGTGTTTTACCATTTTGGCAATACACTAAAACTCGTTAGCTCCAATGTATTTATTTCACCTTTATAATTTACTATCCCTTTTATTGGCATGTCAGAATTTATACCAAATTAATATTTTTATTGTTATATCTTTAATGGAGAAGCTAGGTGTTTTTTATAGTTACAACCAAAGTTAATCAAGGTCTGCAGTGTTAATGCTGTTAAACCTAACATGGATGGAGGAAAAATAGTGTATCAGGTATCACTGGCAGGACTAAAAAGCAGAAAGAAGAGAATGTGGTAGAAGCAATGTGTTCTAAGGAAATTGCTTATTGTGTTTTCCGTCACAGTCCCTTTAATGAGTTGCTTTATTCCAGGCTAATTTCCTCTGCATCTCTCCCTGATAGAGCAGTGGGGAGGCGGGGAATGATGACAAGACTTCTGGAAAGCACACAGAGGTTCCTGAGGAACTTGGTCAACAATAATGTGGACAAGAGAAGCTTGGAGGGTGGGGAATAGGCAGGTTTTATCAGCAGTGTCAAAGCAGTGCTGCAGGATGACAGAGAGGCAGCTTCCCTTAAAATTAGTCTGAGGCAGGTGGGAAGGCAGGCACTACGCCAGCATCACCACGTTATGAATCTTCTGTGTGGGGCTGTTGTGAAAGACGTAAGGTTGCATCACTATGATGAAACATCACAGGTGGGACAGTGTGGAAAAGCATGTTTCTGGAAAGGGATTATTCTGCCACCTCATCCAGAACACCTTGAGTATACACCAGCAATCCAGGAACAGAATACTCACGAAACATCTATGATGGCCCTTTCACACGTTCTCCGTATTAGAGAGAAATAGTAAACTGAAAGCATTTGTTGTTTCTGTGACAAGCTAGTGTACCCATTGTGTTGCTTCCTTAGACTGTAGCTTTGCAGGTACTTTTAGTAAGCCTCTGTTTGCAGAGAGTGTAAAAGTAGAAACCAGTTGTTAACTACTAAAAATGGGAATGTTAGGAAATGTTTGCTAATACCTCCTTCTCCTACCTCACCCATCTGTCAATTAGTGGGTTTTTTAAAATATCTGTCTGTAGAAAAGATGCTATCAGTGAGCAAAGATGGCTGCCCTGTAAATGTATTTTCTCCACCTGATATTAATAATCTTCATCTAAAAAGCAAAATTTTTCCAAGAGAAAAATTTAGAATACTCTGCCTTCAAATTAACACCACCAGTGATTAATAAAAATGTATAATCTTTATAAAAATCTGAACCATGATTCTATTAAAAAAAAATAACCACAGGAAATGGGAAAGTTATGCAAGGATAGTTCACTTCCTATAAGCAATCTGATTTCACATAAACTATGATGGAAATGTCCCCAGTAATATGCTCTGGGAATTTTTGAGTAACATTAACAATTTTCTCATTGAAGGAAAACATCATATTGGCAAAATGGCAGATGTGAAGTCAATGTTCCGGGAGGTTATTCCAAAACAAGGTACCTACATTATCGATATATGTGTCATAGGATATTATAGAAACCTATAAAGTGATGGTTCCATATAGCAGGCACTTAATAGCTACAAATCTGCAGACTGTGTTGTCTTATTTACTGTCCACTTCTACTGTTTACTTTTGGCATGAATAGCTTCTAAAGGAGATCCTTTTTTCCCCTGGTAAAAGAGTAACAAATGGAACACTATTTCTTCTACCTAGAAATCCTATTAAAGCCAGCAGTGCAGATTACAATATGAAACTTTTAATAAAAGTGATAACATGGCTGAAAATGGGAGAAAAAGGTATCTAAATAGTAAAAGCTGAAGGTTTTATATATTCAGTAATTTGAGTATGTTAAATACCATACCTTGCTTTACTTGTGTGCATTATATAGTCTCCCAAACCATAATTCTAATTAAACATCTGACATAAAAACTTGTATTTATGGACGTCTTTGTAGAAATTTCAGAATCTGTCTTAACACTGCAGTACTGTATTTGCTTATGATGTGGCTATGATCATTCTGAGCAGAATTCAGTCCGAGTTTTTCCACTGACAACAGATTTAAGTTTTTTTGAACTTCATTCTAGCTCTGTACTCAACTCACCAAATAACTGATTTTCATTGAATTAATTTTTATTTTTTGTTAAACTTAGGGCAGTTGTCGGTGGAAGCTGTAACCACAATGGTGCTGTGTAAACCCAAACTTTTACCCTTAAAATCTCTGACTCTGGAAAAACTGGAGAAAATGCAGCAAGCAGCACAAGATACCATTCACCAACAGAAAATGACAGAAAATGAAAAACAGGAAAAAGCTCACTGACCAGTAAACTTGTAGCACTTCAGAGCACCCTACCTTACCTACAGTTTAACAACAAAAATGTTAATCCATACCTAGATGCGGAAAGTAGTACTTATTTGTAAAACTGGTAATATTTAAATTATTTTAAAATACCAAAGGTTGATAAAACCTGTGAACTTAAACTCATTTGAACTGAATAGAGTTAACTGAAGCAAATACTTTGGGGTTTTCATGATGTCCAAATTATAAATTTCAATGTGTTTGCCATTCCTAATGCACAAGTTTGACACAGGCATAAATGACTAAATGCACTTTTTATACAGAAGATCTTTACATGTGCATTACAAATCTGAACTTGAACATACATAAAGTGATCATGTTGGCTTTTACGTTATCTAATTAAAACATTTTTTTAATCAATTTTGTGGACCATGTCATGTTGTTATCTTGCCTGATCAGTAGTGATCCTACCAGTAGTCACAAAACAGGTTTTTTCAATGTGATTTTTAAGCAACTGTCACCTGCTTTGTAGCTAGCTTTTACTTATATTAACTTTAAAGGCTGAAGAATTACGTATCTTTACCATCCAAGCATCACGTAAAAATATGAAAATACTTATATAAACTTGAATATGAGCTTAAGGAGCCTATAAGACTAATTTGGGGTGTTTTCAAAGGCTCTTCCCTAACCTGTAACAGGTACCTTCCTAAGAATACTTTTGTAAATGAATACAAGCTTGGTTTGCTGCAGTCAGTGGACAATTTAAATTACCAGACTTTGATGTCTTGCTGAGTAACTAGGCTTTGTAAAAGGTTAGTAATATAATCATTCTTTAGGTAACTGTTATTTATTCATAGTATTTTCTCAGACACTAGGTTAAATATAAAGCTTTGAGTCCCTGGAGGAAAACATTTTATAACCCTAGTCATTATTAGTAATAGTTTTAAGAATAATGGAAGCTAAGCTCCAGGTCAGATCAGTAAATAAAGTGTACATGTATTTCAGTATAATACTAGAAGAATTGTTTTTAAACTTGTGTTTACATAAAAGTCTAGAAGAAAAAGACTGATAACAGCTTAAATGCACTAGTCCTTCCTTATGTAAAATTCAACATGTGCTATATGAAATTTAAGTTTTGTGTTTTGCTTTGTGCAGTACTGGGAATAGGTCTAATACCATGCTAGGGAAGAAATTAAACAGTTTTTGAAAGACCACAAATAAGTATACTCCCAATAAAGAATCAACACTGCTTCACATGTTTTATTTTGTTGTACATTCTTGCAGAACCAGGTTCATTTTTCCAGTTTTGTAGAAAAATAGATGTTCCAGCCACCATTTACCTAACTGTCTAGTCTTTAAGACCAATCAGTATGTTCCCTGGAAAGATGAGTAAATCTCATGACTCATTTTTTTAAAATTCTTTAAGTTTTGTGTTTTTTTTTGTTTTTGTTTTTTTACACTCCCAAAGCACAGTATTTCAACAGCAGCAGCCAAGATGGGGTTTAGCAGCTTAACTTTACCCCCTAAATAAAGCTCTGTATAAACCAGTGATTTTACTACAAAAAAACACTGTCCTTGAAAGAAAGGAGTGGCAGTCAGACATCAATGCAAAACTTGGAATGATTAGGTCATAAACATGGCACTTACAAAAGGTAGCTTATTAGAATATTCCACCTAAGTGGCTGCTTTTCTCTCTTTTTACCCTCAAAAAAAAAAAGAAATAAAAGAAAAAATTTTTCCTTTTAAAAATTCCCCTTAAAATTTATAAAATTTCAGAAAAGCCTTGTACCCAAAACAAGTACTAAAATTTAAAAAAAAAAAAACTGTGCTAACAACTCTTACAATTCAGATATATATTTTTATAACACCTAAGACTGCAAGAGTTGCTATACTCAGTAGCTCTCTGGTTTAAGGCGACCTCCATCTCCTTCACTTACAAAACGCTTTCTGCCCCTGTAATGAAAAGAACAAAAATATGAAACCAATTTTTGTTATATACAATTAAAAACTTGGCAATTTTTGGTTATAAAGTTGGGTTAGAAAACTTGAAAAAAATTATCAGCTTATCTTCATTTTTTGAAGACCATTTTTCTCTAGCATGTCTTAGCAAAAAATGTCGAACAGCAAATCTGAGGAGTTTTGTTTAAATAAAATCTTAGTTATTAAAATACTAAATCATTATCTTATTGGGCTTATGTTAAATGTTGACAGGAAACTAAGACATTGAGTTTAGAATTTAGTATGTATTTCTACCACATCATGCTGAAAGCTATATAATGAGCCACCTAGGCAACACTAATATGAGGATTATGCAAACTAAACTATGATAGGTTCTAGCTTGATAGGTTCCACGCATAACAATTTTTAAAATTTTTCTCAGCTGCAGAAAAGCCACTAACTCAATATGGAAAGGTAAAGCAGAATATAGTTAATTCTAGCCTATGTACTCATTGGGGATTTTTGCTATTTCAGACTAAAGAAGCCCTTCCCTACAGTGTAACCAAACTCTAGGTGTTATAGGTAGTAGTAAGAGCTCAGGAGAAAGCACTAGTTCTGAATTATCCCTCAATATCTTATCGCAGACCAATATATGCAAACATGTAAGATCACATACAATTGTGCACTTCACCCAAATAAGCCAAAACCATGTATGACAAAAGTCAAAGTTGATTGATGTACACTGAAAATTTAGGTGTCTCTGAAATGACCCACAAGTATGAAGCCACAGCAGAAATCAGACTTTTAAATGGAGGCTGAAAAACTTAAGCAGTGCCTATTCAAACTACTAAGTGGAAATCACCTACATTTTCTTGAATAGAAACCAGGTAGAGAACGAAGCCTTTCAAAAGATGAGACATTTTACCAATGAATACCATTTGGCACATCAGTATATAAATGGTGTCATCACCAAGCCAAGGTCTACATTTCCAAACATTTCATTCAAAACCATTAAACTACCTTCCACTATTTTTCTTCAGTCTTAATGGCTTCTAAACTTTGTAGAGCATCAAGAACCCTACACCAAGACATATTTTGAGAGATTTAACTTTCACAATGCAGTTAAAATACTCAAAGCTTAAAATTTTTTTGGAATAAAAAATTACAAAAACTTAAAATGCATGAACTAAAGCAAATTTTAACTGTTTATCACTATTGCATTATAACCATTATCATTAACAAAAGCCCTTACTAACTCAAGCGTTACATCCTAGCAGTACAAATAATTACCTCCAAAGAAATGTACTCCTATATGTATGTCCATTTGGACATACTTCCTAATAGCCCCAATTCTCCATCCTATGAGGAAACAAAGCCAAAGAGTATGGAAAAACATCCTAGGATCTCTGAAGCCTGAGAAAGTCTGAACTCATACTTGGCCTCTACCATGTGTGAACTTAGAAAAAAGTACATTAAACCCATAAGCGTCAATTTTCTCATCTTACTAGTGATTAATACCTACTCTGAAATAACACTGAAACTACTTTAAGGGTACACAGAACAAAATTAACTTCCTTAAAATGAACTAGAGCTTCATGAGGTAGTTACCCACACACATTTATTAGGAGGCAAAACAAGCTTTACTTGTGTTTTTCCATAAAATGAAAATAAGATGACTCTTGCTCTTTATCACATCAGTATCAGAAGATACTATCAGTGTTTTTCTTATAGCTGAAATGACAGGAAACTATATAGCACAGCCTTCCTAAGTATCTCATCCTGTATTTTACACAGAGAAAGTATTATTTAAATAAAATACCTTGAAGGACAAAGATCTCTGAGTTGTTTGGAAATTATTCCAACCTGAAAACATTCTTCTACAAATCTCTCAAGCACAGAGTATGAATGTGGGACATCCAGATTAATGTCAGGAATTTCATTATAAATTCTCTCATAACCCTAAAACAATGAAATTATACATAGAATTGTTGTTAGTCTATATAAAATACATACCCTGAAACAGTCTATCATTACATCAATCTATATTTAAGATCAAATGTTTGTATGATCAAATAAATCAGATCTGCACCCTTAAAACAGAAGTAGATTTGTTGCAAAATGTTTTCTTTAAAACTTTCAAACAACTGCAGGAAAACATCAGATAGGCAAATTTCTCATGTTTTCTCTACACTTAACTACCTTTTTAAAAATACATGGCAAATGTCATACATCATTTCAATGCTATGTAAAATTTTATATATGAAACAAGTATAATTTGTTAAAGACTGATATTTTTCTCTACATATAAAACAGTAATGTATCTTAAAAACTGAACCCCTAAAGTAGGGCAATTTCTTAAAATAGGACAAAAAGAAAACCCTGCAGCTTTTCTTTCCAATAAATGATTGCAAGAGTTTCAAACCTCAAACACTACCATTAAGAAAACAAACAAAACCTACAGATAAGAATATTAAACATACCTAAAAGAAACTTTCCTTGACAACTCAAAATCTTTATTCAATATATATTTACAGTATAAGCCTCAAAATTGTTCAAAATAATGTTACACTTACTCTTTTCATCTGATCTACAGTAATGGTAGAAGATTTCCAAAGGGATTTTAATAAATCCAAAATCATCTTGAACGTACTTTCTCCAGTTGATTCTAAAACCATTACAATAGCCTAAAAAATGAGTGAAATAAATAACTCATAAAAGAATTTGTGCCTATAATGTATTAAATTTTTCCTCTAATATTGAGAATAATTACAAAGTAATATTTTTAAGTCATTTTCTTAATATTTTTCAAAAAATGTTACTAAAGAAGCATTAAGTCATTAGGATACAATAAGGAAGATTTTAAAAATTTCTTTCACATGGCAAAATAATCTTACTTCATATACAAGTTCATGGTGAAAATGAGGTACTTCCAAATCCTTAAGGCAATGCTCAGCTTCAGAAATGTCTCCAGAGAGTAAATACTCTTTCAACAGCATATCAATCTATTAGATTGCAAAGTTGAAATATATTAGGATGTGTTTTTAAAAATTGTGCTTGCCTAAAGGATGATTCACAGCAGTGATAGCAAACCCTTTAAAGCATTCACTGTTACACACAGCCTGCTGTGGCACCACTACTTATTAACGCTCATCCCAATGCATTATACAATGAAACAGCAAGTCCCAGTTATCTAAGAACAGTCTTTGATGTAGAACTAACATAAAAGAAATTTTTTCATAATCAAGTAAATTTCAAACTTTTAAATGGCAAATAATCATAAAGCACATTCAGTGATTCAGTGTGCCTGAACAGTCACCAAGATCCACCAAGCAGATTTATAATATACATGCCTTGGACTGGGACTATAACGCATCAGTGCTTCAGACCAAAAAGAAGAGATTTTTAAATACCACTAGAGGGCACTAACTGAAAGTCTGATAGGAATTTTTAAGATGGCAAAAAACCAATTCTTTTCTATCAATCATCTTAAAAATGCAATGGAAGTCAGAAGTTAGAGATGACAATGTGGCATTACCAGATAGGGTTAAGATTTCCATGTAGCTTCTCTTTTATCTATAATTGTGGATTTTAAACCCATTACATAAAAACATTCATCAGCAATTCAGCTTCCAGTTATAGATACAAGTCTAATGCTCCCTTGTACAGTAACATCTATGACTCTCAGAAAGAGTGGGAAGTTTTCCAACTAAATAGCTTCAATGGGTAACTGCCTATAAAATCACCTTTGCATTTAGTGGGGACCCAATGCTGGCTGATTAAGTAAAATCTTACTTAAGTGTCCTCTACTTCCAACTTACAGAATGAATCTTCATAAAAAGCAAAAATCACTGCAATATATCCTGATAAATAATTCCTATTATCATGACTTAAGAAAATACATTTAAAGTACTGCAACAGAATATGAATAATTTATAATTACAAATTACAGTGGTACCTTGGTTTACAAATTTAATTCTTTTCCAATTCTGGTCACAAACCAAATTGGATAAGAACCCAATTAAATTTCTCCATAAGGTCAACATTGAGTCTAACCATTAAATTTGATTCATTTCTCACCCAATTCAGTTTGTGATCAGAACTGTGAAAAGAATTAAACTCATGAGCCTTGAATTATGAATCACTGTAATGTTATTTAAATGTTAGTTTGTTATAAAACATTCCACCATCAAATTCCATGCATTTCTGAAAATAAGTTACAATAGTATGTAAGTATTTCTAAAAATCTTTGTCTAACCTTTCCTTCCATGTAAATGAATATCCAAATAATTTCAACTGTAAACTCAGATTGTACACTGGTAGTTTTATTTCAAATTTTATCTTGTCTGTTTTTATACTGAGAGGAAATTCACATACCATGAAGCAGTCTAGCAGTTTCTCAAAATACTTAACTTTTGGGAGTAATACCATCATCATCTTACATTTCTAATCCATAAATGTAGGATCCTTTTCTATTAAGGTCTTTGATTTGGCAATGTTTTGCAGTTTTCAAGTACAAGATTTACATGCCTTTGGTTAATTTCTTAGTATGTTATTTCAGATGCTACTGTAAACCCAAGTGTTACTTTATTTTAGATCACTCATTACTGCACAGATACAGATCTGAATTCTTAAATTGATCTTGTATCTTGCAACTTTGTCAAACTGAATATTAGTTGATAGTTTATCTTTGTTTTGTTTTTTTTTTTTTTGAGTTACTTTGTGCATTCACTTGTATTTTCTGCCTACAGATCATGTCATCTGGATATACAGCTAGTTTTATTTCTTACTTTCCAATCTGGATACTCATTTCTTTTTCTTGTCTAGCTGCCTAGACATCTTAGCTATTTTTCTACATCTCAGTGTTTCTACTTTTCTTTATTTTTAAAAAGCAGATTAGTTTTGTGACACTGCAGGCTGGGGATGTAGCTCAGCAGCATAGTACCTACCTGGCAAGCGTGAGGTCCTGAGTTTGAGTCCTGTACCCACCCCCCCAAAATTTCTGTCACTGCAAATGCCAACATAATTTTTGACATGAGACTACTGTTTCAAGTTGCTCATATAAAGACATATTTTACAAAAATCTTAACAGTATGTATATAAAAATTTGTAAATACTAATATAAGAAAGATTCTAGGAATTCCTTAAAATTTCATAGAAGTCTTTCTGAGGTTTTGTTTTGTTTCTGAATGGTTTTGTTTTGAGACACACTATGTCTCAAGCCAGCCTTAATCTTAGTATGTAGCTTAGGCTGGTTTCAAACTCTCCATCTTTCTATCCCAGCCTCCCAAGCCTGGGGATTACAGGCATGCACCACCTCACCTGGTGACAGTCTTATATGTAATCAGGAAAGCCCTTTTAACTTAACAGTCTTTTTTTTTTTTTTTTTTTTTTGGTACTGGGGATGGAACTCATGACCTCGTGCTTGCCAATTAGGCATATGTGCTGCTGAGCTAAATCCCTGGCCCAACACTCTCATTTTTAAGTCACTAAAATTTAAGAAAAAAAAATTAACTATACCTGTTACACAATTTGTAGCACAACAGTATAAACCTAAAATAAATGAATTGCTGTATTTAATTTTTTATTTGTAGCTATGACTACTTGTATGTCTCTCACAATACGTATAAATTAAGTTAAAAACCATACTCAAAGGTACCTCTTTGACAAGGTGATTGACAGACTGCTGTCCGCCTCCAGAGCCCCACACACTATCTTTACGCCTTCTACCTTTAGACATACTCAGCAGTACAGTAGCCTTATCCAGAGCAGCTCTATAAAAACAGGAAGGAAAAGTTTAATTTTGACACCTAGATATGCCTAAATTTTGCTAAATTATAGATAAAACTGACAAAATCCCACATGTACTGAAAACTTGCATAAATATGAAAGCAATATAAAATTCAAAACTCCCCTTTAAAAAACTATTTTTCAAACTAGAAAGTATGGAGCAAAAAGAGTTAATTCTCATTAATAGTTTTATGCTATATTCCATTTGTTGGGCAATAAAAATACAAAGATACTACAAAATAATTATGGACACATACAACTGATTTTTATACAAATTCATGCCTCTCCAGGGAGACTTTTACTACTACTTGAAGGAGCCCTAGGAAATTAAGTCAATATGTGATGGCTAAGTACAAATCTAGGAAGAAAACCATACTGTATAAATCCCAAATATCACATTGAGTTTTAAATGAATTCTATCAAAGAATAAGCATGAAAGATAGGATTTTTCTAAGAAAAAACTTATGAGCAGATAAAACACAAAATAAAATTGTAAATGAGACATCTATGTTGCTATCCATCTTAACAGACTATTCAATAATTTCAGAATGTTAGAACTTAAGATGACCTTAAAGAACATTCTATGGCCAATTCTTTCATTTTATAAAGACACTGAGGCTCTGAGAAGGGTTGCTTGTCATGACAGTAATTAGTAAGTTAGCTAAACCCAGAACACTTCTGTCCTCTTCCAGTTGTTTCATGTCAATAATCTTTCAATTTTAACAGTGGAGAATAACACAAGTGACAGATGTCCACAATATATAATTAATATGACATTTCAATAGGATTCCATAAAATTTCACCCTATTTTGAAATTCTAAATAGGAAAATTACTTACCTAGCCTGAACACAATCTACAGTTCCTTTGTAACTATCAATATAGGTATTACATAAAATTCCATCTCCAACAGCTCTAGCAATAAACTGGCCAACCAACTAGAAGAAAGAAAGAAAGCTATATTTAAAAAAAAAAAAAAAGCTAAAACCTTTAATACGATACAATTTCTATACACACAAATGATGAAGACTAGCTGAACTACCACTCTCAGTACCTAAAAGATATGTTGGAATATTCAAAACACCTATTTAGCACCTGTTAATTACTTTTGTTTTCAGTTTGGGGTTTTTGTTGTTGTTGTTTTTTGAGACAGGGTCTCAACTATGTAGTCGAGGCTGGCCTTGAGCTCACTCTGCTGTCTAGGTTGGCCTCAAATTCACAGCGATCCTTCTACATCTTGAATGCTGGGATTACAGGCATGTGCCACCACACCAAGCAGCACCTGTGAATTATACTTCGCATGTACTCTCACACATCTTAACCTGAAAAATTAATCAAGTACCATCTGAATGGGGCATATGTGTTTTGCTCACTGCTGAATCCCCAAAGCCTTACACACTGTGAGACTTAATATATGATCGAAATCGTCTGTTAAGTGAATGACATAACATCAAGAGAAACCTTTTCTAAAAAAAGAAAACACCTAGATTAGGCTCTCTCAAAAAACTAGTTAAAAGAATTTATCTTACGGAGAAGAGTTGTATAGAAATATTTATTTGGAAATATGTTAATAGCATTAGTTATGATAAAAATTGAAACTTCAATGTGTAACAATAAGGTTAAATAGTACATACATGAGACAGTACACATGTCCTATGACTTTATTTTTAATTAAATAAAAACATAAGTCATGTATTGATATGTATCCAAAAATAGAATGGAAAACAATGTCAAAATCTTAACAGTGATTATTTTTGCTAACCTGTCTTTCTTTTTGGCTTTTCGCAAATGCATTAGTATAGAGAGAGAAAAAAGTCCACTTTTGAGTCACAACAACTCGATACCTGAGACAGACTACCATCAATCACAGCACTGGGAATAACCCACCAATACTTTTTCAAAATTATTATGTTTTGAACTTCAATAATTAAATAGCACTACATGTTTTGAAAGTTACAAAAGGAAAAAAAAGTTACAAAAGGAAACAGTAGTACTTACTATTTAAAATTAGTTAAGCAAATCATAATCTAAATTTTTAGAATAGTGTAACAGCTAATAAAACATCTATCAAATAAACAACAAAAAATATTAAATATATGCATATAAAAACCTAAAAGCTATAATGTAATATGTGAGGAAGTAGGATATAAAATTGAATTTATAATCTCATAAGGACTGTTTTAAAAAAGCAAAACAGCTAGGACAAATATACCAAAGTGTTAGGGGACTGTTTTTGTGTAAGACTTCTGACCTATGTCCTGTCCCTCTACTAGAATTCGTTAGGAGCCCAGATAGTGGTACAGTTTTCAGTGGAAAGGGGGAAGGTAATGATCCAGAAAATGATACAGACCTGTGGTGCTCTAGGAGTATCCAATGCTAATTCAGGCAAGTCTTTCAACAACTTGTCAAATGATTTCTCCACATCATTTGTGCTCATTACTGTCCCACAAAGGTCAGAAAGAAGCTTCGATGTCATTTCTCTGTGACTAGCCTTTCCCTCCAATGCTAAGGACACTGCCAACACCGGTACTCCACTCTTCATTTCACCAAGATTTAAATCTTTTAGCATTTCCTACTCAAAAGAATAATTTTTTTAAGAATTATGTCACTTCCTACAGTTCAATATAATTTTATTTTTGGAAAATAAAGCTTTTATCTACATAACCTTACCTCTCTTTAGAAATAATTAGAGAAGCAGTCATACTTAATGGGCTAGGATTAATAATGCTGATTTCTCAAGCTTTACCTGAGCATCACTAAATTCAAGCATGTGAATTACACTGAAAACAGCTTACTGAACTGCATAATATTACTAAGTTTAGTGCTAGTTAACTTAACCTTCTGCTTTGCAATCTTATTTCTAAGAGTACCATTTGATGAATATTTGTGGAAAAATTCAGTACAGTATCATAAGCTGTTTATGTATTTTACTGTTCTAATACTCTATTGTTCATATACTCCACTGTGCTCTTGAAACAAAAATTCGTAATTTAAGTTTAAAATGAGATCTTACGGAAAAAAAATTAAAAACACACATACTGATTAAATGAAGGATGATGTATATCTACAAATGTAATGTTATGCAGCCATGAAAAGATACAATTCTTTATGTTCTGATGTATTTCCAAGACATATCATTATAGTTTTTTTTAAATATGTGGAATTCTTTATGTTCTGATGTATTTTTTTAAATATGTGGAATTCTTTATGTTCTGATGTATTTTGAAGACATACCAGTATAGTTTTTTTAAAGATGTAGAATAGTATACATAAAATGAAGCAATTTATACTAAAAAAAAAAAAAAACAGATCTTAAATCATTGTTTTTAAGTGGGATTAATAGTAAAAATGCCAGGATAAAGTCAAATATTCCTATTAAAAATATAACAGCAACTAATACCACTTACCATGAGTTAAGCATTACAGCCACTTTATATTACCTCATTTAATGCTCAATTTAATTATCACTCTCAACATACTCAAAGCACTAGCAAATTAGGGAATACCTGAGGGCATCCAAGTACAATACAAGAGGGCATCCGGCACAACTGGAAGAATACAGGTCATCAAAAGCCCTCGAAGTTAAATTCTAACTTACTCAAGAGTGCCTCCTTTTTTATTCTGAAACAGGGTCTCACTAAGTCACTAACTTGATCAGACAGGATCCAAACTCAGAATCCTACCTCAACCTTGTAGAGTGCTGGTATTATAGGAGTGCACCACCATGCTCAGGTTCCTTAGAATCTTTAAATCGTGGTACACTAACTACCTAAATAGGTGTCCTTGTTAGTAATCTCTTCCCACACCATTTCATCTTCTTCAACTGCACTAAACAACTTGCTACTTCTAAACATGATACTCCATTTTCCTAGAAAACCACCTTCAACCACCTTTCCTGGCAAACTCTTATCTTTAGATGACCAGAATCACCTCTTTTACTGCTCTCAATTTTATGCTTCCACATCCCTCTGCTCACAGTACTCCTGTTAACCACAGTATATACAAATGGTATAGTCAAAATACCTAGATTTCAATGGTCTCTATCTTCATAGGACTTAAAATTAATCTCTTCCTCTGTAACCAAATGTTTCACCTTACATTTAATAATCTATTTACACTTCACTGAGCATTAAAAGGGTAGGAATCACCCATATCAAATGCCTCCATATAGTATTTACTAAATAAGTATTTGTTTTACATTAAAATTCTACAAATCTCATGGTAACAGAAAAAAATGAAGAAAGTCAGTCTGAATTTAAAGTATCTAAATTATAGATCTTCAAAGAAGTTACAATTGTATTTTAACCTAGTAATGCTAATGAAACTAATAATTTCATTTACTTCTAGATTTACTTTATGCACAATTTATAATACACATTAAATGTTCCCAAAGTACACTTCAAAAATACATAAATTTATTCTTTTGTTGCTATATACATTCTTTATTCACATCTTTGTATTTGTTTTTTTTTGGACTAAGTACAAAGATAAATTTGAACCTATTCCCAAACACTGAAATAAATGTCAAAAAATACAAGTAGGAATCTCAACTGCAGCCCCCAAAGAGGCTTCAGAGGGTCCACTGATGCCCTGAAATTGCTAAAATTGTATTTTATAAATTATAAGAATAGATTCCAGGCCGGGGGGGTTAGCTCAGTGGTGTAAGTGCCTGCTTGGCAAACACGAGATCGTGAGTTCAATCCCTGGTACCAAAAAAAAAAAAAAAAACAGATTCCACACATAAAATTATAAAGCACTTTGTGCATTTTCCAGTCCAGGAAATGGCCCATAGGTCCTAACGTATCACAAATACGTAAGAAAATTTGATTAAATGTAATGAGATTTTATTCTGTTCCTTAAGTTGTAAATTCATTCATGCAAAAGAAAATGTCTAAAGTTTTTCAGTGATCCAAGATTACTTAGGTAAGTTCTGCTTCTAATAGCATTTTCTCTCTTACACTATATAAATTATTTTGGTAACTTTAAACCTACCGCAACTTCATTAGTATCTCCATGCTCAAAGTATTCCTGTATAATTGGTGTTAATGTCTTCTCAAATGCCCTTTCATCCAAAGGCAAAACTACAGTTTCATAAACACAATTCTCCTGAGAGAAAAGAAAAAAAGAATTTTAGAATTGAAGAGCAAAATATTCAGGTAAATTGAAATTATATTCCAACTGGTTAGTAATCTCCACTTAGGGCAGGATAAAGATATGCTACCTGCTTTAATCACTTATATTTAACAGTCTGTATCACTGCTGTTTTATAAAATATGGAGTTCAGTAAGCCAATATGCAGGCTGGAACCATCAACCACAGCAAATATAAGCTTTTGTTTTCTATCCCCATTATCTTGTGTTAATTTTCTGTTTCTCTCAAAACTAATCTTTCAATGTCCAAAAACCTATGCTATGGTTTGTATTGTATCAAGTATTTTTACTAAAACTTCACTTTCTGTCAGGGGCAGTGGCACCTATAGTTCCAGCACTTCAAGAAACTAAGAAGGGAAGAGAGAGAGAGTTTAAGGCCAGCTCAGTGACAAGGTGAAGCCCCAGCTCAAAAAAAAAAAAAAAAAAAAAAAAAGAAGAAAACCACCCTCGTTGTTTACAAGATGAAACAGTACCTCAGAAATATGTACTATGTGTCAATTTTAAAAAAGAAGCAGGATTCAAAGCCTCCCAGATTGACATTATAATAAAAGTATATAAACATCAATATCATAGTGACTGAAAATCTCTAAACAAAAAACACTGTTCAAATGAAATTTCAAAAGTAAGGTTAATGCCGATACCAAACCGTCCCTTCTCCACTACAAAAACTGTTTAATTATTTGCAAGCACAACATACGCTTGATAGACTACAGATACTTAGCAGAGTCCACAGCATTTGAATCCCACTGGTTTTAAATACATATATTTTTATATTCTCTTAGAAATGTTTCCATGTCCAGCTATTAGTTAAAATAGGTAGGTATGTACATACATACAAACAATACAAACCTAACATGTATCCTGATACTTTCCCATGTAAAACTCTCAAGACTGATTTGTACAAAGTCAGTTTTTAAAAAGCTAGTATCTGGTACTTGCTTGAAAATAATCCAGAACATGGTTAGGGAAGAAGACTAGTAAATGAATGTAGCGAATAAAACAAGACTGTCTATGAGTTAATAATTACTGATACTGGTGAAACTGGTGAAACTGAAAGATGAACACAAGCAGGTTCATTGTAGTATTCACTTTTATGTTTTTCCATTAAAAAGATAAACAAAAAAATCATTATAAAATTTATTCAAAGTGTAAATGATCAGTATTATCCCTAGAAAAAAATGCATATACCTAAAACAAAATTTACCATATTAAATACTAGTATTAAAAAGGAACCTAACATCTATAAATCTTTTATGATATTCAAAACAACATTCTTAATTATCATGACTACAGAAGCATAACAGAAGTTATTGAAAACTGGTAAATATAATCCTAAATGAATTTAAGATTTTCTTAAAAT
The DNA here is from genome assembly GCA_004027455.1 of Hydrochoerus hydrochaeris. Classification (NCBI taxonomy): domain Eukaryota; kingdom Metazoa; phylum Chordata; class Mammalia; order Rodentia; family Hydrochaeridae; genus Hydrochoerus; species Hydrochoerus hydrochaeris. The sequence goes on from PVLA01000244.1 coordinate 79,667, forward strand.
TATGCATATATTATTAACAGTTAACTGGATTGACTTCCTCATCTAAAATTAACCTAAAAATCCAGAAGTACCGAGTATAATGTTTGAGAAACATGTTGTATAGATACATGTGTACATACATGCATATATACATCCATGTTACTTGATAGCTATAAAAAATACACATATATATGACAAACTTAAGAGTTAACTACAGACACAAACTCAAAAAGTTTATAAACTTTTAAATACGAAAGAAAGTAAACCATGTATACCTGGTCGTCATCATAGTTAGGGTCTTTCACATCCACCTCCTCCACATCATAAACCTGCCCAGGTGGACCCCAGACACCTTTGCCTCCTGCACCACCTGCCAGAGTTTAGTTGAATATGAAAAGTTCATAGTTCACAAATTTTAACTGAAATCTGAAACAATTCTAAACGCACAAATGTTAAATAATAACTAAACTTTTAATTTTGTTTTTTCCAATTAAAAATTATGCCTGAAAGTCCTTTTTATTTAGATCACTTTTACAATAATTATTACTTTCTTTTATAATATATTTCTAGAAACATCAAATTGAAATACCTCTGGAGTCAAAAACCAAAAAGACAAGGCAGGGATTTAGCTCAGCAGCATAAGCACTTGCCTGCCAAGTGTGAGGTTGGGAGTTCAATTCCCAGCACAAAAAGAAAAAAGTAAAATAAAAACAAACAAACAAACAAACAAAAAACAGATGTTTTGAAGCAAAAACAAAAAATAAGAAAGATAGCCATATTGAGGACCTTGAGAGAAATGATACTGCAGCTGAACTCTAACTTTATACCAAATTATATCAAAAATCCTACTAAAGACAAGCTGATAGATCATTCGACAAATTTTAAATGTCTATCTTATGCTAGTCATTACTGCAGGTGCTGAAAATAGAACAGTGAACATCAATTGAGTCCAATATACAAAATAAACAGAACTAAAGTGCATTCAGAACCAGATATGTGAAAATTTGGTACAGATATTACCAAATTTATATTCATTATTTTTAACAACTAACATAACTGTAATCATTAAGTAACAGATTTAATGAATTTCTGGGTTATCTCTTTCAAAGACAATCCATGCACAAATCAACTGAGAGACATGAGTGTATACTTTTACTTTGCTGGACATAAGAGTGAAAATTCTGTTCAAGAAAACCAGTTCTCAGGTTGGGGACATAGCTCAGCAATACCCTACTTTCCTTGCATGCACAAGGCCCGAAGTTTGATCCTGAGCACCAGAGAGAGAAAAAAAAAAAACCTAAATCTACTACTCAAGGAAAAAATCTAAAATGATCTTCAAATAAATTACTACTACTAGATTTTAACATATTTTGAAGCTAAAAATTTAATCATCCTATACAAAAACCATGAAGTTTTATCATGTTTAAATCTGTTTCACTCCTAAGACAAAGGAAATCCCAAAACAAGAACTAGACAATTTTTGCACATTTGCTCCTTTGTACATGGTATATACCAACCTTTCTTTGGTAGTCCCCTTCCTTTACCAGATCGAGATCGCCTATCCAGCAACCTTCCCTTTGGACTGGTGGGCACAGTTACTCCACCTCTAAGGGATTCACTTCCATTATCACTGACTGAATCGCCTCTGCCAGAGTCCCGGGATGAGTTTTTCCGTAGTCGTCTTTTTGCCTTGGCATTAATTCTAGCTTCATTAATGGAGGATACTGAAATCCAATTTCCATTTATTTCATTCCTTATTTCCTCAGTCCCAGTGTTCTCTTCATCACCAGAAAAGAGAGAGTCACTTAAATTATCAGGATCTTAAAGAGAAAAATGAAGAATATAAATTGTTTTAAGTATTCTCTATTACTGAATATATATAAAATATAGTTGTTAAATGTCATTAGGGTGAATCACATGAAATTTATTATTTCTATAGGTTAGTAATAATCACATATTGGCAATTTCATATGGTTCAACCCAATAAATGACAACAGGGTTACTTCTCCCATTTCCCAAAGAAATGAGGCAGTCTTAATGAACAAGGTTTCCTGGAAAAAAAAAAAAAAAAATATATATATATATATATATACACTTGCTCTCATAGTTAGATCATATGTTAATATCAACACCATACACAGATTTTTGTGAGTAGAGAAAGGAGAGTTAAGCAACTAGAGACATTAAGACAAAGAATCTTGAAAATAAAGAAAATAAGGTAGTATTTACAGAATGTGTACTATTGTTTATCAGGGGCTATCCTGGATACTTTGCTACTCACAAGTTTCACTGATAATCATTATACCATTCATACAAATAAGCAGAGTAACACTAACAGTGTTCAAATGATATGCCACACATTCTATAATGAATCGTAGTGATCATTTTAGGATTAGGGGCTACCACTACTCCAAAAGAGCCTGAAAAATCAATAGTATGTGTGACTGGGAAGCCAAATGGTTGATACTTTTCTCCCTTCAGGACAAGACTTGCTTTCAAAGCTATCATCTCAAAGTCCTAATTCAATTTCTTAAACCTGACTTGTATTACTGTCTATCCTCTGAAAATCTCCTAGTCTACACACATTATCTCCGCAAAGAAAACCTATTTGGAGCTCTCTCTCATTCCCCAGTTTAGAAAATCATTCTTATCAAAATTCTTTTAAGATATTCTTCAGATCTTACTTCATCCATGAAAACTTTCTTAACAACCCTTAGTCACCGCAACACTAATGCCCACAGTGTTCATTTAACACAACACAGATGTCAGTTTATCTCTTTTATAAGCAATCTTGCTTTTCAAACTAAGTCATAAGTCTCAAAGGAAGAACCATAACTAGACACTATTTCTTTGTATTATCAGCCCTTCATATAGCAACTTCCATACCATTAACTAAATGTCCATGGCAAACACATGCAGACATTTGGCTTTGCTCTGAAAATGTTTCTAAGCCAAAAAAGGTTACAGAATTAGTTACCACTAGGTGTGTTTTGTATGTCAGCATTAACACATGTCAGAGCAATTCACTCTAACGGTTTGAAATACGCCTAATTACAATATGTCAGGTGTGTGTCCATGAACTTTAACATGTTTTAAGATATTTTGTGGCTAAAAACTTAAAAACCATCCTATAAAAAGCATCCATGGGTTAAAACCATTTAATTCTTGACAAAAGTATAAGTTAGGAACAAATATTGTGCTCATCAAAAAAATGAAAACATTGAGTTACTAGTCTCATACGGAATCTCCTTGGCTGTAGCCTTCAAGAACCATCTCCAAGCTGAAGAGACTGTCTAAAACAGGCCCCCACTGAAAACTCTTTTAAAGACCTTCCTATTACCTCACAAGGAAGTATAAACTCTTTACCTTAAAACTTAAGGAATGTCTTGTCATGGTCTTGTCCCTGCTTTCCCCAGCAAAATTACTAATGACCACCCCTACATTTGAATGGCCAAAGCTTAGATTTGATATCATAGAAGGTGGAAGGACCAGTTTAGCAGAGAAACATAGCATATATTAGAAAAAAAAATATTATATATATATATATATAAATGACCAGCTAAAAAACCATTACAGTAATTCAGTCACAAACTGGCAAAAAGCAAGGGTAGTAACTAGAGTTAATAATAATGTGACGCTCTTAAAAATAGAGCTTTTGAGCAGAACAGATATGGGATTAAATAAGAATGAAACAACATCTCGCAAGTCTGAACTGGTGAGAAAGTGATGTTTTAATGGTATGTTTGAGACATTTTCATAACCAACTAGTAGTAACTGTTGTCTTAGTAGTAGTACTACCATTTTACATTACATATGACTGTAACTACAGAAAATTCAAAGCTAGAATACAGTGTTCACAGCTGACGTCACAAAGAGGATAAACAAGGGCATGAACACAGAGAGAAAGAGAAACAAAAGATTAAGGTAAAGAAGACAAAAAAAGACCAGAGATAAACGCGTTAGATGGGATTTTCATTAAGAGTGGCTAGCTGAGAAAAACATCAAACATCTACTGCTAACATATTCCTTCCATTATTCTACTGTTTTGTGGTAGAACCACAAAATTGGTCCAGAAGACAAAGAATTTAACAGTATAATAAAATACTTTAATCTGTCCCTTGAATTATTAAAGTATTAAAATATCTATTTCCCATATTTGTTCTTTTCCCCAACCTTTTAAACATCTTTCAAATACAGTATGTGTGTATAGATCTTCAGGAATAAACATTCTCCCTAGGTAAATTTTATGTATTTAACCTAATCATTTTTTAACCCATGTTTACATCAATTGCTTTTTTGTATTTTGTTATTCACCTAAGTTTGAAAATCACAATAAAGTGATTATGGAACCCAAATAATTACTAATCTGACTTTTAAAAAAATTAAAAGCATAAAAACCCTGAATATAGCATGTGTAATCACAAAATTATTTTCGACTATTTATTAATTTCCTCCTTTGGAATTTTCATACCTCAGTAAAAACCACCTCAACTTATATGCCCACAGTATCAGACAATTACATTTTCATTTCTAGTGCCCAATGAGTGGCACAATTAGAATAACATTACTGGCAATATTTTCATGCATGGTATATTCAATATATACTATATGCTTGCACACACTATCTCATTAAATCCTAACAATCATTAAGAGGATATTTATAATCCCAATTATATGTATAAAGAAACTGAAGGTCAAAGTAAGTAATTTATTTCATCAAAGTAACAAAACTGGTAAAGACAGAAATTGGAAGTAGTCTCCCTGACTTAAGACTATTTGCTATAAGAAGAATTTATTGCAAAGAGAGTCAGAGTTAGGCCTGGAAATTGAGTTATTATTTTAAGGAAGTACTGAAGAGAAGAAGCAAAAAGAGTTATAACTAGGTGTTAAATCAAAAGTTTTAAGTCTTACAGCTGTGCAAATAGAAATATATATGGGCCATATAAGTAATTTTAGATTTTCCAGTAGCCATATTAAAAAGTAAAACAAAGCAAGTAAATTAATTTTAACATACTTAATGTAATAATAATTTGAACATCCAATCAATATAAGAAATTACTGAGCTATTTCATCTTCATCTCATTTCAGAGTAGCTACATTCAAGTACCTCAGGTTATGTGGCTAACAGTTATGGTCATACTCAACTGTGGAAAAAAGCGATTACTTATATGTGAAATACATTCTCAAGCCATGTTGCCATCCCTGCCTAAGTAAGGACATATTACCCATAATCCTAAAAAAAAGTTCTCACATATCTATTGTATACAGCAGCACAGAAATAACCACTAACTACTGTAACAATTTTTCAACTATAATTTTCTAGTATACATTAAACCAAAAGTTTATAAATATAAAATGACAAGTTTCAATAGCAAAGTATTTGTTTAGGTCAAAGAAAATGACACAAAGTTGTACACATAGTAAATTAAAGTCATTAAAGAAAGTATAGTATTTAATGATGAAATATATTTACAACTAGAGAAATAGAAAACTTTCTATATTAATAAAATTAGTAAGCAAAGAATCATCTAAAGTATACCAATATGAAAGTTCTCACTATTAATATACTGTAAAATCTAATTAACTCTTTGGGAAGATTATTTTGAAAACTATACAATAAATATATTTAGATTGTCTTAAGGCTGGGCATGGTGGTACACACACTCAGAAGGCTGAGGCAGGAGAGTCACTGAGAGTTCAAGGACAGCCTGAGCAACAAAGTGAGCTCAAGGCCAGCCTGAACTGCACAGAGAAACCCTGTCTCAAAAAGACACACACAAAAATTTTTCAACTACATTACTCAACATTTGGTCATCTATTGCACTATATATATATTGTTACAGTATATTGTTATAATTGTTATATATATATTGTTACAGTATATTGTTATAATTGTTAATATATATATATATATATATATATATAGAGAGAGAGAGAGAGAGAGAGAGAGAGAGAGAGAGGTATGAAAGCACCATAGGGAAATAGCATATGTAACTTATAAAATATAAATTGTGAGAAAAGATATCAAACATACCAATTATAGTTTATATTATAGAAATTACTTAAAAAATTATTAGCCTATGTAAAAATATTCCTAAGTAGGCTATCTTTCTACATGCTATAGTATATACTTTATCATAAATAATGGCAAGTACAAATACACAGAATATGAAAGGATAGGAAAAAAACAAAGAGGTAATGAATTCACATGAAAGTAAGAACTACAAACTTGATTTTAAATGTGTCCTGTTTTCCTATAGCATGAATTAAGATAGTACTTTTAAAAATTTTACTTTCATGTTTTCATAAACCATAGAATGATGTGATGCTTGCTCATTAGACAGAGGGTTCAAAACATTATTTACCTGTGGGGTTTACATTCAGTATCTGCTCACTTTCTATTTCCATTGTTCCTTAATTTCACTTGCACTGATTAAACAAATTACCAAATGGACGTCTTCGTCAGAATCTATTTCTTCAAAGAAAAACACAAAATATTTTAACATTGTCTAAACTGATTAAGGAAAGTTACAGTCATTCAAAAAATGCATAATTCCATTTTTTAACAAGTTATCTTTCAAAGGTAGCTTAACCTAATTAACATTTGGCTCCTATTTTGACAAGTCTGAGTCAAAGAGAAAAAAAACAAAACCTAAAAAAAATCCCAAAGGAATTCAATATATGCTAATGTATCCCTGTCTTTAATTTAAAGATATATTTACTACATATTTTACTTCAAGTTAAGAAAATATAGGTATAGAAGATGTACTTGCCATCCCACTACCTAGGTCTTCATAATTCATGTTTTAAGAGTGAGATTAGGAGAAATTTTTAAGTCAGTTTTTTTCTGTAATGAGTCTATTACTTTTGTAATATGAAAAATCTACTCTTCTTTTAAAAATATTCTAACCCATCTCAGAAAGGAATAAGTACAATGGCACAGATCTTGTAGGCTTCAGTTTCAAAATGACTTAAAAATTACTAGCAATGTGCTCATCTATTGAGACATAAAATACACAAATTAGTGAAAATACCCAGTAAACTGCAGAAAACTATTTTTATATAATGTAACCTATAGCTACATGTCATTTTAGGATAAATACACATGTATAATGTGTGTATGTATAAATAGCCTCCTGGGATTCAAAGTGAAACTGACCTTCAGATTTCACAATGTATACTACTATGTTAAAATCATGTTAAGTTTACTACACTTTTCTCCAAAAAAAGTATCAATTTGTGTAACAAAACCAAAAATTAATGGTAAAGTTGCAGCATAATCCTTAGGCTATGTTAAAATGCTATATTGCTTCAGAAACCTAGAAAATTGTAACATCACTCTCTAATTCTATACAGAATAAACTAACATGTGAGTCTATATAACTTTTCAACATAATTCCAAACTCTGCACTTAAGAAAAATGAATCTTAAAATATATAAAAATTTACAGATACATGAATATAGGTAGTCTACATATCCAAACATTTACTACCCTCAATAGCAGAAAATGTTTTATTTCACTGCATAAATCATGTATGTTATGGGAAGGGGATACCGTGTCATATGCATGTGTGAGTTTTTGAACTACAGTTAAGTCTTTTTTCATTCCTGATGAAAATATAATATGCGAGAAACTATTTTCTGTACAGTTTAATAATGGAAATAACTGATACAGATAAAACCCTTTGTAGTTCAAATTGAGTCTTACACCCATTATTTCATGTACCACAAGATAATTTAGGGTAGATATTCCAGTTTGCTTACAATTAAACAGATCAGAGAGGGTAAGTGATTTGTTCAAGCTGAGACAGCTACTTATTGAAATAACTAGTACTAGAATCCAGAGCTTGTAAACTCAGTAGAAGATTTTATAATATCCTACAGCAAAATTATTTTTATGGTTAACAGAAAGAAGCTTATTAAAACATTTCTATTGCTATGTCAAAATTTGTAAATACTGCTTTCCAAACACTAATTATTTTAAACTATTATACAGAATACATTCAGTTGGGCAAAGAAAATTATCAGGTAAGTACTACCATGATTACATTTGCTTTTCAAATAAGCACAACAAAAGAATAGCTTAGACAACTCTTCAGACAACCTGATGAAGAAAAGAAGAATTTAAGTCACGCTGCATAGCAACAAAGGCATTTTAATGTTTCACGTTCCCTTTCTTCACTCTTCAAAATAGGCTTTTTTCAGATTTAAAAATTTTCCCCCAAACCCTAAAAATCTTATTCGAGGTTATTTACACCAATCTATAAAAATTAATTTTCAGTGAGAAAATAACCACACAAGTTAGAAAAAATTAAGGCTGAAGTTAAACAGTGCTGGTTTTTTTCCCCAGAAAACATACTTTATAAATTACTCTGATATTTTTAAAAGTCAAATTTAGACCACATTAACCACAAAATTTATTCACTGGGCTACAGTCATACTAATTAGCAACTTAACATCAGCTAAAAACACACTGGCACAATAATGCAAAAATAGAAAAATTATACAAGCTGCATCTTTGCAGTCCTAACAATTATTTTCTCTTCATGTTAGTGCTCCAGGAAAATCAATCAAATTGTAATTCAACATGCTTACTGATACGTTAAGGAGTTTAATAAACCTATAATGAAACGTTAAGAGCATAAATACCAATAAGGTTATCTGCACGGTCTCTTTTCTTCAAAGCATAGGCTGGCTTTCCAAAAAAGGTCCAAAATTAACAAGTATGCCAAAGTGTAACTGTCAAAGGGCACAGTCAACACACAAATTAAGAACGGTTGGAAACCCTTCCCCGCACACACCCCTAACCGCGTTTTAATTACAGCTGCGGCCGCGGCCGGTTCGCGCTCGCGCAAGGGGGAGACGGACTGGGGGCTTCGCACAGGGCTCCAAGCCCTGCAAATACCTCCGCGTACCTCACGGTCCCCGGGTGACACGCAGCGCGCACCACACGCGTGTCACGGCAAGGGAGCTCCTTTCCTGGCTTTGTTTTCTCTAGATTACACTTTATTTAAAAATTTCGAAACCCTCCTCTGGAGGACAGGCGCGGCGAGGCCGGCGCAGGGACACAAGTCTGTCGCTCCCCACCTCCCGCGACAGTTGCCCCCCGCCCAGGAGCCGGGCCGCGGTGGGGGATGGGAGCTCCGGGGGCTCCCAGGGACCCCAAGGGGGGCGGAGGGCGCAGACCTTCCAAAGGGGTCCAGGCTCGCAGGAAACACTGGCCCAGCGCCCCGCCTGGGGAAGAACTCGGTGGACGGGGGAGAAGCCCCTGAGCGCCCCGCGGAGGGAAGAGGGGGGCCCGGCGACGGGAGGGCCGCGCCCCGGCCTGGCCCACAGCACGGGACCGCGCGCCGCCGGAGCCCCGCGGCCCAGGGCGTTGGGACGGACGCGGCCGGACCTGGGGGCCTCGGAGAGCGGGGAACCCCCGCCCCGTCACCTCGTCACCGAGTTACCGCCGCGACCTGACCGGGCTCGGCCTCCACGCCCCCTCCCCCGCCCAACGTGCCGCAGCCTCCGAGGAGACTGGGGGGCTGGGGAGAGGGCGCAGTCTCCCCGAGCGCGCGAGCCGCGCCCACAGCTACTGACCCCTCGGGCCACCACCGCCGCTCGCCCAGGTCCCTGGTCTGCCGGCCCCAGCCCCGGTCCTCAGCCTCGGCCGCCGCCTCCGAGCGTCTGTAGCCTTTCTCACACTGTTTTTGTTTTGTTCTACCCGGTAACACGGGGGCGACAGGGCGGCGCTGATTGGCCGAGATGAAGGGGCCGCCTGGCCAATCGCGGCGGCAGAGCTGCGCAGGAGGAAAAGCGAGGGAAGTGAAACGTGGAAAGTGGGGGAGGGGAGGGCACGCGCGTCTGCCGCTCCATCCCCCCGCTCCCGACGGGGGCGGGAGCTGGGGCGGGAGCTGGGGCGGGAGCGGAGCTGGAAACCTGGCTCTGCTGGGCCAAAGCAGTTGTACCACGTCGCGGGTTAGCAGGAAGCTGCCCTGACCCAGCTCGCCTAGTCCCCAGGGGCCGTTCGGCAGGCTGGGCGACAGCCAGGCTTAGGGCCCCCCGAGGCTCCCTGCTCCACGTCTGGGCGCTGCCGGGGGAGTCGTCCCGCTCGCCAGCCCCTTCTGCAGCTTTTCCCTCTCTCCGCAGCACCTACTGTGTGCAGAGCCGCTGCCAAGTGGTTTCAACCAATACCCTCAACCCTTAAGACAGAAATAGTTTCCGTTCCTCAGAGATTCGAAACTGCTGCGTCCCTTTGCTCCTAATCCGTCCACTGGGGTTCAGGTGCACACAGTCGGGGCTCGAAGTCTGCGATTCAGCACCCTGGCTGCCGCTGCTGATTTGTTACAGCTTACTGTGGCTGCTCTCTGACTTTCCCTCCTGGCTGCCTTCTCTTTTCCTCATACTTTGTAGGTCACTGTCTCCTGAGGTAATGACCTGAAAATGCAGTTTCGGTGCTCTCAGGCCACTGTCTCCGACCGGATTTTCCTCTGGTCTGATGGGCATAAACCTCCTTGGTTGCTTGGTCTGTCCAGAACTGAACTGGCCGCCCCACTCCATCCAGCGTCTATTAACTTAATGCTTGCTGCACAATCGTACCTGCCTGGGAACACACACACACACACACACTGTTCACTAGCTTCCCACTGCCTCAGGAGAGTGTCAGCACCTCAGCTCGACAGTCAAGGTCCCATAGCATGATGTCAGAGCTTCTCAGCCATGTCCCTTACACCTTGCCAGTTCATACACAACTCCCGTACTGTAACCTCACCACTTACAGCATTCCCTAATCCATATGCATCTCTGTCTCATCACAGGTCTTTTCCATCACCTTGAACTGCCTCCCCTCTTGCTCCTATCTCTGCCTGGTGCAGTGCTATCCGTGCCTCATGGCCCTCCCTCAATGTCTCACTTGTGCCTCATTACTTGATATGATCTGTTTTCCTGTCCCAATTCCTCAGAGTATTGGCCTGCTGGGCCTCTGGAGGCACTGATCACATTCTACCTGGCATTATTTTACCTAAGTCCCTGTCCTGTTCTATCTCTTCTGCTTAAGAAGGATGCAATATTCTTGAAGATGGTATCTGTGTCTCACTCATCATTTATCATTACAATGCTTAAGAAGATGCCTTGTGTTCATGCGATAAATATACCTTCACATGAGTTCACAAAGGTTGTTAGCAGTTAGTGGTCATCCTCATCTGTTGGGCAGCATCTGAATTCGCCTCTTGTGCCATGCTGCCTTTAAAATCAGAGCTTCCCTGCTACTCAGTTTTGCTGTTTTGATCCTCATCTGCAGTGGTTTCCTTTCCCTTGTGTACACTTTCCTCTCCACTGACCAGTGACTGCTGGCTCCCTTTTTTTTTTAAACTCATCCTTTCTTCCTCCACACTTTTAATCATTTGATTTAGTCTTTTTACCCCTTCCTTCTTCCTTCCTGCCACCAGCCTCCTCTGATTCCTGTTAGGTTATTTTGTTTACTTACTCATTTAGCACATTTATTAAGCACCAATGGAATATTCTAAAATATCTTACGATCTGTAAAAATTGGATATGGTTATCATTTTGAAAGTATCTTAAACTCTCTGCTTTAGCAAATGTCCCCCACAAGGATCCATTAGAGAGTAAACTGTTCACATCCTTTCTTTCCATCATCTCAAGCACTACCCATGAGGCCAGGACCCACCTTTGTACGGTTAATCAGTTTGGGCAAGACAGAAAATGGAGTTCTAGTCCCAGTTTCCTCACTAACTTCCTATGAGAGCTTCAGCTCCTCCCAGGGCCTCTTCACTAGTAAAATTCAGAAATTGGGCTCAATCAGTAGTATGCTCAAGATATTTTCCAAAGAACATAAATTTTGCAGAACATTAAATGAATATAATGAGTGGCTCAAACCTTCTTGGAAAGAACTTGTTTCAACGAAGTTAGAACTGTTTCTTTATCCTCAACCCTCCTTAGTGTTTTTTAATAAAATATGCACTTTTAGAATATGGGAGAACTAGAGTAAGAAATTTAATAACCTTTCCTAGTTTATTTGAACATAGAACCTTTATTTATTTATTTATTTATTTATTTATTTATCTGTCTTTTTGAGACAGGGTCTCACTATACAGTTCAGGCTGGCTTTGAGCTCACTTTTTAGCCCAGGCTGGTCTCAAACTTGCAATGATATGCTTGCCTCAGCCTCCCGAGTGCTGGGATTACAGGAGTATGTCACCATGCCCAGCTAAGACCCTCTATTTCTTAAAATGTCCCAGAATTAGTTTTACTTAGAAACCAGTCTGGAAGACATAGATGACAGCCACTGTCACCAACATTTCTTCCACCCTGTGCCTTTGTAGGTAAGGCTACAAAGGATTGGGGATATAGCTTAGTGGCACAGCACCTGTCTGGCAAGTGCAAGGTCTTGAGTTCAATTCCCAGTACCAAAAGAGACAGAGAGAGAGGGAGAGAGGGAGACTGGACAGTAGGTAAACAGTAAAAAATAACAAAAAGAAACTTTAACTGAAAATGAAAAGGCATCTAGGTACCAATAATTTTTGCCTACCAAATCCATCCGCAAGTATTTATCATGTGTCTAGTCTGTGAAAAGCACAGAGTTGACCCAAGTATGTTCCCAGCAAAAGCTATTAGTCTATCCTAGGGTAGGTAATGCCTGAAGCCTAGTACCTTCCAGGCTTCTAGGTAACAATGTATAATTTTGTTGCACATTATAATTTTCCACTGACTGACTATCTGTTACTCTTTAAAGCCCTGGTTTGTGAGCTTAATGTTAATTTAGCTGTTAGATAAGAGTTCTTCCCCTTCCTTCATTCTGTCCATATTGATGGAATTGTGCCATTCTGGAAGTTTAGGAAAGAAAAGACCAATACAGTTACCCAGAGTGAGACTACTGATCAGATATGGCAATAGAATCTGTGCTCTGTGATCAGATAGACATTATACCCTTCATCTTCTCTGTGTGCCTCAGGCCAAAGCACTACTAAGATGCATAGAGCAATAGAAAGTATATTTGGCTTCTTAGGGTGTATGGGAACAAGGCTAGGAGATTGTTCCTTTCTGTCTCTTTGTGTGTGTGTGTGTGTGTGTGTGTGTGTGTGTGTCTTAAGTTACTGAATTTATCTTGCTTTGGTCAGTTCACTTCTTTTCCCTGGGTCTACTGACTATTTCAGTTGTCTGGATTAGGAGAGAAGTAATTGCCCATCACAGGCAGTTCCAGTTCTGACACTCTGGGATGCTGGGCACGGTGCTGAGATAGCACCATGGGAATCCTGACAATGGGAGACAAGGCAAAAGATGGGAAAGTTTGCCACTGGTGACAGAAAGAGATTCCAAGAGGCAAGGACACAGGAACTGTCACTCAATGCAGGGGATTTCTCTGGATGCAAAACTTAGATGTGTCACCTTCTTCCATCTCAAAGGCAAGCTTGATGGCTGGTGGGAAGGTTTGGAGTACTAATGAATTAACATGGATAAATTACTTGGAAATGCACAGATAAAAGGCAAAAGCACCCAGAATTACTGTTACTGCCTTTGAAACTCTGCAAAGCCTTTTCATGCTCTGGGCGAAGTCCCATTTTGAAGAACTCTGATTCTTACTAGGCAATGTTTATGCCCTTGAATGGAACTTAGAAGAGACCATCTTTCTGGAGACCAAGGGCAGGTCTAGCCCACTTCCTTCCGAAGAACTTTCAGATGTCATTGTCTACCTGAACCAACATCCTGCCTCCTTTTGTCGAATCAAGGCCTGAATTTTAAGGATTCCAATAAGGCAAAAACTTCCCTTTAGCACAAATGATCAAAGATACATGTTTTGGAGAGAGCTGAAAAAGAATCCTAATGATATCTGACATTTGTTTTTTAAGGTTGACTGAGAGTTCACCATCTCCCTATGAAATGGACAAGCATCTCAGTGCTTTAAACACAAGGGAAATGTGGCCTAAGCAGGTCACTGGTAACCATGGAGCTTTTATACTGCAAGGAAATTTGGATTTTCCCTAGTTCAAACCATTCATTTTACAAATGGAAAAACGAAGACCCCGAAGAAGTTTGGTAGATGCACAAACCCACACACTAGTTAGTCTTAAAAATATAAAGGAGGTCTCGGTGTCCTTCCTGGTAGGTATTGTGTAGACCGGAGGAACCCAGATCTTTTGGCACCCAGGCTGGGCTGGAGTCTATCTGCCACTCAGCCTTGAATCTGAAATGGAAATCTAATATCTGAGCCCATTTTTGGTCTCCAGAGCCTCATGGCATCAGATGATCCACTTTAAGGTCTTGGAAGTGAGGATAAGGGACAGAAGGGATGGAGAGAATTTGTATGATATTAAGAAACGTTTCATAAGACATTTTCAAGAATCTCTTCCCTGGAATAAAGACCATGGAGTAATAGGAAGCATAGCAGTAAGAATATTTTATTAGCTACAATATTTTAATATAGCACATACCAAGAAATACTGAAAGGCTCATAGAGTTTTACTTCCTCAATTCAGATTTTGAGAGGTTTTCTCAGAGCATTTGTCTTTTGTGGGTTTTACCCCGTCAAGTCACTCCTACCACCTTAAGGATTTAGAAACAAGCTCAATTAAGGTACAGAAACTTCAGCAAGACAGCTTTCCCCATAAAGGTCTTAAATTTTTACCGTATCTCCTATACCTGGCCTGGGTTCTAAGCATATGCAAACTCTAGTTCTTCAAGCTTGTGCAATTGTGGACCATCACTGCTTTCCAGTGCTTATTGTAACTACCACACCGTGCATTTAATTATGTCCAACTGTGCTCCTCTAGTTGCGTGAGAGGGGTTATTTGCACTGGGTCCTTGGCTGGGCTTTGGACAGCTCAGAATTAATGTTTTCCACTCAGTGAGCCCTGAGTGCACCTAGCTGCCATTATGAACCCTCCCCTCTGTGTCTGCACGTTTTCTGCTTGCCTTCCAGACACCAAACATGAAGCCAGAGCCCAGGATGCCTGGGATAAACCTGAGGGGTGTTTCCTGCTGGAAACAACAGAAATGAATGATGTTCATTATCATTAAAAGAGGCAGCTCTACAAGGAAACAGAAGGCTAGGGAAGGGTGGAGGGTAGACTCAAGACATAAATGCTGGATAGAGAGGGCGCACAAACAAAAAGGGCTTAATAGAATTAAACCTCTATCTTGAGTAAAATGAAATGAGAATAGAAAAGGACAAGAGAGGTCTTTTAAATTTTGTTTTGGTGTTTTTTGTTATTTATAATGAAAATGAAATCAGCCCCATGGAAGCTCAGAAACAGAGAAAGGGTCTAGAAGATGGCCTAGTGAGGCTTGTCCAGGCGACAGACAGACAAAACCAAATGGAGTTCCAGAGCAGGGGAGCAGTCTGGAGCAGTCTGGCTCCAGGCAGGTCACGGAGGGATCCTATCACCCTGGGGCTGCTTCCTTTTTTTCCATATGATTTTCCAGTTGTGTCTTATGCTTCTACTCCCCGTTTCTCCACACACATTTTTTTTTTCCTTTCGGAAAAGCTAGGAGGGCAGCTTCCAGGAGAAAGCAAAGATTGACACGTTTAAAGCACAGCTTCAGGAAATCCCCAAGCTCAGCAACTAAGCACAACAGCACAATTGACAAAGCTCTCATCGAAAGAGGAACTAGCCTCCAATAGCTACCCTCTAGGAACCAAGAGAAACCCCCAAAGGGAAAAATAACCATACAGGGTGCAACAGAAAGTTTTACCACTATTTCTTGTGTTGTGCACGTGTGTGTGTGTGTGTGTGTGTGTGTGTGTGTGTGTGTGTTTAGGAAGTTCTCTTCATAGGTAATGAATCTAGGCCAGTGATTTACTAATGGGCTTCAAAGGGTACAAGGACACCTTAACATTTAACGCAAGTCTTATTATGAATCTGCACCCGATGTCACAGAGGGTTCATAACTTTTTGTCATATGACACCAAAAAGATAAAGAACTTCTAGAAAGTAGCATATGATTATATTTGGGCCCATGTTTAGGGTGGGTATTCTACCAGGAGATACCACCAGACTTTTCTTTCCACTGTATGTCAAACAAGGTGCTAATTAAAGTGTCTTCAATGTAACCACAACAAGAAAACAAAACAACATTGATTCTTAAGACAGCAGTGGTCTTAAATAGTGACAGAAATGTCATCTTGGGACACTCCAATAGTCATTCAGGTCGGGTAGGGAACTGTCTTCCATTGCGCTGATGTCAATAGGTCAGCAATATAAGCCGAATCTACCAAAATTTCTGAAACAAAAATTAGAGCCCCATTGCCCATGAATTCATCATTATAAACTCTCGATCTCATTAAAGAGAGGAACCAATATATGGTGTCTTTCAAAATATGCTCCACAGATGTTCTACCACACCACCAAAGAAAAAAAAATGTGCTAGGAGGAAGTTATCTCTCCTCTTGGAAAATTACAAAGTCATAAATGAACCCATATGATTTTCTTTAACTGAACGTTTGCTGGACCTGCTTGGAACTCTTTCCATCTATTACTACCTTATGGAGTACATGTTAGAATACACTGTCTCAGTACAGTGGGATCTGGACTTGGTTTCCAATCATAATTCTGCCACTAACTGGAGGCGTAACCTCTTTTGACAGCACTGAGGTCGTAGAACTTAGGTCTTCCAGGTTCTTGCTGAAGCTGAGGTCTCCACCGTTATAATCTGTCTTGGCCGGTGACTGAAGATTAGGCTTGTAACTATTTTTCATGATTATACATATTCTCAAGCTGTGTGCTACCATGATTCTGCTAATAAGCTACCTTCTCTTAAAGGATACTTTGTAAGGCAAATGTCAAAGCCCTAGAACTGAATGGAACCAACATTGTAAATTTGGGTCAGCTTTATTTATTGTGATAAACACCTGCAATAAACACAAAGCCATAGACCTTAGCAAACACAGGGCAGCTGACTAGGGGCCATGTGTACCAAGGCAGCAGAGTTTTTTTGTTTGTTTTGTTTTGTTTTTAGAAACTATACAACCTTTTTGAAGCCAACAAGGTTTTACCAAGTATTATCACATGTCCTTGAAGAGCAAATGCCTTTTTTCAAAGGACCAAAGTTATTCCCACAGGTATTGTTAACCTCTAGGAGAATCCGGGTCTCAAAGGAAAGGAGAGCTGATGGCAGCTCCTTCTCAAAGCTCCTTTCGTCCAAAAAGTCCTGACCATAGCTTTCCCAGGGGATACCAGAGGCCTGGGAATGTTGTAAGTACCACTTGTGAAGTGCCCCAAGCTATTGCACAATCAGTGGGGCAGCAGCCTAGGGTGATACATTAAGACTATATGTGATTTCTGCATCTCAAACACAAGAAGCTCTATAAATTTCTGCAGGCAGAGCATGAGGAAAACCTCTTTCAAAGCAGAGGCCCCAGGGCTGCAGGGAACAGGGCCAGCGATAGGTTGGAACTTGTTCTGTAGAAGGGCTTTTCCCCAGACACCATGGTCACAGCCTGTGCGACCTCATACTCACATGGGACCACACATCCGAGAAGGCTCTGCTATGTAGCACAGAGAAGGAATCTTTCAAAAATAAAGCCATGTTCCCACTTCTTTAGTGCCCCATGAAATCTAAACAGTTTAGCAAAGCATACCTATTTCTTCCCAGTTGAACTTTGCTTGAAAGCCTGGACTCAGTAGATGAAGTACTAATTTTGAGCAAGTTCCTTCACATTCTCTGGCCCTCAGTTTTCTCACCTGTAAAATGGGGATAATTGTAGCACTTACTCCACAAGGGCTGTTTTTCAAGTTAGATGAAATAATGTTTGTACTTAGCCAGATGCTTGACATATTGTAAGTATCTAATAAAAATAATAATATCTTGGTTGCTATTGATATTAGTCTTACTTATTGAATTCTGACTGATTTTCAGACTTCTGTAAATAGTTCCAAAGGTCAGTGCAGAGTTTAGGCTCTCCTCCATGATTTGCCCGTTCATTCTCCTGCTGAACTCCTGGGCTCAGTTCTTTGTTTCCACATTGATTCTATACTGGCCTGCAGGTTTCTGAAGGGCAACACCCTCTCCTGCCTTCAGCGTGTCAGTAGGTACCAATCAATAAGTGTCTGGTGAAAGGATAAAGGAAAAAATAGCATTTCTCTTTTCTGTACAAGAGCCTGTCTGGGGCTGGTCTGAGAGTCTCACTTCCTGGTTTAGCTGGCAGATGCCTGTCTTATCAGTGTTGGCTCTGCAGGGAGCTGCTTAGGAGCCTTCAGTGCTTGCAGCTGAGACCTGGTCTTGCTGGGAACATCCCAGGAAAGGACCCGAGGTCATTCATCAGGACCCCCAGGAATGGCAGAACACTAAGCTTCCCAGGGCCCCAGCCACACTGGCTCTCAGTAGAAACATGCAGGCTGACCACAGCGGCTGTCCTGGGCTAAAGCGGGCTTGACCCTTGCCTCAGCCCAGGGACCAGGCTTCTGCTATTCACTGGGATGAGGTCTAGTTCAGAGGAAGAGCCGACAAAAATAAAACCAGCATGGCCACAAACTGCACAGGAAGTTGCAGGTCTGTGAGCCAGAGCTGAGCACAGCTATTTGGGTTAACACACCACAAGAAAGGCTGCTGAGATCATAGGACCCCGCCCCACTCCATTTGCATAGGAAGCTTTTTCTTTCAGGACTCAAGCCCAGCAGACCCAGGCCCAGGGTCAGCATCTGCAACTGAGCCCTAGGCTGCGCAGGATTGAGCCTCCCTTTCCTGTCTGTGGGTCCCCTTCAATAGCGAGGGAAGGAAGGCCACATATTTATCCATCGTGTGAACACGTGTGGCCTCCTTCCTTCACTACGCATGGGGAGGAAGACGATTCCTCCTGTCTTCCTATAGACACACTAGACACATATAGTCATGTACCACTGGACACACAGATACACAAGATACACAGCTCATTCATATACACACAGAGCCACACGTACGGTACCTAAACATGTCACACACATGCACAGAGCACACACCACATATACTGCACCTCACGCATACTTCCCGCACATACACAAGCCCACACTCATGCTAAATGGAGAACATTTATGAAGCCAGCAGCTCTATAAATTCTTCCCCTTGCTGTTCCCTAACTAGAAGATTATCTTCCCCTTAACTGTTTCTGAGCCACAGTTCCTCTAAATGTGACTCTAATCCTGGTGACTTCTTTTCCTCTTGTTAGTCCAGAGCCATTTGACACCATTGTCTAAGAGTTCTGTGTAGCTGTGGACTTTTATCGCTTCTTGAATCTGGGAGCTCGGGATGTCTTTACAAAACTTCACCGGAACACCACCGTGTACTGCGAGGCTGCTGTGTACCAGCTCATCCACGTCTGCACATCTTCATCACACTCAGCAAGAAATTGCTGGTGTCTCCCTCACATAACCAACAAAGCCAATGAGGCTCAGAAAAACACAAGAACAAAACTGCCCAGGGTCTCACAAGCGGTAATGGGCAGAACTGGAATTGGAATCTAAACAGTCTATTGGCCTGAGTGTTCTGCTGCACATGCCAGCCTGGACAGATTGAGCCCAGTTCAAGCCCTTGAGGAGTTCCTCATCCATTACCGTGAATACCACCAGGGCATGGCTTTCCTGTTTCCACCTGAGTTCTCCTTTGTCCTCTTGGAGCAGCACCCCATGGGCAGCAGGCCAGAGGCCTCCACTTCCCTCGCTCCCACAGGTGTGGCCAAGACAAATTCCTCATTAGAAAATGCTATGCTTTCTGGACAAAGGTACTGTGTGATAAACTAGTACCTTCCAGATAGACTTCTGTGAGGAGGCTGAGCTGAAACTCCAGGCTTCAGACAAAAAGTCTATGAACAGCTTCTCCAGCCACTGAACTGCAAATGGACCAGTTGCCACTGATCCCCGAAGCCTCAATCCTTCCAAGCCCAGCAGCTGGAGCCTTTTGCTAGGAAACCAGCAGGGCACCTGGATCTTTAGGGGCTGGAGCTGGGGGTTCCTTCACCATAGAAAATGGTCTTCTGTGCCGGGCAGACTAGGTTAAGCCCAAATGTCACCTTCTACCTATCAGACTTGAGCAAAGTGATTTCTCCTGCTGGAACCCCAAGCTTCTTGGCAATAAACAAAGCTATCAACACCTACTGTCCCCAGCACAGTGCTTGGGTTTCAGTCTTCCTGTCTCTGAAAGCTAGAGTTGGACCACATGACCTTTAGGCTTCTATCCGAAACACTGCTTCAGGCTAGAACTGAGGTGTCTGTCTTGCTTCTGGGTATAGCGGGGAATTTGGATACCTTGTGGTTTCTCTCAGAGTGAACTCAGCCCTGAGGAAGAGCTCCTGCTTTATTTTGACACAATTTTATTGACTACCCACAATCCATGTAATATGAAAGTCTCGGGGAGTGAATATAAACAAACACAAGCCCTGCCCTTCAGGAACACACAAATTAGACTGCTAGGAATAATAAGACCCATAAAAATAAATGCTGTGTACAGTGGAAAGTGGTAAGTGCCTGGGATAAGGGTACAGATATAAGGCTCTGAACGTTGAGAGCAGAGAGGGGGTGATTCCCTGGAGAAGGAGCTCACATGTGGCCAGTCCGTGACGGATAGTTTAGATGTGAGAGGACCAACATTGACAAATCAGAGTCACGGTTTTAGAACCTTTCCTTAGTCCTCTGCCACCTGCAGGAGTCAGGTGTAAAATCTCTGAAAGGTCATTTCCCACCTCTTCCCTGAGGGTCTCTTTCCTGGGGTTGAAGAGTTTAGGATTTGCATGAACGCGCAGGGGCCCAGGCTGCTCCTTGTTCTTGGCCGTGAGAGCGCTGCCTCCTGACGCCCAATCTCTCCCTTTGCACCAGCCACAGCATTAGAAGTATGAGAATGAGGCATGTGGGGAAGGGGGCAGGCACCCAGCTCAGGGAAATGGTGTCGATTCTTTCTGCAAAAGACCAAGTCCCTGGGACCTTTGTGGCACCACCAGCTTGCCTACGCCCAGGTCACAGCATTCTGAGGAGTCAGCCAGTAGAGGAAAGGAAATGTCAGTGAGGAACAGTTGGTTTAAGTCACCTGATTAGGGCGTGTATGTGTGTGTGTGTGTGTGTGTGTGTGTGTTCGGGACTAGGTGTTTTGCAGTTGATTTAAATCTGGATCAGAATTGTGCAGCCCTCAGCACATTGCTATCTGCAGAAGATAAGCTTGAACAATCCCCTGCAGGACCCGGCTGCCATGAACCAGCACTCTGCATGTAAACACAGCTACTTGCCAAACTCTAATGCCAGGTGAGGAAGGCTCTGTTATTAGCAGGAGGGATCCAGGTGGATCACGGATGGGGCCAAGCCTCCCACAGATGCAAGGGTCTGAGGTGGCCCATCTTCTGGCAAGGCTCGAGGAGGGGCCCCAGAGTGCTCTGGCCCAGCCAAGTTTCTCCACTTGGCTCATCAAGGCTGAATCTCCCCACTGCACCCCAGAGGACAACCGCCACATTGCAACGCTTGCTGTGTCACACAGCTGGCCGTGCCTTTACGCGTCACCGGCAGCCATTTCCTCCTGTGCGAAGTGGGGCTAGTGCAGTAATGCCTCATGGGTGTGGAGACCAGGAAGAATGCCCCCCGGACTTGTAAGTGAAGGGGACACTGTATCTGTCATCTCTCCCCTTCATGCACCCTATTCACCAGATCTGGTACCATGTGACTCCTGGCTCTTCCCCAGAGTCAAAATGAGCATGACAGGTAAACATTCAATCAATTCAGGGCATTTAGACAGCCACAGCAACAAAGCTAAAAATATGGAAAAGGACTTCCAGGAAGTCAAGGATAATGGGATAATGCTGCTTGAAGCAAAGAGCAGTATTTTGAAGGGAATGAACGACAATGTGGCTTTCACTGTGAGAACTTTTTTTTTTCAATTTAATCATGCACCGTATTTTGTGATCACACCTTGTAGTTTGTGTAGAAAAACAAGAAAATGCACATGAAAAAAGAGTCAATTTTAAAATAGCTGCAAGCCGGGCATGGTGGCATACACCTGTAATCCTAGCACTTGGAAGGCTGAGGCGGGAGGATTGATGCGAACTCAGGGCCAGCCCGGGCTACACAGTGAGGTCAAGGCCAGCCTGAACTGCATAGCAAGACCCTTTCCAAAAATAAACAAATAAGTAAAACACCTGAAATCCCTCTGCACAGAAATAGCCAGCTTTAGCATTCTACTAATAACCAGTATTAACGAGTTGTTGAATTATTTGTATAAATGACTACATTAGTGGGATAGCACACTAACCTTTTTTCAATGGAAAAAGTTATTGTCCTGGCAATGTTCTTGGACTGAAGAGAAAAGAAACAGCCCATCTGTGCTGGGATCTGCTCCAAATATGAGTTCCTAAAAGATTACAACTATACATGTAAATAATTAAAGCCATACAATGTATTATAAAATAACACAGGAGACTAATTATGTAACATCAGTAGGAGGAGACTGCTTATGCAATACAGGAAACACAGAAACCATAAGAAAAAATTTGCACATTTGAATAATGGACTATTTTGAACTTCAGTGTGATGAATGGCAGCATAGATATAGTTTTTTTAAAAAATGGTAGACTTCTGTGAAACATGAGCAACATTTAACAGACAGAGGATTAATAGCCCTTATCTCAAGCCCAGACCTGCTTGAGACTGACTCCCATCCTACCTTTGCATGCTTCAAAGCAAGTTTCTTTTCTGTCAACAGATATCTGTGCTTAATGTACTAAGACTGCCTACAAGAAAGAACAACTTGAATATCCAAACAGAAATGGGCAAGGAATATAAAGGAAAAAGAGAAGAAAAGTAGCCAACAAATGTAAAAAGATGTTTAACTTCACTGCTGACAAGGAAATGCAAAAATTAGAAAATTGTTCAAATCTGGTGCTTGCAAGAATATACAGAAATGAGCACCCTTGAACACTGCTAGTGCAAGTATCAATTGGCACAACTTTTGGAGGAAGGTGATTTGGTAGAATCTACTAGAATTTTAAATGTGTGTACTTTTTGACCAAGCAATCCCATTTTCAAGGGATGGAAATGTCCAGATGTTTTTCTATTACAAACCTTACTGCAATGGACATGCATGCTTTTAAATGTACATAATTTCCATCCATACATTTACAAGCATGCATGTCCATTGCAGTAAGGTTTGTAATAGAAAAACATCTGGACCAAGCTAAATATCTATCAGAAGTCTGTATTAATTACTATATATTCACATTAAGAAATACTATTCAGTTACTAAAAATAATAATATAGGTACTAACTTGAAATGATACATATGATATGGCATTGAATAGAAATAAAGCAAGTGAAAGACCACTATTACAGTAATATTTGGTTTATGAAAAGAAATATACACGTATTTATATTTGTGTCAGTTGTATAAACTTTAGAAAAAATCTAAAAGTATTTGAACCATATCCAGGGAGTTTGGTAATTTTTGTTTACTTTTTTTGTTGTTGTTTGTTTAGACAGAGTCTTACTATGTTATTCAGGCTGGCCACGGACTCACAGCACCCTTCCTGCCTCAGTCTCCCAAGTGCTGGGATTACAGGTGTGTACCAACATGCCCAGCTGGATTTGGTTGTTGAAGAAAAGGGATTTTTCCCTTTTGTTTTTTTAATGTGTGTGTGTTAATTGTGGTTGAACCCGTGGCCTTCACATTGAGCTATATTCCCATCCTCTTATTAAATTAAAAGATTATTTTGAGACAGTTCTCACTAAGTTACCAAGGCTGGCTTTGAACTTGTGATCCTCCTGCCTCAGCCTCCCGACTAGCTTGGGTGACAGATGTGGACCACCACATCTAGCACTTTTCTATCTTTTCAGTCAGTCCAGTTAGCCCCACTTTATATTTGCTGAGGCTCATAGAAGTTGTCATTCACCCAGGTCCGTGACAGAGGTGCTGCTAAGCGGTAGCACAAGGACTCCAAGTGAGGTTCATCAGGGCCCAGGCCCTCATTTGTTTCACAGTACCAGGCTGCTCTCCAGCTGTGTGTTAGCAAGAACAGCTTACAGGGCTCTGCCTGAGTGTCTAAGGATTCGGGAGGTAGAAATTAGTCTATGGCCAGCCCTAGAGTCATTTCTTGGCTGGATTTTGGCCACAGAGAGCCAGCGCTGAGCTATGGGGACGTCCGGGGGAGGTGCTCTGCTCCCACACTGTGCCCCGTCCCAGGACCCTCAGAATCCATGCCCGGTGCTGGGGTGAGGCATGGTCTCTCTGGGCTGCTCTTCTCTTTGAGAGAAGGATGCAGTCTACGTGCAGTTCCCCACTACCAATCTGGAGACCCAAGAAGGACCAGACCACTGCCAACCCATGCTGTCTCAGACCAAAGGCGCCATGGCCTCGGTGGGCTGGGACTCCTCCCTTCCCCCTCAGCGCCCTTCATTTGTGCAGTATAAAAAAGGCGACACATCGGAGACTTTGCCCACAGGTTTTGTGAGAGAACCAAAGGAGGTTACTACCGTGGACTCACCTGAAGGCCACAGCCATAAAGAAAACAGATTCTGAATTTAAAAGAATGAAGCTGAGTTTGTCAACTACGGAGCCTCCTGAGAGGGTCACCCCTGCACCTCTGCTGGGCTAAGATGTCCTCGAGCCCACCAAGGCACCCCACCAGCCCTTCTGCGTAGAGAAGTCACAGTGGCTGTAGCCCAGGGCAGCACTCCCGCAGCCCCTCGTCCTGTTTTTCCTGTGCTGATGCTGCTTTTGGCTCACTGTCTGGCCTCCTGCCTGAACCAATATGACAGTGCCACCCTATCCTGGTTGACATTCTGGACTTGGCTTCTCCGCTGCTGTCTTGTGGTGCTCACCTGACCCTACCTTCCTCACACACCCTTCCAGAACTGCTCACATGGAGCGCTTCTGGACAGCTGTGGCCAAGGTGGCCTACTGGCAAGCTGACACATTCGAAATTCTACAGCTAAAAAAATTCTAAGGCTGTCAGAAGTTACTGTGGCTCATCATCCTGCCCAGCTACGGACACAGGCTGCTCAGTCGCCAGCGATCTCCCATGACGTTATGGTGACTGAAAACCAAAGGAAAATACTCCTCTCTCCCCTGCCACATGCGACAGCTTATGTCAGAGCAGGTAATCAATCCACTTGAGAAGGGGTTGTAGAACTTTTCTGTAAATGATAAGCTAGTAAATAGTTCAGTCTTTGTGGGCAAGAGGCACGCTCCAGGTTCTTATGTGGATACTTAAAAGGCAAAAGAGAAAAGAAATTTCTCTGAGACTCCACTAGATGAAATCAAAATATAATAGTGCAATAGTGTAACTCTGGTAATAAAGGTCACCTAATGAAAAGAACAAAACTCCATTTTGAGGAATAACATTTTGCTTCGTTGGAATTCAAAGTGTCTTCTATCATTAGAATCGATTGCAAATGTTCATCTGTTCTTGCTGATGTGTAAGAAGGTTTATGTTTGAAAATGACAGTTGAATTTCACATAATTTGTACATGTCATAAAAGACTTTAAAAATGATTGTTAGCTTGCAGGCACTATAAAAGCAGGCAGTGGGCTGGGTTTGGCTTCAGGCTATAGTTTATTAAACCTTTCAGGGTAACAGTAGGACATTCTCTTTTTTTTTGCCCCTGCCTTCAAAACCCTGCACTTTCTACAGCCTTAGGCTTGGGTCGGTTTCATCCCCTGTCGCAGTGCCTCTTCCTTCTCAAAAAGGAGAATAGGGCTGAACCCCACAGCTCCACAGAAGTGCTCCCTGGGATTCCGTTATTGCTCAACCAGCACCGAAGTGCAGAATGGAGTCAGAGCCACGGCCAGTCTTTCCCTTTCCCAAGGCTGGTGTTAGCGCTTTGTCAACGGCAGGAAAACGGCTGAGAAGGGCTTGCTTGTGGCTTCTCTCCAACCCAAACCACAGAGGAGGAGA
This sequence comes from Hydrochoerus hydrochaeris, assembly GCA_004027455.1. NCBI lineage: Eukaryota > Metazoa > Chordata > Mammalia > Rodentia > Hydrochaeridae > Hydrochoerus > Hydrochoerus hydrochaeris. The sequence goes on from PVLA01000244.1 coordinate 105,483, forward strand.
GGCCTCCAAGATGGGAAACAGTCGTGCTCCCCTGGTGCTTCCAACACAGAGAACAGATTTAAAAACCTAAAATCTCATCGCATCCTGAAGTCTCACTGCATTTTGGGAAGACAACTGGTCACAGCACAGAGTTTGGTGCTGGCAAAATGACATCAATAATGCATGGCAATGACCTCACATTTTGTAAATACAGAGAGTACTAAGAAGATCGATCATTCATCAACTCACTAATTTATTTAACAAACTTTTCAAGCATCTACAATGTGCTGGGCACATACCAGGCATTGAGTATGCTGCAAAAAATAAAGCAGATACAGTTCTTGCTCTCATAGAGTTAACAGTGAGTGCAGTCATCCCCCGGTATCCACAAGACATTTGTTCAGGATCCCTCATGAGTGAAAGGTCAAATCCCTTATGTAAACTAGTATATCTGCATAAACTCTGCTGTGGGGTTTGGCTCTGGAATATCTGTGCTCAGAGATGAGGCTTTTGAAAGTGACTGAATCATGGGGCCTGTTATGGCTTGTGTCCAGATGTCACCCCGAAGCCTCAAGTGGTCGTACGTGGGGCTTTTTCAGAGGCATCTGGATCTAGAGTGTGTGACACTGGGATTGATTCATGGTGCAGTGCTAGGATCAAAGGCACTAGGATTAGGGGTGTAAGTGCTACCCACCCTAAGTAGCCAAGATATAAGAGATAGAAAGAGCTGTGGTTGTCCCATGTTGCTTTGCTACCTTCTGCCTGCCATAAACTGTTTCTCCTCTGTGATGCCTGTTGCCGTGCACCCTGCCTGGGAGCCAGCCAATTATGGACTGAAACCTCTACAAACTAAGAACTAAACAAACCTTTCCTCCTTTTACTTTGGGAGTCAGGTATTTTGTCTGAGCACTAAGAGAAAAATAACTAAGACAGGGGCACTAGACTCACTGGTGAGTTAATCTACTGATGAGTTTATGGCTGAATATGGTATGGGGAGGAGGGACCTGGTCGGAAAACGTAGGTCACTGAGGTTGTGACCCCGAATGGTGTATCTCCCTCCAGGGTTCTTCCGTTCTCTGTTGCCTCCTGGTCATCCTAATGTGAGCAGCTTTTCTCCTGGCAGGCCCTCCCACCACACCATTTCTGTATCTGAGCCTGCCAGCTGTAGACTGAAACTCCTAAAATTGTGAGCCAAGATAAACATTTTCTCCTTTAAATTGTGGGTGTCAAGTATTTTGTCCCAGCCATGAGAGAGTGACACCTACTTTCAATCTTCCATAGATTTTAAATTATCTCTAGATTACTTATGATAGCTAATAAAACATAAATATTATGTAAATAGTTGTACTATATTTTTTAGGGAATAATGACCAAAATAAAAGGTCTTGTACACATTCAATACTGTTAACAATTTTTTCCAAATGTTTTGATCCAAATTTGGTGGATGTAGAACTTACAGATATGTAGTGCCAATTTACACTCAAGAACATTTGTTTAAGCCCAGCATTTCACAGCATATTACATACTGGGTTTAAAGGATTGCTGAAATAATTGGGACTAGAAAGGATTAAATAAAGTACCAAGTTACTTTAGAACCCTGATTGTAGAGATTTCTACTGAGAATCTCCAAGAGAAGGATACATGGCATGCAGTCTTCTCCGGTTTAGTTAACAAAGGTATCTGTAATGGTTGATACATTGTGTCAACTTGAGAAGTCTAGAAGTTTAATTAAGTAACTCGGCAGCTCTAGCTGCCTTGGATGCTGTTCATTGTGTCAGCTTGAGAAGTTCAGAAGTTTAACTAAGTGATTCAGCAGGGGTCAGGCTTATTTCTTTGTAAATATCCTCAGCCTGTGCAAGAGTAGGGCACAGAGGTGGTGTAGGTGTAAAGGACCCCCTACTCCCAGCCCTGGGAAGAGTGGGTAACCTATTTATAATAAAAGTAAGATGAGGAGGGATGGATTGCTGGTTCTTCCAAGGAGCTCCAGCCTTCACCTTCAGCTTGGACAGTGTCTCCTGGTTTCTGGCACCGATCATTCAGTTTTTGCCTGGAACTCTTTAGCCTTTGTTGTAGTCTTCAGCATTGTGGTGTAGATGCTTCAGCCTTCTGCACAGACTCGCTGGCCTTCTGATAAAGACTTGCATGGGACACTGCAGTGAGCTCCAGACCTTGGATTGGACCCTTCAGCCTCCCGTGAGCAGACGCCCTCTGCACGCTTCCTCATCCGACTCAGTGGCTGACCATCCTAAGCCAATCTTGTCATTTCCTATACATTTGTGTATCTTGTGTTATATCTGTTTCTCTAGTGAAACCTGACTGATACAGCATCCTTTCATGAACCGTATCTTATGAGATCAAAGTCACAGGGGACAGTTTAGAGAGCACAATTCTAAGTAGGTTGTATGTTGAACAACTCTCACGAGAACATTCACTTTGGTACCACATCTATGGTGTCCTGCAGTTGTACAACCAGAGTATAAGACTTCTATAACTACACAGCAAAGCCGGGACCGCACAGTTCACCTGGCTCACTACCCACTGGGTTTCGATTCCTGAGTCAAGCCTGACCAAGACAAGAAACACAGCTATGCTCTAGTACTGTCGAAAAGGACTGCAGTGCTTTGCCTCTCAGCTTCTTCCCACTGAACAGAGAAGATGCCTTCATTGTTGTTTTGCACCATCAGTGTGAGTGCCAATACATTGTGAAAAAGGCAAAGAAAATCTCAATAGGATTATAAAAATAGTTTTAACCTTGTGAAGACAACTGAAGATTATACCCAGAAAGCTACTGAACATGACTAGCAACCTCAGAATTGGAGTGTTTCTTTTTTGATGGTTCTGACAAGATCAAGAAAAAGATTTTGGTGGGTCCAATTGAGGTCAGGGTCCTTTCCCTGAACCAACCACTAAGAGTAAGAGTTTAAAGTACTCTGACTGACTTGGACATAATATCTGATACCCAAAACTTAAGGAGAAGAGCAAATCAGTGGAAGAGTTAAGACAAGAAGCTGGCTCCCATGCTGGCCAGGCTGAGAATACTGCTGCAGAGAGCTTGGGAGTTGGATTTATCCCAGAGCACATTGCTCCAGAGGGTCTGAACCCCACTTCTACTCCACTCCCCCAAATAAAAGCTAGCCACAGATGGCTCAACAACATGTGAAAGGAGTGGCCTCCTCAGGTTGGAGAAAGCTCAGAACCCTGGGAGCTGTGGAACTGGGAAGAAAGAGAGCAGAGTGGCCTATGGAGAGATGGTTCCCCAGGACCTTCAAGAAAATAAGGGGAAAACTGGGAGGATGAGTCTGCAGAGGGGTGGGAGCTCCACTCTGGGCTCTAGGTTTTGCCTGGCAGAAGCCAGCTGGAGTCTTGGGGCTCATGTCTGGAGAAGGGCCCTTGGGAGAACTCAGGAGGCCCTGGTGAGGTGGGTGAGCTGCAGCCTGGCTGACTGGCCCCCACTTCTCTGACTGAAACCTATTCCTATGCCAGCAGCAGGTAAGAAGCCAGGACAAGGCCTGCTGAGTGTGTCCTGCACTTTTTGGGCACTGGGCAGTAAGAGTATAAAAGCAGGAGCGGTTACACTCAGAGGAGCTCGGAAGGAAATCATGCATCACCAAAGGTGCAACTGATGTCCGTCTGATCTGCAAATCCTCCTGGAGGGCAGAACAACCTAGGCTGGGTGCACCCCAGGAATGACCCAGAGCCACTCAAAGCCTGATGCTCAGAGCTCAGGGCCTGTGGGCAAACGGGGAAAGGCTTTCTTTGGAAGGATTTCTAGACTGAGACCTTAGGTAGCAGGCAGGAGGCAGGAGGCAGGAGGCAGGAGGCTGTGCCGGTAAGGGGCAGAATTCCCTGGGCCCCTGCTGAGTGTCAGTGGCCCCCTCCACCTCTGCACTCTGCTGATTCCTGGCTGTAAGGTATGTGTCCCTGGGGATAGGTCAGGTTTAATTATTAATCATCTGCCCAGTATAGTCAGTCCCGACCAAGGTCTCTCTTCCTTGCCTCTTCTACTGGGGCCCCCAACTCAGCCCCACCCTGCCTGTGCCTTCTACAGGCCGGAGAGGAGGGTGCCAGGAGCCTCCCTACAGCTCCACATCTGCAGGAGGCATCAGTGTGGGTATCAAGCACACAGGTGTGGCTTCCAGGGTGCAGGGTGAACCGAGGTCATCCACCCAGTGTTGACACAACTGTCATAAACCTTGCCTTGTTCCCAGCTCTGCCTGGGAAAGTCCCGGAGGCTGGGTGAGCCTGGCTAGGTGAGGATGCAGAGTAGGGACAGAAGGTGTAAGAAGGGGGTTTCCCTGGGGGCACAGGGAGCTGGGCAGTACAGGCAGAGCTCTGTAACCAACTGTCAGAGTCAACTCACTGAGTTAGGGGAAAAAGGGAGGGAAGGGTGAGCAGGGAAAGGGGGTGGCTGGGGGGTTGCTCCCTGGCAATGGTCCCAGGACTCGCCCCACTCCTACACCCCGACAGCTGGACCCGTCCTCACGGTGCCTAGTGACCGGGCAGAAGCCTGGGGCTTGGGGCAGCCCCGGGAATGGGAAGCAGTTCCCATCGACACTGGCCCTGTGGTGGACACTAAAGAGCAGGACACTGGCCCTGCCCCTGTGGCCTCCCTGAGTGCTGTAGAGACAGATCTATAAACATCACAAGGCAGCATGATAAGGGTCATAAAGAGGGGCCTCTGTGCATGTGCGTGTGCCTGACGTAGGGGGACAAAGTGTTCTGGGACACCGTGGGGGAGCAGGAACCCCTGGGGAGGCCAAGGTGGGCCTTGTCAAGGAGGGCAATAAAGAAAGTCATAGTTTCCAAGCAGTGAGAAAGGAGTAGTCACGTGCTAAACCAAGGCGAGGAGAAAGGCTTGTTCAGGAACCAAGGAGACAGGAGCGTGAGGGCGGAGGTGAGGCGGGGGTGAGCAGGGCGGCTGGACAGTGGAGACTGGCTTGGTGCCCCAGTTTGCCCCACACTGACAGAGATGCCGGGTGTGTGTGCTGCTCATAGCAGGCCCCCGCTGGGGCAGGAGATGATGTCCCCTAGGGTTAAGACAGAGTAGGGTTTAGGAAGGAGACACCCCATCCCGCCCTGAAATGGATGGTGGAGTCCTACAACTTAGACACACACAGCCAAAACTCAGCCCAGTGTACTTACTGTCAGGTGGGCCAAGCAGCTGTGAACCTCTGGATGCCAGGAGATGTCATCTTGACATCAGGAACCACTTCATGCAGATGAGAAGTCATTCTTTTGTCCCTCCCAGAAGGGTGTTGGGCTGTCATCTACCTAAGGGTTTCTTCAGGGCCTCTGCCCATGCAACAGAAAATAGTGAGGTAGAACAATGTCCCTTGGAAGAACGGGAATGCTGTCTCTATCCTAACGAGAGCACCTGGGAACAGATCTGCTTTCTCTTTTTGCCTTGGCTCCCAGGCACTTCTCATGCTTACTTAATGCCACTGTCAGTCCTTGCATGTCACCCATGTGGTGCCTCCGATCTTCTTCAACCCTCGTTTAAAATTTTTCTGTCGGCTTAATCAGGTCACACCGGACATGCCTTGTATTTCATTTTGACTACTTGTTGAAAAGAGGTGGCAGGTAAATAATCAATTTTTACTTAGGAAGGAGAGGTTGAAAGAGCCGGGCACTGGCTGGCATTCTGGGGCCACGGGAAATCCCCTCGTGATCTCTGTCTCTGCCCCCAAGTCCCTGAAAGCAGACAGCGGAACAGGTTCCTTTCCTCCCCTCCCTGGGGCAGGAGGGGGCTGAGCCAGCCTCAGGGTCCCTCCTTCCTCTCTGCCCCAGAGACCCAGCTCTCCAGACAGGATCTTGAGAAAGGGCTGGAGATTAAGCACCTGCCTGGCAAGTGTGAGGTTGTGAGTTCAATCCCTGGTGCCACCTTCTTCTCTGCTTTCCTCTGTGGGCAAAGGTCTTTCTTGACCTACTTTCACAGTTCTAAGGAACTGTGAGATCAGTTTCTAGAATTTAATAACTAGGGTGCCTGTCATAAGCACCTCACATTCAGTTAAATTAGGATGGAGAGCAGTAGTTAGGAGCCAGGGTTGAGCATGTCAGTCTGAGTCGGAATCTAATTCTGCTGCCTGCCGCCTGTCTGACACCTTGCAAACTACTTTGTCTCCCTAAGCCTTAGTTTCCCCATTTACACTGTGAAGAGGCCAAGGGAAAATGTCCCTGAAGTGTGCACACACAGGAGGTGATACCAACATGGCCCCAGTGACCAGCGACAGTAATACTGGTAATGGCTTATGCGAGACAGGAAAGTGTGAACCTCAGGGTCCCTTGCTGATCGTAACATGGCTCTAGTGATGCCAGAAGAGCCCAGAAGTCTCCCCAGGAGGACCGCTGGCTCTGCACAGTTCTCATCTGCAAGAGCTGGGATCTCGAGGCAGCATCCTAGGGCCCAGAGACAGCCCTGAAGGGGCTCCTGCAAGTAGGAGTCATGCCACGTGCCCCAAACCCAGGCTCACGACACAGCTCCTGTCCCTCACAGGGCTCCACCTGCTACACCCAGGCTGCTTTCCTTTTCTCTGTCTCCCACTCTCAAGCCTTTTCTACAATAGAGTGTCCTCTACCTTGAATGGTCCCCATTCATCTCCTCTGCACCTCCTCCACTCGGTAAAATAAATGCCCCTTCTGTTCTAGGAGCTGCTGGGGAAGTCCCGGGTTGCACGTAGGGTGCCACTTCTTGGACTGTGATCAGTGCACTCCACTGCATTGTCCCAGAGGCTTTGCTAACATGCAATCGCCTGGGCTTTCCCCATGACCAGACTGTCCATGGGAGGGACCCAAGGATCTGTATGTCCAGCAAGCTCTCCAGGAGATTTTGATGTGCACAATGCATGAAGATCAACAGTTTGTCCCAAGTGCCTTGTCAAGGGTCAAAATCCAGGTGGGGTTAGACCTGGCGCATTCCTGACTTAATCTAACTGGAGTAGCCTAAATTCTTATGTGGGCCAGCAGGACTACCCAGGAGATCTGGAGCCTGGTAAATTATGTTGCCGTAGGCAAGTTGCTTTCTCTCTCTGGTCCTTTCTGCTCTTGCAAAAGGAAGGACCAAGATTTAGGGGTCTCTTACGTGCTTAGAATTCCACTTGGGACAAAGCTCCCATAAGGCCATCATGGTAGGATAAGACAGTGAGGAGCTGTCAGGAGTGATGCCTCCCCACTGCCCAGGTGAACAGCCATCCCAAGTTCTTGATGTTCAAGAACAAAGCTCTTGGACCACATAGAGGCCAAGATCAGCATGCCAGTGGCCTGACCTAGAAGGGTGTAGGTCATGGTAGAATCAGGCAGTGCCAGTCTGAAGTGGATCCTGGGGAGAGGTGTAGGCAGGGGAGGAATCTGAATGTCAGGGCTCCAGCCCTCAGGCCTAGCTCAGAGCCAAGCTGTCAGGCCCACGGGGACATCAGAGAGCAGATGGGGTCCCTCAGAGACGGGGAACAACTCAGCCGGCATTGTTTTCTTGGCAGAAATGATTGAGAAAGAACTGAAGACGATCTGAGATTTAAAGCTTCCAGACTGCAAAAACCAGATTCGGTGCCCTGCAGTATGTTGAATGTGCTCACCGGCAGCTACTTTAACCCTTGAGGTGATTAATATCATTTGCCTCTTTTACAGCCAAGGAAGTTGCAGGGGGTTCCCTAGCAGGGCGCCCAGGCTGCCTGACTCCTTGGGCTTCCATCTCCCCGAATACACCAAGGATGGTGTTCTCCAGAGTTGGGCCACTGTGGGCAATGCCCCGAGACGAGGCACAAGGGCCGCCCCAGGCATCCCACATCCTGAACCTGGGCAGCAGGATAAGCTTGAGGCCGCTTCCCTGCTTTGGCCAGCTGGGAGCAGAGAGCAGCATCAGATAAGGGTGTTTCCCCGGCTTCTTCTTTGGGAACTGGAGGCCTGTGCTCAGCCTGAGCAGGGCCACGTGGGGTAGGATGGGGGAGGGGTGGCTGGCAGCAGCAGGCTCACCAGGAACCTTCTTCAGAGCTATGATCTGCTCCCAGTAATTGCAGGTGGCCCCACGCTGCCCTCTGGGTCCAGGCTGCCCAGTCCCTCCCCACTGACTTGGGAGCTCTGTCAACAAGAGGGAAGGACCAAAGAAGGCTTGAAGCCATTCAAAGGACCAGCCAACTGGGCCCAGGAGATTGGCATTGTTTCCTTAGCAGAAATGATTGAGAAAGAACTGAAGAAGTCCTGAAATTTGAAGCTTACAGATTGGAAAAACAAGATTTGGTGCCCTGCAGCTTACCAAATGTGCTCACCAGCAACGGTTTTAACCCTGGAGGTGATTAATATCATTATCCTCTTTTTCACCTGAGGAAGTGGGCCTTAGGGAGTCACAGGGCGGGCAGAGGCAAGGCCAGCACTGCTGGGGCCTGCTATGTGCATATAGCACTGACAATCAGATCTGCAGGTCACAAGGGATGCAGCCACCAGATAAGCCAGGACAATGAAGTTCAGTCACTAGAAGACTGAGGGGCACAGAGGCACAAAGCTAGGGATCTGTGAGAAGCAAAGAGGTTTGTCTACTGCACCCCGGAAGAGACAGCAGCCCCTCCTTCAGTCTCTTCTGGGCTCCTTACCTCTGTCCGATTCTCTTTAGTTTCCTAACCAGAGTCCTATGTGGGAGCAGTTTTGTGCTGTCTGCTCAATCCTTCAAGATGTCTAAGTGTCAGGAGGCAGCAAATGCCAACCTTATGCTCAGCAAGGTGTCCGCGGGGACCCCAAATGTCAAGGGGCCCCTGAAGGACACATGGCCACTCACTCACAAGCTTTCTAATTCTCTTTATTAAAAATCTTTTTTTCTTTTGTAAAAACAAGCACTTTGCATTCAATTATACAGATCAGGAAAAGCACAACAATTCATAAGACACTCAACAAATCCCAATACTTTACAAGTTCAAACTTAACTAGTTTTTTTTTTTTTTTCTCTTTTCTCCTACACTTGCAGAACAAACTGGTCCAGTTCAAGTAAAATCTAATAGATCACCGCCTTGGACTAGGAGGCTGGAAACCCTGATACAGATGGCCACTGCTCAGACCAACAGCAGCGTCACCAAATTCTTCAAGAGAATGGGCTAACACACTCATCCCAGGTGTTAGCCACGAGCTTAACAGGCCATCGGTCATGTTAATCCAGGTGCAGCTGGATCTGCTGCCCAAGGTAGCAAACTTTTGGGGTAGACTTTGAAAAGTTGGACCAAAAAACATGGAAGAAAAAGCTTTTAAAAAAAAATCAGTATTTTCCTGGTTGCCTTTCATATTGCATTGTGTGGCACACGGAGGAATAAAAGTGCAGATTACAAGGTCAGTGAAAGGTCAAGCCAATGGAATTGTATAAAAATAAATAAAAATAATTATATATATATATGTATATAAACACACATGTGTAGAATCTCTGATGGTTTTGAACAGAGGCTGTGGTTGAATGAAGACACTGCCTCTTCTCTCTCCTTCCTGGATGCTTTCTTCAGCTTTTTAGCAGGAAGATCAGTTTACCAGCCAGGGACCCGTTGTGTACACTGTTTGGGAAGTCAGCGGTCTGGGTTTCCATGGAAATGCTGCTGGGTGGAGGGGTGGGAGCTGGTGAGGTCCGCTTCTGCTCGCTGCTCTGCTGGGGATGGAGCTTCCAGCCTCTCTGACAGCACACAGTTCCGGCCTGAGAGGGAGGTGGGCTGCTTTTCCCAGCCAGATTCACAGAGCTCCCCTCATTGGGAATAAAGACACACAGGGCGAAAGGTTTTCTGAGAAACAGAGGAGGCATAGCTAGTTAATGTACAGAATTCTAGGGTCACCCGTGGAGCCGGCCAGGGAACAGGCTGGGCTGGGCCCCACTCTTTAGCCTTTTCTGTTTGAGATCAACCTCCCCAAGGTCCCAGGACACATGACACATGTGACAGTGGGCTCAGGTTTCTTGATTTTCCAGCTTCCGCCTTGCTGCACGCATCCGGGCTGATCTGCCTCCCTTTGCTATATCCTTCGCTTCTCTCTCCCAGCTTCCCAACTGTTCTCTTCTTGCCAGGGACCATAGGCTGCAGGGCTGAGCCACTTTGGGTTCTGCATTTGCTTCCTTTCTGTGCCTCGGTTTCCTCACTGACAAATGTCAGTATTGCTCTCTTTGCCCATCTTCCATTCATGCAGAAGTCAGAAGGTGCAGAAGAATAAAAGACAAGAACAACCCCACACAGCCCCTGCCCAGTTCACCTGTCCATGCTCAGGAACGAATACTTCAAGAAGCTCCCAGGGAGGAGCTCCCCATAACCCTCCTTGTCTTGTTTTCCACCAGCTAAGCCACGGAGGGTGCCTTACTGAGAGTCTCAGGTCATAGACACAGAGTCAGGCTCCATCTGACTTCCTGGGAGGTCCCTCTCTGCCTCTGGCAGACCCTCACTGCCAGCTCCTTGTCCCCTTCTGCTGGAACATCAGACTGACACCCAGCAGCCCAAACATCTGGAGCCTGAGGCACTGAGCCCGTGGGGAATGAGGACTGTTCCTGGTGACATTTTGACATCAAAGTCTTCACATGTGGTCAGCCCCCAGCAGGGCTCTGTCCTCTGCCTGATTGGAAAAAGCAGCCTGCAAATACCTGCCTGACCTCAAATGCCACCCTGCAGCCCTGCAGCCCTGCAGCTTCTTCCCCGCTGAGAGTCATTTAAACACCACTCCACTGGGAGGTCTCTGGACCACACGCCCTGCAACTCCAGCACAGAGGATGAGTCAAAGGTGCCATTTGCTTGTTACTGCATCTGCAGCCAGTGTCTCCAGTGGCAGAGTCCAACGGTCACCTCAGCCCACACCAACTGCTGCTTTAGCTGCTGGGAGAAGACACTCCTGTTCTCATTTCCCCTAACATGAATCTATAAACAGTCCTTGTCCAGAACAGAAAAAGTCCTAACACCTCCTGAAATCCAGAGGAAGGAAATAAATCTGGCAGGAATTTATCAGAGCTCCCACCACGAAGGGCTCTTTTCTTTCTCGATAAAATTAATTCGATTTTACTTTAAGGCATGTAAGTCTGGCAGATTTCTGGACTAACTGGGAGGATGAGAGAGATACTAGAATTGGGAGTTTTTCAAGCTAGGTATGGTGGTAAAGGCCTATCATCCCAGCACTCAGGAAGCTGAGGCAGGAGGATTGCCATGAGTTCAAGATCAGCATGGGCTATTTCATGAATGCAAGGCTAGCCTGGACTACCTAATAAGCCTCTGTCCCAGAAAAACAAAAATAAAAGCCCAGGAGTTTTTCATAAAAGGTGGTGTCCAGCTGGAAGAAGCAGTATATGTAGAAGCTGCTCCACTTCTGCCAGCTGGTTCTCTTTGCTGGCCCCTTAGAGCCAACTTAGCTCCCCTATAAGTGGCCCACACAGGGCACATGGATGCCAGTCTGGGAATTGGCTAAAGAGTCACTGACCCAAGAGCTTCCATTAAACCTTTCCTGCGTGACTCAGCCAGACCTAACCTGTTATATCCTATCAAGAATTTAAACACTGTGAAATCCCTGAGAAGTTGGACTTTATGAAAAGGAAAAGATCCTTGGCACAGAAGGAGAGAGAGAAAAGGAAGAGAGAAAAAGAGCAAATGGAAAGGTTCTGGGAGAGATACAAAAGTCCGAAGAGTCAGTAGCCCTTGGCCGGCTGGACAGGCCAGGGTGTCTTGGCTCCTGGAGTCTCTTGAGGGGTGTTTTAGTAAGTCTTGAGAGCAAACCCAAGCCACACGCCCTGTGTGGCTTTCATTCCTCTTCTGTGTCACTCAGACCCCGCTTCAGCAAGCCTCCTCTTCTAGCAGTAGCAGGGGCAGCATCGCCTCAGAGTTTTTTCCTTCCAAAGTGTGGCACCATACCGCCGTCCTCCGGCCTCGGGCTGCCTGCCCCTACCGTCTCCTTCATGCCCTCCTCGGCCAGCTGGGACAAGTACTTCTGTGGCGGGCAGAGAGGAATAAAGGAGGCAGGGAGATGTCAGTGGTGGCCTGGTGAGGCAGGTGAGGAGGAGGGTGTGCTCAGGCCCCTCTCTGGGTGGGTCACCTGCTCTGTACCAGTTACACCAGGACCCTAGTGCCCTGTCTACAGATGGGCATCCTGTAGAAAAAGTGTGAAGCACAGCTACTATCAACAGCAATGACCTCCATAGCCCTCGCCCCAGTCCACGTGAACACCCCCCACCCCCAGCTTTCCAGAAAGAGCAGGTCTTTAGGAAGCCTGTCTACGTGTAAGAAGAGGCAGAGGAGCCCAGCTGGAGGGCAGGAGGAGGCCACTGCCAGCCACTGTGATGATACAGACTCCTCACCCTGCTTCCTGTCAGACCGTGGGGGTGTTGAGGGAGCGGCATGGAGGTCCTGTGACTCCCTGCATCTCTCACTGAGCACTCCCAGCAGAGACGGGACTCCCAGCTGGTCTTGCCCATGGTGTCAGGGCAGGGAAAGGGCCAAGAAAGGATGGGCTGCTGGGGATTGGGGTCCTCTGACTGCATTGGGGCAGCAGGCAGAATGCAGAGAGCCTTGGGCAAAGAGTCTGAAGGGTTAAGTCCAGCACAGTGGTTAAAACTGTGAACTCTCTCATCAGATGATCTGGGTTCAAGTCCTAGTTCTCAGCAAGCAACTGAATAACCCTGCCACCTGTGCAGTGAGGGAAGCGACAGCCACCACTACACAGCACTGCTGTGGAGTTGAGAGGCGGCAGAGTGCTGAGCATGATGCCTGGCCCAGACACGCACCCTGAGAGCTGCTGCTTGCTCCTTAGTGCTGTGTGGCCACTCCTCCCTGGGCCGTAGCAGAGAAGCAGCTACTCTTCCACCAGACAGCTCCACCTGCTCTGTCACGTCACCCTCAGGGGCTCTCGCATGACTGTGACCGGCTTCAGGGCACAGCAGGGGTTACTTGGAGAGTATGGAGACTCCTTCACCTGCTCCCATCCCGACCCCCACCTCAAGGCCCCCTGGTGGGTGCTAACTTCACAAGTGGCTTGCCTAAGGTGTCAGCCAGCACCTGCTGCTCCTGTCTGAATTCTTCACACCTCACGCTGCAGTTTGGAGTGGGGTGGGAAGGTATCCTGTCAAGGGCTCTGGCAGAAACCCTATCTGGGAAGCCTGTGATGGAACTCTGGCTCCCGGACAGGTGCACCGGGGAAACCTGAACTGCGGTTGGCCGGGGTGCAGGGCTTAGCCAATGTCTGCACCCGATGTGTCTAGGGACCACAGGAATGGCACTGGCCAGCTATGCAGAGGGGAGTCTGCCCGGGGTTTGGCCTAGGAGCCCAGAACACAGTGTAGTCCAGTGCCTTGGAAAGCCTGAACACTTCTAACTCTGATTGACAGTGACCTTGAGCCTTGTGGGGTTATAGCATCCCACCAAGAATGCTGGGTGGCTAAAAGGTCTCACATGGAGTCAACAGAGCTGGCTGGAGAGATTGTTTAAAATGCAAATTCTGGGGCCCAGCCTAGAAGTATTGAGGTAGCAGGTAGAAAGTGAAATCCAGGAAGCTGCATCTTTAAAAGACGCCAGCTTGGATGAAGATTTGGGAAAATCAGGACAGGTGACCTCCAGGACTCATTCCAGCCCTGCCATTTATAGGTTTCATCGTGTCATGGTATCTCTGGGCTCAATGATTGTCCTCAATCTGAACTCCCTGCTCTGGCCAGTCAGGCCTCCCCACAACTCCAGGACAGGCAGGACCTGGGGCTGCCTTGGTCACAGAGCACCTGCTCTTCAGAGGGAAATCAAGAGGCTTGAATGACCTGGGTTTTGGCACAGCCGAGCACATCCAAGGACAGTCTCGTACAAACAGTGACCCAGGCTGTGACACTATGAGTCTCGGTTTCCAAGATCAACTTAGTAGAGTAAAAGCAGGAAAGAGATTAAGAATCAGGCGATCCAACCCTGCACGGCCACTGATTTACCATCTGCATGGCCTTGTACAAATCACATAGCTTCTTTTCTGAGTCTTGGTTTCCTCAATTATAAAACAAGAGAGTCAGCTCATGTCTGAATTGCCTAACTAGGCTCGCATGTTCTAATCATTTGGATAATTTTCTCCAATTCTGTATCCCTGCCTCTCATCCCAGCCTACTAAATAATATCTGACCTAGCAGATGGGCTTTCAAAGTACTGTGCAGATGATTCCAGTTCACACTGCTGGCTAAGAACCATGAGATCAGAGACTCTTAACAGTTCTGACAGGAGTTCCTGGCCCAGAACTGAAGCACAGACAACTCAGGACTTCCAGGGTTGAGCCTTGTGAATCAAATGACAGTAAAAGTGGTCAACCCCACCTCTGTCAAACCCAGCCTGTGCCAGAAGTTAACCATGAAAACCACATCTTTTTACTATAAATAGTAGAAATATACTGCAAATATAAATACACAGATATACTATATATTGTGTGGGCTACACACTATGGAACTTAAGACCATGGTTAAATGGCAGATTGATTCCTTTTAAAACTCATTGATATTTGTGAAATCAAAATGCATTTTATAATTTATAGTCTCATTATTTAATTCTCAGCATTGCTTTCTATAATGAAGGACACAGAAACACAAAAAATAATGTCTTAGACTGGGGATGTAACTCGGCTTAGAGTGCTTGAGGCCCTGGGTTTGATCCCTAGAACCACATCAATAAAATTGACTCTTACACATGATAGCACCTTAGATTGCATGAAACATGATATATATTTTTCTATGCAACCTCTTAATATACTACATAATGTTGTTAATTGTCTTGTAAATTAGAACAGAAGCCCCTTTCTAAAGACAGAGATTTTTGTCTGTTTTTGTTTTTGGCTCTCCAGAGCCTACAGCACGATCTGGTAACTAGTTTGCTTGTGATAATTACTTGCTGCCTGGATGAATGTTTAAATGGAACACAATTGTGGGTCTTAAGCAAACTGGCTTAGCTGCACAGAGGGGCAGAAACAAAAATGTGAGCAGCTGGAACATCTGGACTGGTGGAAAGGAGTCAGCCCTGCTCTGGCCCAGGAGAATGCCAGCCTAACTTGAGCCACTCTCTGTCTAGCTAGGGAGGCAGACGTTTAAAAAGCCAGGCCAAACGGGGTAGTATAAGTACCACAGTGGAGACAGGTGCTCTGGGGGCCCAGGGGCTCCGGGTGCCACGTGGAGCAGCCTGCTGGGGGGTCAGGACTTGTCCACAGGTGAAGGACACAGAAACACAGAAGGAGATGTGAATGGAGTGCTCGCATGGGCCTGCAGCTGGCCGCAGAGGCAAGCCAAGCCAAGAGGCTAGATGCCTGGTGTGAGTGGGGAGATGGGGCCCCCAGGCTGCCGAGGGAGGAAGGCTGACAGTTACCTGTAAGTTCCGGTAGTGGACTGCGCTGCGACAGTGGCTCACCTTCGCGGCCTGCTCGCTGGTGTAGAACAGCCCACACAGCTTGCAGTAGAACCCGGTCCTGGGGACCACAAACTCCACGCCTGGAGGGGGAGCGAGAGAGAAGGGCGAGGGATGGGCAGGTGTTAGGGGGCTGGGGAGCCCCTGATTCCACGGGCCACCAGGAGAGGGGAGTGGGCTGCTCCACCCTGCCCTTGCTGTAGACTTGGGCTGGGGCCCTAGTGTTTTTCCCAAACATCTCAGTCCCCTCGTCTGCAAAACGGCCACATAGGAACAACCCCTGCTGCACTGACAGTTGGTGGTGAGTGCAGGGGCTGAGCCCCAAGCAGGGTGACAGTGCTTAGCCACTGAGAGCTCTATTTCTTGCCTCTGAGAATTGAAAACCAGGCTCTTTGACTCAAATTGCTCCAAGGAAAGGAAGAAAGAGAGCGCTTACATTTTACTTATTTGGATTTTATTTCTCCTGCTGTGCCCCTTCCTGCAGCTATTGTGATTCTGGAATAATTCTCTCAGTTTTTTAGAATTATGTTGTAGAATTATATTTATTGCCAGGTATGGTGGTACATGCCTGTAATCCCAACACTTGGGAGGCTGAGGCAGGAGTATCTCACTGAGTTCAAGGCCAGCCTGCATTGCATAGGGAGACCCTGTCTCAAAAAAAACTGAAACAAAAAATGAATTGTATTTAAGAAGAATTATGTTTGTGAAAGAAAAAATATTTAAATAATTAAAAGCAAGGTGGGGGGGGGCGACTGCCCAGAATCACTCTGGTCCAAATATTTCCTTCCATGTGATTCATGTATGTGCAGGGCTATTTCATTTTTTGCAGTTTTAATCATGCTGTAGCACTGAATGCAGTTCCGCACCCTCCTTTTGCATACAACATTGCATCATGGACCTTTTCCTACCTTCCTGACGTCTGTCTCATCAGTTAATAGCATTTCTTTTGTGACTTATTACATGTAAATCCCAGAATTCTGGGAGGCCTTTTGATTTCAAGAGAAACAATGGCCCCTAGTCATAGCCAGAGGGGTCATCTCTGAAGCAGTGGTGGCCAGCATGGCCTCCATGAAGGTGTGTGTAAGCTCTCAGTTCTCCTGCTGAGGACATGGTCAGCGGAGTGGAAAGAGGCCTTGTCTGAGATGGTCCAGGTCAGATGCTAAGGACTGAGGCTACCTGGGCAGGTCAACAAAACTGCTCCCAAGTCTCGGGTTCTGAAAACGCCCTCCCATGGGGCGGCTGATGGTCTTGCTCCCGTTCTGGAAGGGTATGAGAGCTGGGAAAAGCAGGACTCCAAAAAGCTCAAGCAGAGGGGCAGAGGCTCAGGCACCAAGGTCCCCCTTAGGGCTGGGAGCCCACCTGTGTCAGGGTGGAACAGCTGTTCCCTTCTCCCCTGCTGGGGCGGGCAGGGCTGGGAGACGTGGCCACGCTCGCTCGGTGGAAGGAAAACAGGGGACACATTACTACAGAGGGCCCTGGGTGCCACCTGGCCACAAGCCCCAGCTCCTCCCATTTCTTCACTTTCTTCTCCTGCCTTCCAGGACTGAGCTAAGTGCCTATGAGCCCCTGTCACATAGAAGCCGCCTGGATATCGCTATGTCAAATAAACCTTGTCTTGTTTGAAGGAGTAGCCCTGAGGGAGGACAGGAGAGGGGAAGGGGGCTCAAGAGCCCCTCACCCAAGTCTTGCCTTGACTGCTCTTTAATCTGTGGCTGCGGGCCTGGGTCTCCTGGGCCTGCCAGGGCTTTCTCTAACTGCCACATAGCTGCTGAGTCCTCGGGAATGGGCAGCAGTCCCTAGGACAGGGGCTCTTGGCTCAGCTGCCCAGAGGGAGCTGGATGTGCTTCCTCTTCTGCCCCTCTCCCCACTGTCCCCCAGAGGATGGATGGGCAAGTGGCCTGCTGGGAAGTGGGTGTTCCCTCCACCTCTCAAACAGGCCCATGGCTGTTGTAGGGAAGAAGCATGAGGCAAGGTCTCTCTCTCTCCTCTGTGGCCGAGAAAGTTTTCTACTGGCTGCTGCTCCATGGGGGGATGAGGTCCGCGCCCCCCCAGAGAAGGGTAGCTGGGCGAGGGGCCAGGGACCACCTGTGGGCTTCCACACGAGATTCAACGTCAGCGCGCGCAGGCTTCTTCTGCCTGCCCTCCAACAAACATAAAGTAAAAACGACTAGACATCACAGCAGAGTACAGAGGGAAATGACGCTTAGGGCCAGGCAGGCCTGGTACTTTGACTTCAACTGTGTGGCTTCAGCGCATTATTTAACCTCTCTGAGATTGGCCTCTTCATCTGTAAACCAGGAAAAACGACACCTTAGGGAGTGCGAGGAGGGTCACCTCTCACTTTGCCTGGTGCTAGAAAAATATTTAAGTTTGGAAACGTGTTCCTTTCTGTGTGTCTGTGTATTTGTCTGGGAATGTGTTACACAGATCTGCACAGAAGCCGAGTACCTAACCCTCGCTCACCCTTTCCCCAAGGTCACCGAGAGAACCTGCTCCGGAGTTTGGGGGCAACTTTCTCCCCCTACCCTCTCCAGTGGGTTGAGTCAGCACCAGGAATCAAAGGCAGCACTAGGGAAAGAGAAGCTGGCGTAGGAGAACCCCCCGAATAGCTGGTACCCAACTCTGAACAATCACAGTGTCCGCACCACAGCCTGAGGGGTCCTCAAGAATGTGGGGGCATGGCCCAGGAGCCCCAAGAGACACAGCCTGGCAAGTGCTGGAGCCACCAGGTCCTCCTACTTCCCAGACTCTATTAAGGATGATCATGAAAGCTGCATTTGCCTCCTAATAATAGCTCCTGGCACAGGTAATTACGACAATGACATCCGAGTAAAGCCTGGGATGGAGAGAGAGGGAAGCTCACATTTTTGCTGGTGATGCTATTTAGTTCTGGTACAAGCAGACCTTGGCAGACTCAAACTGGCCAGGGTCACACAGAGCTGGCTTGAATCACACAGGCAATGCCTTTCCCCAACCATGTCCTATGGGGTGGCCAGGCTTTGGCACCCCCTCCCTGCTCTTCCTAAGGACAAAGCCCTAAAACTGTGTCTCACCTCTATGGAAATCTCTCTGCCAGGAGCAACCAGTCCTGGAGGGTACAGTTTGCAGCCACAAGAAGAGAACACAGAGGAGTAAGTCTCAGTGTTTTATGAATGAACAGAAATGATGGACAACTCTTAGTAAGAATTTTCATCCAGAAGGCATCAAGACCTTACACGTGTCCATTCATTTAACTATTGAAGTAAGTCTGTATGGTATACTATCTGATTTACAGCTGAAGAAGTCTAAGCAGAGAGGTTGAACAAGTTGCTCTTTGTCACCCAGCCATCAAGTAGTAGAGATGAGGTTTAAACCCAGAATTCTTCACTTTCGCATAGAAACTGCCTTTCCTAAGCTGTGCTGCTGCCTGACCTGGAGGGCAGGGTGGTCAGAGACCAGAAGTCCAGAGCCCAAATCTGATCTTGCTATGTGATCTTGACAACATCTCTGAACTTCGATTCACTCATCTGCCAAATGCAGAAAATAGTACTATACTATCCCTTGAGGGACCAAAAAGCTAGACTAAGACAATCAGTAATAGCCCACACCAGAAACAACCCAAGTGTCCACCATAAACAGAACGCATATCCATAGCCACAATGCAGTATGCCTGAGCAGCAGAACAGACCATCGATACACTCAACCATACAGGTGCGTCTCAGTTTTGCTGAGTGAAAGTCAGGCAAAACCGGTACATATTGTAAGATTCCTACGCACAAAACTCTAGAAAATGCAAACTGTTATTGAGAGACAGAAAACTTGTAAGTGGCCACCTGGCGGTTGAAACATGGGCAGTGAGGGATTACAAAGGAATCTGAGAGGATTGGGGTGATGGACATATTCACTACCTTGACTGTGGTGATGTACACACACACCTCAAAACTGATAGAACTGTAAACCTCCATATGTGTGTATGTCAACTGTGTCTCAATGTAGCTGCTTAAAAACAAGACGAGATACCATTTTCCTCCTCAACAGGTCAGCAAAGATTAAAAGCTAAGATCATCAAGCTGGCAAAGAGATAGGAATGGGAACTCTCCCTCAAGGTACTAGTGGAAATCGGTATTATCTTTCTGGAGTACAGTTTAGTAGCAATTATAAAAGTTTTGGATGTAAATGCATGTGACTCCACAGCCCTGCTGCTAGCATCCTGCCCTGGAGACACGCGAGTGCCCACAAAGGTATTTGAACTAGCACATCCAGAAGGCCCAGGAGACAGAGGGTGAGAGCAGGAGACTAGAATTTGGAGCCCGGTTCTAGTCTGTGCCAAGCTTTGAGATGCTACGTCTCAGATTTCTTATTGGAAAAGCAGAGACAAAAATACCTGCCTTGTAAATGTTTTGAGACTATTAAATGAAATACTACATTCAAAGCCTGAGGAATACTGCCCATAGAGTGAGTGGTTACAATAAAAGCTTAGCTGTGATAGCATTTTTCCAATGGAAAACCCAAGTATGTAAAAAAGTCTAAATGCTTACTACCAGAGAAAAGAGTCAGCAGTTTACGGTAGAGTTTTCATGATGGACTATTTGCAGTGGGTAGGAAGAATATGTTCTCTGCATACTGACACGAAGGACCTGCTATTAATGAGAAGAGCAAATCTCAGAACACGATGCATACAGTGCAGTCCTATTTTTGCAGGACAGACATTATCTCTGGGCATGACTGGCCACCTCAGGAAACTCGGGAGAGACTGTAGAAATAAGGTCTCTAATAGTGATTTTGCATGTTTCTTATTTTTTTTAACTTGTTACAGTAACCTTTCACACGTTCTTCAATGAAAAACAATAATAAAAAGACATGAATTACAAGGAAGCAGAATTCATTCTTAATTTTTGCATGTGTCAACTAGAATCCAGGTTCCTGGATGATACGCGATTTGTCTTGGTTCTCGCACAGCACCCAGTACAGTGTTGTGTCATCCAACAAATGCTTGCCGACTGAATGAATGCGTGGGTAAGCTGCAGCCTCTGAGAGGTAAGCTTCACACGGGTTTCCAAGGACCAAGGCAGCCAGAGCCCTGCAGTCCGCGCTATGGCCTGCCTTTTCTGTATTTCAATTTTTGTCTTTGGAGATGCCATGCAACGAGTACATCCCCGCACAAACAAACGAGAAAATTTGCACTTTAATCTGACTACAAAAGCAGCACACATGGGAGGATGAATAGCAAAGGATTGTTTAAAAGGAGAAGAAAAGAGAAACTTGGATGGAAAGAGCGAGCTCGCACTCCGAGAGTGGAGGAGCAGACTGCAGTCATTGGCTTCTTGTGCTCGCTTGTGACACTTTCTCAAGTGACACGTCCCCCCTCTCTCTGAGCAGTGGTTGCTCCTCCTTTATTTCATTTCTTCCCAACCCTTTAGAATCAATGCAAAGACTCAGCGATGCTACTGGCTAGGAATACCCCAGCAAACTATCTTAAAGTACCTTCTTGCCTTACCCCCAGACTGCTTAGATCCCCACTTCAAAAATGTGTCCCAGGGATTTTATTAGTACACTTCCTCCCCATCCACCCCAGCATTCCATGCTTAGAAAACAACTGATCTGGTCCAATTCCATGTTACAGAGGAGGAAACTGAGAGTCAGAGAATATGGTTTGTCTGAGGGGACATGGTCACTCATCAATGGAACAGGAAGGACAAGGACCCAGGTCTCTCCATGTTCGATGCTCCCTTTATCAACTGTCTGGTATTCCCCCAAACACGACCTAGGCAGCATCACGGAATGCCTCAGAGCAGGCTGCCTTGTATATAGAGAAGTGCAGCACTGTCCTGAAAAGGGCTGGGAACCTGGAGAGGAAGAAGGGGGGCAGCAGAAAAGATTCATTTCTTTGCTTGTTGTTTTGTTTGTTTTGTTTGACATAGGGTCTCACCAGGTAATCCAGACCGGTCTTGGATTCACTAAGTCGCCCAGGCTGACTGAACTTATGCTGATCCTCCTACCTCAGCCTATGAGCGCTAGGATTCCAGGTGTGCACTGACACCCCTGGCTTGGTGAAGATTCATTTCTGTTGACTCCTTGGAGGCCCCTGGGCTCCGCTTTCTTGTCTGAATAAGGGCTGGACTTCCAGTCTCTGTGTGGTCAAGAACAAAGCACTCTCTAACAGGGAAAACAGGACTCTTGGCTTTAGGCTCCCAGCACAGTGCTGCTCCAGGCTGCTCTTTTGGAGTGTCTTGTCTGTCTACCATAGGAGACTGAAACTGCAAGAAAAGCCACTTGCAAATCTAGGTTATTGCATCATATGTTAAAAACAATAACAACAAAATGACAGAAAACCCTCTTGTGTGCTTAGAAATTGCTATGGAACGGTTATTTCCTGGGGCTGGTTCTCAGGCAAGACTGTGTTTCACCTACCTAGAGGAATGCTAAGTTCACTGAACACATCCTCTGGTTCCCAAGAAGGCAAAGAAAGGGGCTCTTTCAGCTCCACCTCAGTACGCTCCGGTGATCTCACATCCAGAGACTTCATTTCCATGTACCTGGAGTTTTCTGTAAAACATGGGCCAAGGCACAAAACTGAAGAAACACAGCCTCCAAGAGTCCCTTTAATTCTATTCCCTGCACTGGTGATTGGGACCTGTCCTTGACTGCTTAATCACATGAGGCTGGGGCCATGACTGCTAATTAGAACCAAAGCGCTATAATTAAGTCTTTTCCACTGCCAGAAGAATGCCACACACAATAAAAACTGGCAAATCCTTGTACCTGGCCTAGGGGGATGGGCTATTAATGCCTTCAGCTGAGATGACCCACCCCTTCACCCCCCAAATCAGTATCACCCCACCTCTGCAAACAGAGGAATTGTTAAAGGGCGAAAATTGTGCTGACATCCACTGAGGCTGACATAAAAGGCCATGCCATTCTCAGCCCAGGCTCATGAAGCAGTGTCATTAAATATGAACTCCAAACTCTGTGCTAAGCTAATAAACCACTAACACTGGCACATGTTGAGACCCAGATTGAAAATAAAAGGGTTCAATCGGAGCGAGGTGCAAACGTCAGTCTGCCTTTATTCTTGCTTCTCTAGCCCATGTGGGTCTCGGTGTTTCTCTAGCAACAAGCAGGCAGTCCACAGCATGGTTTCCATGGAGATACAAATCTGGGCAGGTGAAAAACAGCTCAGGTCAGCTTGACACAGAGGCAAGCCCAAGTGGCCAGATCACCTGCCAACTTGTGCCACCCACAAGGCTCTCAGGAGAAATGGGTATTTTTCAGCATTTTCTATTTTCTGACTCTTGCTTCAATCCCGGTAGTGTCACAAGCTTTCAGTAAAATGAATCTCTAGTTATTTTCACTATGAGATGCTTAAGGGCTACTATCCTCTCCCCTCCACCCGAGTCCTTGATACATCTCAGTTTCCACTTGGCAGAGAATCCACAGCTTAGTCTATTTTAAACTCTCTATTTCATGATGTCACAGTGCTGAGCATAGCCACTGCATCACCTCTGGTGGAGGCAGAGCAGTTTCTGGGACAAGTCTTGTATCACTGTCAGATCCTAGAGAAAACTGAGTCTGAGTAGGGACACAAACTAAATTCCCTAATAAGACCCTCTTCCTTCCCTGTCTATTCCTGTCTCTCCTCCTACCACAAAAATTACAGCCAGGAGGTCCTCCAATTTGATTGATCCCAGGGGACCTCCTCTCGGTTGTCCATCAAAGACCCCATCAATACTTGAGTCCTCAGAACATATGGCCTCCCAATCGGTTTCCTTTACAATATTTGCCTGAAAGCTCTAACGGTCTATCTAACCAGGCTCTTAAAGGCTTGCTTCCATCTGCATGGGACGTCCTGCATTAGCTCTAACACTTAGCTCTGTTCCAATCTGCATCTCCCCATCCTTCCTAAGGGCAGAGTGGTCCGGTCCACCCAACCACCCACGAGAAAAGGGGAGGTAGTTACCCTCAGTCAACACTCCTTGGCAAGCCTGGCTTTGGAGGTCGGTTTCAGTGGGGGGGCTGGCTTTCTCCTCCTGGGGACTGCCTTCATAAGCCCCATCTTCAGGGGGGCCCCTGGCCTTGCAGTCATCCGGAAAGGGGCTGGGCTGCTGGGCCTTCTCCTCTGCTGGCTGGGGGGAAGACATTTCCTGGGCTGCAGGGGCCAGACACACATCTGAGCTCTCCGCTCTCTTTACCTCCTCCTCGTAGCAGTTGGAGTCCTCCAGGGAGAGGCCTGTCTCACATTCAGCTGGCTTCAGCTCAGCATCCAGATTTAGGCCAGGCGCTTCCACATTTGTGTCCCCGGGATCGCTCACGGAAGCAGAGGGCAGTTGTCTGGGCAATTTGAGGCTAATTTCTGTGGCCCCATTCCCTATGGTCTTAACTCCCTCATTAATGAAATCCAAATCCTTGGATACTTGCAGGTCTAAGGTGGTTGTCACACAGGGGCACATTGCAGGACAGATTTTGTCTTTCTGGTCAACCACCATAATTTCTTCCAACTCCGGGATGTCGGGTTCCATAATAAAGTCTTCTTCTTCTCCCACCTCATCCACTGTAACCAGCTCCTCCATGTTGGTGGGGTACCAGCTCTCCCCCTCTGCTTCACTTCCACTTTCCCAATCTTGTTCCTATAAAAAAAAATTCCAGAATGGACATCAAAGGCTGGCTGAGCCCATTCAACCAAAAGGCACACACTTTGGCCATGGCGACCCTCAAGCTAGAAAGATCCAGAGCATTCTTCCTGCTACCAGGGAGTAATCATGGTAATTAGAAGCTGTGAATCACTGGGATCCTCATCACTGACTCATCCTTAGGATAATGTCCAAAATGGCTCAGGACTTAGAATAAGTCCTAATCCTTTGCCCACCATGTTTAAAATGATACCAAGGATTTCAACCTCTGGTATGTAATAGTTTTTGAATGAATGAATAATTTATAGATGCTAGATTTTAGCTGGAGCTATTTCCCTGTATGCGGGGGCATCACTAAGTGTAACTAGGACTACAACTTTTCTCCAAGCGCTCTCCCCCATGCAAGGGTGCAACCCTCTTCATATTTAACCTCTCCTAAAACTTTCTCCTTGGTGTTCCCAGCAGTCCACAGACCTAGCAGACAGATTTAGGGGATCAGATTCTCCTGACCAGGAAAGCATGAAGCCTGCCACATTCCAGGCACATTTCTTTTTGCTGTGGAAGCGCCAGCCCAGGAAGACTGGAACTGAGTTTCTCTTTTTAATTATGTAAAGTCTTTACAAGTACAGTAGATGTTTTGTTGATCCCAGCATCTGAGCTGCTGAGGTCAGAGCCCCCGCTTAAGTACCCAAAACAGGGTCCCCCATACTCCCTAAGGGACCTGCCTATTTTGGGAGCCTGGCTCTTAAAGCCTGAGTCTTTTCTGGACACGTTTTCTCATAGGCGAGGAGCCAACTCGCTGGAGAGTGCGGCAGAGCCCAGGCGTGCGGGTAAAGATCTCCCAATAAAGACTGTCCAAAGATCCCAAACAAAGCCATTCCCCTAGAAGTAATTGGGCTTTTCCTGGAACAGCTGGTGGGGTCTGAGACACATTTGTACAGGGGTGATTGCCAGGCCGGATGGGGACTTTTGTGACTCAGTCCCTGGTGGGGGAAGGGCAGATGTGACAACATTTGCCAGTATCTGGGGCAAATTTACCTTTTTTGTCCTTGTGCTTTTTGGATCGGAGGACTCTGTCTCCTTCTCCTGTCTGCCCACTGACTGGGGGCTTTCTTCCATGCCCTCCTGTTCCTCTTTTGCAGCCTTCCCAAAGGAAGAACAGAGACACAAAATCAACAGTGAGTAGAGGGAGGGAAATGAGAGACGCCAAGAGAAAAAGGGTGACATTGAACACAGATGGTTTCAAACACATCATTTCCTCTTCCCTCACAGAGCCCCTCAGAGGCAGCAGCTGCTATTATCCTCACTTTACAGAATGAGGAAACTGAGGCTCAGAGAGGTTGAGCAACTTGTTCGAAGTTGCCCAGACAGATGGCAGCAGAGAAATGTTCTGAAGGCTGGCAGGATGTCACTGGAAAAGTAGTCTTTGCTGCAGCAAGAAGCCAAGAGTGAACGGACTGCACTTGGTCCTGGAGTTGGCCGTCACTGTGACATCTGTCCAGCAGACCCGTCTGACCCTACAACAACACATTCCAGCTCCTTATTATAGGCAAGGAGCTGGCACCCTCTCTGTGCCTTCTCATCTCTCTTTTGACTTCTGTCCCTCCCAAACCACAGAACAAACAAGCACTCCCTTCCCTTGTCTTTCCCCCTCTGCCTCCCCAGGTAAGAGCACGGGGTAGTGCCCGGATGAGGAAGCAGTTGCAGAGCTAAGCCTTCCACCCGCCTTTAAATCTATGTCCCTCAGGCCCACTCTGACCGACTGCCTGCTTTTAGTCTGCAAGCTAAGAGTGGATTTTATAGTTCTGACAGTGAAATTTTCAGTGGCTATGTAAGGACCCACATAAAATCCTACGTTTTGCCTGATGGTCCCCCTAGACTAAAACATTTTCTATTTGATCTCCTGTAGAAACGGCTTGCAAAGCTCTGCTTTAGAAATTTCTGGGAGCTACTCTCCCATGACTTTAACTTTCACCACAAAGTCAAATGACCACTCCTGGGTTTCTCCAGGGATGAGATAAATTTTCTTGACTTTTTTGGACTGAGGCTGGTTCAAAGGAAAGGGCTCTGTTTTAATTACACAGGAGGAGAGATATACCTCCCTGAGCTGACAAGGGGCCAGCTGGGGCAGGAACCCAGGGCTGACTGGTTCAACTTGTTATTACTGGACAGGACAGAGGGTACCAAGCCTCCAGTGTTCGGAGCAGCAGATTCCACAGAAAGCTTTGCTTGAGTATCTGGAGCTAACTGTAAATCAGCTACAGGTACCTTTTAAGCTATCAGAAGCTGCTGGTGACCACTTTATTTTTATCACCCTTCATAAGTTATTCATCACCCTCCCTTGTCAAAATAAATAATCATGCTGGGCAGGGTGGTACATGCTGTAATCCCAGCATTGGGGAGGTGCAGGTTGGAGAATCTCGCAGGAATTTGAAGTTAATCTGGGACATATAATGAGTTCAAAGCCAGCCTGAACTAAAGAGGGGGACCCTGTTTCAAAAACAAAACAAGAGAAGACCCCCCCCCAAAAAATCTTTATCCTTCAGTTTCTGCAGACATACTCCTCACTGAACACAGTCAAGAATCCCCCTCCAATTTAAGCAGGGGAGAGACTGGGACAGCTTTGGGGGTGTTGCCTGAAGACCCCAGCAGGCAGACCCCTGCAGGAAAGGCAGGTCTGTGCCCTGCCGAGCTCCACTGCTCTGGAGTCACTTCCAGGTGAGAGCTGCAGCCTGAGGGACCCAGAAAAATGTAACCCATGCACCCAGTAGCCCACACCAGCTCTCAGACCGAGACACTGGGTCCCAACAGTTGTGGTAGAGCTTTGCCACCATAGGCCCTTGACAACTTTCTGCTCAGCTACCTCCTAACTGATCTTTTCGTCCTTCTGCTCTGTGGGCTCCCCCCATCGCCCCAAATGCAGAACTATCATATCCTCACTGTACTTTCTTTCTTTTTTTTTTCCCACTGTCCTTTCTCGCCAGTATCAGTCTCACCTCCTGAGACTGATGACGCTAGCCTGCCTCTCTGCTCCAGCAACGCCGGTCTCTGGTCACCGAGGGAGCCTTGCCCATGCTGTTCCCACCATCTGATCTTCCTTTTCAGCTAGGAAATACTTTCTTTCCATTCCTTCCAATCTCAACAGGCCCATCTTAACCCAGGGAAGCCTCTGATTCATTACAGGCCCCCTCTATCCTTCTTAGCATTCCACACATATCTCTCCTGTCATCTGAGGGATGACCTCATTAGCATGAGCTCCAGGAAGCCAGTGATCATTTCAGTTTCACTCACAAAATAACTCATGCTAAGTGCTCTGTGGACAGTGGACAAGAAAAGAATGGAATTTATGGAAGGGCATGGAGTGAGTAACCTATCTCCCAACATGCTTGGGTCTATGTCTGGGCTCTGAATTGGGAACGAGTAGCCTTTCTATTCCTTCCTATCTTGGAATGTTTACACTAGGGTTTGCATTTTGCAGACCCTGGGCTGCCTGTGACCCACAGATATGTCTGGTCAGTATACTTTCTAAAGCACGCATATTTTCTAAACATTGCATAGACATCCAGTCCAGCTTGGGTCTTGCTCTAAGCAAAGGGAGCTCTCACAGTAGGAGGCACACCTTCATGCATCACAGCTGTCACAGTTGCCCTAAACAGAGAGGCACAACCTTCTCAGTCTGCCACAGCCCGATCACTCCGACCTGGCCCCACCCACCCTACATGGTTCTCATGCCTCAGTATCCGAATCTTTAACATTGGATCCCTCCCTTCAGTTAAGAGGAAAGGGTGTTTCTTTCCCAGATCTTCCTACTCAGTTACTTCATTGTAGACTTGGCTACTTGCGAACACTGTACACCTCTGGGCTTCTCTGTCCCACTGGGCTCCAACAAGCACATGCTCATTAAACCGCGGCAATAGCCTAGTGATCACATCCACTTTACAAACAAAATCACTGAGACCGAGGACAGGGTGTGACTATGTTTTTAAGAAGCTGGGCCTTTCCCTCCAGAGTCTGGGCTCATCCCTCCTTCAACAGATGCCTCTCAAACACCCACTCTGTGCTGAGCCCTACTCTAGAGACAGCCTCAATTATGGCAGAGAAAAATTCCCGCCTCATGAGGGTGACACTGGGAGTGAGGGGTGAGGAGATGCACTAAACAAAACGAGGGTACCAGGTGATTAGCGGTACTAATAGTGAAAAGCTGGGGGGAGAGACCCGGTGGATATAGAGGACCATGCCTCTTAAAAACACCCTCTGGGGGTCACTAGATCTTGAGGATCTAGCCAACTCCCCCCACTTTCCCTAACCACATCCCCTATGCTTCCCCCCGCTATTCCAGGCAGTAAAACCTATGACAAACTTTGAAATGGGTTTAAAACAAAAAACAAAAACGAGCATCCCTTCAGTAAAATGCTGGGCACTGTCTCGTACATTTACGGGGTACCTGATTCCATAGGGCTCTTCACTCTTCCTGATCTTAAACTGAGCTACTATGCAACTTTGTTGGTTGTAGAAAACTGTGATTCAAATGATTTTTGTTCATTGAGATACAAGTGAATTTCACCTGGTGGAGAAGCAACTGACTTCCTATCCTCTCTGGAAGAGATTTATATCATTAGCAAATTCATTTCAGTGGTCCTGATTGCTTACATAGTTGTCT
Source organism: Hydrochoerus hydrochaeris (assembly GCA_004027455.1). Taxonomy (NCBI): domain Eukaryota; kingdom Metazoa; phylum Chordata; class Mammalia; order Rodentia; family Hydrochaeridae; genus Hydrochoerus; species Hydrochoerus hydrochaeris. Next base: position 134,060 of record PVLA01000244.1, read on the forward strand.
GCTCTTTGGAGTCTTCTTGGAGTTGACTCTTACATCTCATGGTTCCTTCAATAATTAATGAGTTGAATAAAATCCTTGACATGTGTTCATGACATGTTCACACCAGAGTCATGATTGTAATTTTTAAAAACATTAGCCTTGAATATGCTCTAAAGACACAGCCACACGGAATGTCTACAGTTTCTTGACAACAGTCTTTTGATCTCATTTTTGGTCCTGCAACAACTTCACCAAGAATCCCAATGGACTTTTTGCCCACTGTCAATACCCAGCTCAAATACCACCTCCTCTGTGCACCTCTCTTCCTTTCCCTGGTAGAGTCCCTTGCCCTCAGCACGGCTCATCCTCTGGGAACTCTGCCATGGGTCCTAGTGCGTATAAATTATCTCATAGATCAGTTCCCACCATTGAGCTCTCCCATAACACATAGTATGCGCTAGCCACCCTTGGATCCCCTGTGCCCAGCATGCCACCTGCCAAAGTGGCACTCTGCCGTGTGCATGTGGAAATGAAGGCTAAATAGCAGCTCAAAGTGTGACTCTTCAGTTCTCACAGGATTTATTGGTACCAACTCTTAGATCAGGATAACTAGAAGGTGCGCATGGAAGATTTTAAAAATTAGGTTCCTTATACCGGGCCCCAACCCTCTAAGATCCCACCCTACTTAAATGTAAGAGGCTGATGCTGCCACGTGAGCTGAGGCAGTGCCGCAGGTGAAGCCCTTGTGGCCCTTTGGATGACAACCCCAGCTGACTGCTGCACGTTTTAGTAAAATGGAACTAACGTCCCGTGGGTAGTATCTCCAGAAACGCACCACGCCCTGGGCACGCGGTATAATTTAAGGGGTGGAGGCTGCTTCTCCTTTACCACTTCTCCTCAGAGCACCTGGACTGGCAGCTGCTTTGGCAGGAGAGACAACAGAGTGGACCCAAGATCTAATCTCCTCTGGAAGACTCTGTGGGCGTGAACACCTTAGGGCCACTCCACCTTGGACAAACAGAACTACAGAGGGCCTTTCCATGTCCCTCCCTAACTTCTAGTAAAGGCAACAAGGTACCATGGGATGTGGGGCTAGATCGCCTGGGTATAATTCTGGCTCTGCCACTTCCTGAGTGTTCCTGGGAAAATAACACAGTTCTCTGTGCCTCAGTTTCTTCATCAGCAGAAATAATAGTGCCAACTTCCTAGGGATTCCGTGAGGTTATGTTCATTGAGATAACGCATCTAGCACAGTGCCTGGCATATGGTGAACATTCAACAAATGTTTCATTCACTCCACCAGCATTCATTCATTCAGTAAATGTTCATCGCGATTATATTATTGGCATTATTTGCCTCTGGGACCTGCCTCACCTTACCTGGGGAAGCAATTGCATCATTACCTCATTCTCTGCCATTTTCCTTTCTTTTCTATCATCAGCTCCTTCTTGATCTCTATCAGGCCTCTTGGTTCTATTTTTCTCACTCTGCTTGGACTTGGTGCCCTCAGGGGTTCTAGTGACCTTGGGCCCCAGCCCGTCTTCCTTGCCTGAGTCATCGGGGTGGGGGTGTGTGCTCTCACGCAGTCTGGCCTCTTCTTTCCTCCTGGACCGCCCGGGACCATCCTGCTGCTTTACATACTTTCCAGATTTGGCTTTGAGCTCTTTCCGGTAGTAGCCGTCCTCCCGGCCTTTGTAGCTGGACGCGGAGTGGAGTGGGCTGGGGGAGCCGGACCTCAGGTACTTCTCCCGGTGGCCTCTCCCTCCTTCTAGGTGCTCGTCCGCCTCGGCCTTGTCCAGCGGCCGGGGGTAGTGTTTGCGATCGTGTGCCCATGCGTCTGTCCTGTCCCGCTTGTCCTCCCCGTTCTCCCTCCAGGGCAGGGGGTCTCGCTCTTCCTCCCTCCAGGCGTAGGGAGAGTGCTCCCATGAGTCCCGGCCATTGCCCCAGTCAGCCCGGGAGGGGCCTGGAGGACTGTGGGAAGAGCTGCAAGAGGTGAAACTTGGAGTGTGTGACCTTGGGGACAGAGACCGGCTCACGGGACTGCGAGAACGTGGCCGTTCTGGGCCGTATCTGTGAAGGAGCAAAGAAGCGGGGATTTAGAGTCTCTGCACCCCATACCCAGCCCCAACACCCACAGTCTGTCACCTGGACACACTGGACACAGCGTGCCCAGCTGTGTGCTCCCAGTCACGACTGTCTAGGCCCACACAGAGTAGACAAGGCCATCTGCCCTCCTGGTCTGTGTGGGGAAGGATTTTTCTCAAGCATGGTATGGGCTGCTCTCTCTCTGCCCCTTTCTTCATCCTGGTCCTGGCAACTAGGGAAATGCTTGGGGAAATTGGCTCAGCCCTACCTTTCTTGGAAGTGAGTTATGCCCAGGGAACAGGACCTCGTCTCTTCTTCTGGGGGTGGCGTGGGGCCTGGGCTTTGAGGCAAGGCTGCTCATGGTAGGCAGGGCCATGTGGAAGTGGGGTCCTGTTAGCCAGCATTTCCTGTCAGACCCAAACCACACCTCCACGCAGTCTCCATCAGAATACAAGGTACCTCTTGGCCTCCACCTCCCTCATTTAGTTCTCACCTGAATTTGTCAAAATCCCAGATGTGAAAAAAGGATGCTCATAGTTGGGAAGTGGCAAGGGTGAGGGCAGTTATTCCAAAATAAAGAACCAGGAAGAGAGCTGGAAGACAGCTCAGAGGTCTGGCCTGCTATGCTGGATTCAAGGAAACTGAAACCCAGGAAAAGACTCCAAATCTCCTTCTACACTGCCACCAAGCTGCAGATAGCGTGGTGTAGCTGTATACACAACAGTTAAAAACTCAAGCAACCACAATTTTAAAAAAATAGACAAACACCCTAAGCCTGAACATGTAAATACAAACACAAAAGCGTGCTGAAGGCTGCTAATTAAACAGGTCAACTGAGTCATGCACCAACAATGGGCATTTTTCCTTTGGTTCTTAAGCAAAGGACAACCATTCACTCCAACTGGCCATGGGACACAGATGTGGCTGCCAGGCAGGGCAAGGCTGCCTTGGCCACCATGGCAAAAGGCCTGGGCTCTGCCCTCTGCAGTGAGGCCAGAGCGCCACCTCTGGCAGACATGGGTAAGAACCACAGGCTGTGCTGGCAGGTGCCTGGCTGGACTGTTTTTACCCAGGGCTCTCCCAGGACTGACTTTGCAGGGTCATCCTGTATCCCCAGCTTGGCCTGGTTGATCATAAACCTCAGGTGAAAGAATTGAGTTGGGAAACTGCACACCCTCAATCAGAGCAACTGTTCAAGAAAAAAAATTTAACCATCTATATCTTTATTTCCAGATCTACATTGAGCTTGTGACAAATCAAGAGCTGGCCTGAGAAGTCCCACTGCTACTCTGCCACATGCACACAGGTATGCTCAGGCTGCTCTAGCAGAGGGAAGGCGGCCTCAAAGGGCCAATATTAACAAGTCCTTTGCCATATTCCTTTCCAACAGAGGAGAAATGGAGGAAAGGAAGCCAGCACCTGGCATTCTGCTGAGCTGACCATGAGTTGCCCTTTTGGCCTGGACTCTGGTGCTTTTCACTGGGAACACAGACAGGTAGGACCCGGGAGGCAGATGAACAGGACAGGGGCAAGGGCAGGGTATGGTACAGCCCAAATCCCTCTAAGAACGAGAAACAAGAATCTGGAATCTGCCCTAGACCCAGAGCCTTACCTGTCTGCTTCCCGGAACATGTCCCTCTCCCTCTGGGAATGGATGTCCTGGATGACAGCAGCCACGGTTTTCCCAGGTTTCTAGGAGGTCAGAGAGAGCACCGTCAGTTCCGAGGCCGCCCTGCCAACGCCAGAGGGAAACGGACAGGACTGGGGGTGCTCGCTGCCAGTGCAACGAAGGGCGCAAGGTGCCTTGTCGGGGGAAGAAATAATGTCTGAGTCGAGGGCTGGGGGGAGAGAGCACAGTGTGGAACAGAGCAGGGCTGAGGGCTCAGAAAACGTGGCACCCGTGGAGCTGGGGACAGAAGAGCCGGGTTCACCATCCACCTGCTGGATAAACAGCATGGGTTAATTCTCCCCTCCCCTCTCCTCTCAAATTTAAAATATATATATACATATAGTGAAAAGAGGGAAGGGAAGAGGAAAAGAAGAACAGCAATAGCGTATAACCCTGGAGAGCCACTTGAAGGTCACTAAATATAGGTCTTTCCTATGCATATAAACTCACTTGGGCAGCCTCTGTTCTGCAAAACTCCAGGTTGCCAGCCACTCTGTGCTCCCTATAGTTAGTGACTCTGGGTGTTGTGCAGGGTTCAGGGTCACAGAGGTTGTTAAAGAACAGACGCTGTCCCTCTGAGTTCCTTTCCACACCCTGTGACCCTTCTAACATCTCACTCTAGCGTGTTCATCCCCAGGGGTCAAGTGACGCTCAGTGATTCAGTGGCACATTTCGTAGCAGAGAACACCAGGAACTCAAGGGTTCTGTCCTCCCTGTAGGTCATTATGTGCCAGGACAGGACCAAGCCCAGTCCCCAAAGGCCCTTTCTAAGCCTTGAATGGACAAATTATTATTTTTTTTTGAATGCTTAAGAAAAGAAGTGCGTGACCACAGAAGCAATTTAATCAATCGCTCTTCCTCCTTTATCTTTTGTTTCTCACATAGAACACGATACCTTAAGAACTATTCCAGTGCTGGGCATCATGAAGTGCCTCATTCTACAGATGAGGACACCAGGTCCAGCGATGTGGAGTAGCTGGGACTAGAACTCAATTGGCTTTCTGAGCTGCACCTGTGTGGTTGAGACTGAGGGTTGGGAGCAGAGAAACCAAAGATGAGAATGAAGGGGGAGTGGCCTGTGGCGTCAGGGTAAAAGGTCAAGGCTGGGACACAGGGAAAAGATGGGAATGCTGCAGCCAGGGAGAGATCTGTTGTCAGCTCAAGATGCAAAAAAGAAAGAAAATCAGAGAAGACCTTGACCCTGTGATTTTAAAGAAGTAGAAGCACAAGAAGTCAATCACTGCCCTGTTCAACAAAAGCCCTAGGAACTTAGTATTGGTCAGGAGATTCACTTAAAAAGCTACATTACAATTTGGCCAATGGTGCCCTAATTATGAGCTTAACCCTTTACCATCTCATAGAGGTGCCACATAAGCACCAGGTCACCCAGAATGTGCACTGTCAGCCAGCACCTCACCTGTTTGAACTGGACCACAGCGCAGCCCAAGGCTGAGCAAAGAAGAGGCCAAAGCTGCTGAGCAGGAGTCGGGTGCCCACGACACCTCCTTGTACCCACCCTCTCACCCTGCTCAGGTCTACCGAGCCTTCGCCAGGGTCATTGATCGCCTTCATGAGGTAGAAGACATTGGTGCAACTGGAGATGACCGCGTTTCACATGGTTCCCACCAGTAAGTCTTCTTCCTACCTACCCACCAGTGGCCATGCAGTGGAAGTCAGCTATGGATAACCAAGGGAGGGCCAGCTGGGGCAGCTGGTCTTCAGCAAGGCCTGACAAAGCACTGCCATTGGACAGGCTGACCATGATGAGCAGGAGTGGGCACTGGGGCCAAGTCCATGTGAGCAGATGCGTTACCACTCAGGAGCCACATCCTGGGGCTCAGATCTGAAGCTCACACTGCCAAGCCGGAATTGAGGGCACAGGTAAAGCCTAAAGCACGTGCTTCCCGTGTAGGTTAAGAGTACATAACAGTTTCAGAATATGAAAATAAAAATTCCTCCAGGGGGTTGGATAGGGAACTTTCTCCTATCAAGTGAGTCCCTGATACACCCGTTTTCCTTTGCTCTCTGAGAAGTGCACATGCCCCTGACTGCTCCTTCCAGCTCAGACCCAAGAAGTCCTGGAGTGACAGCATGGTGGCTTTGCCTGGGAGCAGATGGAGCAGATGAAAGTTTGCAAGTCTCCAGAGTGGCCCAGGTGAGGACCAGAGGCATCCAGGAGTGCCTGTCCCTTGGTCACTACAGATAGCACCCCCAGGTGCCATGCCGGCCCTCAGGGTCAAAGAGATGCATGCCAGGTGCCTCGGGGGCTATAAGAACCTCCTTTTGTCTGAGACATCCTTCCCCATTTCCCCCAGTCACTAAATCTCCTGGGACTACTTCCACAGCAGTGTTCCCAGGAAATACTTCTGTGCAGGTCACCAGCAGAAGCCTCGGTCTGAGTCAGTGCCCCACAATACCCATTCCAGGGAATGGCGGGAGAAATGAAGGGAGGTGGCTACAAGAGCGCTAAGCTGCAGGGAGCTAACCTACAGAGCACTAAGCTGCAAGCACTGTGCACCGAGGCTGGTGACCGCACGCATGGTGACCCTTCTGAGAGTCCAAGTTCATTTCACTATTTTAAGTGATAACTGCAAATTGTTTGGCAATGTCTTGACCAGCCACCCTGCAGCTATCATCCAGAGGGGACAGAAGTAACCAAAATATTTTCAAATAACAAAGTTGACTTCTCAAAGGGGTAAGAAAATCCTTTCAACCTTTCTTTTGGACGGGCTGCATCCTGTGGTTAAAAGTGCAAAGGGAGCAGGTGAAACAGTGTTGCTACTGCCCGAGAAAAATAGAAGTGGAGAGACTAGACTAGGTCTCTAATGAAATTTGGGGTAGTTTTTATTGCAAAAAATTTGAGGCAAACAGAAGTAGAGTGAATATTATATTGAATCCCATAAATCCTTCATCCACGTTCCATAATTCTGCCCGGTCTTGCATTTTTGCCCTCATTGTCTTTCCCCACTCCTTAGGTTATTCTGAAGCAAATGCCAGATGTCCTATCTCTACACACATTGTGTGACATTGACACAGCTCAGCAACCACACAGGGCCACCCACTGTGCTCACAGTCAACACATCTGCCTGCTGCTAAGACCCTAAGGCGCTCCACTCCCGGTTGTCCTAGGACAGTGCTGGCTACTGAGAAGGGACCCCCACCCACGACTTGGAATCTCAACCCACAAACAGCAGCCCTGGCTCTACCTCCACCGACTGGCAGAGTCACCGGGCTCATGATTGGTTGCCTGCAGAGACTCACTTTCTTTACCTAAAAAGGTGGGATAGTGAGGCCCGTCTAGCCTTGACCAGGAGCCTCAGAGCGTAGCAAGCTGCACTCAGGAAAGCTGGGGGTGCTTGGTCCACACAAAGGGAGCGGCGAGGGCGGGGCGGGGTACCATGCCCTCCTACATCTCCAGTCTTGGGAAGAGGCTGAAGCCTTCCAGATGAGCCTGGAGCTCTGCAGAGCCGGTCCCACGGAGGGGCTCCTGATTGTTTCTGATGTTTCTGGCTTTCCAGCCTCTCCATCTCCTCTCACCTGACTCCTTCTGCCCAAAAGCCCCATCTCTGTGCAGCTAATTCTCCCCATCCCCTGAGCTCCTTCTTGCAACCTCTCCTCTCTTTACTTCTAAGCACTGAACTTCTAATAGCCACTTAGACACTCATGTTTAAGTATTGTCTGATTTTGCACAAGAATAGCTTGTCCCCACCACCACCAATAGTAAGCTCTCCTCAGGTCAGGACAGTGTCTCATACTTTTCACAGCTGTTAGTACTGTGTGGTGCACAGCAAAGACTTCCTGTCATCAATTTCCCTAATCTTCCAATACGGAGTATCATGGGTGACCCACAAGACTGACTTCCAGGGCCAAAGGTGTTCTCTGTGCCCGGGAGACCGACAGATTCAGCAGCTCTGAAGCCAAGCCTCAGCCCCCAACACTGCCGGGAAACTCAATCCAATCAATGAGTCTCTGGGCAGAAGAACCTGAAAGTTCCTGTGACAATTCTTTAATGCAGAAAGTAGGAGACAGTGGTTTAAATTCCACATCAAGGTTATCAAGGATATTACGATCCTAATTTATCTAGAACTTTACAGAACAACAAAGACTCCAATCGTCCATCTTCCTTGTCCAGGAAAGTAAACACTCATTTTTAATTTTCCTTCAGAAGCTCTCATCTTCATTGTTTTTGCGTACTCACTGGACACCTGTAATGTGAAAAGTTGTGCCACAAAGACTCTAAGGAACAGAGCCCTGCGCATGAGGAGGTAAGACACAGGTGTGAGGAAGCAGCAATCAAGAGAAGATGAAAACAGGACTCAAAGTCTATCCTTTCTCTCCCTACGCTTTGCCTGGTAAGCAAAAGGAGAAAGTTAGAAAAGAAAGATCAGTCAGAATTTCCCCCAGCCTGCCTACTCTGCTGGGACACGACATGCTGCGCCCATTTGGCCTAGAGACACAAATGGATGTGGGGTTCCACTGCCTACCTCCCAGGAGCCCCCTCCCTCCCGTGGGTAGCAGCGGCTCCTCCCCCTTGTCACCCTGGAAGTCTGGGTGGGTCTGCACCCCTGGTTCTGAGGATGGAGCAAGTGACACAGGCTCAGCCAATCACAGTGCAGCCTTTCCCTGAACCAATGGAAATTGGTTCAAAGATGGGCATATGTGCTAAGCTAGTCCAATCAGAATGACTCTCTTTCTGCTGGAGCCTCTAGGAAAAACCTCCAGCTCCTTCTTGTGGGAAGTAATGGGGGCATGAGAAGCCAGAGCTGCAGAAGGCACTGAAGCTACCATGCCATCTAGAGGAGAGAGCTGGGGGCGGCTAAAGGCCACCCCAGGAAGTGCACGTAAAACAAAGTTCAGACAGCAGAAGTCAGACTGGAAAGGAACCAAGTCCTAATGACCTCATCTGGACCCTGGATCCAGTCCTATCTGCCGCCGGAAGTACTCCTGGACTTTTCATTTACTTCAGCCAATGAATTCCTTGTTTTACCAAAGTAACTAGGCTTAACTGAGACAGGTTTCTGATACTTGCAGAGAATGTTCTAGATGATTTATGTCAACGGAGGGGCTGTATAGTTCAAGTATGCTTGAAAGTTCTTTCCCATAGGTTTCCCATTGGGACCTTCACAATGACTCTGCAAGACAGTGTGACATTAGGGGCAGAAAACTCCTACTAAAGATCAGAAAACCATGGGTCCTACACCCTGCTGCTTAAGGTGTGCTCGACGGACGCCAGGACGTCAGCATCACCAGGGAACTTGTCAGAAGTGCAGAATCACAGCCCTGTTGCAGACCTGCAAAGTGGAAACGCATTTTAACAAGAACCCTAGGTGACTTGTATTTTCTGTTGGAAAGCTATCTCTGCAGCTTCCTGGCTCCAGGTCACCTGTTTCTCTTTTTGTCATACGGGGAATGGAGATTACAACAGCACAATACAATAATACAGATATAATGCCAAAACCGAAAGAGTCCTAAGCTTTAATCACAGCCCTTCCAGTAGAAATGACCCTGGAAAAGTTACTAAACTTCTATTAACCTCACAGTTTCTTCATCCACAAAATTGAGATCATCATACCTGTCTGACAGGACTGATGTCAGAACTAAGGTAGATAATATACGTAAAGTGCTCAGTACATGACTGGCCCGAGTACCAGGACTCAGTTCAAGGTACATATTATTGTTGTATTCTTATAATTACGCTTATTGTCCACCCTGTACTCAAAGAGTAGGGTAACTGTGAGTCCCAAAAGACAAATGAAGAGAAAGAAGTTCCTGGCCTAAAACAAAAGAACTCAAGGTAAAGTCCTTAACTGATCTGGATATAGAGGTTCAAAGAGGTTAAGCAACTTGTCTGAGCACATCCAAGCAGGAAGCGGCAGGGTCTAGGTTGGCAGCACCACCTTTGGCTTCAGCACAGGTCAGGTGGCTGGTGATGGTTCTTTGTTTACATGCCTTTCCTCCCACCAGACTGTGCTCGTCCCAAGCTAGCTCCCTGTGAGGCCACAGCACCTGGCCCCATTCCCACCCACAGTGGTCACTCAGGGGACATTGGCTGAGTGCAAACCTTGACCATGTAACTTCTTTAACCCAAAGTATTTGCACCACCCAAACTATCTCCCTCAGTAGGGTATTAGCTTGCCTGGTGCTTTAACAAACTGATTACTGCTGTTAATCTAATTAGAAACATGACAACATCTCATTCAGAGACTAAAGATCCACTGGAAACTGAGTAAAGATACTCAATTCCGGCCCTCAGGGTAGAGTCCAGAGAATAGCAATTGGCTAGGTACAGAAAAGGGCAGCACCTTCTACTTCCCTGACACTTTCGTTAGGGGGAAAAAAAATGCTGGTTCTGCCTGAAGCAGAATTGTTGGCAAAGGAACTTCAGAGGCAATAATGCAAGCGAAGCAGAATCAGACTTGGGCAACTAGTTGACCTATTACTGAGCAGTCTGCACATGTAGACTTGTCAGAATGCGAGTTCTAGCTAGAAGCAACCACTGGGCTTTTGTCTTCTCACCTCAACCTTGAAGATTAAGGGCAGATCAAAGGCTGTGAGTCGCGAACAAAATGGACTCTGAGTACAAATGGAATGGTCTTAAATGAACCAGGAGAATTCTTTTCGAACAGGACCATAGAATGCACAAAGTCAGTGGGTAGATTTGCACAGGAATATGGCATTAATTACAATGAATCCAAATGAACTAAGTGTTCTGGTTAGGAGAATTCATGTAAATCTATAAAATGACAAAATGCAAAAGAAAAACATGGCCAGAAGACTTGAAAGAAACTCCCCATCAAGAAAATCTAGATGGAATAGCCACTAAGCATGGAAAATTGTTTAATCACAATTAGTCACCAGGAAAGTAAAACAGCCAAGATAAACCAGTATAGTCTCCCCAAACAGGCAAAAACTAAAAAGTTTGACAAGATAAAGACAGTAAGAATCTGGCCCATTGAAAACCCTTATACACAACTAAAATGAATTTAAATCTGAGGAAATTTTGGAAAGAGACCGTGATGGCTATCCTCTAGAGTTAAGGGTAAACATGCCTTAAACCCAGAAGTCCCCAGCTCTTCCCTAGTGACACACTCACGTGGATGTGTACTAAGTCAACATGTCTGAGCAGGGTATTAGCATTGTTCCTAACAGCCCCAAACTGGAAATGCCCCAAGCGCTCATCAACAGTATGATGGGTAAACACATTGTGCTCACATCACATAAGATTCTAATAAGTAAAGAGATACACCCAACAACATGGATGGCATAATGCTGAGTGAGAGAGGCAAGACCGGAAGGAGAGTGGACAGTGTGAACCCATTAATGTAAAGAACAGTAACAGACAGAACTGAGCTGTGTCATTAGGGAGGCGTGAGTAGGTGGCAGAACTGTAAGGAAAAGCACAGAAATGAACATCCTCAAAGGAGAGCGGGAAGGGCCGACATAAGGAAGGACCCTCACGGGCTTTGGGGTACCGTCTATGTTCTATCTCCTGACTTTGGGGGTGGTTTTTCAGGACATATAACATCTCATCCAATATTAAATTGTACAATATATTATTGGCCACTCTTCTGTATTTATTAGACTTCTAAATAAAATAAGAAAGGAAAGGAAAGGAAAGGAAAGGAAAGGAAAGGAAAGGAAAGGAAAGGAAAGGAAAGGAAAGGAAAGGAAAGGAAAGGAAAGAGGACGAAATGCTGAGTAAGCCAAAATAAAACAAAGTCCAGTCTGAAATGACCGGCTTTCCTTTGAGTTTCTGACAGTCTCCAAGTCAGTCAAGCACCGCTTAGGAGTTCTATGGGCCTAAGACATCTGAGCAAAGGGAGGGAAGAAGGAGAGATCCAGGGCAGTGACAGAGGAAAAAAACGATACTGAAGGCTCACGTGAGCACAGAAGGGCCTGCAGTCAGGGGCTTATGCTTGGAACCCCCCTCACAAAAAGCAACCCCCTTCCTTTCCCACTGCCTCCCTCAGAGCTCTGCAGACATCTTCCTGAGTGAATCCTCCTTGGCTCCCAGACAGACCCAGGCACCCTCTGCTTTCTGTACTTAGCTCAGCAAACACCTTTTATGCCACTGTGTAAGGACTTGCCTTTCCAACCGATATCCTCAAAGGGAGTCAATTCTGAATCTTTTCCTAGCCTCCCCTTCCTGGCAGCACCTAGTTCAGCACCTGACAGGTAGGGAAAATGCATCTGATGCTGGATGAATGACTGAGGGAGTGTGAGACAGCTTTACCTTCAGCTGCAATTCCTTGTATCGCTTGGACATCCGAATGAGCAACTTCTCCCCATTGATCACAGCTGACTTTTCTTGATAGTACTGGACCATGGCCTGGGCAGCTTCTGTGTAAGCCATCTCTAAAAAGGCCTTGGAAAGACAGAAAGGACATATGGTGGGCTTGATTTTGTGGTCTTAAATGAAATTCTGTTCATGGTATGATTTCATGTCAATAAAGTTTAAGAACTGGAAAATGAATTGATGTTGATGGAAATTAGTTGAACTTCCTTCTGGGCTGGAGCTGGGGAAATGATTGGAAAGGGAGATCTTCTGACATTCTGGAAGTGCCCTACATCTTCACCTTGTGTGAATTATAGGGGTTTCCATACAAGAAAAAAGGAATGGAGTTTTAGACTTAAGATTACTGTACTTTATGCACTTCAGAGCAACTACTTTGTACCTCAATAAAAAAAAATCAGTGCAAGAGAGAGCACTCTTTGATCTCATCTGTTCAAAAAGGCCTTTTTATGAACTTCATCCAAAGAGCTCATTATAAGATGGCACCTCTCCTGATCTCCATGGTTACCAAAGAGTATTCTTAATTACGAATGTTGGTCCCAGGCTGCGTCATGCTATGGAAACCCCTCTGTCGTGTGAGGGCTGGTATCTCACGGTTCCCAGTGGGGGTTTTTGCATGTGGCCTTGGACTGCGGGAGACAGAGGCATAAGCCGTGGTTATTTGAACTCTATTTTCCCCTGTCTTACAAAGGAAGAAATGTATTCCCAACACACAGGCTCCTGAGCCCCTTGGCTTGAAGGAAAGTGGGGCCTTTGTGAGTCAAAGGAAAGGCTCTGCAAGTGCATCCAGTGTTTTTCCTCTTTAGTCTGATTTTAGAAAGACAGACAGACAGACAGACAGACAGACAGACAGACAGACTGACTTAGAGAGGAACAGGTCTTTCCATTAGTCCCTGTCTAGTTTGCCTCAATGGATGTGTCAGGCTGGCCAGTAGCGGTCGTGGTCTATTCGTCACCGCCACTGTCCCTCAGATCTGTTGGCAGTGTGCTGTGTTGATGTGCCTGGATTCTAGTCTCTGTGTGGAGAAGAAACAGTGATTTGTGACAAGGGAGGCCTTGCTGTGAGCCCCAGTTCCCCTGTTTTCCTGAACTGAATGGGCAAATCAAGCTGATTTGTCTTTCACTGACGTTTATTGGTCAGTTTTAGATACATAGCTTTTTCCCAAGTTGTCACCACCTATGGAAGATGTGTGTGTGATGACTAAAGGTTCTTCAGGGTTTATTTCAAATTCTGCCATGAACTTTCTAAATGAGTGTGTGTGTGTGTGTGTGTGTGTGGTACCTGGGTTTGAGCTAGAGCCTTCATACTGAGGTACATCTCTAACCCCTTTAAAAATATTTTTTCAATGTTGAGACAGGTCTTGCCAAGTTACCAAGTTGCCCAGACTGAACTCCAATTCGAGACCCTCCTGCCTCTGCCTTCCAGAATGCTGGGATTAAAGGTGTGTGCCTCCATGCCTGGTTACCCCTTATGTGAGATGGACATTTAGCATTTCTAGTTGTCACTTCTCGAATGTGGCTGCTACTAATCTAGGCAATGTCACTGCATTAATGTTGCAAACTGAACTTAGTACATGGACCCCAGATAGAATTCTTGAGTCAGGAACACCGAGACCAGTGGGCGATCTATCCTCAGACTGAGGGATACAGACCCTCATGGTCTGCCATGGCTTTGCGTCTCCTAGTTTTAGTTCAGAGAAGAACATCTTCACCTGTGTTTGGATTCGTCAAACAAAAATATTAATTAAAATTAAAAAACCAGTCTGACTTCTGATCATTTGTTGCACACATTTCCCCTTAGACTTCAGAAATGAAGACAGACATACCCGGGGCTCAGCCAATTCCCACAGGTTAGGGATTCTCAGTTCCTCAGACACACTAGGCCCTCATCAATTCCCTCCTGATCTCCTCTCCTGAGACCCAAGGCCTCCGCGCTGACCCCAAAGACCCACTGAAATCTCAGTTCCTAGTCAGTCCTCGCTGGCTCAAACCCAGGCCATCAGCTGTAGCTAGCTTAGAGGCTGAGGTGCAGCACTGGCTCAGGGGACTGCAGCCCACAGATTTCTACTGTGGGGACATTAGCTCGTCTGCATTAATGAGCACCTGTTCCCAAAAACACCTCCCCTCTCCTCTAGGCCACTCACAGAAGGCGGCACTCAGCACAAGAAGGGCAAAGGCCAACAGGGAAACAACGGCTTCAGCAGGAACCTGTGTGCCGGGCCCGAGGGACCACTGGGCACTGTCGCTTTATGTTAAGAACTGATCATAAATATATGAAATTTCTCTTTCACCAAGGTGTGGTCCCTGCTGAACCCCGCAGAGGAAAGGCGCCCAGGCCTACCTGATTAGTGGACTTCATGAGGATGTAGTTCGTGACCTTCCCGAAGGGCAGCCCCAGGTTGATGACGTCATTCTCAGTGCAGCTTCCCTCGGGGAGATTGCAGATGTGTACCACGCGGCCAGCGCCCTTCCGCTGTGCAAACTGAAGGGACAGAGCACAGCCAGGCCGTTAGCAGACACTCCCGCTCCTCCTCGGCCCCAGGCTTCCCGACAGCTCCCTTCTCCCCAGTCACGCGCAAAATCAGTGCGGACAAGGCACGGACTCGCACAGAAAGCACCAGTGTGCACCATCTCTGCACTGAGATTCACGCTTCAGGTGAGCAAAGCATCCGGGACTGGAAAGCATGTGAACCATGGGCACATCCGTGTGTGTGTGTGTGTGTGTGTGTGTGTGTGTGTGTGTGTGTCAGGGGTGTCCAAAGCCTTATGAGAATGTTTTCTCAGCATTAAATACAATTTTAAGTATATATTGCCTATGATTCTACCATCACAGGCAATTGAAACTTTGTCTTACAGAAGTAAAACACCAGTACATGAAGACTTGTGAACTGCAGCACTTTGTGGACACAGCCTACAGCTTAGGTATCCCGCAATGGGGAGCACTGAATAAAGGAGGGCTTGAGTATACAATGGAAAAATACCTACATGCCATTAAAAGAAGGAAAATGTGCTGATATGGAATGATTTTTTTTTTGGTGGAACGATTTTTAAGACAGGTTGTTGTATTAAAAAAATGGGCTGCCAAGTAGAATGCGTACTATGACACCATTTTTGTAAAACAAAACTTTGCAAGATAAAATAAAGCAAGTACTGTGTTTCCCTGAAAATAAGACCTACCTGGAAACAAGCATGATCTGTTTATTTATTTGAGACAAGTCTTGTTAAATAGCTCAGGCTGGCCTTAAACTCACTATGTAACTCAGGATGTCCACAAACTCGCTTAGACTCTCCTGCTTCAGCCTCTGGAGTGCTGGGATTACAAGCATGAGCCACCATCACACCTGGCGCTATTTTAGAGACTCTTCTAAAATTATGCTAGACCTTCCTTGTTTCCCAGGTAGGTCTTATTATTATAAAAATTATAATTTTGATAATTGCTGGTGGTGAATCATGAATACACAGGGCTGATTATATCTGTCTCCACTCTTTGAATGTTGGAAACTTTTTTGCAATGAAGGACATTTAAAGGCTACAGCCCAGACAGAGCAGGGGGTGGCGTGTGCTTAGCCTCCTGTCTGGCTACCTTCAGAGGAGTGGAGGAGGGAGAGAGCGATAGGAGATGTGCTGAACTTATTTTGTATCTGGTTTTTGTTTTTTGGTTTTTTTTTTAGGTTAGCATTTGACTCATGACTTTAAAAAATTCCAGTAAAACAAAAAAAGCACAGGGAGGTTTGTGAGAACTAATACATGTGCACAGACATTCAAAGCCACAATCTGTGGTTAGGGCAACCTGTGGTTTTCAAAACCTTATTTAGTCTTGGAATCCTTTCTTCAAATAAAGACCTGCTCACCAGCCCAACATACTCAACAAACAAAAGAGATGCTATTTTGGTCAAACTCTGGACCCTGCCACCACACCCATCCCAAAGCCACCTTAAGAAATAGCTGAAAAGCCAAGGCGTGGGCCCAGTCAAACCTCCAGGAGGGAGGAAGCAGTGAGTGCTAGGTCTGGTCAAACCTTAATTAGCTTGGCCTCTCCTGGAGGTTCAAGAATTAGTAAACATAAGCCGACCCGAGGTGAAAGAGAAGGATGCAACGTTCCAAACCTGAAACACATTCTGATAGTGCAGCCTATGGGTGCAGAGCCATTTTCTGTGATAAACTGAATTTCAACATCCAATTACACTTTATGTGATTCTGACTCTGCTAGAGTAATAGAAGGGAAAGTCAGAGGTCCTGTCCCTAACAAGAGCTGGTGCTTGGGTAATTCTACCGTGAAAAGCTCACATTTGGTTCATCTACTGAGGACAGTTATAGTCAAAACAAATTTTCTTTATGTGCTGGCCTGGAATTGGAGACATCCAAGGGCCCCTGTGAGACCTTTCCCTTGACAGTGTCCAGATGTCACTGCACATTCTTGAAGGGAAATGAAGATTGCTATGTGGCTCACGCAGTACCCAGAGGATCCCTTCGTCCCCACAAAGTGGACATGGACTCTTCCCACGAGCTGGGAGATGTGGACAGACACTGGGCACAGGTTGCTAAGATGAAGGAAGCCCTTTTTCAGGGACAATGGGAGGAGAGTCTTGGAGAGAGAGGATCTCTGTCTCCCAGTGAGGTGAGCTGTGGACAGAAAAGTGCAGAGCCAGCCTGGCTTCCAGGCAGGGCACAGCGGCTGGTTCTCTGAATTTATCTCCAGGAGGGCTAGGCTGGGCACACTGCCTGGCCTATGAGCGTGCACACTTCAGCTCCCTGACACTGCTGTGGTTGGTCGGAGTAACGTGCGTAGACAACAGAGCAGACACGCCGGGCAGACGGGGCCAATCTTGTCCAGTTGCCAGGTGACCAGGCATGGGGGCCAGCACCTCTCTCATCGTCTCCTCCAGCCTGAAAGGATGACTCAGGAGGCCTTTATCCTGTGACTGTCTAGTTACACTATCGTGGCTGCCCTGAGGTTCTGAATTGATTCAAAATGTTTACCTTTCACGGTCCTTTTGATTTGGGGAAGAGCTAGAAAAATAATGGTGACAAAACCAGCGAAGGTAGACGAGGGCACACAGTAATGTTTAATGAGCTGCCTTTCTTTTGGATCGCACTGGGCAGCAGCACTCTGTGGTTTTTATCCTATGTCACAGACACACAAAAACAGAATTTCCAGAACTGCTTCAGAAAGTGACAAGCGTGATGGCGATCAGTGTGTTTAACGTGAGTGAAAGTATTCTGAGGGGGTTCATGGAAATATGTCTCTTACTCTGATAAACTTTTAAATTTAAACACTCACTGTATATTCCAATCCCATTGGATATATTCCCTGAGCACCACCTCATCAAGATTCTAGTAAGAATCTAAAACTCAGTTTATTGATTCCCTGTTACTTACTAAGACAATCATGAGGGTTTTTTCCAGTTAATATCTGGACCTTCTCAACTGGTGAACTGCAGACAGGTCTTAGGTGTGCCAAGATACAGATTCCCACAGGTTAAATGCCAAGTGCCTGCAGGAACCATGAGCAGTGAGCTCAATTTATCATTGTCTAAATGAGCTGTGAAATGAAAATCTTGAGAACCACAAATCTTGAGAATCATCAGGTTAACAGTTTGCTCTGTGTTGCGTCTGGCTGCAGGGCATGTGGGAAGCCCCATCCAGTGAGAGAGAGATTTTTATGTGTTAAATTCTTTTGCCAATATTTTAGGAAAATTTGGTCTAAATTTCTTTGTGTTATTGGTCTAAAAGACTCTTTTGTTGTTAAATTCAATTTAGGTTCAAAACCGTGTTTGATTTATAGAAGGTGTGGAATAGTAGGTTATTATCAGTCTAGTCGCTATTATTGGCGCTATGTTGGAGAACTAAATGAGGGGGAAAAGAGCAGGGAGGAAGAGAGAGGCAGAGGTCCCTGGGTGCTACTTCTACAGTTACATTGGTTCCCTTAGGGCCCTGACAGCTCTGAGTGATTTGAGAAAGCAGCATTATGCTATAATAATTCCCAGCATAGGTTCTCTGAAAAGCCCTAATCGGTCTTTGAAGTTAATAATACAGTCAGCTCTCTTATTTATAAGGAGTTTCAAGACCCTCAGCAGAAACCTGAACCAGACGGTACCAAACCCCCCTACATTTTCTAATATTTGTCCTACTCACACATACATGGTAAAGTTCAATTTATAAATTAGGCATGGTAGGAGAGTAACAATTACTAATCATAACATTGACCAATTAGAACAACATACTATAACAAAAGTTATTCTACAAGTATGAATTATTTCTGGAATTTTCCATTTAACATTTTCAGGCTTTGGCTAACCTTGGGTAACTGAAACTGCAGAAAGTTAAACCAAAGATAACGGGGGATGATAGCAGATGGGGGAGGCAAACAATATTTTTGACTTTCAAAAAGCTGAGATGATAGCATACTTGATTTTCTTCACTCTGTAGGTAACCTGGTGTCAAACTTGGCCTAAGTCTGTTCCAACCCTTTGAGCCCTTATGTAACGTACTATAGCCTAAGTAAAGGCCTAACTTAGAAGCTATTGTAATAAATAGCTGAGTCTCAGCCATTCACAGCAGCTGGACTTTAATCATTGGCAGCCAATGACCACATCCACATAAGGCAAATGTCAAGCTAGGACCAATCCAACGGTCTTCGAATCTCACATTTCCAAGTGATAAATGTCCCCTTCCTGTGAAATGGAGCGTGGTTCTCTGCCAACTCATGACTCATTCTTTGCTCAATTAAACTTACTCATCTAAAAAATTTTATTTTTAGGTATTAGACTGTTCAGAAAATCTGATTGGTGAGTATATATCTTTGATTAGTAAAACTGGGTATCTATTAAGTAGATACCCAGTGTTACTCATAATACTCATTAATACAGGTACTTCGGCAGAGAAAATCTCTTCCAAACATGGAACAAGGAATAACAGCTGCTTGGGGTAAACAATGAAGCTTGGGGCTTATTGGTGTAGTGAAAAGAACGGGACAATAGAGGATCTGGGTTCCAGTGCCAATCCAGCCACTGATTTAGCTGCATCATTAGTTTTTTCCCTTCCCTTTCCTTTTCTTTCTTTTTCTGTCCGGCCATCCCTCCCTCCCTCCCTTCCTTCCTTGTTCTGTTTTGTTGGTTGTAGCTGATGTTTTTGGAGACCTGTTCTCACTGTGAAGCCTGGTCTGGGCTTGAACTTGGGGGGGGGGGTCTTCCTGCCACAGTGCTGAGAACTGGGATCTCAGATACATGCCACCACATCCGGCTCGGCCAGCTTCCCTTTCTGGGTCCAGTTTCCCTACATCCAGAATGAGGGAGATGCCTGTATGTCTAAAGTCCTTTCTAGATGTATGCTTATGTGGCTCTAAGTTCTAAAATTCCACTCCTCCTAGAAGCCTTGCCAAGCTAAACCAAAGATTCAGGATAATGATAACTTTCCCAAACCACGCTCAGCATAAACAGGAAACCCATGTCTTCCCCACCCCTGTCCAGCGAGCGAACCACTTGCCACCATTTCTGTGTGGTCGGCTATCTAGCCGTGCATCTGTTCCCATGCATGCTAACGTCTGAGACACACTTGTCTGTGTTGGCAGTGACTGCATCTTTACAGTGCTGAAGATAAGCTCCGAGCCGTGTGCGCCCTGTTCACCAGCTCTGCTGCCCTCTGATGCCTGCTGCCATGGTGCCAGCAAAGAGCTGAGATGACAGATGCACAGGGATGCACTAGAGAGACACGTGACCAGGGCTTCTTTCAGGACAGACCTTTCCAGGTTCATGCTTTATAGACTCCAGGCACTGAGGTCAGGATGGTGGGCAAACTAGACTCAACCCTGCGTCTCTGCTTCCTGTAACTATCTATGGGCCATGTACTGAATTTTTCCACAGCGACTGTGAAACTAGGAGAAAAAAACTGATTCCACAGGCCTCTTGAGAAGATGAAATGCCAGGATGTAAGTGCCCTGGTGCACTGCCTGGCATCTAGCAGGCCCTTCTAAAGGTGAGTAAATGCTCATCTCCTTTCCTACAATGATTAAAGGATGTGCCATGATGATCCCAGGTTGGGGAAAACAATTGCTGTGGTTATGTAAAAGAAAGTCTTTATTCTTAGGAAATTCACGTTGAAATAAAGCTAAAGAGGTACAGCATCATCAGTTTACCCTAAAATGATGATTCAGGACAAAAGAAAACATAGCTAACTAGATAGGTAAACAGAAGACACAGGGCCAGATTGATAAAGCAAATGGCTCAAAATAGAAAGTAGCGTGGCATCTGGGCAAATGTTGTATGGGAATTCTTTACGCTTTTTCTGGGTAACTTTTCTGTAAATTTGAAATACACTATTTGATAAATACTGTCCTGGTGTTGGACAGTAGATGGTCCTAAAGAGCATGATAAGATCGCATCAACTTGAATGATGTGAGGCCCACCCGGCTCATTCAGCCTTTACCAGCCCTGCTCTGCAGGCCAGGCCTGCAGAAGGCAGCACAGGACAGGTGCCCTTGAAACATTCTACCCCAAGGTCAGATCTTGGAAAAGGCTAAGGTGTCAGGGTCCTAACCAAAGCCCTAATTATCAACCTAGAGGGGCATCACCCTTTCCCAGCGAGGCGGCTCCAGCGGGTCTGCAGGCCAGCACTCACCCGAATGCCCCCACCTGGCAACAGAGGCCCAGGCTGAATGTCTTCGTGTATTAGGGCTCCTGGTTTAAAACCAGGCTTTGCCTCTCATGGTTCACATGGCTGGGTCTCTGACCTCTAGCTTCCCCACATGTCTTTCCTAGCTGTGTGGAAACATAAAAGGAGCAAACAGACTTATACGTGAAGATTCGAAGCCTTTCAATGCCCTTCGTGGCAAGTATGAACAGGCTTTGCACCTGAGTTCAAAGGAGAAACCAGTTCAAATAACTCAGTCACAGCAAGGATGTGGTTCAGGGTAGCAGGCCCGCAGCGAGCGAGACATTTCTCAACTTGCTTCTACAGCTGCAGAGTACAGATCTGATCTCCAGTAAATGATTTCTATGCTCCAGCCTGACCTCTTTGGGTGACCCAATCTGTGGGGCTCTGGCTGTGGGCTGCACACTCCTCTGGACAGATGTTGGGCCGATGTTGACTCCTTATCTTTATGATTCTGAACGTAATATGCAGATTGCAAATGGCTGTGGAGTCCATGCCTACCGCCCTTGATTTAACTTGGAGGGTAGACACAGCTGTCTCTGTTCTCATTTTCAAATATTCTATAGAGCTTTGACTTAAACTGACCCCATGTTACTGGTGCCAGACTTGCTGGTGGTTCTTGGGTGGTTTATTCCTGTGAAGTTTTGTCCTAAAATGTTAAAGCTTGAGGTCATCTGGCCCACACCCACCATGGTATGTAAGGACACTTATCCCCGATAAGGCAAGGAATTGCTCGATCTTACAGTACATTAAATGGTGGCAGACTTGTGATTAAAACTCAATGAAAAATGGATCAGTCGGACTTCATTAATTATGGTAAACACGTCACAAATGATGTTACAAAATAGGGTTTTATATTCTGATGTGGGAAGGTGTCTAGAGATCAATTAAAACAGGTACTGAAAACTCACGTTAAGTAAAGAAAATAACAAGCTGCATAATCTATGGCGTTTGATTTTTGCAGAAATGTGCTTTTGCTTATTAAGCATTTACACATACACTAGTTGGCTAGATGTTTACCTGTAGTTGTTTTTTTTATTGTTGTTGTTGTTTTCTTTACAGAGTAGGATTTTCTATTTTTATATATCTTTTAATGAAAGTTTTTTTACATCATGCTTGTATTACTTTTACAAAAAAAAAAAAAATTAAGAAAAAACCCCCAAAATAAAACCCATTCAGCTTTTCTGTCTCCCTCTCTTTGAATATGCACCAGGGAGCCCCTGCTGACAGCACCAAAGCTGTGACAGAGCTGGAGAGGTGGGGTGGGGAAGGGACAGGCAGCGCAGATCACACTAAGTACTTCCTACCTGTGCAGTCAGGAGACCCGAGTGCTCTGGGCCACGCCCTGAGAAGGCCAAGTCAGACAGACAGACTTCTAGAAATAGCCAGCATCTGAGCTCAGAGCTCTGACCTTCCACGAACATGTATGTCTCCCTGACCCTCAGTTTCCTTATTTACACAAGTCCTCAGAGTGTGGCGTGCTGGTGAGAAAGAAGTCATAAAAGTGATGTGTATCTCCCTGCTCCAGAGAGTGTCACCTGTGACACCAGCATGGAAGAAACTCCAGGGGGTGACAGTGAAAGCTACAAGACCATTTTATGGTGACAGACATGGGTGAAACGCATCTCAGGCAGCTACAAGAAGACTATTTTCAGCCTGAAAAGGCCCCAAGGCCCTTCCAGAAACCTGACTACTATGTTTACGACAACCAAGGGGGCCAAGGAGAGGGAACCTTGGCTCAGTCAAATGGCAGTGGGTTGAGGAAAGGGGATACCCCCCTCTCTGGGGACACTGGGGCGAGGTAGGTGAGCTGCCATGCTGTGAGTCCCATGTGTCTCAAATGCAAACGTGGAGAGGAAAGGCCAGACACTGGCAGGGAGGAGGCAAGTTTAAATCCAGCCCAGCTGTTGCCAGAAGAGCTCCATGGTGGTGGCAGATGGTTCCCGCAGTCGTCTGAGAGTCTGTGGGAGTTGGGATATGTTTTGCAGTCTCAATCCCTGAGTCCCATGTCACTTTGTTCTTCTGCTTAAAAACAGGAGGCCTTGGAAGCAGCGACCACTCTTCACTCCACAAACAATCATGATCTCACCATGTGCCTGTTTTTACTCAACAAAATGTTTCTGAAAAGATGCACTTGAATGGAATCAGGCAGAAATGGCCCTGGGAAAAGACTAGAGCACACTTGTGGAGGAAAAGGCATCAAAGCCCTCATGGGATCCCCAAGGGGGATTTTTGCTCTCTTCATGAATGATTTCTGTTCAAGTTTTCACAATAAGCATAAAGTGTGTAAGCAAGAGAAATGCGTATTATTTAAGAGAAGCTGGTTGGTCTTTGTGGAACCTGGCAAGGCATCCTTTGGTAGTCGGCAGTCCAACCTTTGATGTGTCTGCTGTCTTCAGAGGTCAGTTATGGTAGGCAGAACAAAGGTCGATAATCTCTGAGTGACTCTCCCACTCCCTAAAGAAGCCTTGTAAAGTGTTTTGCAGCTGTGAAGCATTTGTCAGCCTGTCTTTACCTGTTGATATTCTTGCATTTCAGGTTTTTCAAAACAGCAATATACCATACCTGTCTTCAGTTCCATTACCCAGACATGGCCAACAGGGCACCCGAATTGGACAGTTGGATGTGAATGAACATCAAGTCACTTGTAATGTAGGAACTGACTGGGGCAGGCATTGTCCCTGTCCCCCAGATAGCCTGGAGAAGGCTCGGGTAACCAACAGCATGTCATAGCAGGAATCTTCATAAGCCCAGTCCAACCATGTCTCTCCCCTTCCACGGAGTCTGTAGGAAATGCCGCCACACATCCGAGTTCATTTTGGCAGATGGTGCCACCATGCAGAAGAATGTGGACAGACTCTTTGGCTTGCTCTATCGTTGGCCAAGACCAGGGAAGTCCTCACCACCCCCAGGTAGCCTCAGATCCTCCTAAGCAGCTCGTGGAAGGGAGTAGAGATAGGAGAAAGGGCTTTCTAAGGAGGAGCATGGAAGCAAAAAAGAGGACCCTGAGGTCCTCAGAGTGGGGTATCAGGGCTCAGTGGTGAAAGTGAAGCTTCCAGAGCCAGCTGACATGGGGAAAACCCACTCCATTCACCAGCCCTGTGACCTTAGGCAAGGTACTAAGTTCCCCTATGCCTCAGTTTTCCATGTACACCAAGGATAACACTGGTGTCCACATTATGGGGTTGTCTGGAGGGTCAATGCACTAACATGATACAAAATGCTAAGCTCCTATTAGGCACCTGGAAATGTTAGTTCCTGTTGTCCTTAACGTCCTATAATGGCTCTTCTGCTAGCTCTCTGGGCAGAGAGCAATGTTTTATAACAATATTTTTAATAAACTTCCCATCTCTAAGGCAAGGACAAAGCTGTCCTCAGAGCTTTTGAGTGTTAATGTCCATTATCACACTTTAGCATTAACATGGATCACCACATTGCATGTGCTTGCTTAGTGTGTACGTAATTCAAAGTGCTTCCAAGAGAATCTTAAAACATCAAAGGGCGGCAGATATGGCTCTAGGTACTGCAAGATGGATCAGTGCAAGGGATTCCTGAGGCTGAGACTGAGCCAGAGTCACTGAGCTGGCAGACAGAGTCGGTCTCAGCCTGATGGAGTCCCCGCCACCCTTCATAAATAAAGGGCTTGGGAAGATTTCAGCTCAGTATCAGCTGCTGTCACTTCTTACGTATGGGACCGTTCACCAATGAGCACCTGATGCACACGAGGGCAGGACCAGTCTGTGGACCACACTGTGGTCTGTGGAGCCCAACTTTTAGCGCTGACCCCTGAATCAGAACTGCCGCAGCCCACATCTGATTTTCCAAGGCTTGAGGCAGAGTCAAGAAGACACATTACACAAACCAGGTGAAATCTCATCTGCTTTACCTCGCAAGGCACTAGCAGGGGAGTTGCCTTTATGGAAGGAGCAGAGCCTCAGAAGAGTGGCTGCCTCAGCCACACAGCTGGGGGCGCTCAGAGTAGGACTTGAACCTAGGTCTCCTGACTCCAAATTCCCAGGAAAGGGCCTCTGGCTCTGTGGCCTGCGAGGGTGGGGGAGGATGAGGCCTGGGACAGAGCCCTGCATTGTTCTGCCCTTGCAGCTGAATCCCCTGTTCTGTGTTCAGACTCCAGGACAGAGTTAAGGTATGTGCTCTGGACCCCAGCCCACCTGCCACAGTCTCCCCCATATTGGCCTCCATCCTCTCCCCTGAGGGCCTGGAGTAGGGTCCCAAGAAGAGTGTGGGCACAGAGGTGTCTCTATGGCCCTTAGTGCCAAGGTCATGTAACCAGGGGTCTTCCCTCAAAGGCAAAGGACAGGCCTTACAAAGCCATTCACTGCGCTCTGCTGGGACGCCCCAAAGGTTTCATCAGCCTGGGCGTGGCTCTGCATGAGGCAGTGCTTCCCTCCTCAAGATCTGGGCCTCTAGCAGCTTCCTTTTCTCTCTCTCTCTCTCTCTCTCTCTCTCTCTCTCTCTCTCTCTCTCTCTCCCTTTGTCTGTCCCCCCGCCCCTTTTCCAGCTCAGCCTAACAAGTAAACAGGCAAGAAATGGACTCCTGGACCCGGGCCTCTCCACTCCTTCCCTCCCTTGGGCCTAGAAGCCACGCTTCATGGCTTGCTTCTCCGAGGTTTCCACTGCCCCCCACATGTGCAGGGGCAGCACCGGAAGGCCTGCTTTGAAGAGCAATGTGCGCTGCATGCTGAGGAGACAGAAACAGGCTGCGACTGCAGCAGCGTAAATCAGAAACACACAGGTCCGGGCCAAAACACTCCCTAGGCGCCCCCTAGCAGAGCTCAGTGGCAGGCCTGTGTCCCTGTCTCAGGCAGCCTTGCCTATGATCTGCCCCCAGCCCTCCTCAGGACCCGTGTGGCTGGAAAGCAGGAAAGCATTCGAAACTAAAGAGAGCAAGCAAGGGAGCTGTCACAATGGGTGGGAAAGGGAGACATGAAGCTTTAGTTTTGCTATTTATAGGGAACAAAGTTAAAAACAGAAAGTATTAGCACCAGCCTATTGTGTTCCCTACAGCCAGCAGACACCATCAGCTGTGGCCTCTCTGTCAGGCACACTTTCACTTTCTGGATCAGGCTTTAGGGTCAGCCTCTCACGGGAAGTGGTCTACTTCCATAACACATCAGAAAGTCAACTTAAGGAATAAAGGTTCAAACTTTCCTTTTCTAAACCAACCCTGAATTCTAGGAAGTCAGTGAGTGCCTTTGATATTAATCCTTATGTCAGGTTCTCAGCCCAGTGTTCCCATGCTATCTGGACTAGATGAAGCAAGTCTTGACCTCTGTTGAGGGCCACTTTTCTGACTGCCACAAAATTACATCTACAAAGGTTCATCTCGGCCAAGACAGGGAAGGTGATACAGATGCTGCAGGGATGATAAAGACCACGAGGAACACGCTTCTGTACTCACATTTGTCCCTGATGTGGCAGAAGGAAACGCAGGACTCGACTGAGCAAAGGACCTTGCTGGAATGGCTGTAAATGATGTCCCAAGATTTGAGGCATAATCTGAATCAAAAATGACACAAGCCAGGTGAGAACCCAACACTAAACTGGACCCACAAAGATCAGGATTAGGACATGCATGGGGAGAAGTCAGAAGTTCTTCTAAGGAACGCAGTGGGGACTGGTGATTCCCCGCCTCTGGGAATGTTGTCATCAGCAAAGCCGCATGGCTGACCTACCCAGAACACAGCCGGCAGCTTGGGCTGATGTCTTGGAATCTGTTTGCTTTGCATGTATAGGAAGGGCATATCACAGACAGCCTGGTTCTTGAAGACACGACAGAAAGAGCCTGTGGGCAGCTGACTTCTGCTGCAAGCCCCTGACCTTACCTTCGTTCCCAGCAGGGTTATAAACAGCTGTGTTGTTGGGGGAGGCACACAGAGTCCCCTCTGCTGAAGCGAGTACACACCGGATGCCAGCACTGGAGAGGAGCGAGAAGGGGGACCAGTTCCTCAATCAGTTAAATGAAAAATTACCACATCACTCAGACATTCCAGTCCCAGACCCCAAAGAGGAGAAAACAGACACTCAAGCAAAAACTTGCCTATGACTGTTCATAGCAGGGCTATTCACAATGGCCACAGGTAGGAACAACCGAAATGCCCAGCAGACAAAGGACGGATTGGTAAAGCGTGTCACACGCACACTGTGCAACGTGAAGGTCACGTGTGCCACAGTGGAACTGAGCCTTCAAAATACTGGGCTGAGTGTTAAAAGCCAGTCACAGAGGCTGCATAATACACGGTTCCATTCCCAGGTAATGTTCAGCAGAGGCAAATCCAGAGACAGAAAGCAAAGGTGACTTCCAGGGCCCGAGGTGCTGGGAAGGAGAAGGACCACTGAGCAGGTGGGGGCTTCCTCGGGGACTGGAAGGAGCTTGCTCTAGACGAAGGTCATCTGTGCCCAACTTTGAGAATGTGCTAAATTCCACTGAACTGTGAACTCTGAAGTGTTGAAAATGCTGAGTCATATGTGAATTTTAGTATAATGAAGAAAAATAAAAAAGAGGGAGCCAAACAGAGAGGACTTGGCAAAGTTAAACTGTGGCGAAACATATGTAAGGAAAATGAACTGCCTTCTCCACTTTTAAGTGTGCAGTTCAGCAGCACTGAGCATATCCACACTGCTGAGCAGCCGTTGGCAGCTTCTCAGCTCTGCAGCTTGCAAAACCAAAACCCTGTCCCTCCTAAACACTGGCCCTCCAGTCAGCCTCCCACAGCCTGACAAGCACTTTCTGTACTTTGTTTCTCTGTGTTTCTCCTCTTTGAATACCTCATATGAGTGGCAAATGGACAGCACTTGTCCTTTTGTGATTAGCTTATTTCATTTAATGAAATGGTCTTGAGGTTCAAGCCTATTGTAGTATAGGTATCAGAATTTCTCTCCTTTTCAAGGCTGAGTAATATTCCATGGCATGTTTATCCATGTATCTGTCTGCGGCTGTGCTGGTTGCTTCTTCCTGTGGACTACTATGAATAATAAGGGGAGACACACATTTTGAATGTACATGTCTCTGAACATTGAGCCCCAGTTATCTGTTCTGTACCCTTGGGCCAGATAATTTCTTCTCCACTTCCTTACTGCTCTGTGGGTTCTGCCAGCCACCCAGCAGCTCTGCACAGCACCAAAGCTGAGATCCTGGTAAGCACCTCTGAGCTTGTTACTCCTCTGCTCAGCCCTCCAGCAGCTCTAAATCATACTCAGAGCAAATCTGAAAGTCTTCCAACCACCAAGGGCTCTGGACTTGCGCCTGGTATACTTAGCGTCAGCATGCAAGAGCTTGTGAGCATGCTCTCTCTGTCTCTCTGTCTCTCTGTCCCCCTCTCCCTCTCCCCCTTCCCACCTCTGCCCCAGCATTGCATCTGCTTCACATTTACCACCAGGAATGTTATGTCACTACGCGCTCTTTTTGCATGTGGCCCTTCTCCCTTGTGTTACGTGTAAGCTCCTGGAGGACAGGGACTTCGTCTGTTTTGTTCTCTGCTGGTTTCCCTGCACCCAGCACGGAGCACAAACCCCAGCGCTCAGTGAATGCTCGCAGAGCACATGCATGGACCTGCTCTCCTTGACAGGCGGCACTTACTGTTCGGAGAAGACCAGGCATTTCTGAGCATGCAACTTCCCTTTCACATGCAGCTCCCAGTCCTAGGGCGGAAGGAAGGAAAACATGACCAAAGCAGGACTGAATCCATGGGGAGTACGAGACCCGGGGACACAGAGCCCCACGGCTGGACCATCCCACAGTCACCTGGCCCTCTCCCTCCTCCCCTGCTCCTGCCCCCCATCCCGCCCTCCCTCCATCCTTCCTGGCCCTCATTTCCCATGGCCATCTTGGATAACAGCCCTGATGTGCAAGTCATTCCCTCTCCCCCTCTCAGTGGAGCCTTGGACCCACCACCTACCCTTTCTGTCCCGCATAGAGACCGCACACATTTCTGATCCAGTTGGGAGCATTTGTGGGAATTACAAAGCCTCAGAAAAGGCTTATGAGAGACAAAATCCTGGACTACCCTTCAGAGTCAGCCAGCAGGCTCCCTGGAGTGGAGGTGAGGGTGTGTCCCACTGAGGGGTCAGAGGTGAATGTCAGCCCATGTGTGTCTCTCACTAAGCAAGGCCTTTACGATGCTCTGGAACCGGAAGAGAGACGGAAAGTGAGCTGGCCCTGTACCGAAGACCTGCAGGCTCAGACCCACACTTTTGGTATATTTGGTTTCTGCCCCCCACCCCCACCGTGTTACGGATCAACCCAAGGCCTCATGAATGCCAGGCAAGCTCTGTCATTGAGCCTCGCCCTACCTCTGAATCCTGTATTTGAATCTCCACTCTGCACTGCCTAGGTAGCCGGCCCAAGACAAGTAATACCATTACTCTGAATCTCAGTTCTAGGCAAGTAATTTCACTACTCCAAGCCTCAGTTTTCTCACCCGTGAAATGAAGACAGTAGCCACCTCTTAGAGCTGCTGCTGGTTCACAGAAAGCAGTTAATATATTGACTATTACAATTATTGCTTTGGAATATTTCACTGTATCATGAGTCCAGCTGCTACCGATGTAGCAGCCAAGGGCCTCTATAATAATTTGTCTAGGTCTCACCCAGAAATTGCTCTCTTGCCTCTGATCCCAAATTCCACTCTTCTTCCTTTCAACCTCAGTACAACGCATGCACTCTCGAGGACTAGCAGTGACCACAGAGGAACAGGCCCTCACGAGCACCCAGGAGCCCGGTCCCCGAAGCCCCCCTCCGCAGCTCTGCAGCACAGGTGGGGTCACTTCACCCTCTGCCCGTCTGCCTCAGCTCTCTCATCTGTGACTGGGGAAGGAATCTCTTACTTGCCTTAAAGCAAGGAACCGGATGTAACACGTCTCTGAAACTCCTCTGGGTTCTAATATCTGTGCTTTTAAAAAGGGGCTGGGGGCAGGGTTCTGTTCCCAACCACCGTGTGCTGTTCCTCCACCTTGATCGCCAGGTGTTCAAGGGAGGCTCCAGGCCTGTCCCAGCTGACTCACCTTCAAGTCAAACACCTTCTTGTCACACATGCTGCAGACGTGTGGCAGGTGGAGAGGCGCGATGCCGCGGAAATCGTTCAGCTCGTGAGCCTGCAGGGGCCGCACGGCCAGCCTCGCCTGCTCCTCCTTGGCCCGCCGCCGGGCGCCGCTGAAACCCTGCTTGCTGTGATTGAGCCGAGCCCCGAAGGAAGGGGAGGTCCTGTCTGCAGTGGGCTCCTCTGGGTCGTACAATTCATAGGATTGGCTGGGGGGCGGAGGCCACAGGTTGGCGCCTGCTGTAAGATCAGCCTTGCTTTGGCCGGAGAATCCAGGGGGACTCTCCCACTGGCTGTTTGCGCCCTGCAGCAATGGTCCCAGCTCGCTTTTCATGCCCCCTGCCTGCTCAGCTGGAAATCCTCCCGCCACGTTTGACCCTGGCGTGCTGGGTCCGTAGAAGTCTTTGGAAAAGGCAGCCTGACCGTCTTGTCCTGCGTGGCTGTAGTGCCCTTCATAGGTCGCGCTGCCCGAGGCGGAGGCCGAGGCTGGCAGGAAGCCGGGCTGGCCATCTGTTTCTGAGCCATATGCCTGGGCAGCGTTGGCTTTGCCATACTCGTAGAATCCCGTGGCAGCTGGAGCAGGCCCGGCCTTGCCAATGCCCAAGATGACTGCTGGTTGGGCTGGGGTCTGGGCCATCACCCCCCTGAAAGGATGCATCACTACGGCGCTGGGAGGCTGGCTGGGGAGGCTCACAGAGGGGCCTGGGCCTCGAGTTTGGCTGGGAGGTGAAAAGGCCATCGCATTCGAAGGGAACTGGGCACTGGCGATGGTCGCGGCATGCTGGGGCACCGCAGTATGTCCAGGTGGGGCGCTGAGCACAGACGGATGTCTCAGCTGGTTGAAGAGAGGCTGGGACATGGCCACTTTGGAGAGGACTTGGTTCAGGACGGTGGCAGCTGCAGTGTTGTTGGTGACAGCTGTCTGTGCCAACTTCAGCCGGTGGAGGGTGAGCTGGGCCTGCAGTTGGGCCAGCTGGAGACTGGCAGGTGAAGGGAGCAGAGGGTTCGGGTTACGCACTGGGAACGGGGTCTTGTCCAGGAGCTTGGCGGCACTGTAGGAAGAGAAGAGGTCTAATGCATGGCCGGCTTTCAACAGGGAAAAGAGGGGCAGCTGCTGCATCTCTGGCCCCTCCTCTCCAGGAGTAGGAGCAGGAGTAGGTCCCACATACGAGTGGGCTCATACGCCGAAGAGCAAACCACATGTGTAGTATTAAGTAGGTGCACCAGAAAAATGAGACAGTGGACGTTCACTCTCTTCAGTCATTAGGAACATACACTAACATTGTTAGACACCAATATTTGCTAGCAAAATAACTTATATTAAAAAATAACACCTTATACATCTGTGTTGGAGAGCATAAGTGGTGTAGACACAAAGCCAGGGGGAGTCTGAACTCAGAGCTCTGAGAGGTGGCCCCTCCCTGCGTTCGCCACAGTCGTGTCCTCTGACCTAATAATTCAACTCTACAAATCTATCCTAAGACGAAACTTGATACTTGAAGATGTCTCATACCAAGTACTTTCTTAAGAGTACAAAGTTGAAAATTACCAACACCCATTAATGGGGAGTGGGGCTGATCTGAGTAAGTCATGACATAGCTACACAATGAAGTATCAGGTGGCCGCGTACTATTCGAGTTTGCATTTCTACTTTATTATGTAACATTGAAGACATTCAGAACGTGTACCCAGCACCAACCCTAACATAGAAAATGGTCCAGTGTGCTGGATCCACCCCCCACCACAGTGGCTGCTCGACCCACCCTGGCCCCTGCCCACCACCACCAACGGCAAACACTATCTTAGGTTGTGCTGGTGGTTTTTATTTATTTGTTTGTTTCCCAGCTGGCCTTATCATCACAATCCCCCTGCCTCAGCCTCCCAAGTGCCTGAATCACAGGCATGTGTTACCATACCTAGCTAAATACTGTCTTGAATTTGGTAACGTTACCAGTTACAGAGAAAAAAAAAAAAATCCCCCAAATCTGCATTAATGACATGAGAAAATCCAGAGGCTTCAATGTTAACTGAAAAAAGCAAACTTCAAAATCACAGATAGAATTACATATATATATATGTGTGTGTGTGTGTGTGTGTGTGTGTATTATATATATATATATACACACACATAATATTTGTGCCAAACATATATATTTTTTTTTTTTTTGGTACCAGGGATCAAACTCATGACCTTGCACTTGCAAGGCAGGCGCTTAGGCCGCTGAGCTAAATCCCCAGCCCCCCAAACATAGTTTCAACTTGTTCTCATTTTGCACCCAAGAACAACAGCTCACTTCTTACACACGACTAGTATAAAGAGTAAACCCGAAAGTTCCAAGTGAAAAGCACTGACGCTCAGGTAGTAACCAGCGGTGGTCAGCCTCACAGATCTGACTGGGACGTGGAAAGGGCCTTCCTCCTAACTCAGGAGTGCTGTTCATGTGGCCTGTGTCGGTTGGTAACAGTGTCTGCTGGACCGAATCACAGTCCAGAAGTGGGACAGACTTTCCCAGAAGGCCTGGGTCGTGTGATTACCGCAGTCAAGGTTCTCAAGTAAGACCGTATTTTCTGGGTCTTTAGCTCCTCTGGTGGGAAGGGGATGTAATCAAGAAGTAGATGTGAGATGCTGATAAACTGGAACTCCACAAAATTTGAACGGGAAGAATGGGACTGTGAAATCTGAACTCCGGATTGCCATGGACAACCAGCCCACTTATAAAAGGGGTGGTGATAGGAATGCAGTGCTGGGACACTTTTGTCTCCACTGTCCCAGACGCTGTGCAGTAAAAATACAACAATGATGAAGCCAAAAAGAGAGTGGCTGGGTGCAGTTCAGGTAAGAGAGAAAAAGATCTGTGAAAAGATCTGTGGCACGTCGCATCTATCTCGCTTTGAACACATGCATGTCACACCTGCCCCACTTTGAGGACATGGTCAGGAAAGAGAGCTGCCCTTAGATTCATGCTTTGTACTAGAAGAGAAAGGGGGGAGAAGGAAGGAGGGGGCGCGGAGAGACTCCTCTCCCCTCTCCGTTACTGTGAGCTACTGAGCTACCACAGCATCACACATGGTCTCTCCGGTGGGCTCACAGGGTAGATTGTTTTCATCTGTTTTTGCAAGGCAAGAACCCGCAGCTCCGAGGGATTACGGGATTACGTGCCCACTTAGTGAACTGGCAAGTGCCTGGCGAGTACCGAGTACCGCTGCCTGGAGAGAACTGAGAGTACTGAGCACCGGCTTTGGAAAGAAGAGAAGCAGCAGGCAGCCCCCCCTTGGAGTGGCATATCCTCCTGGGCGGCTTCCCTGTTTTGTTTGAAGTGAGTTCCCAGAACACCAGGCATACCCACACTCAAATATAAGCACAAAACATGTCTCAGAGCCAGAGAAAAAAATGACTGTTTCTCTTTCCCATTTGTGCAAAAAAGAGAAAAAAAAAAAAAGATCAAAAACCGGCTGTGAGTTGTTAAAGAGAGGCAGCTAGCAGCCCTGAGGAGTCCCCCAGGGAGAGCAAACTGACTGCATTTTAACACATGGGGGAAGAAGAGGTCCGGGCTGGAAGGTAGGTAGGACCTTCCCTCCTCTGCGGAGATAGGGGGAGGTCTGTCGCGCTGGCTGCAGCCAAGTTGCAGGACGTCAGTGTACCCACACTCATCACAGCAGCAGCACCATGGGGTGAAACTGTCTAGGTGGACAAGACCATAGGAGGGAGAGGAGGACAGCCGAGTCCAATGATGGATTTTGACTTGTGTAGTATTAAGTAGCGGAGCTTTAGAAGAGCAACTAAGCTTAACTCCAAACCCTGCCACACAGGGCCAGCCCTTCCTCCCAGGTTTGTCCATCACACAGACTGTCCTCACTAACAAGGCGATAATGAGGTGCCAGTTTGGTTTCCATGACCAGAGTAAGACAAAGTTGGTTTTGTTTTTCCCAGAGAAGTCAGCTGTATTTTCTAAACTTGTGTCCTGGGCAGAGGGAGGGAGGGAGGGAGGGAGGGAGGGAGGGAACCAGTGCTGCTGCGGCTTAGTTCCCTTTGCCTGGGAGTGGTAAAGCCCAGCACTCTGGGTATTTGTAGGGTGGCCATGGAAAACAAGTCCTTTTCAGAGGGTGGCCGGGTTACAGAAGCTTACCCACTCAGAGCCAGCCTGCAGAGGGGCCCTAGCCACACTCTCTTGTGTACCTCTCATTTGCCTGCAAGGTTCTTCACGGGGGTGGAGGGGTCTTCCGTGGTACTGTGGTTGAACCCAGGGCCCTCTCACTGAGCTACCTCCCCCCCAGACGTTTTTTATTTTGAGACAGCGTCACAAGAAATCACTAAATTGCCCAGGCTGGACTCAAACGTGCCACTCTCCTTGCCCGAGCCCCTCGGAGTCCTGGAACTTACAAGTATCTGCCACCATAGCCCTCTCATCTAGCACGTTCTCCTAGTTTCCAACTTTATTCAACCATGAGAAGCAGATTTCACATAAGTCTGCAGAGCCAAATACCCCTCTTGAACCTGAGTCTTAGACAATAGGGAAAAGATGCACTTTATTTTTAAAAATCGAAAGGTCTTAGTCTGCAAGAGTAAAGAACCTGAACTTTAGAAGCACACAGTGCCCATACAGAACATCTTCATGAGCCATTTCCCTGTTTTGTTTGAAGTGAGTTCCCAGAACACCAGGCACACCCACGCTCAAATGCAAGTACAAAACACGTTTCAGAGCCAGAGAAAAATGACGTCGTTGTTACCCTTTCCCAACTGTGTGAAAAATCAAGCCCCACAAAAGAAGGCACTGTGTCTCAGGGACTCTCACACCTCCCAGCAGCCGGCCTTGGGCCCTGCAGCCCTGTGAAGTGCAGGAGAGAGGAGCAAGGGACCTCGGCTCATCAGAACCTGGCCAGCTGAGAGGCTGGAGATGCCTCCTTGGTTGGGACCCATTTCTATGGAGGATAAAGGCCCTGGAACGTTCAAAAAGGAGCACCTAAACACATCCCGAGAGCGAACGGATTTTGCTGTTGGGTAGCTAACCATACAAGCAGGTACACATTTGCCCACCTAAGGTATCATTATGATGCCCCCTTCCGGCTCAGGCATTTTAAGTCCAGCTTTTGAAATTGTCTAGATAATTAAATAATGATCTATGTAGGGTGTCCATGTTCTAAGCCAAGGAGTCTGTGAGTGCTACCTTACATGATACAAAGGACTTTGTAGCGGTGATTAAACTGAGGTGCCCGAGATGAAAGATTATCCTGAAAGTTCCCACGTATGCCCTGTGTAATCACAAAGGTCCTTGTGAGGCGAAGGCAGAGGAATTGGATTTGGTCAGAGGGGAGTGGGGAGAAAGGAGGGGCGGAGGCAGAGGGGAGAACAGGTGTGATGCTGCTGGCTTTGAAGGTGGAAAAACAGGCTGGGAGCCAAAGAAAGGCAGGCGGCCTCCAGAAGTGAGAAAAAGCAAAAGAACAGAGTCTTCTCTCGAGCTTCCAGAAAAAAATTATCCTGCTCATACCTTGGCTTGAAGCCTGATTGTGGACTTCTGACCTCCAGAATTGTAAGAGTTGGTTGTTATAAGCTACTAAGCTTGTGGCAATTTGTTATGACAGCAATCCCTAAAGTCACTTAGTCATTTAGATATAAAAGAGGGTTCCACTCAGAGGCAGGGGTAGGAGACCTGGCTGACTGGGTTTTGTGGGTATGAACTGATCTCCACAGGGGTCCACATGGGCACAGAACACCTGAGTGACTATCTAGAAACCCTCTGGGAGTTTAGCCAGGGGCCAATTCAACACAAGCAAAAACTGAGAAGTCTCTTCATTTTCTTTCTTTCTTTTTCTTTGGAGGGTGGGGCAGGGTCTCACTATGTAGTTCAGGACAGCCTTGAACTCACAGCAGTCCTCCTGCCTCAACCTCCCAAGTGCTGGGATTACAGGCAT
Source organism: Hydrochoerus hydrochaeris (assembly GCA_004027455.1). Lineage (NCBI taxonomy): Eukaryota > Metazoa > Chordata > Mammalia > Rodentia > Hydrochaeridae > Hydrochoerus > Hydrochoerus hydrochaeris. The sequence goes on from PVLA01000244.1 coordinate 169,701, forward strand.
GTGCCACCTTGCCTGGAAGGCTCTTCATTTTCAAAATCAGCTTCCTTGATCCAGTTAAAGCAGTAACAACCAGGTGACCTCCTGGGAACTTGCTGAGCCAGTTTGCCCAGCTCTACTCTGCACACAAACCAGTGCATTTGCCTTCCTTGTTTAGCAAAAATAATAACACTAAGAGAAAGCCAGGCTACTTAAACCATCTGTGCCTAACTCCCACAGTCCTCTCCACGCCACGCCGGCTCGCAGTCCTCTGGCACTGTCTGGTCTCAGAGCGAAGAGGTCACCACAGGGGAAACCTGGACAGTAACTCTGGCACAAGCATCTGCCAGCCAGTGACCTGCTTCCTGAAGGTTCAGGAAACAGAATGCTCCTCCCATGAACAACAGCCCCACACCACGGTCTTGAGGCCAGGCTGCAAGCAGGGTGTGAGAGGAGAGTCCCCCACAAGGACGAGGGCCAAGGGTAACCTTTCCCAGGTTCAGGGACCTAGCTCTGGTCACAGAGCAAGAGAAACAGTGTCTCAGCCAGCATGGGGTTGAGGGATGGAGTTTCTCACCCACAGTATAACTCAGATGTCATTTTTTTGCTGCAGTAAAAATTAACTTTGTGGGAAGACTCTTGATTGTTGTTTTGTTTTGTGTTGTGTTGTTTTGTGGGGCTGGAGCTTGAACCCAGGGCCTTGTGCATGCTAGATCAGTGCTATGCCACTAAGCTACATCCATGGGTCCCATGTGAAGCCTTTATTAACCCTCCAGACCACACAGGTCTTCATTAACAGTGCAGTGGCTCTTTGGTATTGTCACTTGAGGGACAATACACAGCAAGCCCCTGCAGGGTGGTGGGTTGTCCTGTATGCGCTGGAGTAGGAATCGGGCATCGTGTGATCTACTCTCAACTTGCATGTCAGCTCTGTGATGGTGGGCAAGAGAATCTATATTTCTGAGCCTTGGTGTACCTGTTTATTAAAAAAAAAACAAAAAAAACAACCACAGTGTCCTCACGGCATCCCAGAAGTAGAGTTGTCAGACTGTTCTGTAAACCGCTAGGTGACACACAGATGTAAGATACAGCATCCTGGGAGAGACGGCCAGAAAGAGGGCACTTAGTATACGGTCAGTACACACACTTCCCATTCAGAAAATATTCCTCTTCGTCAGAGCTGTATTCGTCACTCGTCTGTAGACATAATTTCATTGCCACCAAGATTCAGGATAGAATGGGGTCAGATCAGTGCAGTCACATGAGTACTCTTCGTATCAGTGTGATTATTCTGTGCATCAGCAGCTGGGGGGGGGGAGGGCGCTGTACAGAGGCTAAGAGCGCAGAATTAGCAGCCGCCCAGAAATGAATTCTAGCTCGGCCACTTAAAAGCTGGTGGCTGAACGCCAATCCCTATCTTCTCTAAGCCTCAGGGTGCCCGTCCCTAACGGCAGAGTGGCTCTATCTAAACCACAGCCTTGCTCTGCGAGCTGAATGATAGGGCATGCGTAAACTGTTCGGTACAGCTCCTAGCACCCAGGAAGATCCTTACTAGGACTACTGCTTTTACCCTGGTCACTGTCATGATCCTCAGTCTCCTGGCAGTGCAGGCTGCAAGTGAGCTCTACCAAGGCAGGTGACCCTTCCCTAGAGACAGAAAGGGATGACGGGAAATACAGAGAAACGTAAGCAATGCGAGGGCAGGAACAGTGCTAAAGGGTGGATAGCTACTGAGACAGGAGGAGACGGGGTGGAGACCGCGCTGGGGACAGGGGAGGCGATAACCACACAGGAGGTGACCACCATCTTCAGGGGCTGTGGAATAAGGCACGCAGCTGAAGTTCTACAGTAGAATGTGCTACCTGGCCACAGACTCACCCCTGCTAATGCCCAGTCCTCCAGAAACAGAAGCCGAGGACCACAGCCGAGTATGGTGGCACCTATACCTGTCCTACCAGGCACATCTGCAGTATGCACAGTGGCTTCCAAGAGGACCAGTTTGGGAACCCAGGTCCACTCCCAGTTCAACTCGGTTCACGGGTCAAGCTGAGAAATGAATGTGGAATTTCCCCTTTTGCGCTCAGATATAAAATATAATCTAGGTGAGAGGATTTATGACCAAACAAGAAAATGTTTTACAGGTTTGGTCACACCCTTAGAATGTGTACAAGGCTCAGGGTCAGTCTTTGCTGGGGCCTGCCCTTTGCTTGTCTCCTGGATGCTGAATGTCTCCTAGATCGTGGTTTCTCAACTATAGTGCTCACTTTGACAATAACACATAAACTAAAATGAGAATGACAAAGTAAAAATTAGCAAGGCCCCAGGCAAGGAAGGCTTTGCGAATTTATAATTCATTCCATATTTTTCTACAGCACAGTAGGATGGATTTAGTTCACACACTACTCTACTATCTATTTTAAGAAGAACTGAAAGAGAGGAGTTTGGAAGCTCAATATATAAATAAATAGCAAGGAGATCAAATGGCTAACTGCTCACATTTGATCAATACCCTAACTGAACTATCACGCTGCACCCCACTGAACAGGTGCAATGATCCCAAGGTAAATGAAAGGGGAATGTCTCTGTTGCAGCGTTCTCAGAAGTAAGGTGAGGATTGAAACCCCTAAATGCCAGGTTCAAAGAAGACAAGGGTGACACCATGGCCCCACAGGCACTCAAGTTCAAACTCTGGCTAATTACGACAAGTTTCAAGACCAAAGAGGCGCCCGAGAGATTATTTATGTTAACCTACTCATCATACACAGAGAAACAGTGAAGGCCAACAGAGTTGACATGACACGTGAGTCAACTTCAGTCACACGCTAGGCAGAGGACAGCTAGGACAGAAACTCTGGTCTCCCCACTGTCCAGGGCAGACCGCATCCCCCTGACAATCACCAGGGGAGTCTTCTTCTTTGCAGGGCAGTGCAGTCCTTACTGGTAGCAATAGTGCTGCTGGATCATCACTGGCTAGACCTCTGTGACTAATTTTGAGATTACTGGGTCAGTGCTGCTAACCCATGTTTGGGCCTCTGCCATGACATTACTATAGGATGATTCATATCACTGTGACAGCGCTTGGGATGATTCATAGCAGCAAAAGCCATCTCACTTTGGTTTCATGTTTTTTAGGCAGTTGGTTACTAAGTGGTCTCACCTCATTAGCTATCTGATCTCTTGAACAGCCATATGGGAGTTCAGTCAAACATGACCATTTCCATTTTATGTTAAGAAGACAGATGCTCAGAGAGGTATGATGGACCATCAGGAATCACTCAACAAATAACAGACTTGACAGAGGGTCTTTAAACCATGAGGCCAATATTTTTTCCTTTGGGTCCATGCTTTTGTCTTGCCTGGGTCACAGTAAGTGAGGAGGAATTGATGCATATGAAGTACATAAAGTATTTAATGTATACGGGTACCAAGATTTCCTTTAAAATGCTTTTCATTATAACATTAAAATGAAGGAACATAATAAGCCCTGGGGCCGCAGCTGGACACGCAAACATCTGGGCTAATTCCCTGGGACATGAGTTTGGTATCAAATCATCAACCTTTTGTTCCCTTGTGTGCTGGACACTTATCAAAGGCTGTGTGCTCAGAACTGGAGGAACACACAGGCCCGAGGCAGCTCATGGTTTTATAACTGACAAGAGGGGCCTGCCCTTCCTGCTAGAGTTCTCAGGCTTGGAATTTGCAAAACAGAACTGATAATGCAGAAAGCACAGAGAAAACAGCACATCCTGCAGTGCCATACTAGAAACTTAAAGCAAAGAGAAGAGTCAGTTTCACCACCAAGAATGTTCACTGGTTTCCTCTTCCCTTCCATTCCATTTTTCTTTTTAAAGTATCTTTTATAAAATGATGGTGTTAGAGGTAGGAATCTAGTTTGAATATCCATGGCCATTGTGAATTTAAAAAAAAACAAACATTGCAAGAATATAACAAATACCTACAATCTCACTGCATATTACCCCAAACGAACAAACGCTATTATAATCACTTTTGACTCAGGTATTTTTTTCAAAAAAAGAAAACTATGCAGATAAAGTTGACTCCACTTTGAGATTCTGCTCAATTCTACTCTCATCTCCCCAGAGAAATCTCTGTGCAGTTTGTGGGCCTACCAATCTGTATACCTGTCTGTATCTACCCAAAGATGAAAGTACAGAAATGGAGACTTTTTCTTATGTATGTGTTCATAAAACAGTATGTAATATGGTTTCAATACAATTTCTCTTGAAGAATATATATATATATATATATATATATATATATATATAACAAAATATATGTAGCAAATATATATAACATATATCTATATTAAACACTTTCTTTCAACATACTTAAGATCAAAGGCAGAACAGTGTGAAAAATTCAGTGAGCACAACAAAAGACTCATCATGATCCTATAACTTACCCTCTGGGGGCAGTAGGTCAGTCCACTTCCCTGGATCCCAGAGTTTTGCTTCGTTTTGTTTTTTTGTAAAATGAGAAAGTCAACTGGAAGGATCTCTAAAGTGCCTTTACCTTTGAAATCTGAGGACTCCAAGGTTCTATTTCCTCATCTGTCAAATAGAGACTCTTGGCTGTCAGAAAGATTGATCAGGATAGGGGATGCCCAAGTGCTTTCCAAAATCGGACATTAATAATAAACATCATTGTTAGCCTCACAAATGAAGCTGTTTTTTTAAACTCCTGAGAATACTTTTGGAGAAACCATTGCCATGTATACAGGTGGGTCAGATGTCTGTGAGGCAGGTCAGTCAGTGTGAAATAACTTCATTCCCCCACTCCTGCTGTCAGGGAAAGGCTGTCCAGGGCAGCAGCTCTCTCAACCCTATTTGTGTGAAAGATTTAGTGGACAAAATACCGAAGTGCCTCATTACAAAATTCTCTCTCCATGAAAACATTTCCTCATGGACCACAGCTTTCAGAGTGAAATGAATGGGAATCCATTCAGGGCAGGAGTTGGTTTGTCTGAGACACAATTCTTCAGGAAATCCATGTCAGGCAGACTGATTTTCACTGGTTTTGTGCAACCTCAAATGAAGGAGGCTGCTCTGACCTCTGGGGTTAGGGGAAAACCTTTCCATCTGCTCACCTCCTCAACTGAGAAACTTTTCTGAGGAACTTCTTAATCTTTGGAGATGGAAAAACAAGATTTTTGAAGTATATTTTTTAAAACTGCTATACCAAGTTCTCTAAGAAGCCAAATTGCTAGTGTTTATATGTACAAAGGAACTATTTGAGGACATGTAAGCCAATACTGCCCCAGTGGAGGACAATGGCTCACAAGCATCAGTGCCTTTCCATGTGCCAGTCCACCTCCCAATGCAACCTTTGCTGGACACTGCCTTCCACATGCAGCTCCCAGGCGCTGCCCTCTGAATGCCAATCCTACCCGTAGGTGCCAGCACCCCATGTCTGAGAGTCAGAAGTCCTGACCATCTTGCCAGCTCAAATGTTCTCTCTCTCTCTCTCTCTCTCTCTCTCTCTCTCTCTCTCTCTCTCTCTCTCTCTGTGTGTGTGTGTGTCTCTCTCTCTCTTCCTGCCCATGCTACCCTGTCTGACAACCGACTTCTTCATTCTTCGTCTGATTTCTCCACTGTTCCATGATCATTTGAAAGCAGACACCATGAGTTCCCCTTTATCACAGTGCTGGTACACAGTGGATATGGGAATTAATGATTATTCCTTCTCGTGTACACATTGCTCTGTGTGCACATGGAGGTAGACACAACAGTTGCATCTCTCATTCTCGATTTGTTTACTGTGTGTGTTGCTACAACACTTTGAAAGATGAAGCTCTGCAGAGAATGCAGATTAAATTCAGTGCTTGGATGCTGTCAAAATTATGTAAATGTCACCAACCAAATCAAGTGTAAAATAGAGTGTTCATCCAACAGACTTGTCGAATTTTTCCTTTTAACTAAACCCGAAAATGCCATTCAGTCATGTGACCTGAGGCGATGTGTCTAATCTGCACAATTCCAAGCTGAGACACATGTTCCACAAGGGACCCAGAGTCCTCTAATTTCTCTCTGCAGCATTGGCCATCACTGAGATTTTTTTTCTAGCAAATGCATAAGCATAGCTACAAAATTCAAGCCAATTTTAAACTACAATAAAATTTTAGATTAACTTTAGAGAATGAAAATTCTCAACCAAGCCTAAAGGGGTGGGGGGAGATGTTCTGGTTGTAAATAGACCCGGTTTTGTACAGTTTCTGACACCAGTAACAGGGTGGGGTTCTTAGCACGCAGTAACGATACAGAATTCTGGGTTTCACTGTGATGTTTTCATAGAACACGCATTGATGATACCGTTCTCCTTTCTTCCCTCTTCTCACCCCCCTCTTCTCCTCTAATATTCTCTCTTCTCTATCTCACGGAGCTTGGTTCACCCTGTGGATCTGTTTTCTAATCTATAAAATAGGAGGGTTGATGAGACAATATTTGCAGTGTCTTTGATGCCTTACAATTTTAGGAGGACGAGTGTTCTCTTAAAGCAGTATTTGTGACATATGGAAATGTCGGGATGATTTGGCACGGAGGTCTCAGCTTCCAGGCCCTGTCCTTCCCTGAGGAGTCTAGAGCTGCTTTATGGAGATTACTCGACCTCCACATAACTCAGCTGTGCGACTGTAAATGGACCCAGTGAAAAGACTGAAAGCAGTGGCTCTCCAACTCGGGGGACACCAGGAGCGCTTCTCAGAGCGCTCAGAATGTCGAGGGAAGGCCTAGGAATCTGCATTTCTAATCAATCCAGGTGATACTGATGTTACACTTTGAGAATTACTGAAGCAGAATACCTTGAAAATACTTTTCCATTCTAAGAATCTACGGTGAGTATTAAGGAATTTAGGAACACCTATAATTTTAACGAGCCATTTCCATCCACCAGCCACCCAGCACACCAAGAGGGGGCTTCTCTTTCCATGGGAAAAATGGTTTCAAAGACACGTACAAGTAATCTTACAACCTTTCTTCCTGAGTCTAAATCAACGTCTTTAGCAATGTTTGGGCTCCTGGAATAAAAACATGCAAAGTTTAGGAACCTTAGATCATTCGGTTGGTTGTTTGGTAGGTTGATTAATCAGGTGTGTAGACCACAAAGAAAGCACAGTTCCATTTACAGAATTCACTGTGCAGGGCCCAGTGCGTGGCCTGCAGAAGGCCTCGAGGTTCTCAGTTGCACAACATCAACTGTGGAAAAGTTCATTCCCCATGTACCTGAGAAGGCCTAAGTTAAAAACATGAAAAAAAATTTTTTTGATAAAATCACCAGTATCACTATATCTCCAATTTGGTGGCACTTTGGGAATTTTTTTTTTAAAAAAATCCTGAGCTTGGGCCCGATCGCCAAACACTGACTCAGTCTGGGCACTGAGGTTTTCCATAGCTCCCCAGAAGAACTAATGTAAAGCAAAGTCAGAATGTCACTCCTCTATAAAGGAACAGAACCTGTCTATTTTTTATTATTATTTTGGGTCCCATGAGTCACACCACAGATTATGATCATTTGTCTTAAATTACAAATAGACACTAAAAGTTGTACAAATCCACAGATGGTCATAAACAGACTGGAAAAATCAGTATTTCTTGGCTACAGTGACACATTTTTCATGAAATTAAATAAAAATGTGTATGTGTATAATTGTTTCTCAAGATGACACCCAGAGTACACATCTCGTTTCTGCTGCAGAAAGCCAGGTGAGATTTGTTAGGGGAGGACTTCTGCCATCTAAATTATATGCACTTTAACATCCTAAAATCTTTCACACTTGCCTGGCACAGTGGTACGTGCCTGTAATTCCAGCTACTTGAAAAGCTGGGGTAGAAGTATCACAAGCTTGAGGCTGGCCTAGGTGATTTAGCAAGACTGTTTCAAGCAAAGGGAGAGAGAGAGAGGGTAAAAAGGGAGGGAAAGATACAGGGAGGCGGGGAGAAGAAGAGAAAAAAGAGGCAAGGAAGGAGGGAAGGAAGAAGAGGGAAGGAGAGAGGAAAAATTCTTTCAAACTCCCAAGGGCTCAGGGCTGGACAAATTAGAGGCAATGGACATATACTTGTTCAACTAACTTGAATTTATGATGGTCTCTAAGCATATGGGAATGCAGATCCTAGCAGAATCCACTGTTTCCCTCATGAAGTACAAGATATGTCTTAGAGAGCTGTGGTTATGTGAAAATTATATAGAGTGCAGAGTGGAGATAAAAGATAGAGCTGTAACAGCTAGAAGTTCTGGCCCATCTCCGTTACATTTGGCCATGCCATTCTTGGTCAGAACACTGCAAATTAAACTTGTGGTTAAGATCCAGGCAGACAGAACTGTGCTGGCTGAAGCCAGCATGGCTAAAACATAAAGGCTGACTTTTCACTTGAAACTGCTCCCCGGTGCTTTCCCTGCCACCCCATGCATTGCTAATTAGGAGCAGCCAAGGTTTGACATGTACACAGTCCTCTATGGTAAAATTGATTATTATATTACTATGGAAAATGAGGAAGTCATTTTGTTCAAAATATCAAATTCCACACAACCATACATGGCAGCTGTTAGTGTGTGCCTGGGGGGAGGGGCAAGTGTGTGAAAATATCAACTCTCTCCTGCTCGGTTTTCTGACATCTCTGAAAAGATGTGGGGAGAAGAAAGGAAAGAAAAGAAATGATTCTAATACATGTTAAACAGCAGAAACCAAGAGCAAAGCTATGGCGTGGACTTTTTTTTCCTTTAAGGCTCAGCAAATTTCCGTGATACAAGATACATCACACACCACCTCTTAGATAAGGACAGACCTGATTCATCTGCGCACTTGCAAGCAGAAAAACCTGTGTTCCTCTGCTGTGTGTACCAAAGCCGCTTTAAACTACAGCAGATAAAAAAACGAGGTGAGTCATGTTGGGTTGTGCCTGCCACCACATCATCGCACAGGACTCCAAATATGTCTTCGAAATGCACGACCAGAGTTTAGACTCTTGTTTGCTTTGGAGACTGTTAAAATAGTATTGTTTAAAATCTTTAACTTTCCCTAAAGATACCTAAGCGTTGCTGAAATTTATATTCCAGCCAACTGTGGAGGTGCTCGCAAGTGCTGCCTCTTGGGGAACACTCATTCCTTCGCTTTAAACCGGGCTGGGAATCTGACCCTAGCATTCATTCCCCTCTCGGTTCAGAATGGGTCTGATTGTCCAGTCGGCAGATACGACACTTCAGACACCTTTACATTCACTCTCTACCCATGACGACATCCAACGATTAACACCCTAAGAGACCCCCGCCATTCATAATATGTCCCCCCTGTCCAGTCCCTCAGATCTGGGGATATCGCTGTCTGCAGTCTCCCGGTAGCTGCGCGACTTTTCTTTATAAAAGAGTTTAGTAAACAGCGTAAAAAAGGCATCTAGACTTACTGACATTGGGATTGCTGATTGCACCGGGGTCATGAGGTGTTGTTTTAGGTCACATGTTAAGCAGCCTCTGTGAATCATTTATTAAAACTCTTTTAAACAGGAGGGGGTGGAGAGACAGAAAAATCGCATAATCATGCACAAACGCTTAGCGCCAACAACATGGTCAGCAGTGCCTCCTGGGTGGGAATATTAAAAAGAAACTCTTCATTTTTCCCTTGGGCTGGGGACAGGTAGGGTGGCGTCATGCAACCTTACCTTTCTGAAACAGACCAGGGTGCCTGGCAAGAAGCGCTGACCTGCAGCCACCAGAGCTGGGAGTCATTTTGGGTGTCGCGCATGTGCCTCCCTAGAAAATTCCAACAACATTCTACCAGCTTTCTGCATGCCAATCATGACAAGCCTCCACTTAGACTCTCCAGAGTCTGGGAAGGGACAGGAAGGCGGGGTGCGAGCAAGGGAGCGAGAGAGAAAGAGCGGTCCCAGGGACTGCATACCCGTCTGGACGAGGAGTCACATGCCCCAGGAGCCATTCCTGCCGCATTACACATGCTGGGTGGAAATGGCAAACAATATCAGTCCATGTTTATGCCTCATGTTCTCGGCCTCTTTGAGTATCAACACCCAAGCCAGCTCCATGCAGGGAGCTCCCCTGAGAATGCTCAGAAGGAGGGAGTCCTAGGCTAACCATTCTGGCCATTTTTCAGAAAATTCCAGAGCCTCCTGGCCTGCTTCATCTCCTTATTTTGTTGTTTTTGGTACTGGTCATTTATTTTTAGTTTGCTTGCTTGTTTGTTAGTCTGGGTTTCGCAGGTGACAGTTTAGTCCTGAACCTTTAGCAATGCACTGAGAAACTGAGCCAGCCGGAATGCCTCCTGCCCCCTACCCCTTCTTTCACTTTATTTTTGTGGAACAGATGGACTGAGAAGATCACTGCTTCACTGGCCCAGTGGTAACTCAATGCCTTTTGGTAGGAAAAGTGGATTTTCCTCTGCTTTAAACAGTGGCTGTGTGTGTGTGTGTGGCGGGGGGGTGTGTGTGTGACATTGCCCCTGGGGAAAACCAGCACATTTTGTCAAAAGTAGGGGGGAGGCAGGGTATAACTGACATCTACTGGGCAAAGAAGGGTTTCCTTAATTTTGATGGCGTTGCAGTTAAGAAACTGCTTTGCAGCTAAGGCTTTCAACTAAGTAGGTGGAAAATACAAGGTAAAAGGGGGTGGAGGGGAAGGAGGGAAGAAGAAAAGGAAAAAGAAAAGAGCACCAAGAAGAAGTGGGGTCAAAGGAGGGGTTGGCTTTGCCATAGTTCATGTGAAACCTCTCGCTTGCCTTTCCAGAGACCACCATTTTAGCACTGGTTCTATAAAAACTTTTCTTTTTCCAGATATCACACTTCCACTATTAAGCCAAATTAAACTTTCCTGTGATTTTCTAATTCAAAATCTGCTGTCACAGAGACCTCATTGTCAGGTTATGTAAAGCAAATGTCAACTCAGTTTGTCCTGTCTGGGATAGCCTGATGGTTCTTCAGCGTGGCCTGTGTTCTCTATAATCCTCTCCCCAAAATGATTCAAAAGAGTATGCTTCGTAAAAGGCACAGCTTGCCGAAGAGCTTATGAAGGACTTAGTGATGAAAGCTTAGTAGATTCTCCTACTTAGACCCTTGGAGAGGAGGGGTGGAGGGCAGATTACCCCCCTCACCACCCACTGGTGTACCAGCATCAGGGAGGTACCCTGCAGCTGGGCTATGCTTCAACTAGTGTGTGACAGTTCTACAGCCCATCAAAAAGCCAGAGTGCAGTCTGGTCAGAGGAATTAGAACAGCTGTTTCCAGCTGCCCACCAGAAGCCCTGCAATCACCTACCTGCCCAGTGAGCTCCCAGGAGCGTCCAAGGCCTCCTCTTCCTAATTTAGTCACAGCCTGAAGGCTGTCCCAGGCTCAATTGGCTGTCACCCGCTGACTCAGTCATAGACACCTAAAGTCGCCAGTCTGAGATCCTGACCTAAAGGAACCAGCCAACCTGGCCACAGCTGCATTCTGTTCGGGCTCCCTGGTCCGCGAGGTTTCCCAAAGCACAAGGCTCCCTTCCAAGCAGTGACTGGACCTTTCTCCCTTCTGCAGTCTTGGCCTTCTTTCTTTGTATGCAAGACTTTCTTGGGATAAGAATTCACTGAAAAGCACCTCACCATACACATCTTTCAAATTCCCATTGACGGCTCTGCTCTCATTTGCCTCAGGGGAGGTCAATGAGGTTAAGAACAGAAGTCCTGAAGGGCTGAGCTATAGCTCTCGATGGTACAGTTACTTCTTTAGTGTCTTATTTTTCTCTCATTGCTGAGACAAAATACCCAACATCCAAAATTAAAGAGGGAAAGGTTTGTTTGGCTCACAGTTTGTGAAAGTTTTGTTCATAATCTGCTGGGTCCAAGGCAGGGTGGCTCATGGTAGAGGGCAACAGTTCATGGTGGTGAAAGTCAGCAAATGTAGCAAGAGCAAAAAGCTAAAAGTGTGCACAGACTCTTTCTGTCCCTTATAATGTATGTAGACTACCTGCCCCAGGGTGGATGTAGCACTCACACCCATAATCCCAGCACTGGACCATGAATCAAACACAAACTTTAGAAGCCCAACTCTGAAAAGCACCTCCATGACTGCATGAGGCTTAGGGGTGGACATCCAAACACAAACCATAACATCTAGCATGCACAAGGCTCTAAATTCAATCCCAACTACTGGAAAAACAAAACATAAAGCAAAACAAAAAGCCAGAGATCTGATACAGGAAAAGAGAGTAAGAACCATGCCCACCTCTAGGATTATGGCAGAAGGTATGAGTTCAACACAGTTGGGACCTGGTACAGTCAGCAGTGGTGTGAGTGGCTGCTGCCGTGAGCTTGGTAATGTGATATACTGCATGTGACCTTGAGAATCAAACTGAAAGGTACCCTGACAAGTGGCCTTAGAATGTAATTCCTATGAGGAGAAAAGTCCACATGTAGAATGAGCTCTTCTAATTACATGGTCCTAGCTCTTAGCCAGAGAAGAGGACACAAACTTAGGTCCCAGTGGAACATGAAGAAACACAAACTGGCCATCACAGACTGAAATTCAGCTTAATGTAACATGAACATGTTGAGTACCTACTGTATACCAGCATTGTTTGAGTGCCTACTCTATACCAGGGAGGGAGGAACAAGAGGCAACACTGAGAGTGGATCTGCATGGCATCACACTACCTGCTTCACCCATTCTCTTGACCTTCACGTTTTAAGAAATTAAGGTCATTATCTCTGCTTTACAGATGAAGCTAACTGAAGTTCTCAAAGACTAAGTACCTAAAGAGCCAAAGCTAGCATGTGGTCATTGGAAACAAGCTTTGTTTGAATCCCACAACTTTGTCTTTTCATTAAAACACCTCCCAGCATGTAAGATGAGTCACAAATGTAGATAATATACTTACAGGAAAATAATTCCTGTAGGTAAGGCGAGTTCAAAGTATAATGGCTAAAGGTGGTGAGTATACTGGATGGTCACCTGTGAGATGTGGAGTGGACCTAACTTCACCCCCCACGCATCCTGTGACCTCCAGCTATCCAGTTACAGCATCCTTGTGGCTCAAGAAGTCCAAGTGTCGGTCATGGGAACTAAAGATATACCATGTGGACATTTAGAAGTGATGTTTATGATCCTCTAACAACTGCATGTTAAATTAAAAACCAGTCCCCAAAGTTATATATGTACGTGTTATAGTTTCAGCCACATGGAAGGCCAAATAACCCTTTGGTAGCAAACACACACACACACACACACACACACGCTGAAAAGAACATACCAAAAATTGTTAGTAGGAACAGCTAGGTTTAGCTGGCAGAATTATAAGGAATGCTCTCCTTTAACACATTTTCTAATTTTTCTTTAATAAACAAATCTTTGTTTTCCATTTAAAAATAATCTCTTACAAGGTGAAAATGACTTAGCTAGGCTCATACTGGCCCATTCCATTTAGCTTATGGAGCCTTCAAATGAACCTCACAGATGAAGGTTTCCCACTACAGAGGCTCTTCACCTAGAACAGGACAGGTAGGAGGAAGCATCCATGCGAGACACCAAAGCACTGGACTCTGGTAGGCTTTTACCCTTATCTTCCAGAAAGGAGCTCTAGCAAAGGAGGTAGAAGAGGCCAGTGCCCTGTGCAGGGGCTGCAGAGGTTCATCTTGTGACCTCAGACTTCTCCACCAGAATGACCAAGGCCCGCGGCTTCTTGCTACTTGCTACAGCTTGATGTCCACAGCCCTGTCCTGTTGTCCTTCTCTCCCTCACACCACCACTGGTCTGAGTTACTGCAGAGGCAGCTAGAACCAAAGGGAAAAGGCAGGGTAGTCACTCACACCACCGCAGGGAGCACGGTCCAGTGGCCTCCAGTTAAAATTTCTGATTCCCTTCACTGAATTTATATAACTCTGAAGACAGTAATAAGTAACTGATTTCTTTCCTTGGGGTATACAAACACCATGGGAGTAGTAACCAGTGATGAATTCAGGTCAGCCCAGGATTAGAGGAGGCTCCTCTAATCCTTGGTCCACTGAGCCAGGACTGGCTACCTTGTCTTAGTTTTCTCCTGGGAATCTTACTGGAGCTGAATCTCCAGCCACAATGGATGGTAGAGTTGGTACTTGCCATAGTCCTTTCTCCCTAATTTTCCCCTGGTGCTGGGAAAAGTCAGCAGCTTCTTGGAACAGCCCAATTATTGGCCAAGAGATACAGAAGCTTTCCTAATGTGAGAGGTCCCAATGCCTGGGCATCAGGTGAGGAAACCACTGGAAACATCCTAGGGTCTGGTCCCTCTCCTCCACTCCCCTCCACTCCTCTCCTCTTCTCCTGTCCTCTGATCTTCTCTCCTTTCTTCTTTTTCTTAATCCTTTCCATGCAAAATGGTAATTTGAGGAGAAACTATCTTTAAACACTGGTTTCTCTTTAAAATCAGGGTTGACTGTGCCATTTTTAGCAATGAGAAAAAGCTAAGCCAGAAAACATGAGGTGTCAGGCTGCTGGGATGGATCATAAGTAGTAAGTGGAATACAAACCGACCCCTTGAAAGAGCAGTGGTAGAGGTCCTAGCCTCTTGGTACACGAACATGCAAGTACTGTAAAGAACAAAGGCAGGATTTGTTTCCAGAATGAATGAACTTGGCCTCTACGAGGGTTATATCCTGCACAGACAAAAGCCAGCCATGGCCCACAGCAGAGTGAACTAGTCAAGAGTGGTGAGTCAGACAGTGTGGACATGAGCCTATCTTAGGAAAGGAAACTGGTTCTTTGTTGAGCAGGGGATTTAATTCCTATTTGGCTAAGGGTTATTCCTCTGTAGGTCCTCCAGGGGCCCACAAAACAGAAGCAGGAAGCATCAGTACATTTTTCAGATTTGCTATTTAAAGACTGACCATAGCTTCCAGACTCAGAGCTCACATTGGGACTGCATGATAACCATATCCTCAGAACTTCTGCACAAGCTATTCTCTCTATCTGAGCTGAATTATCTAATTGGATAGCTATTAGTCACAGGTAGGAATTTAAATTAAGATTCTTAATTGTACTAGCTGTATTTCAAGTGGCCACCATACCGTAAGTATGGCATGGAACATTTCCAGAAGTCAGGTTTATTGAACAGAACAGCTTCAGATCTTCTTATAACTAGTTCTCCAAATCCAGGTCCCTCTGCTACCATCATCTTCTGAAAGAAGCCACATGGCAATTAGGAATCTAAGGCAGGACACGAGGTTGCTCTCGTTCCCCTCCCTTCCCTTGTTTTTTTAATTTTATGCTTTATTACCTGCCCGTTCCAAGATAGCAGGGATCCTGCCTGTCTTTTCTACGGCTGTACCTAGAGCCTAAGAGAGTACCTGGCACATAAATTCCTCCATGTGCATGAACAGAAACAAGGTGGGATGGGCCAACGTTGTCAAACAAATGACGCACCGCAGGGCCCGCCCCATCCCCTTGGGATGACAGGACCTCAACCATCCAAGACAGCTGTAGTTTCCTTTCCCACAGACCAAGATAACATCTCACACAGGCCTCATGGCAGGCATCTGGAAAGACAGCGTCACGGGAGGACTGAGGTAGCCACAGGGTAGCTGGCACCAGCTCTGTCCAGTCCTCCCTCAGAAGGTCAGCTGCCCTTCATCCCTTCTATCAATCCATCAACAGCACTGTGTCCAGCACTCTCTACTGCCTTCCTTCTCTGCTTCTGCAAAAGATCAAGATATCATCTAACATAGCAGTAGATACTTTCCAACCTAGTATTGGTTTTCCTCTACATGTGTATTCAAAAATAAACAACTAAATGGAGTGGATCCTAAGTTTGAGGCTTTAGTATTTAATAGTGCACACACTGTGGGAGTGCTTGCTGATGGGCTTTCAAATAGCAGGAGGAGGGGAGAGACAGGGAGGAAGGTCACTAACACTTTCCTTGTCTTCCTACTTCCTTCCACAAAAATTTAAACAGCAAGAGTTCAGCTCAGCAAGACATGACCTTCCCGTGGCCAAGTGCCAAAGTAAGAAAATATAAAAGTTAGGAAATATACTATGTGCCACATGTTACTGCTCTTTTATAACAAGCTGTGTATAAAAGTCACTTTTGTTTGGGAACAAAACATTCAGCCATGTGACCAGAGAAATAGGGCATGAAAAAAGAAAAGTGTGTACTTGGGAGGAGAACAATAAGCAAATAGAAAAAAAGCAGGCAGAATCTGTGCCCTGCACTAAACTAGGAAGGAATCATCACGGTCACAGGAGTAGAGGAGCTGTAAGAAGGTTAACAGCTCTTTTTTGCCAACAAAAAAAAAAAGAGAGAGAGAGAGAGAGAGGCAGCTTGAAGAAGCTTCAGTAATGAACCCTCTAATTCTTGCTGAGGAAGCAAATCTGAACTACACTGCTTTCCCTTCAAACACCCCAGGGCAATTGTTTGCAGAAGCTTTAGCTGGCATCTTAGTGGCTTAATTGATAAATGCACCGACCTTGCATGTGTGGGGTGCTGCAGAGGAATGAGCTGGAGAGACCTGGCAAGGGGATGTATCGTTCCCTCCGAAGTTTTATTAACTCCAATTCCAATATCCATTCTGAAACAATTTCCAGGAAATTGGGTCTTCTCTGAGGCATAACTCATGAATTAATCATAAGATTGCACAAGCTCTAGTGAAAGCCAGCAAGACCGGTTCCCACCTTCGGGCCCTCTCACATTTTGGTGAGTCTTAAACAGAAAAGCACGGCCACCTCCATTCCTGGCCCAAATGATAGTGCTGGTCTGGGTAGGAAGGCCACACGTACTGCCAGGAGCCCAGATGTGGGAGAGGGGCGCCCCAAGGAGTGAAGAGGGGAGAGGCACTACCAGCCAGATCCATTAAAGCCGAAAGCAAAGAGATAACACACATCGCAGCCCTGTCATTCTCGGGGTTGTCCTCAGTGGCTCCTTTGAACCCCAGGTTTTCTCTTGGGTGACCATACTTGAAGCCCTGCATCGGACAAAGCTATAAACATTCAGAGAGCAAGAACACTGCCCGACCCAGCAAGATGCTTCCCACAGAGAAGTCCACTGCGTGTTTTCCGAGTCAACAGGTGATTTATAGGCTTTTCCTCATGGTGCTATTAATTTCAGAGGATTCCATTCAAATTTGGGATAAGAGGACCAAGCGGTTATCAATGTGTTGTTGACATTTGGAGTTTAAAGTATTAAAATTTTGATCCAACACCAACTGATCAAAACGTGACACTGTGGGTAGGCCAAAGACTGGACTCACGAACCCGAGTTGCCCAAATTTATCCACTGACACACCCTAAGCCATGGCCAGAGTCAGGGATCTGCTTCATTGTCACAGACGCACGTTGGAGCATTAAGGATCAGAGCACAAGAGAAGACGTTGTTGACGAATGCTGTCTCCACCACCTGAGCCAAAGCCAGCTGCCCTCAGAGCTACCCTTGAAGAGGTTGGACCTTGGCCACTGCAGGGTATAGCCCAGGACTGGGCTGGGCAGCTGGGATGCCAGCTAGGAGCAGTTTTCCTCTGGTGGTTATTTTTTTCCAGGCAAAGATGAAACTTCACTGGCTGAGCAACCAACTAAAGCAACCCCTTGAGGAACGAATAAGCACCATCAAACAAAATGGGCTTTCAATTTCATAACAAGCATGGGAGACCAGCAAAGTCTCACAATTTCCCCACAAAGCCCACGCCAGATCAGTCTCCCATATGGCTAACAATGTCTTAAAATGAGGAACAATTTGCAGTGCTATATTCCCTTGATCTTTTCACACATTAGGCCCCTTAGTTTCTTAAGGACAAGAGCAATTGTTAACACATACGCATAAATTTATACAATAAAAGTGCCATAGCCATTTCCATTAGGTAGCTTGGCTTATTTGGATGGCTCCTCTGGAAACAACTCAAGATTTGTCATCTTAAAAATCCCAACATGTTGAGAAGACAACATGGCCCCAGGGCAACTTGGGGGTAAAATGTGAGCCCAGAGAGATAAGAGCAGTGTCTGAGTGAAATCTGTGGTTTCCTTGCAGATGTTAGCAGCCCAGTGTGCGCCCAATGTGATGATGCTCAGAGGGACCTTGACAGCATTCACTTCAGCCCAGAGAAACACAGCCTCAGGGACGAAATGAACCAGGAATGATGGTTCTCTTCCTGTCCCTCCCCGACCCCAGGCCCAAAGAAAAAATCTGAGCAGAGCAGAAGGAAAAAGGGAGGGGGAAATGTCCCTGAGAAGGCACGGTCACAAGCCTGTCCTTGCGCAGATCTGTATAGAATTTGGTTCATGGTGATTCCAAATATAAAAAGAAAAGAAAAGGAGAGTAAGTATATTTTAAGCTTCAGAGCCTCACAGCACCTCCACAAATAATTTCCTAAGGCCAACAACTAAGCAAACAGTCATATAAAGAGGCTGGGGATTTAGCTCAGTGGCATATGCACCTGCCTAGCAAGCGCAAGGTTGTGAGTTCAATCCCCGGTACAAAAAAAAGAAAGCGGGGGCTGGGGGTTTAGCTCAGTGGCATATGCGCCCGCCTTGCAAGCACGCCGTCTTGAGTTCGATCCCTGGTACCGATAAAAAACAAAACAAAACAAAAAACAGATAATCAGGAGTATAAGGAAATAAGGCAACAGAATTGATAGCCAACTGAACCACAGAGGGCAGACACAAGACTTTAGACTGACTTCTGGTCCAGACTCACTGGGTTTATGTGCATTAACCACATGGAAAGATAAACAACGACCTTGGAAATGTCTGCAGGAAACAAAAACCATAGGAGCTGACTTAGCAGATTTTGAGAAGATTCAAATGGAAATTTTAGAAACAAAAATTTTAGCTACTAATGAAAATCTTATGTGTTCAGGGAAAGATTAAGAACAAGAGTCAGGAACCAGAATTAGGGCACAGAAAATTATCCTGAATACATCACCAAATATATGAAACAATATTCAAAAAGAAAAAATATGAAAAACAAGGAACAGTGGATTTAGAATATGCATGATTCAGTGACATAGTCCAACATGTATTTCACTGGGGTCCCAGAAGAGAAAAATGAGGTCGGGGCTGAGATAATATAGAAGAAACCACGCCCATGGATTTCCAGAACTGCTGAAAGACACCATGAAGCCAAAGACTGGAGCATCTCAAACAGAATAAACATAAAGCAATGCACACTTAGACACACTACAGGTATCAGTGATTACAATGACCAAAACTCAAACAAAGAGAGACGCTTAAAGAAAAAATGGAAGCCAAAAGATAGCTCGATGTGTTTAATATGTGGAAAAGGAATAATAACCAACCTGTGCAGTGAGGTGGAAAGATGAATGATGATCCCTAAAGATATCCAGGTCACAGTCTATGAAACCTGTCAGTGCTGCCTTATATGATAAAAAAAAAAACTTTGCACATATGATGACTTTGAGGACCATGAGATGGATATATCATCTTGCATTATCTAAGTGGGTCCTAAATGCAATTATTGTGTTACTTGGTGAGGGATGTTGATGCAGAGGAGAAGATGAGGTGACAGAGGGAAGATCTGAAGATACTGTACTGGCAGCTGGCATTGAAGGGAAGGGAGGGAGTCAGGAGCCAAGGAGTGCAGGAAAAGGCAAGGATTCCTCTCCTGAACCTGCAGAGAGAAGCTCTGCTGATATCTTGATTTTAACCCATTCAAACTGATGTGGGGCTTTTGTCCTCCAGAACCACAAAAGAATAAATTGAAGTTATTTTAAAATACCAAATTTGTGGTAATTTGTCACAACAACTGTATTAAAGTAAGATAAAATATCCTTCTCAAGGACAGTGAGATTCAGTTTTCATAAACGGAAAACCTGAGGTGCATCAACAGCAAGGGAAAGTTGAAAGACTGTGCTTCAGGCAGAAAGAAAGCGCCACCAAATGGAAACCGGAAACACAAAAAAGGAACGAAAAGCAAAGAAAGAGACAAATGCGTAAGCAAAGTGACATGCAACGATGTATTTTGTGGTGTTCTTCTAAAGCATAGAATAAAAACACAAGAGAAAATAAATTGGGAGAGCTTACATGTTTTTAGAATGTTCCAAGAACTTTGCATTACCAAATAGAAAATGAAAGTTTGTAGACTCTGGTATGTGTAATTTGTACGGTAGGAGTGTACTGCTTCCAAGTCAGTGGAGAATGACACACACAGAATGAAACTACAAAGAAAAGCCAGGATGTGTCCACACTCTGTATGTGAGGAAGGAGGCTGGAATGGTTCAGGGCTCCCAGGTACCAGCCTTGTCATTCAGAAACCCACCTGGTGGAGGTTACCAGATGTCCGTCCACTCTATTCAACTAAACCCTGCGTAGCTGCTGTCTGTTTTTATGTGTGTGTGATACTTCACACTGAGAAATGATTGAAAAATGACAGGCACCTATTCAACCCTTTCAACTATACTCCATGCCCAGATTAAAAACCCATAGATGCGTCTCTACAAAAACCTGCCAAGCAGACAAGTGAGTATTATTCATAACTAAAAAGAAAGGAACTATCAAGCCATGAAAAGACCTAAAAGAACCTTAAATGCATCCCACTAAGTGAAAGAAGCCGGTCTGAAAAGGTGAAGTGTCGTGTGATTGCAACTATGTGATCTGGAAAAGGAAGAATGGAGACAGTAAGCAGACGGGTAGTTGCCAGGAGTTGGAGGAGAAGGGGTGAGTCGGGGGCACACAGAGGATTTTCAGCGCAGGAAAAATGCTCTGTAGGATCCTGTGGTGATGGCACCTGTCAATACACATTTGTCCAAACCCATCAATACGCAACACCAGGAATGAGCCCCAGTGTGAACTGTGGGCTCTGGACGGCACAGGCAGAGCAGATCCCCCATCTTAAGAAATGCCCCCTGTAAAGGATGTTGATAACGCGGAGGCTGCTGGGGGAGAGGCGTCCAGGAAGTCTCCGCCTTCTCCGTGTTACTGTGAAGCTAGAATGGTTCTTATTCTTTGAGGGGGGAAAAAAAAAGATCGCTGTGGAAAAACATTTGTTCTCATACTCTCCTCCAATTTCCTTTCCAAAATCCAACATCGACAGTGTTCTATGCACACTTTAGGAGTGTTAATGATTTCACCCAATCCGCTCTGTTTTCTATTTAAAGAAAAATCAATAAATGAATTCCCCAGTTACTATCATAGGCAGCCTCTGGCTACAGAGAAGTAAGTTATGATCATACCCAGTTTATGGAGGATGTAACTGAAGCCTCATAAAACCAAGCTAATCTATTGCAAATTTGCTATTTCATCTCTTTCACACCCTTTACACATCACAAAAATCTGAAATACTCCTTAGTATTGATCTGCTGTACTGAGATAGACCCAGAACTGCATCCTCTGGTCAGCCTGCATATTTAAGATTGCAAGGAGCCACAAATGTGTGAGGACTTGTAATTAGCAATGCTTCTCCAGGACTTTCCCTTTAATATTGATGCAATGTACAGTTCCAATGGCACAACAGTCTGGGTTTAAAAACAGGACCCATCCTCTCACCTGGGCACAAATATGGCTTCCCCAAGAGAGGTCTGCCAAAATTAATTCTGATAAACAGCAAAAAGGCATGCATTTATGACAGAGGAAAGCACCATGCTAGAGAGGACCAGCCACTGGGAAAAGGGAGAAAGTTCCCAGAGCTTTGCCGGGGATGGGTGTGGGCACAGTGGGAGGAGAGGCATAAACAGTAGCTGAGGCTTAAGAAATAAATCAGTGCCAAGTTTTTTTAAAAAAAAATTATCATAATGCAAATAAATTTAAAGAGGAACTTCACTGATTGCTAGTTTTCTGTGTAATCTCCCAACAACATAAAAATAACTATCATAAAGCCCAAGACTTTCAACACTGATCACAAGCATTTCATGATTGTTCCCCTTTTGCCAAGGTCCCCCCTACTCTGGGCAAATTTTATCATCTCCATGGTGTCTCTTACCTGAGGCCCTCTTTTCAGCTATGTTAGCAAAGCAGTCACAAAACTGAAAAGGTAGGTGTGAAGTCAAATCACAGCCTGTACTGGGACACATCCCACAGAACAGCGCTGTGATCATGGCATGGATGGTGCACCGCACAGCCCCTTAATCTCTCAAACAACTTTCAGGAGAAAAGCCCAAAAGATGAAAGAGGAGCTGGCCAAATGAGAGGAAGAAGAGCTGGGCATGGTGATGCCTGCCCGTGACCCCAGCTACTCTGAAGGCTGAGGTGCGAGAAACACAAGCTTGAGGCCAGCCTGGACAACACAGTGAGACTTCATCTCAAAACAAAACAAACTAAACTAAAGTACATAAGTGTCTTTTCTCCCAAGAAACAGAGAAGAGGAAGAAAAGATCAGAGTAAGGCCAAGTTATTTCCTTACCATGTGTAGTATAGCACGTACATCTACACCCCCTGACCATGATCTACCTCTCAAGTTAGATTTTTAACTGAGTCTCTTAAAATGCATTTTGTAACAGGAGCCATCCAAGAATGTCATGCTTTCCAATTCTGAGTCTCCTCTCATCCAGCGTTCAGACGAGCTTTGCAGAGGCATCTTGTACAGCTGGAGAAAACGGTCCACACACTTGAGTTATTTAAGATGACTGACATCTTAGTTGGATCAATAACAGCAACAAGAATAGTTTTAAACACTCAGCCTCAGTGAAAGCAATCCTCTGTTTTGTCTTCAAATCCTTCTCTTTGGAAGCAAAAAGGAAATGACCTCTTCACACACACAGGCGTGTAAACACACACACACACACACATACTGCTCTGCCCTCAGTGAGTTGGCCCCATTTCACAGCTAAGAAAACCCAGACCAGGCTGTGCAGAGAGCAAAATCCCAAGATCCCTGTTTTCAAATTACAGATCCCCAGAAAATGACCTTGATCAAGATGCTGGAACGTCCCTCGAGACCCGTCACACCCTTCCTCCTCCTCACCACCACATCAGCACGCGTTTCTTGGCTGTCAGACGTCCTGACTCCAGAAAGATAATGGAGACAATTAAACTGGTCCATCCGTGTCAGCAAAGGGAGCCCCAGCTAGTTAAGAATCTGCTACTCGGTCACGAGCACCCTTATCACTAATTACAAGGCACCAGACCCACCTGTTAAAGAGAACAGCCAGGTCACTGCCGGGCTTCAGGGAAGTGAGGCAAGGCCTGGGCTCTCAGAGGTCAGGCAAATAAGACTTCAGTGCCATGATCATCATTTTCCTGCTCTAGAGCAAAATTGCTTTCCCTTCTCTGCTCTACCAGCAGCTGTATTTCTCCCATCAGGGAAAACACAAGAGTGGACAGGGAGGAGGACCTGTGTCCAGGTTCCTTTCATGGAATTCTAGGGTGAGACACCAACATCCTGTGGACACAAAGACCAGAACCAGGGCCTGGCAGTTTCCCCTTGCACAACTATAGCTTCCATGTTGCCTGCTGAGGATGAAGGTTGCTTTGTGTTTCCTTGAGAAAAAGTTTTATTTTTTATTTACTCATCTTATTTCTGTAGTGCTGGGGATCAAACCCAGTGCCTTGTGCACTGTTCTGTCACTGAGTTTCATCCCTATCTGCTTTTATTTACCTTTTAAAAAAAAATTCCAAGTGGATGTCTTGGCTGGCCTCAAACTTGTGACCCTCTTGCCTCAGCCTCTGAGCACCCAGGATTACAGGCATCGACCACTGAAATTGGCTGAAAACTTTCTTAAATTCAAAAATATTAAATAAAAAAATAAAAGTTAAAACTTTTTTTCAAGGAAACACAAAGTAACCTCCATCCTTAGCAGGCAACATGGAAGCTACAGTTACATAAGGGGAAACTGCTAGGCCCCAAACCTGGTTCTGGACTCTGTACCCATAGGTAGGTCAGTGGTAGAGCATTTGCCTAACATGTGTGAGGCCCCAGATTCAATCAATCAGCAATCAAAATAAAACTAATCATTTGGATTTTAAAAATAGACCACCATATTATCTTCACATAGTAAGATCTTTGCCGCTTTCTGTCCATTTGCTTTTATTTTTCTTGTCTTACTGCATTGGCAAGGTCCTTCAGCACAATGTTGAAAGCAATGGTGCTTCCTGTCTTGGTCTTATCTCTGACTCTAATTGGGAATGCTTCTAAGAGTTTCTCCAGTAAGCATAATGTTGGCCTTAAGGTGTGACTGTCTTTCTCATGCTCTCGGATTATACCTTCCCACCTAGTAAGTTCCTTCAGTGCAACTGTCTTCCCATCACACATTTTCCTACAATACCCACCACACACTATGTGCACTGTAAATGTTTGCTCATGTCCTTTTAACTTCTACTACTGTGGTTTTTGCATATGTTGTTGACACTGTTTTTCTGATCCCAGAAATATGACAGATGCTATGGGAACATTTGGCTAGATGGTTGCAAGATGCATATTCTGTGAGAGGGTCTCTTTATGTGTGCGTGTGTGTGTGTGTGTGTGTGTGAGTGTGAACTTAACTTTATACAGACAGTAGCCCACTTACCCATGTTTTGGGGTTTCAGGCAGAAAACAGGATTCTGGTTTCTAAAAAGTGAATTATTTCAGGGATTTGGGATTTGACTAACCTCTAGAGACTGCTGTTATGCCCCAATCCCATACAAACAAGGATTAATCAAGCGACTAATGCATTCCTGAATGAATTGTTGACTTTTTCAGACACAGAAGGATCTTTCCTTTGGGCAGAGCAGTGATTTCAGAGGCAAGAGGGGCTGCTCACACAGTTCAGCTGGAATGGTGCCCTGCACCTCTGGCTTCTCAGACAGAAGGCAATTCCTAGGACTGAAGCCAGCAAAATCCCCCTGAGGTTATGCACACAAAACCACCAGATTCTCCATTTAGTCCTGATTGGAAAATGCCCATGGTGAGGGAGAGAGAAAGCCAAACTCTGACACAGGCTTTCTCCTCATGTTCAAAGTCTCCCCTGACAGCTCCCACACCCTTCAGCAAGGACTAGAACACTGACTGAGGTGGCGTAACATGCAAGTGGCCAGCTCTTAGCTCACACATCCGAGGTATGTACCGTAGGGGGACAGGAGAGAGCTCAGAGGCACTGTCGCCACCTGACACTCTTCTCATCCTTGTCCAGGCAAACACAAGGAAAGAGGGAAAGCAGGATAGTAATGCACATTTGGGGCCAAAGCAGGATGAGTGGAGGCAGCCACCTTCACAGAATACGAAGGTCAAGTGGGAGCAGGGGCCCATGGCACACAAGAGAGCACACTCCTCTTGTAGTCAGAAGGCCTGGGCTCCAGCCTCACCACACCACTCACTGCCTCATCACCGTAAGCCTGGCTCCAAGCCCCGAGGGCCCCATCTGAGATTTGAGGATGGCTACTATAGTCCTGAGTCCTATTTCAGCACTGGCCAGGCTAAGGCACAGTCTGGCTAGTTCCTAAAACCCCCACCCCAAGGAAGTTTGTGCTAGAACTAAATACTGAAAATTCCTGAATGGTTGCTGGAAGGATGCAGGGCAAGCTGAGAAAACAGGATAAACCATTAGCAGGGCTGTGCTGGGAAAATACAGAAAGCCAACCCTTGTGTTATGGTTTTCACCTGAAATGACTTGGTCACCAATGCAGCCATGTTGAGGGGTGGGGACTGTGTGACAGATGGTGGGGTCATGAGGGCTCTGACTCCCTCAGTGGATTAGCCCATCTATGGATTCATAATTTAATACACTCTTGAGAGGTGGTGGAAACTTTAGGGGATGGGGTGTAGTTGAAGGAAGTAGGTCCCTGGGGGTACACTTTGCCCTTGAAGGGTATTCTTGGTTCCCAGCCTCTTCCCTCTGTCTCTGCTTCCCGGATGCCATGAGCTTCACAATGCTATTCTGCCTCACCACAGGCCCAGGGACAAAGAAGCCAACTGACCATGGACTAAAACCTCTGGAACCATA
The DNA here is from genome assembly GCA_004027455.1 of Hydrochoerus hydrochaeris. Classification (NCBI taxonomy): domain Eukaryota; kingdom Metazoa; phylum Chordata; class Mammalia; order Rodentia; family Hydrochaeridae; genus Hydrochoerus; species Hydrochoerus hydrochaeris. Next base: position 195,496 of record PVLA01000244.1, read on the forward strand.
GGTCAAAATAAATCTTACCTCTTTTTAAGTTGTTTATCTCAGGTATTTCGCCACAGTGATGGAAAACTGACACATCACACCTTGTCATAGTTTATCACTTACAAGCTCTCTCACACATCCAGCCTAATGCAGGTCAAAGCAGACAGTCCTCCCCTCCTCCTTGCCAGGATTAGTACGGTAGTCTTCCAATCCTGCTCCTCTTTCTAATACCTCTCCCTCTGCTCCCAGCTCCACCTCTCACACAGTTCCCCACCCCTCAACACGGCTGTCTTCCTGAGGGGAGAGGGGAGCACTTCACTCACTCTGCTCAAAACCTTCAGTGGTTCCCACTTATCAGTACATAAGTCAGGACTTCTGAGAAAGATGAGCTGAGTTCACCTTCCTCTCATTCCCCACAGACCTTACATCTTAAGTCACCCCTGCCACTTGCATTTACCCAGACAAACCATCATGTTTCTACCCTTCTCCTGTACCACTAGTATCACTGCTTCCTATTAGAATTAGCCACATATACACCTCTCTTCTCTAGCATATAAACACTCTAAGGACACGAACTACGTATGTTTTCTTCTTCGAATCATGCTCTACACTGTCTTTTACCACAGCAATTTTTCAGATTATAAAATAGAAGCTAAACAACATGGATCAAAACACTGAAAAATTATGCCTAATAAAAGAAGCCTTCACACAAGACCATCTATTGAATGATTCCATGGTAAGATTAGATGTCAACTTGATTGGCTTGGAGTCAGCTAGGAGATTATTAAAGCACTCTTCTGTGTGTGTCTGGGCAAGTCATGGAGGCATGACCTCAGGATCTATGTCTGGTCTCTGGCTCCTTCTGCTCTTTCCCCACTCTGCTTCCTGTCTGCTACAAGTTGAACAGCTTTCTTCCACCAGGCTCTTCTGCCATGCCACTTCGGCCTTGGAGCCAGCCGACCAGGGACTGAATTCCCTGAAACCGTGAGCCGAATCACACCTCTTCTCCTTTACACTGTGGATGTTGTGCTAGCAATAGGGAAACTGACTAATACAGCAGCTGACGAGAAAACAGATAGAGGGGGTGCACAACACTGGGGGGAAAAACTAACCTGCTACAAGATGGTTAAATCTTGTGTTATAAGCATTTTATTTTAAGAAAACACTGACAAAGAAAAGATTTCAATAACTAATTCAAGGATACACAGTTTTAAAGTGATTCTAAAAGTCCTGTTTTCTATTACAACTTTAAGAGTCAACAGAGAGCTATGCTCTATCTCTACCTCTAACAAAAATCCAGTTTTTCCTAACAGCCCTTCTGCCTGGTCCAGGCCTTGGCAGCCCTCGTTTCTAGAAATACTCAGGGTACCCACCGTGGCACAAAAGTAAAGCTGCTTTGTGTCACTCTGGTTGCATGGTGTGTGGGGGTTTAGGTCTGAGCTGGAGAGGGGAGGGTGGGTAAAAGCTGAGCCTGAGCCTTGCTGACCTGCTTGGATGCTGAAAGACATCTTGAATGCTGTTTAGATTTTTCACAGCTTCAACTTGCGTTTTAGCGAAAAGTTCTCACGTTCTTTTGGTTAGCAAAACATAGCAGTATCCATTTGCCAGTAATTCAATCCCAGGAAATGCCTTTTTACCACAGAGAATGAAACCCACTGTTACCCATTGTTTCCTCATTGACTTAAAAATAAAACAAAACAGCACTTTCTCCACATATTCACAAGTGAAAAATCTCTCTGCTGTACTTCACTGTGTGAGCATAAAAAGTATCATGGTTCCATTTTAATAGAACAAGTCAGTAAATAAAGGCATGTGAAATTACAGTCCTAAACATGTAAAGTCTCAAACAAGTTTTACTTCACTTGGAAAGGTTTTCTCCTTTCGGTCTGCTGGAGAATGAGAAAGGGAGTCTGGAGCCACCATGGCTCAAGCCTGTGATCCCTGCAACCTCAGAGGTTGAGGCAGGAGAATCTGTGTCCCATCTGAGGCTGGGTAACTTAGGGCCAGTGCAGTGAGACCCTGTCTCAAAAATATCAGTAAATAAATAAATAAGCCGGGATGCAGCTCAGTGCAGAAGCCCTGGATTTAATCCATTCACTTGGGAGTGAGTTTTCCTATGCACAGAGAGGAATAACAGAGCTCCAGGGCAGAGCCAGGCTGTGCAGGAGGCACTTGAAGCAGAGATCGGGGAGGACTGTGGCCCAGAAACCCCTGCTCCTCAGGCCTCCTGGCAGGGCTGGGCAGCTGGCCCAGCAGGCGCCGTGGGTCTGCAGGGCTCCTCAGAAGCCCCAGGCCACCCAAAGGCCGAAGGGAAGCCACTGCCAGTCTGCCAGAGCAACCAGAAAAAGGCCTTTTGAAATCCACACTCTATTTGCTTCTCCCAGATGGTGACACAAATCAGTAAGATACACAATCAGAAAGGAGGTTATTTTTGAGCAGTTTGGTGTTTTTTTTTTAAACTTTGTGTTCCAAAATAATTATAAACTTTCAAAAAAGTCACAAAAGTAGTACAGAGAGAGCTATCACCTGATCACCCAGGCCCCAGCCAATGGTGAACCTCATATGCGCAGTATTCTTTTTCCCAAAATATCACTTGCTGTGGTTTTATTAACATCTGGTCAAGTGAGATCTAAAAATATTAAATGTAAAGCTCTGAAAGTAAACAGTTCACACGGTTTGAACTGTGCTGCTCTGAGTATCACGGTAAAATCCTGGACTCCCCTGCTCCGTGCCACCCGGATCATCAGTCATTTCTTGTTGGCACGTTCATGCTACATACACTGCCCGCCCCTAAGTCACCCAGTACCTGGCTCTGTTAGCAGGTCCATTCATGGGGCACTGTCTTGCTTCTATTCCAGTAATTCTCATTTTAGGTGATAATGACCCCAAAACACAAGGGTAGAGGTGCTGGCAATTTTATGACAGAACACTGTTCTATTTTGTTTAGTTATTATTGATCTCTTACTGTGCCTAATGCATAGATATTTTATCTTAGGCATGTATGTACAGGGAAAAAGAATATATCTAAGGTTCAGTAATGCCCCCCACGTCAGCATTCCACTGAGTGCCTGGGAGGCACTGTTATCACTACCCGAGATTAGCAAAAGCAGGAACTCCCCACTGACACTGCAACGCATTACACTGCACGTCAGATGCCATCAGTTAGGGTTTGCACTATTGTTTTAAGCTTTCAAGCAAGGACACTGTGTAGAGAGTACAGAAAGTGGTATGAATTAGTTGCACTGCTATAAGGAAACCAAGGTAACGTAGTTAGAATCAGCAGGTCCCAAGCCAGCCAACGTGGCTTTCTTATCACTCACATTCTTCTGTGATTGTTTCCATTGTATTTGAACCAAAATCACAAGATTCTGTCCTACAGCTCGGAGGGCGTCTTCAAAGGGAATTTGGTGTGGGCCTCAGACAGCTGCGGTCCACTGAGCAATGCCACCATCTGGTGGTCAGGCCAAGAACAAAGAAGGGAGACGCCGGGTGCAGTTGGTGGACCTCGAGTGATTGGCTGAATCACCTTTTAAATCTGTGCCAGGAGGTTGTAATTAAGCACACGTGTGGTGAACACTGTACTATGGGGTGATCTGTAAAGAGAAGAGCCACTCCCCAGGATGGTGAGAGCAGCTGTAAATCCTTCAGAGCCCCTCCCATGGAGACGCAGGTCTGTTTCCCCATCCTCTGAATCTGGGCTGGGCTCCTGGCGGGCTCCTGGCGGGCTGACACCTGCTCCGGAAGTGATTCTGTGTTCTTCATGAGCTTCCCCTGTCAGGCCTCAGACAGCGCTGGCCTGGGAACATGCCCAGGCTGGCCCCTCTGAGGATAACAGGGAGAGACACCAAGAGGGGAGCCCCAGGGGTGTCAAGGAGGATAGCTCTTCCTGGCAAAGGGTTCCCCACTGTGGCAGTGAGTGGCCCCAGGCAAGATCAGCTCAAGCCAACTCAAGCTGTAACTCACAATAAACTGTTGTTAACCACTGAAATTCATGTTTTAAAAAATCTGTACTTTGGGTTGTAGGCTTAAGATGTACTATCACTATTTCAAATTTGGGAGAAAGGCAGGGCATACATCAGTATTTGCACACGGTGAATCTTCCCTGGGCGTGGAAGGGAGGTACTGGTGATCGAACTTGGGGTCTTCATATTCAACTATATCTCCCAGCCCATTTTTGAGACAGGGTCTCATTAAGTTACTAAGTGACCCAGACTGGGCTCAAATTTACGATCCTCCCACCTCATCCTCTCCGAGATCTGGGATTCCAGGTGTGCACTACTAATGCCCTGCTGGTGAACCTTGACTGATGGACAGATAGTGAACTTTCAGGCTCATCTTCCTTTGCCTCTTCAGCCCTTACCAGCAGTTATCATTCACTCATTCATCAAACATTAGCTGAGCATGTTGAAAGTCCCAGTTCTAGAGTAGGTGCTAAGGACTTAACAGTGAATTGGATATCACTACCCTTGAGAAGGTCATGGCTACTGGAGAAGCCGGAGAAAGAAATACATTACAACAGCAGAGTGGTAGGAGCTGGGTTAGAAGGAGGAGTGAAGGTGCCCAGGGGGGAGGAGTGATGGTGCCCAGGGGGAGAGGAGGGGATGTGTCAGTCAGGACCCAGTAGCGAGAAGTCTAGCATGCTAGATCTCCTCACACAAAAGGGAGTTGAATCCAGAGAATGCTTAATACAGGCGAGAAGGCAAAAACCAACGCTGGTGGGAGGGAGAGCAGAAGTCAGCCCTGGAAAAGGTTCCGCTCTTGCCACAGAGCAGTCACAGCCGAGGAGGGGGAGAAACACCCTGGCATGGCCCCCTCCTCTCCAGCCCCCTGTCTAGCAGCAAACAAAGCAGGAAATGGCTTCATGGGTGGGATGAGTGGACAACTGCCGGCCATCTATGCACTTCCCTGCCTGAATGTCTCCTTCCCCACCCCCAGGGCAGGAAGATCCTGGTCCAATTCCAGTTCCATTGTTAAAAATATCAAAGGCCATCCCAGCATGAGGACCTGACTCCTCTGATACCCATATGGCCCCTCTCAAAGGAGAATCACAACAACCATTTGAATAAGGAACATAAAACTATTTGGGGTGAAAGACAGGACATGTGCTTGTGAATTAATCTCATCCAGAGGTGAAATTATCTGGATCTTCCCCTGAAGAGGGCACGGGGCTCATCTGGGTCCCCCCTTTCTGTGACAAACCTGTTGAGAAGAATCCTGAGCCCATCAGCCCCAGGTGACCCAGAGACACAGACCGACAGTACCAAAGGGGTTTGGCTTCACATCCTGGTTTGGCTCCCTGCTATTCATGACCTCAAGCCCTTGCTCGTGGCTTTTATTTCCTCCTCTGAAAAATGGAGTAGTAATTCTTCACTTATAGGGTTGTGAGCACCTGCCAGGTGATCTAGGGCAGCGGTTTCCAGAGCGTGATCCCTGGACCAGCAGCATCAGCACCACCTGATAACTGGTTAGAACTGAAACATCCAGGCTACACTCAAATTTAATGAGTCAGAAACTTGGGGTGAGCTCCAATCCATCTGTGAACAACCCTCTAGGGATTCCAATGCCTGCTGAAGTTAAGAACCAAGGGTCTGGTTCCAACACAAGGGACCCTAAATTAACAGTAGCTGTCATCATTGTTTTCACGACTTCAGGAAAAAGTTCGGAAAAGAAGATGTTTCATACATCACCAGCTCTTGTAGCCATTTGAGACGAGTTGAATTTTGAGAACATCAAGAGCTTTAAGTTCTATCTTCAATTATCAGTGGTTGAAGGTGTGCTCATCCACCCACAGAGGGCAGAGACTGACACCGCTGCCCACGTCACCTTGTGCTACCCAAGCCCTCGCTAAACAGCCCTGTGGGGGGCTCTCTGTAAGCCTTCTGCTCAAGATGAGATGTTTCTTCACACCGCAGAGGAGTCTGGAACTATCTCACAGTGTAAGGGGAAGAGGGAGGTTTCAAGTGAGAAGAAGAAGGTATTAAAAAAAAAAGGAAAAAAATAAATATTCAACAACCCTAATAAGGTGGAAATAAGTTTGAGGAAAGAAAAATCTCTACCCAGAGATTTGGAAGGTAATAATGTTGAGAAAAAGGAAAGAAGCAAATGAAAATAGAAAGCTGATGAGATTCCTAGTACCCAAAGAAAATACAGAGGGCGAAAATACAGACGGTTTCAGGGAAACAGGAAGAAACAGAAAGCAAGGATGGAGTCACTACTGAAGCTGTTCCTGTCCTCTTCCATGGGTGGTGTTGTAGGAGGGTCTCTGGCTCTTTGGGAATCATCCTCTATCCTCTTTAGGGAGCTGCAGCCCACTCCACCAACAGAAGCTGTACTCACACATGCCCAGAAATCTCAGCTGCCACTAGATGGGGGTATTTTGCTAAACTGTGCAGGAGTTGCTTTTTGATAAGTTTTGAAGTTACCAGTTGGGTTTGCCCCAGAGAAAGAAGGCAGAGGCTCCCTATTAAGCAATCACTTCCAAAACTGACAATAAAAAACCACAGCAAGAGTGAGAGTGTACGTGAATGTGCTGGTGCCATCGGGGAGAAGCACGGCAGCTCCTGAAACACGGAGACAACGTCTCGCCTTCAGCTCTTTGGGGCACTGAGAAGACAAGGAGATGACGGAGACCATGCTCTCCTTGGTTCCCGCCATCAGCTTCTCTGGTCCACGGGCTGGCTACTAGTTTTCACTACAAGACAAGCAAATGACCTATGTGGATTCATTGCCATACTAGAAATACAACTGACTCCTCCACTTTCCTGCCACTGGGACAAAATACCCGATGCTAGCAACTTAACAGAGTTTATTTGGCTCACAGTTTCTGGTGAGCTTAGTCCATGCTTGGCTGGCTTCGAGGCAGAAATGGGGTAGTGGGAGGGTACAGCAGAAGAAAACTGCTCATTTCATGGTGGCCAGGAAGCAGAGGAAGAGAAGGAAAGAACTGGGGACCAGAACACATTCTCCCACGTCAGAGCCCCCGCAACCACCTCCACCCAGTCTCACTTCCTAATGGCACATCGCCCCGAATAAGTTTCCATGGCTTAATCCACTGATGGGCCCCCATATCTACTCCCTTTCCCAAAACCCCACTTCTGAATACTTGAGACTCTAAGGGGGACACTTTAGATCTAACCCATAAATCCTCATACCAACGGATTTCTTTCTTTTCTCTTTTGGTTCAAGTAGACATTTTTAAATTTATTATTATTACTATTATTTTGGTCCTGGAGATCGAACTCACAACCTTGAGCTTGCCAGGCAGGCACTTAGGCCACTGAGCTACATCCCCAGCATTTTTAAATTTCTTCCTCAAGAGCTACATCTCAAATTATCTGAAATTAAAGACTTTTAAACAAAATTCTAAGGTAAAGGTCTCAAACTGCAGCAGGCCCCAGAGTCACTCAGAGGGCTCGTTCAAACAGGTGACCCCCAAACATTTACCCTGAAAGCTTCTGTCCAGCAGAAGTCAGGTCTAAGGATCTGCATTCCTTGAAGTTCTCAGGTGATGGCACTCAGGTCCTTTGAGAACTGATGTCTCAAGCCAGTAACTCCCCACCAGATTCTTTTACTTTCTTCCCCAAGCCATTGTATCCCCTCATCACCACTGGCAGTGGTGTCTCCCACCCAGGAGTTGGCTGCTAATAAGACTGTACCTCCCAGCCCCTCATCTGGAGAGTCTGTGAAACGCTTCGGCCAGGCCACGGGAACCACTGGCCAGTGACTGAAAAGCCACTTGACAGTGACTGAAAGGCACTACAATTTCAGTCAGTCCTCCCTCTAATGTCACTTGCATTTCCTCTTTATGAAGAGGCATGTGAGGCTCAGAAGGTGAGGTGCTTTTCCCAGTGCTACCCAGCAACAAGATAAGAGGAGCTGGCGTCCAAGCTCAGGAAATGCAACAGGACCCTGAGCCCGTGCAGTCATCACTCCGCTCTGCCTCCTCCTCCTCCTGGAAGGAGGCCGGCCCAGAGCCCCACTAACCATCACTGGCAAATCTCTCAGGCAAAGAGAAGCTGATTTCCTCCCATAAGGCGCACCTAACGAAAATAAAACAAGATGACAAGTCGGGCATTGTTTATGTGTAAACATAAGTCAGCAGGCTGTGAGAAGGTGGGCAGACAAGCTTTGGGGAGTTTCATAAGCACCCTAGTCCCTTTAGTGAGCTCCTCAATCTCCCAGCACCTTACTATGATGAGCTGTAAAATATAATTCATTTACCCCACAGAAGGTCAAGAACTTAAAATGAGATTGGGAATGATAAAGTTTAGCTTATAAGCTTTTTTTCTCCCACTTATGGTAAAAGGCATGTAGCACAAAACTCCCCATTTTATCATAAGCTTTTAAAAATAATTTGGAAAATACACTTCATCTTAGCTCCCCAAATAGAGCTGTGACTAAACCAGGGGAGTCCTGAGAACCTACCCAGGCTTGAGCTGCTCTGAGAACGGCGGCTGGTAAGGAAGGGACAAGCAGTGTCCCTATGAGAGCCCCAAACCCCTCCCAGCTAATCCGTCTTTCCCACATCCAAGCACAGCAGAAAGCAGATCCTTCGCAGTGGGAGTTGGGGGTGAAGAATGAGGTTGCAGAAAATGAAAATGAAACCTGCTGTGTTTTGGGCATCAGCCCTCTACTGCAGAACAAGGGGAGTCTCTGCTCTCGGCAAATAAGCATTGGGGTTTTAACACCATGAATGGAGCCTCCCAGCCACCACCCAAGGGTCCTTGAAGTGGAAAATGCTAAGAAGAACTATTAAAACACAATCGCTATACCAGGGTGGTTGAACAGTTCAGAATAGTAATCCTGTTTATGTAAAGTTAGAGTTCTTTTCTTTTTTCCTTTAATATATCTTTTGTAAAAGAAAGACTTGATGGCAGGAAAAAATATAGCTTTTATACAAGGATATCTGTGAATAAAGAAAAAAAAATACTGAGTTAAGCTTGGCTTTTTGCCTTTAACAGCTCCAGGAAAAACCGAGGGTTCACATCCTGCTAGACCAGGCCCGGCCTCAAGACCAAGGTTGAGGAGGTCACAGTGCTAAAGTTTCTGAGACTTCAGGGCAACACGGTGCATATCCAGCCTCTTTGTCCTCCTCGGGCTCTGTGTGAGGCCCTGGAAAAGCCTCCTACCTGGGAATTCCGGAAGTGATGGCTCAGCAAAGTCTCCCTGTCCCCCAGCCCCTGATCTGGGCCGGGAGGTGCGGGAAGCTTCTGGGATGAGTAAGCACAGAAGGGAAAGTCAGGTGGGGTCCAGCAGCTGGCTGGTGAACAGCAGAGCAGCGGAGCAGAAGGCACCCAGGAGCCCCCTGTAGCTTCACCCGCTATGGGGAAGGGTGGGCACTCACTGAGAGGCAGCGTGTCACAGGCAGAGGGTGGAGGGAAGAGGGTCACTCGTGGGTCTCCGGCTTTCTGAGTTGATGGCAGAGTCATGTGACACATGAAAACAAGTGACAGGAGGTTGATGAGTCCTAATAAAAATACACAGAGTCTGTGGTGCGAGGAGACGTAATGTGGAAAAGGCTTCAGCCCTGTGGGTTCCCATCTCTGAAGCTGGCAGCAAATGGCAGAGCCAGGGGTCTGTATTTCCCTGTCCCCAGGGCTGTCCCTGTCTCACCGTAGACTGTGTCACCCGGTTGGCTGCTTGTCAGTATCCACACTCAGGCACACTGACTTATTCACAGGGGCTCCTGTCCTGGAAAGGGTGTGACTTTCCTGTTGCTGGGATAAAGATACCTGACACCCACAATTTAAAGGGGAAGTTGACTTTGCTCATGGTTCTTAGAGGATTCTGTCCAGAGTTCACGAGCTTCAGGCAGGACAGGCATAGCGCGGGTGCCTGGGCAGAGGAAAGCTCTTCACATCATGGTACCCCAGGAAGCAGAGAGGAAAAGGAGGGAGCCAGGAAAGGAGCTATCCCCAATCTGGGCCATGCTCCACGGGCCCCCCTCTAACCAGGCTCATCTCCTGCCAGCACTCTCAGCAGCTGAACTCCCGTGGCTCAATCTGCCAATGAGTATCGCACCCCCAAGATCCAATCACCTTCATAAGCCCCACCTCTGAGCATATCAGAGTTTCAGGGAACATTCTAGATGTAGCCATAGCAGGGCAGAAGAAATCCCAGATGTGAAAAACTGTATGGAAGACAAAGACAGAGAATGTGCGAACGGGGAAGGGTGGATGGTTGGAGATGCAAAGCAAGCTGGGGGAGTGTCGGGATTTGCAGGGGGAAACTCAGCCTGACCAGGGCTAGGGCCACCACCTTAGATGTCAGAGGGCTTGACCCAGCCAGGATAGCCAGCTGAAAGCCACAGAACCTAAAGGAAAAACCAGTGCAGAAGGTGAGGTAGGAATAATGCCATCCACGTAACACTGGACATCCTGGAACACTGGGACCAATACCGAAGACCTGGGGGGCTGTTTCTCCCAACCTGGATCCAACGAGCCTCGGCAGTCTCTCTCAGAGCTCACAAGAGCTAATGTGGCTGCGTGGGAGTCTGCTGAACAATGTCCCACGAGTATGTTTCCATACAAAGATGTTAGATCTGTGCTGCCCACTTGACCAAGGAGATAAATGAGGGTAAGAAACAAACAAGTCCCCTCAGCTCACAAAGGTGCCTTCCGTCCACTCTCAGTGGAGGAAAGATGGCCATAAACTTGCTTTTTCCCCTCCCTGCCAAGCACTAGCAGGAAAGAAAGATGTGGAGGAGATGGAGAGAGCATGGGTTCATCTCTCTGACAGATCTACACAGCCAGCTCTACAAAAAGGAGGTTCCCCACACTGGACTCCCACTTCCTCCCCTGTTCCCTCCTCCAGTTGGGCCCTAGCCAGCCTTCCCTTCTCAGATCTCATCCTTACTCACAATACATCTCACCAAGCTGGGACTAACCAACTTCCATCTCGGTCCAGCCCAAAACAAGCAGCCTCAGAGGAAAGCCTCTGTACCACAAAATCCTCATAACCTACCCTCCATGGTCCCAACAGAAAAAACAAGAGCCTCCTAGTCTTCCAAAGTCAACATCACTTCACCCCAGCCCACAGCTGAGGCCATCAAAAGCATACCCAAAAGCAACAGATTTTACAAAATTCCAAACAGCCTTCTTTCCAGAACTGGGGTGAGCCACAACAGGTCCCGTGACTAGACTTCCTTCCTCCGCTGTGGCCTTGCCAGTGAACCTGTTTCAGCTCAGCAGTTGGCCCGGAAATGCCAAGCTGCCTCAGCGTCCAAGTTCCCAGACAAGTCTGCATTGCTGAGGATCAAGGGAGGCTGGAGCAGGTCTGGGCGCTTGGGAAGGGGGAGAGAGGACAGACAGACCAGCTGGGCTGTGAATACCCAACAAGGCAGGAAACCCAGCCAGCGGGACCACTGGGCGTAGCCTTCTCCCTGCTGGTGGAGTGGATCAGTCAGACAGGTCACACAGAAGACTTGGACCATAACAGCCACCCAGTCCTCAGGCTAGGGTTTGAGTTACTGGATCTCGGTTCATCCTCACAGTTCAGTCATGCAGGCATTGATTATGAATCCCCATTTTACAGATTGGGAAGTTGCCTGCTGAACATTCAAACCAATGCCTGTGATTTCATGCCTTCCTCTCTGTTCCTCATCACACCAAGCCCCAAGCTGAGTTCTTTTTGGAAGGTGCTGCAAAACTGGCTCCTGACTTCCAAGTTCTAGACCATCACTCTATCTTACACCCACATGTAAGCACTTTTCCCTAATGTAAAATTCTCTGAGGGTCAAGCAATCCAGCAGCCCAACAAAACACTCCTGTTCTGGAATAAGATCATGGGTGAATGTAAGCCTCTTGAGGAGAGGGACTATTTTCTTTCTTCACTGCTGAGCCCTCAATGTCTAGGACAGCACCAGACACAAATTGACATGGTGGGTACAGATTTAGAGGCTGATGATTACAAAATTTTCAGTTTGCTGCTCAAACTCTATTGTAAACCCAAATAATGAGTTCAGTCATCCAAGTATTGTAGTCCTCTTTCTAGGTTTCCTCACAATCCAAAATTGTATTTGTAATCCCATTGAGATGTCACTGGAATTCTAAAAAGTTAATTTCAATCTACCACCACCAATACGACCCACGGTGAGAGAAAAAACACCAAGACATATTCCAAGTTAAGGGCAGCCAATCCTTGTGAGGACATGTGGACAAAGACCCTGAACCTAGGCCTCTCTCAGCATTTATTATCTTGAGAAGAAGGGGGGAGGCTCAGGGATGAGTGACAGTGAGGATGGCGGGAATTACGTGAGTAACTTGAGCTGGCTGGCCAGGTGCAAGACTGGCATCTCTGTAAATTGCAGAGATAAAGATATGCAGAAGGCTCAATTTATATAATCCAACTAAGCTAGCAGTAGGATTGTTTTGGGGGGCTATCACTTTGGTTTTTGATATGCAGACTCTTGTGCCCTGGGGAGTCATAGCCTCTGATTTTGAGGCTCATACCCATTTGACATTCCCGGAGCTATTTGCTCTAAAATCTCAAGTGCTCATATCTTGTATATATCTGTATTGTATGGAGAACACTATGCCAAAAAATAGGACTGTCTGTTGGCTATAGAGATCGCATATTAGCACCTGGTTTGCCTTATTTGCAATGCTTAGAGCCAATTAAAGAGGAAAAAAAACACCCTAGCCAGCTTTTTACATATCAATATTAAAAAAAAAGAGTCTCCAAATAATCAAAGTCACAATAATTGTTTTAGATTCAAAGTGAGTCACTAGAGTTGTCTCCCACAAAACCCTATCCTATAAAGAGAGTGAGAGTGTGTCACTGTACCAAAGTAGCTCCATATACACAGCCTGACTTGGGTATGCATAGCTCTCAGGCCTCAAAGGGACCAGGCTCCCCTCAACAGACAGGAAGACATCTGTCATCTTAGCGGGGTGGGCCTAGGTATATTAGGGACCTTCTTGAAATGAGAATGAGGGAATGTATTGAATCCACGCTAGAATTTCATTGGTTTATAGGATAAAATATGTTCACCCAGTGGACTTAAAAGGCTGCACCATGAAATCAATACAGATGCATTAACACACGGTTTTAATGAGGGGCAGAAATGGAACAGAGGGATCATTTCCAAGGACACCTGTAGTTCAAAGAATAGTCAACTACATCTGAAAGCAAATGACTTAAAGTTACAAGTCCGTGGGAGCTTGGAAGCCGACTCTTACTCGCTTACACACAGACATGGCTACATCCGTGGACTTCCTTTTCCTCGTCCCAGGCCATCTCTACTCTCGATTTTCCCACAATCTTGCCACCCTTCTCTTCAACATCTCTGCAGAGCGGATTATTGTCTAAGAAAGCACAAGGACACAGATGAAACCCTCCTACCAACCTCTATGGCAGCAGTGGCGAGCCTTTTAGAGGTTTCAATAACAAATAGCCCGTTGTGGCATGTGCGCCGCAAGTTCACCACCACTGCCTATGGCATTTTAAAAACCATATCAGTTGAGGAAATATTTTTAAATAGCATGATTTTGTCAAGCTGTTGCCCAAAGATGAATAATTAATGACAGAATGCCATTGGCAGTGAGTGGTGAACATTATTTCCTCATCCAGTGGAAAAGAAGGGTTGATCTCATTTTTTTAAAAACAAGGTGTGCCTAATGACTATGGCTTGATAGACATTCCCAGGTAGCTGGAAAGATACATAAGACAGGCATGAGTGAACATTCCCCTCCACATCCCGTTAGCTAAAGGCACACGTCAACATCATGGAAACTGTTCTTTCAAGAAAACAAACCGAATTTCTGGGGATAAAATATGTCCATTACCTTGCTTTAGAGGCAACAATCTTTAGAGTTAGAGTGAAAGTAGCTGAGGAGGCAGTTCTTGGGCATTCTGCAAAGTCACAGCATTGGAATGTCAAAGGCAGCCAGAAAGCGCTGAGTCACGCAAGTGGAGGCAGTGCGTGGCCGGAGCAAAGCCAGTATTTCTAGAACCACAGAGAAACCACAGGCCAGATCCCCAGGGATTCTGAAAAGGGCCACCACTCTGATCTGCCATGACCTTAATCAAAGCACACACCACCAAGAAGCAAGCCCTGGTGGACAATTCTATTTATAGTAACCACAAATCACAGCGTTTGACTCCTCGTGCCCGGAGATCATCTATCCCCAGGCCGCGTCCTCCGAAAGCCAATTGCTGGGGTTGGTATCTGGATGCCACACAGCCCGTCCTCCCGGTCACACACCGGGCTACACGCCTCATGGTTTCACCTCACAGTCGTCCTCAGCCCTACACATTCCAGGCCAGAGGTGAGCAGCAGAGTGGGGTGGAGGGATGTCCGATCTAAAGAAATGTCAGGGTGGGGATGGGGTGGATGCCATGAACCAGCTAGCAGGATGGAAAGGGGTCCCAAGAAGAACTTCAAGTAAGTCAAGAAGAAATTCATTTTCTGAAAGGGCATTGTGTGTCTACAGATGTAAGCATGGTTTCAGAGCCTTACAAGCTCCCCTCCTAACTTTCCTTTCCTTTCCTTTCCTTTCCTTTCCTTTCCTTTCCTTTCCTTTCCTTTCCTTTCCTTTCCTTTCCTTTCCTTTCCTTTCCTTTCCTTTCCTTTCCTTTCCTTTCCTTTCCTTTCCTTTCTTTTCCTGAGTGCTAAGATAGGGACAAGAAGAGAAGAGAACAAAGGAGAAGCAGACTTTATTCTGCAGGGAAGACACAGCAGTGGAAGAGTGCGTGGCGGTGCATACCTGTAATCCCAGCGCTTGGGAGGCTGAGATGGGAAGTTCACCATGAGTTGGAGGCCAGCCTTGGCTACATACCGAGTCCAAGACCAACCTGGACTACATAGCAAGATCTGTCTAAAAGAAAAATAATGAAAGGAGATTTTCTGAGCCTAGAGAGTAGTCCTGACAACACAAGAAGCTAAGACTGGTCGTTACTGATTCCAGCCCTCATCTTACCCTGGCAAGTTCTTCTAGAGTTCCCTGGGGATGTCACTGGACCATGGTCTGGGTCCTGGGCAGTGTCAGGGGCCAGTACAGATATTGATTTCCAGCGAGATCCTCTAGAATTCTAGACTCAGAAGAGAGTTTTCATCTTGATCTTGTCTCAGTCTTGGGGAGGAAAAAGAGCCAGTTTTCCTGCACGATCTCTGCTCCACCACCCAACAAAGGGGTGTCAGTGGTCAGCAGGGACAGGCGGCCCCCTTCAGTGACTCCATGTGGCCTAGGAGGGCCCAGACCCCAGGACACAAAAACTGGAGTTTAGAGAACAGAGGACTTTGGGGAATGATTTCAAAACCTACCAAAAAGTGAATCCCAACTCAGGAGAGAGCAGTAAACTGAGTGCGTCCTCGAAAACCTGGCTGTGGCTATGGGACATCAAGACCAGCCGACCAGTGAACTTATTTATATCCAGTGGAGAAAAGAAGAACTTCTGCCATACGCTTAAGTCTGAGCAAACAGAAGGAAAAGAAAGCTGCTTTCCTAAGAAAGTGTTTTCATGGAAGAGAACAGAGGAGTCTGGAAAGAGCCAGTGGGTCAGCGACAGGAAACAGCAAGGAAGAGCAGGGCAAAGACTAGGGGAGACTGAGGTAAGGGCCACTAAAAGGACAGGAACCCCAAATGGCAGTATAGAAACATTAGAGGTCACTGCATGTAAGAATGATCCTGGAAAAAAGAAAAGGAAAAGAGAAAGGGGGGTAAAAAGGATGTCACAATTAGACATGAAACATAATCTTTTAATTCAAATGAAAAGGTGGTTATTTGGGATGCATGGTCCCTTTGGAAAGAAACACGTGCAAAGAATGAGGACAGAGAACAGCTTGGATGTGATAAATGCGCACACACAAGGAAGATGGGCCTTCACAGGAGATCTGACAGCAAATATGGATGGCAAGAGTCAAGACCTGATTAATACTGTGAGTCCTACTCTAGCAGAGTACTGAGAAAAAAAAGAAAGGTGGATGTTTAGCAGATGAAGCTTAGAAGGGTGCTCTACTCAGTACAGAACCAAGGAGGATTCCTGCAGAAGCCCAAACTCTGAAGTAGACAGAGAAAGGCAGCTTTTTCCGGGAATGCATTCTAACATAAGAATTGCTACTCATTTTGCACATGGCTCAGTCAACTCCAAGGTGAACTGGCCTAGATGACCAACGGGGTGGCGGCTGGGGGGATAGTTCTTAACAGATACTCCATAAAGGGTCAAGACAAAGGCAGTCACTCACGTGGAAAATGGGAGAATCACAAGTAGAACAGATTGATGCAGGAGTCCAGCTGGACTTTTCAGAAAGACGGGACAAAGCAGAGGGGACCTGAGCCAGAGCAGGAGGGCAGAATAGCGCCGTTCCCATGGGAACTCCAAACACAACTCAGCTCCCCCCACGTCCTCAGTCTTGGTTCCTATGGAGCCGCAGGGGTTGACTATCTTCCCTCTTTCATCCTCTCAAAGAAAGGACTCAAGCAAGAAAATAGCTTCTTTGCTTGCTTGTTTGGTTTTTTGTTTGAATTTGCGGCATCCTGGGGAATATGTAAGGGAAGGAGACTGGTTATTGACAAACACTGATGACAACTAGCCACCAAGGGCTGGCCCCAAGCACAGCAAAACGGGAACGATTACCTTGTCTACCAAGAAAGGATGACACTAAACCATCTTACACTTCACACTCCCCTAGTCATTGTGTGAAGTACTGGAAATGCTTATTGGAAACGACTGGACACTAGCATGTCCTTTACCCAGCACTGAGGAGGGAGCCGCATGGAAGGAGCTGGACTGGAGCCAGTCTCCTGGCAGCACCATGCCTCACCCTTCAGGCAGAAGCGTGGGAGGTGGAGGAGAGCAGAAAGGATGCCTGCCTTCCCTCCCTGTGTCCCACCTGCAGCCTCTCAGACAAGACTTCTCCCTTGCACGGCTTGACTGGGAAGAGGGCAGAAGAGGAGGATCGGAGAGGAGCACAGGGTCCCGGAGGACTCTGTCCTCACTCGGGGACCTGAGAAGGGGTGCTCCTTCCCCAAGATGAGCTGATACACTGACATGGTCCGAGGGCTGACTGTGGGTGGCCGTCCTGCCCGTTTGACAGATGAAGTTCCTGGCAGCTTACAGCTTGGGCAAGGCCACAGATACCCACAGCACAGCCACAAGGAGAAGGTCCCGTTCCGAGTCCAGTCAGGCCGGAGGAGTCCTCGGTTAAGAGCTGTGCTTGTCGGCTGGGGGATCCCCTAGAGGGCGGGTTCTGAACTTGAACACCGAGGAAAGGGGAGTGGGCCAAGCCAGCACTAATGAAGTTAAAACTGGGCCGTTCTAGTTCATGTGTTTAACTCTTTGCCACAGAGGCTTTTCCTGGAAGCTGCTAAATTCATGTCGGGGTGTGCTAACCAGTGCCCAGCTGCGGTCTCCCATCCTGGGAGCTGCACCTGAACTTGAAACTAGTCTGGAAAGTAGAAGTGATGACATCAATGTTCCCCAGAGAGAGGAGACCAGGAGAGCACCTCTCAGCATTCCAGCTGCTACCAGGGTCCACATGGGCCAAGCCCACACTGCTGTCTGGCACAGGGGCACAGATCTAAAGTGCATAAGAATAGCTGGGAATAAAACTGAGGAGCCTGGATCAGGGAGCTGCAACCTCAGTTCCCACCCTGGTAGGGCTCATGGTCTAGCAAAAGAGAAAGATGTCAATCTGTAAACCGAAGGTGAAACCAAGAGTTGATGAATGTTCCCAAGGACAGGGTAGGCCAGAAGATAGGACTCTAATGGATCAGGAAGTTGCTGGGACTTAGAGGAAGTGTAGGTGTTCATTAGTGAGGAGCAGCAGCAGGAACAGCAGAGAGGCCCCTCACAGAACTGAAAATGCAGACATCCCCTCATTCGGGGAACAACCAGATGGCTTAGATAATGATCTGGCAAGTGTCTCAAAAAGGATTAATGATTATGTCACAGAAGCCTGCTCTGTACTTGAGACCTTTCCACCCTGAATTTCTTACATACCTAGCAAAATGCCCTAAGAAATTATCGTTGTTGAGTTGTGACACCATAATATGAGCAAGCATTCCCATGGCATCCGTGCTTCTTACCGGTAAGAGTCTGAGGAGCCCACATGTTAAACAATTGACCTCAGGTGATTCCGATGATGGGGCTGTTGGGCAGGGAGACAGAGAATGTGTCCCAAATCACACAGTCGGGGCGTGGCAGGACTCAGGTCTGCCCAGGGCCCAGGCCCAGCTGAGTCAAAGCTGTGCACACATCAGAGTAGCACTCAGGAGGGCAACAGACCCTTTACCCTTCCTTACTGTGGGTCCTAAGAATCGGCACCCTGGATGGCCTCCCATGACATCACCTGTCTCACCTATAAATCGGGATAATGACACCTGTCTATCTGCCTCTTCGTGCCAGGAGCCCATGAGCCCAGCGGGATTAAAGGACACATGACCGAGAGACATTATTACCAGCAATCACACCCTGGTATTAAATAGGCAAAATGAGTGATACCCTCCCAAGGCCACAGACTTAACTAAAGAAAAGAGAGAAAGAAAGAAAAATGAAAGCCATTCCCCTCATGTTCATCCTGAGGGCCTACACATGGGCCTTAGCAGAAACTCCCTGAGGTCTGCCGTGCACCAGGCCTCTGCCTGTCCAGGACAGCACCGACCATGCCAAAGGGAGGCCCAGCCTTTGCCCTCCCTCGTCTCTGACAGGTGGTCTTTCTGCCCACCAACAGTCCTGCCTGGTAAGAGTGGGGCCTGGTGACACAGCAGATGACCCAATGGTGCAGCTGGCAGGACCTTGGGCCAGCAGTATCAGCTTGAGCCCCAAGAGGCTGGAGACTGACATCACTCTTTGGGCCATCAACCACACCTACCCAAATAAATGCCCCAGTGAAAACTCCCACCATCGCTCCGGTCAGTGTATTCCGTGCATCTCGTCACACATGGCTGCCAGAGGCCAGCACTGGGCACAACTCACAGAAGAGGATGCCCAGAGGTTCCCATGTGGAACTCACCTGGACTCCACCCTGCACACACACACTCCCTGGTTTATCTTAAGCCATATCCTTTTGCTGTAGCAAATCATAATCATGGTTACAACAGCCTCCAGTAAGTTCTACAGGCCTTTCCAACAAACGACACATCTAAGCATGGTCCTGTGGATCTGTAAACCTGTTTTGTTTTCAGACAAGGCCTCACCATCTAGTTTAGACTGACTTTGAACTCACTATGTAGCCTAGTTTGGCTTCAAACTCACAGCAATCCTCTTGCCTCAGCCTCTGAATGCTGGGATTACAGGTGCACACCACCATGCCCTGCTTGGACCCATACACTTAAAACTGATGTGGGGTGAGGCTCATTTTGAGGACTCCTGAACTCTGTTTCCTTTTCAGCATTATTTAATCCTCACATAAAGCCAAGGACATTGTTGTTTTTTGCACTTTGTAAATGAGACTGAGCAGCAGGGAGGGGCCAGCACTTGACCATAATCCTGAACGGGCAGACAGAACAAGAAAGCTTAGTCTTCATACTGTGGTATCAGTGACACTCTTTCCTGGGCACTCAGCGGTCCTGCCACCACCTGAGACCACAACCCAGGCTCCCTGAGAGCATAGACACATGAAGAGAGGACCTCACCCCTGCCAGGGAGCCTGAGGGGCAACTCTGGAGGTGCTTTAGCAGGGGAAAGTATGACAGGGATGTGCAGTGCATGGTGGCATCATGACCATTCCATCTGTGACTCTGAGTCAGGCCAGCTAGGACGGAGACAGAGATACCGCAGCAGCCCTCAAATCCAGGCCGCAGTCCTCTCGCAGTAGGGGACAAACCAGTCCTCAGGAGCAGGCGGTGGGAGTGATGCAGTGTGCCCAGGACAGGACAGTCCATCCAGCGGCCAGTGAGGGGCACCTCCGGGAGCGCCTGGGCGGGGCAGCAGGGTAGCCAGCAGCACATCTGTCCCCAGACGAGCCTGTGTCTGTGCCCAGCACCTCCACCCGCCAGGATGGAGGCTGCACTCGCAGCGGATTCCACCCCAGAGTGATACCCAGCTGTGGCTGTCCATCCTGCCTCCCATCGCTGGCACCCCGGCGTGGCCAATACCCTCCACCTCCTGCGCACCCACCACCCCAATTCTGTGCCATAAAACTCACTCTACATGTGTAGAAGATTTAAGGCACCTCCCACCCAGCTCTGTGGGCTCTGCAGCCCCCATAACACAAAGCCAAGCAAGGTGGGCACAGGGGATTGTGTCTAAAACCGGGTCTAGGGACTCTGTCAGGATACTCAAAAACAAGAGCCCTTCCATACAACTGTTTCCCATTAGTTTTATACATGTGCACAAGCACAGAAGAAAAATCTAGTCAATCTGATCACCTTGCTTTTTGCTTAATCCTTAAAGTTCACAGATCTAAGTAATACCGGACTATAAAGGCCATTTAGCAAATGATGTTTAAACATCTTTTAACTGAAACATCATACTGGTACATATTTATGGGGTACAGTGTGATAGTTCCAGACATATTTCTTAGTGTTGGGAACACTCAAAATCCTCTTTTCAGGCTGGAGATTTAGCTCAGTGGCATAAGCACCTGCCTGGCAAGGGTGAGGTTGTAAGTTCAATCCCAGGTACAAAAAAAAAAATCCTCTTTTCTAGCTATTTTGAACTGTAAACTGCTAACTACAGCCACCCTCCTCTGATATAGCACGCCAGTTCTCCTCTTCTGTCACAGTGTTTTGGTGCCATCTCCCATCTTCTCGCCCCCTGCTTCCTACTCCTCCTACCCCCATATTATTCTACAGTCAAATTTTAGGAGATGGGGCCGGGGATTTAGCTCAGTAACCTAAAAGCCTACTTGGCAAGCACAAGGTTGTGAGTTCAATCCCTGGTTGTCTTGCACATGCTAGGCAAGTGCTCAACCACTGGGCTCCTTTTATTGTATTTCGACACAGGGCCTTGCTAAGTCACCCAGGTGACTCCACTTGCCTCAGCCTCTTGAGTAGCTGGAATTATAGGTGTGTGTCACGGTGCTCAGCAACAAGACCAGCCTTTAAGCTCTCCCCTATGACGGAGACCATGCAGTATTCTGTGGCTGCTTCATTTCACTTCACATAATGTCCTTTGGGCTTTCCCAAGTTGCCACAGATGACAAATCTAACTTCATTCTTATTTTGACATCATAATATTTCTATAGAGAGACACAGAGACAGAGAGAGAGAGAGACAGATCCTGCATTTCTCTTTGTCCCTTGACCTGCTAATGGATACATGAAACAAGTAATTTTTTTAAGAAGAAAGGGTTTTAGCATAAAAATAAAAACAAAAACATAATATTCTTAGTAACAGTTACGTGAATAAATAGTAATGTGAACTGACCTTTAAAAATACCCCTCAAGACATAAACAGTGAAACAGGTATTACTAATCTACAGATCCCTGTGGAATCCGAGGCTGGGATCTATAGCCACAGGAATCATGAAATTTAAATTGTTTGGGAAACCAAGTTAGCTTCAGGTTCCGAGCAATTGTTCTGAGGTGGAAGGCCAAAGGTCAGTCAGCTTATGCAGGGAATTTCTGAACCCCAGGTGTTAAGACGCGTGAGTACATTCAGACTGGACATATTTGTGGCCTCCTTTACTGCTGAGACGTCTCTGTAAACTCGACATGGTCAACTGTGGAACATGCTGGGCCAGTGGGGAAGGGGTCACCTGCCCAAGCTCACAGAGCATCTATGCCACTTTGCTAGCAGCTCAGTGACAGGGCTTAGCACATGCCACCTTGCTTGGTGGTTCATGTGAGTTTCTCCACTGGAAGAATTTAAATTTCTTAAAACTGGGCCTCAATCCTCAATACACAGCACATGCCAGGCACACAATTGGGGTCTGAGAGAGCAAGTTTCTTGGGGGGATGTGGGCAGACCACAGTCAAGGTCGCTGGGCACCATCTGAGTAAACCTGGTACACCTAGGTAGGTATTTGACAAATGCTTTTTGGTGATAATGATGATCCTCCCTTCTCTGCCTGCTATTCTCATGCCTCAGATGATTCACACACAGCAAAAATATCTGCTTTGGCTACCAGGAAAGAATGTACCCTTTCTAAGTCTTGCAGTGCCAGACCGCTGGCTGGACAATGATATGGCCCAGCACACCCAAGGCTGCAGGGGCATCACTGGGCATTTGGGAAAGGAGAAGCCAGAGGTTCAGTGAAGAACACCAGGAAATTTGAATACCAATCTCTGGCCTTCGATAACCAGTGACACAATGATCCCTTCTCTGCCTCCAGAAACAAAACTGAGAAAATCCTGATAACACATTCTTACAAAGCAGCAGGTAATGAAGTCAAAGCCCCAGGAAACAAGTGGAAAATTCACTGTAAAACACTTTATGTCTACAGCTCCCAGATCTGGGTAATTTCAGCTGAGCAGCCTGCAGTCCACTGGGACTGCAATGTGGTGTGACGCCTTTTGAAACATTGCTAGTTTCAAATCCCAGAGTCAGCTTTTGACCACCACCACATGGACAGATGGCATGCACACAAACACCAGCAAATGGGATTTGTCTGTCTGTTTTCAGCATGTTGTTGGCAAAGAAATGGAAAGAACTCAGCAGACCTGGCTTAGTCTTTCCCTGTATAATGTAACTTTTCTGAGCCTCAGTTTCTGCAGAATAAGTTAAAAGAGTAGAGTCTCCATAGTTTCTGGCACATACTTGATGCAAATTAAGGGTAACTAATTTCTACTGGTAACTAGTTTTCAGTATTATTTGGACATAGGAGAGGAGATAGCCTACAATCAAAGTAAAACTCTGTCCCAGCACCTGAGAAAAGTCACAAGAACTGGAAGCATACAGCTCTGCTTTGTGCGTCCATTGCTCAGGAGGAAAAGTCTGCCTCTGTGCACTGAAAAGACAGGCCAAAACAAAACAGGCAACAGAACGGAATAGATTTTTCTCAAAAGATGTGCAAATAACCAATAAATACATGAAAAAATGCCATCAATAGTCATTAAGGAAATGCAAGTCAAAACTATGACGAGATTCCCCTTCCCGCCCGCACCAATGGCAGGGAACACTATGTGATGCAAAAATGGGGAGAATTCAGAACCTTCTCTCACTGCGAACAGCAACGTTAAAATGATTTGGCCACACTGGAAAACAGTTTGGCTACTTCTAAAATGTTAAGCATAGCGTTACCATAGGACCCAGCAACCTCTTTCATGGGTACATACCCAAGAGAACTGAAAATGTGTGTCACACAAGAACTAGCACAAGAATGTTTGTAGCAGCACAATTCACAAGAATCAAAGCAGGGAAACAACTCAAATGTCCATCCACTGACAGTGGATAAACAGATGCAGTCTGTCTGCAGGATGGAATATTGTTCAACTATTTAAAAAATGATGTAGTGATGCATACTATGACATGGAAGAACCTTAAAGATATTACACTAAGTAAAGAAAACTGCCACGAAAGGCCCCATACTGTAGCATCCATTTATATGAAATATCCAGACCTGGAAAATCCATGGAGACAGAAGAGAGCTCACTGCCTACCAGGGAAGGTATGGGAAGAGACAGAGAGGGACTGCTAATGGGACACACAGGTCCTTTTTAGGGTATGAAAATGTCCCGTAATTAGACAGTATTAGGTGACTGATATACAACTCTGTGACTTTTTTTTTAAAGAGGGTAAAATTAAACAGAACAGAACAAAACAGATCTTAAGATAACAATGTAAGAGACACAGATTTCAAAGCAAGACAACCAAAGGTCTTCATTGTCTTATCATATTGTCTGTTTTCTTCTAAATAGTTGTCCATATCTTCACATACAATGAATTCACACAAAATAAAATAGTGTAGAACTGATCAGAACAGGATGATGAAGGCGTTTTAGGTCTTCAAGACCAGACAATAGGGAAGTCAACAATGGCTGTCATAAGGCCTTTAATTCTCTTCAAAATAGCTGTCCATACTTTCATGAATGCTGAAATTAAACAAAACAAAATAGACTAAAATCACTCTGAACTAAGAATAATAGTATTGCTGGATTTCACATCATGACACTATGGAATCAGCACTAGGTACCCTAGTGTCTCTTTTTCTTCAGAGTAGCTGTTCATTTCATTGTGCATTATAGTATCAATTCTCATAAACTTTTTAGAAGGTCTACACATGCATGAGGCTCTGCATGTATACCTATCCTTTCTGTATTAGGGGGAAAAACAAAACAAACCAAGACAAAACAAAACAAATTCCTAGAAAAACATGAAACCAAAAAGACATAAATAATAGCAAAGAGCCCAGAACACTGACAACATAGGCCTTCAAAACAAGCATAACTAGGGTTGTTATTTTACATAATGATCTTCAAGAGCTCCTCAGATCACCATACAATAATATGCACAATTGTTCCAATCCTGTGAATGTTAACTATTTTGTTCCAAGAACTTATAGAGTTTGTGGCACAATCATCTTAGCTATCCTAAGTGTGTTTATAAACTTCAGACATTTTTTCTTGTCCCTTCCTTTTTCTTTTTCCTCAATTTCCCTGAGATATTATTTTTTCCCCTTTAAGCAGATTCCTATCCTTTCACTGTAATTGTTGAGTTTTTTATATCTTATGTACTCTTATCATTTCTTATACTAGGGAGACTATACGGCATTTACACATGTATGTGAGTTTGATTTATTTCACTTATGAGAATGGTCTTGAGTTGCATCCATTTACTTATAAATATCTCAATATGATCATTCTTTATAGCAAAGTAGTACTCCATTGTATAAAAATACCACATCTTTTTTATCCATTCCTCAGTTGATGGGCACTTATGTTGTTTCTTACAAATTGTGCTGCTATAAGCATGGTTGCACATATATCACTGTGGTATGATGTTTTCAGTTCTTCTGGGAATATGCCTAAGAGTGGAACAGCTGGATCAAATGGGACTTCCAATCCCAGGTTTTTGAGGAACCTCCAGTCTGACCTCCACAGTGGTTGCACCAGTCTACACTCCCACCAACAGTGCAGAAGAGTTCCTTTTCCCCTACAGCCTCTCTAGCATTTGTTGTTGGTAGTTTTCTTGATACTGGCTATTCTTTATGGAGTGAGATGAAATCTCAGTGTTGTTTTTAATTTGTATTTCTCTAGTGACCAATGATACTGAACATTTTTTTTTCTCTAGTGACCAATGATACTGAACATTTCTCTAGTGACCAATGATACTAAACATGTATTTATTTGCCATTTGTATTTCTTCATCTGAGAACTGTGTGTTCATCTTGGATGCCCATTTTTGGAATGGGTCTTTTAATTTTGGGGATCTGATTTTTAAAATTCTTTATATGTTCTAGACAGAAGTCCTTTGTCTGAGGGACTATTCACTATAATTTTTTTCCCAATTTGTGGGTTTCCTTTTGGTTATGCTAGAGATTTCTTTTGACATGCAAAAACTCTTTAATAGGACACAATCCCAGTTACTGATTCTGGGAAGTATTTCTTGTGTGGTTTGATTCTTGTTCATGAATTCTCTACCTATCCCTAAATATTCTACCTCCCCTATATATTCAAGATTTCTACCTACTTTGTCTTCTAACAAATTTAGTGTTTCTGTTTTAATATTTAGGTCTTTCATCCATTTAGACTTTAGTTTAGTACATGGTGATAGGCATGGGTCTAGTTTTAGTTTTTGGCATATGAATAGCCAATGTTTCCAGCACCATTTATTGAAGAGACTATCTTTCTTCCAGTGAATGTGTTTGGATGCTTTATCAAAGATAAGGTGGCTGAATGTGTTTGTAGTTGTACTTTCTAATCTATTCCATTGATCTTCAGGTCTGTTTTTATTCCAATACCATGCTGATTTTATTACAGTAGCTTTGTAGTATAACTTCAAGCCATGGATTATGATGCCTCCTGCCTTGGCTTTGTTGCTTAAAATTGCCTTTGCTGTTCTAGGTCTCTTCTGGTTCCAGATGAATTTTAGGAGTGATTTCTCTAGATCTGTGAGGTATGCTAGTGGTATTTTGATTGTGATTGCATTAAATCTGTGTAACAATTTTGGGAGAATGGCCATTTTCACAATGTTTGTTCTTCCTATCCATGAACAAGGGATGTCTTTCCATTTTCTGAGGTCCTCTTCGATTTCTTTTTTTCAGGGTATTATAACTTTCGCTGACTAGAACTTTCTGCTTCTTTTGTTAGATTAATTCCTAAGTATTTTATTTTGTTGGATGCTATTGTAAAGGGTGTGTCTTCTCTTATTTCTCTCTCAGCGGTTTTACAACTCTATGACTTTATAAAAACTACTGACTTGTATGCTTTCCAAGTGTAAATTTTATGGTTTGCAACTTATATATCAATAAAGTTGCTATTAACAAAAAGGTATTCATTTCTCCCTGAAAAGGTGAGGGTAAATGATAGATACACAACCCCGTGCATCTGCTGGCTGAGTGCTTCTCTGTCAGACTGTTAGAGTTACAGTTAGCATTGTCACTCTGTGCTCCAGGGTTATCTGAGATACAACTGGAAGAATACAAACAAGTTAAGCCTGGTGATTAATCCTGGGGCAGGCACTGAGACTGCAAGTCCCCAACATTTGAAAGGAGAACATATCCTGTATAATTAAAATTTATTTCACCTTTAGGCAGTGAAGCCACTCTATGTGAAATAATGGTGGTTCATGTCCTTATGTGTTTGTCTAAATCCGTAGACTATAGGACCAAGAGTGGGCCCTACTACGAACCGTGGGCTTTAGGTGACATGCAGGTGTCACTGTAAGTTTATCAATAGTAAGGAGCATGCTGCTGTGACAGCTGAAGCCATCCAAGTGTGTGCATGGCAAGGGTCGTGTGGGAAATCTATTCACTTTCCACCCCATTTTTGTGTGAACCTAAAACCATTCTTTAAAAAAAAAAAAGCCAATTTTACCAATTAATTTAATCCCAGCACTCTTGGAGACAGAAGCAGGAGGATCACAAGTTCTAACCCAGACTAGACAACTTAGCTTCCTCCCGATAACAAATAAAAAAGGGTTGGGGATGTAGGTCAGTCCTGGGTTCAATTCCTAGAACCACCAAAAAAAAAAAAAAAGTTAACTTTAGAAACATCTTCTATTTTGCTTAAAATAAGTCTATTAATCTTTCAAACTGTCCTACTTAACAATCACAACTAAACACTGAGAGCAGCTAAGAGTCATGATGTCTCTATCTATTGAGGAAATAACTCATCCAAAGAAGCAGTTACCTCCAATCAATATAACTGCCCTGAAATACACACCCTCCAAAACCATTGTTCAAAGCAGTGATGTGAAGGGGGCATGGCTGGCAGGAGCCTAAGGAGGGAGCCTCCCCTCCCCACCTGGAGGGGAGAGACATCTGTGCCCCCGCCCGTCCCAGCTGAGGACAGGGAGTCTTCACGGAGATGCCCTCACTGCTTGCTCTGAGCTGTGGGAGATTTGCCAAAGGAAGCTCCGCAATAAAGCGCCTCAACCCACTGATCGCACCTGTTTCAAGGCCTCTATTTTACAGCCTGGTGAAATGAGAAGGTGCAGCAAGATCCAAATACCACGCTACATTAAGATGTTTCATGAGAAGTCAGGAGATGTTTTCACAAGCAGAACCGGAGTCAGAAACCACAGGCTGTTCTGAGGTGACAAGGCACGAGCTGAGCGGCGATGATTTACTGCTAGGAGGACTCTGTCCAGGCAGCCCTACACTCAGGCAGACACCCACATTTCTGGCCTGACTGGTTCCAGCCAAAACTCACTGTGCCCAAGAAAATAGCATTCACAACAGCACGTGTCTACACTGCTCCCCTGGGGAGGCTGCTGAGCAGGCTGGGCCCTCATCGGCAAATGTCCGGGTCTGACATTTCTGCATCCATTCAACAAAAGAGGGGGAGGGACTTCTATGTGTCAGGCGTGGCACGAGGGGCTGGAGATTCATCCAGCAGGGAACGAAGCCAAGTATTTCTTTTCATGGAAATTACATTCCAGTTCAAGAAAAGCATACAATAAATGTATAATGTGTCAGTCAATGTACATACTAAGAGAAAAATTAGAGGCCAAAGGGAACAGTGCATGACGGGTATTGGAAGCCTCTCGGTAGGGTGACAATGGCACAGAGCTGCAGGAGGTGAGGGAGTGAGCCCTGCAGGCCCCGGAAGGAGCCCACCTCAGAGAGCAGGAGCAGAGGCTTCGAGGTAGCAGTGGAGGAGCAAGCACTCAGCAGGAAGAGGACTAAGCAGGGAACAGGAAGCGGAGAGCAAGACACCAAGGCCAAGACCACAGAGGCCCCTACAGGCCACCTCTGGAAAGGATTCTGAGCAATATGGAGGGTCTGGAGTATTTGCACAGAGGACAGAAATGGCTGGACTTGCATTTTTAAAAACATCCCTCTGGCTGCTGTGGGAGAGGTCTGTAGGTCAGGGTGGGCTGGGCACTGCTGTGCTCCAGGTGGGACAGGTAGCACAGAAGAGGTGTGGAGAAGTGGTCAGACCCTGAGTGTGTCCTCAGGTAGAGCTGAGTGTGTCTCCTGAGGGCTGGATGTGGGGAGACAGAGAGACAGGAGTCCGGGCCGACTCCTAGGTGTGGGCTTGTGATTGTTTGAATCCCACAGTTGTGCTGCTAAATATGGACCAGACAGTAGGCATAAGAAGAAGACCACTTTGCTAGGACAGCAAAGGTAGTGTGAAGTCCTGAGTGCTTCTGGGAAGCAGCTACTTACCTGCTGGTGGCAGGATGGACACAGCATTACTGAATGTTGTGCCTAAACTCCTTAGCACCAAAGAAAGTGTCCTGAGGAGTCCACTGTGAAGGAAGTAGGCTTATCCATGCAGACACTGGGAAGATGGAGGAGGCTATAATATGAGAGGTTTTGCACCCCAAAACTTCATGTCAAAAGCTGACTGTCAATGTAATGGTTTCAGGGGGTGATGCCTCTGGCAGGTGATTAGGATTGGTGCCCTTATTAGAGCCCTTAGACATTCCCTCACTTCTGCCTCACGAGGACACAGGGAGAAGGCACCTCCATTAAACAGGAATTGGACTCTCACCATGCACCAAATCTTCCACAGCCTTGACCTGAGAGTCTCTAGCCTCCAGCACTGTGAGAAACCAATTCTTACTGCTAGCCACTCAGTCTGTGGTAATTTGTTAAAGCAGCCCAAACAGAATAAGATGGGGTGGGAAGAGCTTCTAACAATGTTATTTCATGAACTCCCCAGAGGTACACAGTGAAATTCTCATTTACAGAGGACATAATGATGGCAACACTGAATAAAATAACTAACTAAAAAAATACAAATCATTTTGTTTACAACTGATCTGAGCAACTCATCCCACCTCTGCAACCACCGCTGGCAAAAGGTGTAGGAGGTCCTAATCAATCAAATTATCCAAATAGCATGACTGAGAAAGGGAAAAAGGTGTTTTCTCAAAGGATATTCAAAGCCACAGAAGGACAGAGAAAATAAAACTCCATGGAATAAAATACATCAATGATAGAAAATTTTGTTGCACACTTGCTGCCACTGGGGTTCTTGACTCTTGTGGGCAGCCAGCACAGGCAGGGAGAAACAGCCAGACATGCCCCATGTGTATGCAGGACATCACTGGAGACACTTGCTTCCCATGGGCAGCCATCTCTGGCCAGGAGAATCAGCTAAACATGCCTCTGTGTGCCTGCCACAATTGGGGGAGTCCTGGTGTAGCCATGCAGGCTGAGAGAAGAAGCAGCCCCTCTACCACACATCCATGGCCATCAGGGAAGCCTTGGCATAGCTGCACACATCTGGAGAAGCCCACCCTGTACCCCACTGCCTCCCCAGGAACCTGGGTTTGGAGAAGCCCAGGTATCTGGCCCATTTCCATACACCATGGAGGGGCAGCCAATGTAAGAAGTGCCTGGGACCCTACAACTAGTTTGTCAGGAGGAACCCAGGAAAATGTCAAGATGAAGGAGCAAAAGGCAATGTCAAACCTCCAGCCCACACAGAAAAGTCTGGGAGATGTAGACATGGAAGAAAATCTCTGAAAGGATAGCAACTGAACTAAAGAAACAACTGCGTGAAGCTATAAAAGTAATCAGATCAGAAATAATATCTCAGGTAAAATAAGAAATCACAAAAGAAATAATGAAAGAATTGCTGAGCATATCTATTTTTATTTTTTGGTACTGGGGATCAAACTCACTTCCTCACACTTGCCAGGCAAGCACTTGTGCCACTGAGCTAAATCCTCAGCCCCTGCTGAGCATATCTAAACAGGACATAGATTTAAAAAAAAAGAGGAGTATAGGAAAATGATGGAAATCTTGAATGAACAATATAGGAAGGAATTACAACACATAAAACAGATTCAAAGAGATCCAGGAAATAACATTGAAAGCTGGTAAGAGACTGAAGAGACTGAAGACTCAGCCTGAAAGAGACTGAAGATAGACTTTCAGATCTTGAAGACAGGATTGCAGCTAGCAATTGTTAAAGGAAGATCCCTTAAAAAATAACAAGGAAGCAGGAAATAATTCAATGGCTCCAAAGCAATGCAAAGAAAAATAATTTAAGACTGACAGGTGTCAGTGAAAAAGCAGGGGTCAGCACAAATGACATGAAAAGACTATTTACAGAACTAATAGCAGAAAACTTCCCAAACAGGGGGAAAGAATCTGGCATATAGATAAATGATGCATCTAGAACTCCAACTAGCCATAACCAAAATAAATCTATACCCAGACATATAACAATCAAGATACCAGAAATTCAGCAGAAGAACAGACTGTTAAAGACTGTTAGAGAAAAGAAACATCACCTATAAAGGAAAACCCATCAAAATCACAGCAGACTTCTTGACACAAACTATCAAGTCAAGAAGAGCTTAGAATGAAGTGTTTTAAATCCTGAAAGAAAACAACTTCCAACCCAGATTGATGTGCCCTGCAAAGCTATCTTTCAAAATGGATGGAGAAATAAGATACTTCCATAATAAAGAACAACTGAAGGAATTCATGACCACCAAACCAACCCTACAGAGAATGCTGAAGGATATTCTAGAGAGAGAAAAAGATGAACATGGTTCTAAGGACAGCAGCAGAGGAGGATCACCAAACAGTGCAGGTAATTGAACAGAGGGGAAAAGTGGGGGTCCAGCAGCAGGAGGATAGCATGACAGACACAAGCCAATGCATGCCCGTCGTAACATTAATGTAGATGGCCTCAATTCACCAATAAAAAGAAACACAGGGAGAGGGGGATCAAGAAACAAGATTCATCAATATGCTGTATACAAGAAACACATTTAACTCACAAGGAAATTCATAGATGGAAAGTCAAAGGAGATAAAATAATATTCCATGTTACAGGAAACCAGAAAAAATTAGGGGTAGCTTGTCCATCAACCACAGAATGGATAAGAAAGATACAGTATTTTTATACAATGGAAAGCCACTCAGCTATAAAAAAGGATAATCTCTAAATTCTTGTAGGTAAATGGATGCAATTGAGATCATGCTCATGGGTGAAATGGTTTGGATTCAGAAGGGTGAAAATTGTGTTGTTTCCCTGGCATAAAAAACTGAAGGAGTTAGTGGTATCCAAAATGTACAATAGATATTGTGAAAGTAATAGGGGAGGGAACATCTAAAAGAGAAGGTGGTAACCACTGTTAATTTCCCATTATCTTGTTTTGAATTCCTGTATTGTTGTCAGTGTTTTGTTAGGTTTGGTTTTATTCTGTCTTGTTTTGTTTGATTTTATTATGTCTGAGGGTATGGGCAACATTTTTGAAGATAACAAGATATACTATGGTAGTCACTGTTGATTTCCTATTATCAGGTTTTGAAGTCCTATAATGCTTCCATTATTTTTTCTTATTGGTTTTATTCTGTTTTGTTTGTTTTTATTATGTCTGATGGTATAGATAGCTATTTTGAAGAAAACAAGAGACATCATGACAGCTGTTGTTGATTTCCTATTATCTTGATTTAAAGTCCTATATCACTTTCATTGTTCTGTTTTGATTGGCTCTATTCTGTTTCATCTTGTTTCATTTTATTCTCTTTAAAATTAAAAAAAATCTAAAGAAAAAATATAGAGAGGACAAATTAATCTGGGGTGGGAAAGTTCTTTCCATGCAAGACATAAAAGTCAAAAGCCATAAAGAAGATTGGAATTCATAAAATTGAAAACGTCTGCCTCATCAAGCAAAACTAGGGAAAAAAAACCCCTAAGACTGGAGCACACATACATATATATACTTATGAGACAAAAACAAAAACAAATAAAACCCATTTATAAACAAAAGTAACAACAATACCAAGGAGAAAATATTTATAATGCTAGCACAGCATTGATACCAATAGTGCATACAAAATTTATTCAAGTTGGTGAGAAAAAAGATAGTCACCAATTTAGAAGGCAAAAATTGTGGGTACGAATTAATGAAGAGGAAATATGAGTGGCTAAGACCCCTATGAAGGATGCCTGCTCCTTCCCATGGTCAGAGGCATGCACAGGAACAATTACCTCATGCTTACCATTTTCAAGGTGAGGGGAATGTAACAGGATTCACTGTCAGGGTACGTGAAGGCATGAGAGAATACTCCCCTGTTATACATCAGAATGGCCATTGGGAACACCCTTGGGCAGGACCCACTAGAATGATTTTTATGCATGTACTATAGTTCAGCCTTTCCATTAGAAACTTTACCTATCTATTAGCTATATTATCACATGGATACAAGAAGACACAAACTTCCCACTACAGCAATATTGTAAGGGAAAGAAGATGAGGTAATAGCAAATGCCCATCATCAGGGGTTCAACTAAGTAGAGCATTCATGTTAGCAAATCTATGAGTCCTTAATAAGGATGAAATGGAGCTACATGCACTAACATCAAAGAGCCAAAAACATGGAAAAGGTTGTAATACAATAATAACACATGTAATATGCTACTCTGTATATTAAAAAATAAAACAATACTAAGAAAACGCCTTCTAGCAGTTTACCCTTTTGAGAGAGAATTGAGATTGGACAGATAATGAGGAGAATGGAGCTCTCCAGTTATTACTCCTTACTTGCAAGGGAATACAAAGGTATTTCAATGTTTATAATTATGAATTCACATATTTCTTACAAACTTTAAAGTGCTTCCAGAAAACTAGGGGATGAAATGATATGTACCCTCAGACTCTTAATAGCATATTCCAAAAACCCAATCCAAAGTCCTCAAGCAGGACTCTCTTATCTGCTCCCCTACTGGTAGCTGCTCCACTGGGGGCCCTTACTCAGTGGCCTGGGCCACCCACATCTCCCAGTGCCTGCTTCTACTCTCTGGGGGAAACAGCAACTCCTGACAGTTGCCAGCAGGTGCTCTCATAGGGAGGTCACTCAGCCAGCCCTGGTGGCAGAAGTTCCTGCTCCTGAGTAATGTGACTTGCAAGGGGTGTCTCAGATTGGCAGCCCTGGGGGTCCTTAGTGTCCTGCCCCTGGAGAACCTCCTATGGAGCCTGGTGGCCACACAGCTAGCTCAGTGTAACTGCCATCCCTGGGAAGCCCAGCTTTGGACAGGATAGTACTGTGCAGCCTTCTTTGTTGCAGCAGTGGTATTAGACACCTGCTAAAGAACTGCTCTGTAACAAACTTTTCTCTTGCCCTCTGAAGACTGAAGATACAGTCATGCTTCTAGCTGCCCAGCATGGTCACAACCCAGTTTCATGAGCCAGCTGAATCAGGGAGCATCCTTTGGCCTTAAGAGGGTGTCCTGCCTTTCCTCCCAGCCAAGCTGACCACAGCTCAAGTGTTCTCAGTGAGCTTGGCCGAGGTCCCAAACTTTCCTTCCTGCATCCCACCAGCAGAGCCAGGAGCCCTCCATCACTCCACCCCAGGCCAGTTTACCCCATACCCCTTGTGGCAGACAGGTAAACTTCCCCCCATAACCTCCCTGAGTAGCATGCATCTCCCAGGGATTAACACATCTCAGCAGGATCCGTCTACACAACGAAGTGTTTCATACTATTCCCAGTCAGCCTAACACACCAGTCCTTCGTGGAGCCTGGTACAGGAATAAGGACCCCTGGGTTCCAGGTCCAGACTTGTCATTAATCAACTGGGAATTGAACACACAAAAAAAATAACTGCCTCCAAAAGCCTCAGGTTCTTGTTCTGTAAACCAGGGTTAGATTCGTTTTACTTACTTTATGAGATAGTTATGAGACTAATATTAAATGAATGAATGTGAAACCTTTTCCAAAACATTATACAAAGCTTTTTCAAAATGCTTACTTCATTAGTACTGCATATATTTAATTAATAAGTTCCTGATGGAGGGTAGGGGCAGGGTGGGAAAAAGAAATGGATCAAAAAAAATTATGGTATGTCATGTACAAGTTCCAACTCCTCACAATGAATGTAATCATTACGTACTGCAAACATATACGAAGAAAAATTAAAATAGTTAATGACCAAAAAAGGCTTCCAAAATCAGTGCCATAGATGTTCAGATTGTAGTGATAAATTAAATAACCACTCTGTCCCTTTAATGAACAAAATATTGCAAGCTGCACAGGAGACATAAGGCCTGATCCTTGTTTGCTAGCCATTTACCTGGGCAGGGTTACAAACTAATTAATCTTACTGCCCTTAAAATGAGAGTGGAAAGGACCCAGCATATGACCTAAGCCCTTCTCTTAATAGAGAGGAAACCGAGGCTCAGAGCGGTTACATAACACCCAGCTAGTCATAACATCAGCCGATACCTAGTGCTTGTCACTCAGTGCCAGCGACTCGCTTAGCAAGCCACAGCGGATTTGTGGTCAAGGCAGGTCCAAGTGTCTGGACTGTGGCCAGGGCTCCTTGCATGAAAATACAGCCGCTTCTCTGCACCTGGTCCTTTCATCCAGCTTCTGTGTCAGTAACTCACCTTCTGTGATTCTCCCACTGAAAACCCTAACGATCAAGGAGGAAAGAAGAGCAAGAAGTGAGACTGGAGGAAAGAAATGTTACAAGAAGTATGGGGAAAACTGAGGCACTCAGAGAAAGAGTTGAAAAACATGAACATCAAGGTAAGGGGAAGTGACAACTAATTTAAGGTGCTGTATAAGATAGTAAAACAGATATGTACACTCACAGGGAATTACAGATAGAATGAAATTCCAGATCCACAGGATTACACAGTCAGTTCCAGGTGAAATAATATCTTATCCTCACCAAAATGTGAGCTTCTTTGTCCCTGCTCAGTCCTCTCCTAATGGGCAGGAGGGATAAAATGGAGCTGGAGTTTTATTGGGAGGCAATAACCGAAGATAGAAGAGTGGCTCTCATGGGAGGCCTAAGGCACCCCAACATTCAGCTCTTGGGCCAGGATATGGCTCAGTGGCCTGGCAAGCACAAGGTCCTGAGTTTGATTCCTGACCAAAAAAAAAAAAAAATTCAGATCTTACCTAAAGTTAGATCTGAGGTACCATAAAAGGAGGACACACCAACTTCCTGGGGTGGTGTGAGGACGGGATGAGTGACCACATGCAGTGTATAAGCAAGTGCGAAGCTCACACTGCACACCAGAGAAGTGTTTTATTCCGGCTGTAATTTGTTGCCTCAGCCTCAGCCTCACCCATGTTTCCAGATTCCTGGGACACATCCGGTTCAGCGCACCTGCCACTCGACCCATTTAGGGATTTCGGCTTTCACTCATCAGCAGTTAGAACCAACGAGACTCTAGACAGCAAAACCCAATGGCATGGGAAGAATCTGGTGGAATACCATGATTTTCACACTTAGACTTTAGTGATGGACTCTTTCTTTGTGGGAAATACTAGAAGGGAGCCTAAAATATGATGCTGGCATGACCTGAGCAGGTCTGGGAGGTACAGGGTGGGAACCTAGGGGCACCCTCACCCTCTCCTACTCCCTTGCAGTGGTCCCTGCAGGAAAAGAAAAAACTTTCAGGCCGGGGATGTAACTTAGCAGTATACTGCTTGCCCAGCATGTGAGATAGCCTGGGATCATTGCATTGCAAGAAAAAAAAATTATTTTAAACAAAGGGGTTTTGGTTTGGTTCTACTTTCAGGCTTTTAATTTTTGACATTATAATTTCCCCTTAAAATCATGTTAAGACTTGCCCAGCCTTTGGCCTACGCATTTTTACCCACAGATAGAAACACCAGAGACGAGCCTCCTGCCACAGTCGCCCTCGCCCCAGACCTGTGGCATCTGCACCAGCGCTCACAGCAGGCTGCAGCCCTGCCTCCAAAGGCAGGCATCCAGCAGCGGGATGCCAGGCTCATCCCCTGGTCCCTGACGCCTGATCTCAGCATTAAACCCTGGTCATGTCACAAGCAGCGGGAGGGCATTAGCAGTGCCACATTGTCCAGCAGTGGGGCTGAGATGTCAACAAGGGTTTAGAATCCCAAGCTGTTTATTTCACACTGAACCCTTAAGGGCACATCAGAAGTGTTAAGGGCAGCACTGTCCTGGTTCAAAGGTGACCTGCAGGGTAGGTAGACAGCAGCAGTTTTTGGCCTGCTGGGGAGGGGAGAATAGAATATCAAAACAGAGGGAGGCGGGAGGAAAAACAAGAACAGCTTTGAAGGCCAAGAACTTAAAATGAAATGAAATTCCACCAATGCCTCATGTAAAATCAGACACCAGGCCTAGGTTATCCCCAAGTTTAGAAACACCCCTGAGTGTTCCTGCCAGAAATAGTACCACCTGCCCTCACACACCCCCACTCGCTCTTCCTGAACCTCACTAATCTTGCTGAGAGACAGGAAACCGGGCTCCCCCACTCCCCAGGCTGCCTTCGGGAATTAAAATTAAATGAGCAGGGTCCAGTTTTAAACTTTTTTTTGTTTTTGTGCCGGGGATTGAACTCACAACCTCGTGTTTGCCAAGCAGGCACTTGAATTTCTTTCCCTCCGAATTGCAAGTGTAATTCTTGCTGTTCTAACAACTTGAACTCAGAGTTACAAAATCTAGGAAGTATAAATCCTTTGAAATCCTAACCCCCAGCAATCACCATTTTAAACAATTTGAGAAACAAGCTTAATTTTTTTTATCTAATACAAATTTTAAAAGTACGTGTAAGCTACCATTTTAATAGAAACTAGCAACACATGAGACTTCAGTTTTATATTGCATGCAAATTTCAACGTTCAAAAACTGCTTATCTAAAACTTAAGAACTTTAAATAGTTGAGATGTATGTAGGTAAAAGTTCTTTATTCTGGTTCTCAAAATGTCCTGGGGAAAGATGTTTTTAAGCGTTGAGTTAGGACTGGGCTGAAAACTCCAAAGTGCAAAATGAGTTGAAGCTGATTACTAGGTACCTGACACACATGACCAGCCAGCTTCCTCAGGTGCCAAGCTCGCTGTGAAACAAAGTGTGTGCTTCAGAGTATCAAGAATTTATAAATGGTGGTAGCAGAGCATTAGTGCCACACAGGGCCTCCTGGGCACCAGCCATCTAATTTATGGCCACCAAGTGTTTGTTTACATTTCTCAAGGTTTCGAATTTGTTATGTCTGCCTGTAAAGTCACTCATTCTGTTTCCTAAAAACATTTAAAATTAAAATTTTAGGAGTAAATTGGTAGGATGGCAGTACACATTTTAAAACAGTGTGTTTCAGAGCTGGGCGTGGTGGTGCCCACTCAAGAGGCTGAGGCAGGAGGATTCATTCAAATTCAAGGCCAGCCTGAACTATATAGCAAGACCCTGTCTCCAAAACAAAACCAATAAAACAAGAAGCCAATAACATAGAAACAGAGTGTTTCAACTTGACCTTGATGAAGTTATATGTATATTGATGTATTTCCCAGATAAAATGAATTGGCCATGCAGCTAGTAATGTAAAAATATGATACATACTGGGAGATCAAGTTAGCAAAAATAAAACTCTTAAGCTCCATTTTATATCCAACAATCTACATCTGAGATCATTTACAAAGTAAGGAACTTTTCTGTAATAGATTTATAATCTGCTTTCAGTTTTTTAACAAAAACAAAAAAGTGCTTCCTTCTGATTATACCCAATAAGTCATCACTAAATAGACTTCCCATTAAAAGGGAAAATAAAACCTTAATACTTGGCAGATCAAGTTGCACAAAATTAACAATTCTCTTTAGCCCCTTTATAATGCAACAGATTCATCTTACAACGTGAAAAGCAGTTGTCCCAGAGATGCCCTGGGTCATTTAATGTATTTCCTGTTCAACATGAGCTGTGTTATGCATAAGAATAGCCTGGTTTTTTATACATGATAAGAATACCAAGAATTCCTCCTCAACTGCCATAAAAGGCTCCGGAAAGCCACCAGAAGGGCCGAGACCACATTCCTGGGTGACTGTCAGTAGGAAGAGAAGGCAGGATCAGGAAGGGAAAGAGAGGAGAGGGGTTTATAAAAGACCTCGCTCCAACTGAGCCTCTTAGATTAGGAGAAATGGCTGCAATGTCTTGGTTTCCTTAGAGACACGAGGCAGATGACTCCTGTTTCTGGGGTTTGTTCTTCCACTCGACAGCTTAACCGCCTGTCCTGAAGCTCCACACCATTCAGCTCAGGAGAGACCAGATCAGCTCTTACCACCCCCCAACGTGGAGCCTGCATTCTTCTATTTTTTTATTTTTTATTTATTTTTGGGGGGGAAACCTACATTTGATGGACACCAGTGTGTGTGTGGGGGGGGGGGGTCCTCAAGCTGCCCTTGAAGTTTGACCATTCATTCAATACATGCTGCTTACACATGTTTCTGGGGAGGTCAGAAAGAGGACCAAAGAGGGGCAGCTCGGACAGGCCAGCCTAGTGTCCTCCCCCTAGCAGCATGCAAGCTCTACCTGTGTAGGGTGAAGAGAGCCGGACAATTCACACTCCTTAGGAAACTTCCACATGATTGTGCTCCAGACAGGTCATGCCGATCACACCAGCCCACACAAACCCGCTTTACAGATAAGGAGGCTGAACACAGCTATGATGATAACTTGACCA
Organism: Hydrochoerus hydrochaeris; assembly: GCA_004027455.1. Taxonomy (NCBI): domain Eukaryota; kingdom Metazoa; phylum Chordata; class Mammalia; order Rodentia; family Hydrochaeridae; genus Hydrochoerus; species Hydrochoerus hydrochaeris. Next base: position 234,375 of record PVLA01000244.1, read on the forward strand.
AGTCAGCAGCTACAGACTGGAAGGGGAGGATTTCAAGTTCAGGTCAACCAAACTCCCAAAGCCCCTATCTTTGTACTATATTCATGGTGAGACTCAATGTGGGCCATGCCAGTGCAGGCACTCGGGCAGGGAATCATCTCCAGGGAACTGTAAAAGGGTAATAAAATTAGCGTTTTTTAATCCCTATGCACCGATAGCTCTTAACAAAAGAAAGTATCTTGTGATTTAGGTTCTAAACAATATTGTAGTTACTGTTAAACTTCAATTTTATATATACAATTTCAAGTTGCCATTTGTATTCATCAGCTTTCCCATCAGTAGGACACAGCACCCAACTCCTACAACTTAAGAATGAAAAGTTTTTTTGGTTCAGTCCATAGTTGGCTGGTTCCAAGGCAGAAGCATTGTGGCAGAACGGCTTGGTGGTCTTCATGGAGGAAACCTGCCATCTCATGTTGGCCAGAAGCAGAGCAAGGGAACAGTGCTAGAGAGGAAGAAGCAGGACCATACCTAGACATGAAGTAATGCCTCCGTGACCCATGGAGACATATTCAGAAGCATGCTTTATTAATACCCTCAGTAGTTCCCAAGCCAACCAAATTGACAACTGAGCTTAAATCACTCCATTTTTCTATCATTTCTTAATTAATATAGTATTTATATGAGTTATCTAGAGAATTCCCAGTCTTCAGGCTCACATGCAAACTCAGACTCACAACACACACTGATTTCAAAGTAAATTACTTATAGCTCAGAACTCAATTTTCTCTCAGGTACAGCTCATATCCCCAGTTCCTGCAGTGCTATATATTCTTGAGTTTAAGCAGATTCAAAACAGTAATGGCAGTGATTGTAAACACACAAGGAAGAGAATTCTCCTGCAGCTTCTATTTGTTTAAAATTCAATACAGTAAGGCAGCAAACTTCAAGATGTAATAATTTTGTTTGCTTAGCACAAGTTTTAATTGGGTCATAAAACATTTTATTAAATTTGAGTAGTGACTTAAAAAGACAAATGTATTCATTTTAACTATTCATTGTCTACCAACTAGAGAAAATAATGACAGTTGCTAACATGATGTAAGATTTTTGTTGAGGCAAATTTTGCCCCACAGACTATGGGGAGAATGATCTGTCCCCGGTATCAATGGTGCACTTTAATTCCACTGCATTAGACTGACCCTGGCCTTGCTTTCCAAGATGTGACATGGCCAAGGCTTTGGTGATTCGTTCACAGTGGTGAAAGGCTGAAACACCCATTTTCTAGCAATGTCATACTCCTGTTCTCTTCTTGTAAGTGAAGGAACCCTTTCAGAAGAATTACAGCTTTCCAGTGAGCCTTACCTTTGACTAAAAACACAGTATCTGCCTTATAAAAAACTGGTACCTTTCTCCAAATTCAAATGTTTCTAATTTTTTCTCAAATACAAAAGGCCACAAAATTCCCATTCTCAGGTAATAGTGCCACCAACATTAACAATCCTTCCCCAAACTTCCTCTTTCTCTCCAGCTCTCATCTACCACCTTTATGGAAGCCTTCCACAATGTAACTACACACAGTCTAATGGCTCTTATGTCTAACTATTCAACCTCCAGGCCTAAAACTGGGTACTCCTTCAATGCAAGAACCATCACTGTACCATTGGAATATCTTTTTCTCCTCTATTACAGAATCCTGGGAACACTGGAAAAGTCAGTCATCTATTTTAGCTTATCCAGCAAATAGGACTATTACGTTCAGTATGGATCAAAGAATGGAATATACATTTACAGCAGGAAAGTGCATATTTAAATAACAAACTATTTTGTCCTTGTTTTTAAAGTAGTAAACCTAAACATAGGACCCAGCAATTATACTCTTGGGGATTTATCCCAGAGAGATGAAAACTTATCTTCTTACAAAAACCTGTACACGAATGTTCACAGCAGCTTCATTCATAATAGCCCCAAACTGGAAAGAGTCCAAATAGCCCTTCCGTAGATCAATAACCATGAGATTAGCCTCATATTTAGAAAGAAAAGAGGGTGACTAGCGGTATGCTCAACAGCTTAGAATATTAACTCTGCAGGAAACAAGACTGAGTGATAAGGGTCATGGCCAAAAGCTTACAACCTATATGACAATTTATGTCATTTTTAAAAAAGACAAAATTTTAAAAAGACAGAACAGACTAGTCATTTCCAGTTTCAGGGGAGAGATGCAGGAGATGAGGCCACCACCAGGGATCCTGCTCAGTTTTTTCACTGGGGCAGTGGAAACAGAAACCCACAGCTACATCGTGCAGGGTTAAACACAAATGCACATCCCAGGGACATCTGAGGAAGGGAGGTAAATCACATTGACATTTAACACTGTAGTTTACAGAGATCTCTTTCCTGTCCTCGTCATGGTCCAAGAAGTTTGTATTTGTAATTCCATGGAAAAGTTATTGGAATTCTAGCGAGCCAGTTCCAATCTATCACTTCCAGTGCAGCCCACGGGGAGAATAAAGACACTGAGACATGTTTATAATTACAGGGGGCCCAAATGGGTCCTAAGTCCAGCCAGAATGAAGGCTTGTTGGAACAAAGGCCTTGACTCAGGGCCTAACCCAGGTTTTATTAATTTGTGAAGAAAAGAGTGGCGAGAGGATGACTGACTGACAGTGGTGGGACACACAGGAGCACTGTGAGCTGGGCTGTGTAGGAGGCCTGAAAGCACCTCTGCACTATGCAGAGAGATTAGGCAGAAAGATCAACCTGCATAACACAACTGAGGTAGCAGTTAACGTTTAGGCAGAGGCGCTTCAGCTCTGATGCGCAAGCCTTTGCTGCCCTGGGAAGCCACAGCCTCTTATCTTGAGGGTCAAACACAGTTGACGGTCCTAGAGCTCTGACTGTGCATCCTGCCCGGCTCAACTATGTTTAGGGAGTCACAGGGCAGGCAGACCGCAACTGTGCCTAGCTTGAAAGATTACGCATCAGCACCTCAGCTATCGCTATTTACACTGCTTAGAGCCAACTGAGGGTAGAAGGAAATAGCCAGTGCTGTACTTATCAGTACATGGAGACAGGGCCAGCTTTAGCCAAAGTGGAGGTCACTGCTCTTTATTCAAGCTGAGCTGTCCAGGTGGTCCTCCACAGTAGTTGTGAAATTATACGATTGTTTTTGCAAAATGCTACCGATGGGGGAACCAGATAAGGGATACATGTACCTGACAATTCTTTATACAATTTCTAGCAAGTGAATCTACACTTATCTCAGCAAAAAATTCAAATAGATCTTAAGTAGTAAGCCAACAATAACAAAGAAGTTTTAAACTCTGAAGAGTTACTAATCAAACATCGGTGCCTACCAATTGGTACCATTTTAAGTGCTTAAATGTTCCTTCTCCTAACAACATATGTGGTGGGTACTATTTTTGCTCCCATTTTACAGATGAAGGCACTGGGAAACAAACAGGTTATATAACTGTCCAAAGGGCATACAATGAGCAAGTCAATGCTGGAATCTGATCCCAGTGCCGGTAGTGTGGACCTAGTATGCTTCCTTCTGAGATGTCTGCATTTTACCCTTGCAGATAAACAGGTTGATAAGACTCTAAATCCTGATAGCAGCTCCTCTAGAACGTTCCCAATATTCAGGAGAAAGAATGACCTTCCAGACAGAATGTCCATCATAAACTCCATATGCTCTCAACTTTAAAGGAAGCAAACAGAATTTCAGGATTCCAGTGTAAAACTGCCTCTCCCATGAGAGGACAAATGCTTTGGACATTTGAAAGCAACTTGCTGCTTTTGCCAGCAGAGGTTAGAAAAGAGAGAGGAGCACTGGGCACATCTGGGGGCACATTGGAGAAGAAAAGAGCAAGGAACCACAAAAAGCAATGCACCAGGATGTGGGTAAAAGAGGAAGGCTGGGGTTGGCTGAAAAACACCGTGTAATTGCCCTAGCTTGGTGGTTCATCACTCTATCATGGAGGGTGCGTCTCTGCCACTCCCTTGGAAGGGTCTCCCATTAGCTCCAAGCCCACAGGCTCTTAGAAAAGCTCCCTGATTTGTGCCCTGGGGATTGAAATGCACAATCTATGTGGCATTCCAGGGAAGACCTATAGCAAGACAATCTGGCGCAGAAGATTTTCGGATTATCAAGTGGGGAGGGCAAGAATGTCACAGCCTCTCTGGCGGACATGGGGACATTCATCAACAAGACAGCTACCATGAAATTGCTGTCTTCCTTTCCCACTAGAATGGTGTGGAGCTAGGGAGTCTGTGTATGCCTGTGTGTGCAGACCTGCATGCAAATTATCACAGAAGAGAAATCATTTACCAAGATAGGGCAAAAGAGGGCTAGAGCCAAACTTTTCAAAAGACACACTCCCAACCGGAAGGGTACTGTACCTTAACACTATCTAAACCCAAGGCCCTCAAGTAGACTATTAGTAGAAATGTTTGCTCATACAGTTTCTACTGGATCAATGATGTGAAGAGCATATCCCACATCATCCAGACTGATGCAATGCACCATTTGAAGAAAAGGGGAAGCCTACCGAGAGTAAGAGCCAGGTTCTGTCGGTTTCTAAGGCAAGAACTCATTAGAGATTCTCATTTAAGCCTTGGTGCAACAAGTGATGAAAATTAAGTCCAACTGTGAACTCCGGACTGGAAGAAATGTAGGGGAAATAAAGTTCTTTAGTCTGTGATTTTGAGAAAGAATCACTCGGGAGCAGTTGAGAAAGGTCACAAGAATCAAGGAGTCTCAGCTCACTCTGTCATAACCCTAGATGACTCCAGTCCATGTGTCAGCTTCTACATGGCAAGAGCAACTCGTCTGCCACGGGGGTAGGATAATTTCCTCTCCCAGATAGGTAGAGGGCATCCACTCACTCTCCTGCCTGCCCACCACTTCCCACTTAGGTTCTTGGCATGTGAGAAGCTGACCCTGAAGCCTGTGTCACTGTGTTAGGAAGAGGCCAAGGCCATGGGAACAAAAATGCCACAGAACACGGCGAGGGGAAGCATGAAAAGACCCTGGGTCCCTAAGTCCCTGTTGACCCACCAAACCCAGCATGGGCTACCTCTCTGCCCCCAGGCTTCCTGTTAAATAGATAACAAGGCCCCTCTAGCTTAAGCAAATATTTGTTGGATTTTCTGTGGGCAGCCAAACATTTCTTAATTAGTATTTCTACCACAGTGATTTTGCTTAGCAAATGTATCGTGGTTGCTAATGTCATGCTCTGTAACTGGCCCATGGCTCAGGCTTGGATGAAATCCTTGGTTCTCCTTAACCTATTATCTAAACCCAAGGCCCTCAAGTAGATCCAGCCAACCTGTCACCTGCAAGTCTGGAGTTGGTGCCAAAGTATAACAGATAGGCACAAAGACACAAAAATGGGATGGGAGGTCATAGTTGGGGGGGAGACAGAACAAAAAGGGAAAAGAGAAAAAGAGAGACAAGATACAAGCGCCCACTAGGAACGTTTTTTTAAGGGATGCCCTCTCGTTTTTCAAGCTCAGTGCATTCTGAGTCAGAAGCCACTGTGTGCCGAAGCTTCATCATCACATAGCTCTGCAGAGGCTAAACCCCATCAGGAGAACCCTTGGGCCACATGGTGTGAATGATCCATGGCTTCTTGCAGTGGTTGTGCATGACTTGGCTGCACCAAACATATTTTATGATTAGCTCAGATCCTGACATTCTATCATGTTCCCTGTCAAGAGGCCAACTAGTTCTTGGAACCCTGCACACCGAGTGACATATAACAGAACCCTCCCAAGTGAGACGGCACTTTGCCACGTGGCCTTAAATGAAAGGTTCTTCTTCCCCCGCCTGCCTCCACTGCAGTGGTCTGGCTGGCCAGGCTGGCAGCAGAAGTCTGCTTAGGAAATGTCACCATCCTTAGCCAACATCCAAGGCACTTTTCTAGGAGGCCTTTAAGTCGCCTTTAGTCATAAGTATCACTGCATCAGGAGCTAAAAGGGGGACAAAACAGGGTGCCTGGGACCTAGGGAGACTTCCACACAAGACCGGGGGAGTGGCCATCAAATGACGCCTTCCCTTTCCAGCCCCAGGCTGTCTTTGGTGAACTTCTCCTGCCACCCGAAGGGACACTGGACCAGGCTGTAAGGTGAGAAGCTCAAGCACCACCTCACATGACACTGTCTGGAAAGCCAGGGGCCTGACGGCTGGAGTGTCAGCACCCTCTGCGCGGGGTGTCAATGCTGTCACAAAGATAATGGCTCCTCAAGGACAGGCAGGCTTCCCACCAGGTTCCTGACACAAGGGCACTCCTGGGAGGGGCTGGCGTTTCTCTCACTCCTCTCCTCTCCTCTCCGGCCTCCCCGCGGCCTTTTCTTCTGGGGCTCTGCTGCTCCAGCTCATCCCCTGCATTTACTGGGCGCCTGCATGAGCTCAAAACTCTGCAGGGTATAACGCAGCAATGTCGGGAAGCAAAAAGCAAAACCTCTGTGCATCAGACATGTAACGCCTATTTAGGAAACAAGACTTTTTCCCTTCCATGTGAGGGGACAGACGCCTGGGAACTGACGGCAGTGTGCAAAATGTGAGCATCCGCTCAGAGGAGGGTGCAGCCCAGGGAAGGCGGCTCAGGTGAGGCAGCTTGAGAGAGCTGGGACTTGAGCAGAGGCTTGAAGGCAGGATGAGAGCCAGACACAGTAGAAGAAGGGCGCTAGGAAAAAAAAAAAGAATGGGGCTGGGGGCAGCAGAAGTGTGCCGATTATAAGGAACAAGGTGGGCTCGGGGGCCAGAAAAAGCCAGCATGGCCGATCAGAGGGGTAGTGAGAATGAACTCCCAGAGACAGGATTGTGTCACCTGCGCCAAAGCTCCAGAACAACACATCACACCTTCCTTCCACCTGTGAACACCCGGGTATCCACCACCTGGCCTGTGCCTGGCTTGTGGTCACCATCCAATAAACCCTGATGGGGGAATGAGGAAAATTATTCAGCACACTCAGCCATGCTGGGGCTCCAAAGCCGCGCTTGCGCATTCAAATGCCCAGGTGGCCAGGCGAACGGAAGATCTATGCAGTGGCGAGCAGCAGGAATGACAGACGAGCAGAGGACAGCCCCTACCCGACTGCTGTCCAGTGTTATGGCAAAGGGGCGTGAGTCCAGCGCTGCCAGAGCCTTTAACTGTCATGAAATCCACCAATTTTTAAATATAAGCAATAAACTTATTCTTAAGTGGAGGGCTGGGAGTGCAGTTCCATGACAGAATATTTGCTTAGCACACATGAGGCCTTGTTTCAACCCCCAGCATTGCAAAACAAATCTTTTTATTTTTATTTTAATAGTCTGAAACTATGGCTCTATGGGGAAAATATTTGTTTCAGGAAATTTATAGTCTTTAAAAGTCCCCAACAAAACTGACCTATGGGGGACAGAAGAGAAAATGCAGGTCATCTTTTGGGACACAAGCTTGGACTGCAATCGGTATCAGGGAGCCTCGGGGAGGCTGGGCATGTGCTGCATTTGTATTTGAGGACACATTTAGCAACCCCTGGAGCTGTAGATTTAAGAACGAGTTGTATACCTTACCCTCTCAAGGTTCTAACAATTTTAAAATACAAAGGTAGGTAAATTAGGAAGTGCTTCAAGCTGTGCTGCTGCTTCCGTCTCAAATTCCCTTCTGCCTCCCTCTTGTGTCCTTACTGCCATCCTGGGCACCCTGTAAGACACGGCCTGGACAACACTTCCTCCAGAAAGCCCCTCGCAGCCCATGCCCCTGCCCAGGTGTGCACTTGGCCCAGCTGGGTGCTCCCAGATGCAGCCCTGTGGGTGCCACCTTCACCCTGAGCAGTCAGTGAAGCGACTCCTTGTCCACCTCCATCAGAGCTCCCAATGTCCTGAGGAGGGGACAGTGTGCTGGCTGCTGTCACCCGGGCCCAGCGTACAGCAGGCAGTCAGCGCAAGTCTGACCTGACAGCTCGGGCTCCTCTAGCAACTAGCAGACAGCAGGATGATTCCTATCCCAGCCCATCTCTAGTTCCTTAGAAGTGACTGAGCACAGACTCTGGAAACATGAGATCTGGAATGGGAAAGCCAGGGCCCAACTGAGGCCTGGGTGAGAAGCCGGGAGGAGAAGGCATGGGGGCAGGAGGGGAAACTCCCTGCAACCAGCTGTGAAGACCTTGTGCTGTGGAGAGAAGTGTGTGTGTGTGTGTGTGTGTGTGTGTCTCTTAAATCACATCCTTGGTGGAAGAAACTCTAGGCCAGTGGTGCCCAAACTCCAGCTGGCATCAGAATCCCCAAGTTTTTTAAAAACAGACTCCTGGGCCCACTCTAGAGATCTGGTGAGAAATCTGCAACAGGGCCTGAGAACTTGCATTCCTAACTAGTTCCCTTGTGCTGCAGGTTCAGGGACCCCCGCCCATGGCACTGGGCCAGACGTGGCCACTATTAAGAAGTACAAACCTCGAAAGACACTAGTGTCCTTTCACGTGCTCATTTCACAGGCTTCAGTTACACGCACGCTATGTACAAAGCCTCGTGAGGGATACAGACATAATTAGCGCTAGAGCAGTGTGCCTTTACCTTTGGTCACTAGAAAATGGATTGCTACTTCTGAATGCCTTTCCCAAGACTTGCTGCTGAAGCAGAAAATGACACCCACTTCAATGCTCCAAAGGTCTCAGGTTCAAATGCATGGCTCTGAGAAGAAAGTTTTTGAAATCTGCCCCCATTGGTAAACTCATCTGCTGCCCCAAATGCCTCCAGTTAAATGAGCCATTTGCCAGAGTCTGTTTTCAATAGATGCCCCCTTCATTCAACAAGAAGAGGGATCCATTATCATTGCTTTACTTGGAGTTTGGGCAGAGGGCCGAGGAACTTTCTCAGAGACCAAGGCAGCAAAGGGTCCCCAACAGTCAGAAGGCAGAGGCAGCTTTCCAGCAGACAGAGAGCACACTGCTCTGAAATAGCAGGAGGCATCTTCTGATGTATTCAGTTACAAGTGAGTGCCCAGGCATTAAATCTAAACGGCCCATGATATGGAATGCCCAGACAGCGTGCAGTTGGATTATTTATGCCCTGTGCACCTGTGGATGCTGAGAGTTAATTATTTATTTCGTGTTAAGTTTCCAATCCTGGGCTTCCCATCTGCAGAGGAATAAAGCACCTCAGTTAAACTGCAGGGGACATAAGGCCATTACTCAGTAGGGGCTGGAAAACTGAAGGACTTGAGCACTGCGGATGCCACCTCACTCACTGCCTCAGGACATCCTGCGGAAATCCAATCCCGTGTGGAAGAGCTTTAGAACCCTTCAAAGTGACACCATCTGGAAAATTCAGTTGTGGCCTCTCAGTGAAAATGTAACTGAAGAGGTGGAGGCACAACTTCTGGACCTCAGGCACCATCCCCTGCTAGGACAACTTTCCCCACACATCTGACTCACTGTAGGAGGCCACTGGCCCCAATCACTCCCATTTCTTCCCAAATATGAGTAAGGCATATTTCAAAATGGTTAGAACTCTCAAGTTAAAAGTCACTCAGCTCCTTGTGGTATTGATTAAAATACATTACTAAGGAATGTTCTAACATAACCAAATACCTTGTTATGGTAAATCCCAGCTCATTGGTTTAGAAAATTACTATTTTACCCAAATCATCACCTTTATTTCACTTCAAGGGGAGGTACTCATAACTCAAACCTCAACTCTTGTTCACCTGACTTTCTCATTATTAATTTGAACCCAATCTCCTGTTGCAATGAAGTGGTTCTATTCCCAGTCTGCCATATTTGTCTGGAGAAAATATCCTGCTTTCACACACAATTCTGGAAGGTGCCCAAGGTCCTGCACAAATATACCTACTGCTTCCTCATAGTCCACAGCTCAACATTAAAAAAAAAAAAAAACAATAAATATAACACACCACATTCACAAAAAAACACATGATCAACTAATTGATGAGGAAAAAGTATTTGACAAAATTCAATACCTTTTCATAACCAGAAGAACCACCCTATATACCAGAAGGTATTTTCTCAACATAAAATCCTTACATGAAAAACCCACAGCTAATATCATACTTAATGATAAAAGGTGAAAATTTTTTCTCCTAAAATCAGAAAGAAGACAAGGATGCCTGCTTTCTTCATTTCTATTCAACACAGTGCTACAGATTCTAGCTGAGTGATTAGACAAGAAAAGGAAAACAATGTAATTGGAAAAGAAGACACATGTGCGCACATGCGCGCACACACACACACACAACACACATGTATACACACACAATAGTTAAAGTGAATAAGCCCATAGCCAAGATGCAGGATACAAAACCAACACATAAAGTCAGATGCATTTTTATGTACTAGTAATGAATAATACATAAAGGAGATTATAAAAATAATTCTATTTATAATAACATCAAAAAGAATAAAATATGTGGGAATAAATGTAACCAAGGAAACGAAAGTCTTATACAATGGAAACTATAAAGCACTACTGAAAGAAATTAAAGAAGATATAAATAAGTGGAAAAATACCTCACATTCAAGAATTGGAAGACTTAATATTAAGTGATTCACAGATCCAATGCAGTCCCTACCAAAATCCCAAACATATGTTTCTCAAACATAGAAAAATCCATCCTAAAATTCATATAGAGCCTGAAAGGACAAACCTCAAATATCCAAAATAATCTTTAAGAAGAAGAACAAATTTGGAAAATTCACATTGACTGTTTCCTAGACTAACTATAAAAGTATAATAAACAAAACAATGTTGAACAGACATAAAGACAGATGTATAAATAAATGGATTACACTAGGGAGACCAGAAAAAATTCTTATTGTGGTCAACTAATTTTTGACAAGAGTACTAAGACCATTCCATGAGGAAAAGACAGTCTTTTCAATAAAAGGTGTGGAAAAACTGGGTCTTCATAAACAGAAGCATGAAGTTGGACCATTACTTTATACAAAATAGTATAACAAGGGAGCTAAAAGTACATCAAAGACCTAAAATTGAGGACTAAAACTACATTTTTAGAAGAAAACACAGAGGAAGTTTCAGAATATCAGATTTGCCAGTTCTGGCAGTGATTTCTTATATATGACATCAAAACACAAGCAATAAGGGAAAAAATAGAAAAATTGGACTTTGCCAAAATTTAAAAACTAGGTACATCAAAGGACACTATCAACCTAGTGAAAAGTCAACTCACAGAGTGACATAAAACATATGCAAATCGTATATCTGATAGTGGACTAAAATCTAAAATATATAAAGAAATTTTATAATTCAACATTTAAAAATCCAATCTAAAAGTAGGCAAAAGACCCAAATAGACATTTTTCCAAATCAAGTGGGCAACAAGAAGATCAAAGGGTGCTTAACATCATTAGTCATTAGACAAAGGCAAATCAAAACACTTCGCTAGCACTTCCTACTTGCAAGAATAACCATAATAACAAAATAAATACTTTTTGAGGATGTGGAGAAAATGGTAGGTTCTTGCACTCTGGTGAAAATGTAAAATATTCCACAGTGCAGCCACTGTTGAAGGCAGTTTGGCAGTTTCTCAAAAAGCAAAACACAGAATTATCATAATGCTGTCTTAATCGATTTGGGTTACAATAACAAGTGACCATGCACTTGACACACACCCATTTATTTCTCACAGTTCTGCAGGCTACAAAGTCCAAGTCGAAGGGCTGGCAGATCTGTTGAAGATACTTTCTCTGGTCAAAAGAGAGATGTCTACCTGTACTCCTATGTCAGAGACAGCGATCTCAAGAGCAAGCTGCCTTATTTCTTCTCAAAGAAAAATGGTCTCTCAATTATCCCACCACCTAATTCCATCACAATAGGGCTTAGGGATTCAATACACAAATTTTGTGTGGACACAAATTTTCAGTTCATAATACATATGTTCATGTAATTCCACTCCTAAAATTATGTGACTTGTTCTTTTAAGTCTAGTGGGTATTCAGATACTTGTACACCAACATACATAAAACCATTTTTTGCAATAGCCAGAAATGGAAACAACCATGTATCCGCCAATATATGAGTGGATAAACAGAATGTGGCATATACATACAGGGTACATACAGCGGAATATTATTCAGTTGTAAAAAGGAATGAAATTCCTATACATGTCACAATATGAATGAACTCTGGAAACATTACACTAAGTGAATATGCCAGATGCAAAAGAACAAGTATCTTCTGGTGCACTGACAGAAGAACCCTAGGGTTCTCAGAGAGAGAAAGCAGACTAGAGATTAGCAGGGACTGGAGAAAGTACAGAATTTCTGTTCAGCACGGTGAAAGAGTGAGCTCAGGAAATAGTATGGGTACAGTACTGTGAATGTTTAATGCCGCTGAATTGGAAACACAAAAATGGTGGTGTTATATGCATTTTGCCACAATTTTTGAAAATAGCTGCAGTTGTTCATTTGAAATCCTGATTTCCAGGGTTGTAAAAAAAACTAACAACATTCAACATATTGATTGGAAGGCCCTATTTAAGTGTCACTTTACACTCATTTTCTAGAAGCATTCATAACAACAAAATCCCTGCTTCAAGAGGTGCAAACTGACAGCCTGTTGAAAAACCCCATCTAAATCCCTGCAACTGAGTCTTTCCCAGCCTCTGACTGCTTTGATTTTGTCACAATTCTTTGACATCAAAAATACCAAGAAAATAAAAACAGCTGTACACTCCATTCCTGTTGTCACCAAATGCACAAAATGCTCCCACTGTCAGAAGAGACCCTCTTCGTGGGCGTGGAAGCCAGGGAAGCAAGATTCTCCATGAAATTTTACTCAAAACAAATCCTCCTGAGTCTGAAACAGCTACTACCCGTGCAGGACAACATCACAGGTTTTCCAACAAGCAGGATCTACGCTGGCTGCGCGCTTTACAGTAAGCCAGAGATTCAGTTCCGACTTGCAGCCTGTCCCTCCCAGCACGCAAGGGCTCCAAATTCCCATCTCCAATGCAGAGAGGGGAGGCTGGCCCCATGTCAGCCAGAAAAACAAAAACTCTGCTTTTATTTTCTTCACAGTCTTAGCAGCTGCCACTGGCTGGACTGACTTGTCTGTCTTCCGAAGTTGTGCTCCAGAAGGGCTGCTGTCTTCTCCCTGGCTTGCTGTGTCCCCCCAGGTCACAAGCCTGGTTCCTCAGGCAAATGTGCTGGACCCAGAGGGTTCACAAGTTGGTTTGCATGAGGGTTCTGTGTGATGTCAGAAAAGTTCCTTAGTTAGTTTTTAAATTTTTTGGCACTACTGGGGATTAAACCCAGGGCCTCGAGCATGCTAAGCAAGTGCCCTATCAGTAAACCATATCATCGGTTCCTTTTTATTTTTTATTTATTTTTTATTTATTTATTTATTTTGAGATAGGGTCTAAGTAAGTTACCAAGCTAGCCTCGAACTTCTGATCTTTCTGCCTCGGCCCCTTAAGAGCTGGGAGTAGAGGAATGTGGCATAGCATTCTGAGTCTCGGTTGTATCAGTGGTGATATCTTGGATATGATATTGGACTGTGGTGTCAAGAAGGTCCCACTGGGAGAAACTGGGTGACTATGGATACATAGCTCCCCTCCATATTATTTCCTATAACTATATGTGAATCTATAATTATTTCAAAATAAAAAGACTAAGTTTTTAAAAAATTTAAATAAAATGTGTGCAAACACAAGTGTCCAAAAGACATACACAAAATATCTGGCTTATTCTTTATATTTGTCCAAAAACTACAAGAAAGATTGAGAAACTATGGCAAGACTGAAGAGGTTTAGGGAAAATTATGACTAAATGTCATGTGACTAAATCCTGGACAGGATCCTGGAATAGGAAAAAGGATGTAACAGAAAAACTAGAGCAATCTGAACAGTGTCTGTAGTTCTGAAAACTGTAACTTCTGGTCAGTTACCATGGTGGTGGTAAGGCATTAATATTAGGCAAAACTATATGAAAGTATATGACAATTCGCTGTACTTTCTTTGAAACTCTTTAGTAAATCTAAAACTGTTCCAAAAAAACTTTATTTTTTTAAAGCAGGGTCGAAAGAAAAATGATAATGTACCAAGCAGTCAACAAAAATCGCACCTCCTTTACTTTTCAGAAAAAGATCATATAAATCTAGGCAATAAAAACCTCGAAGCATCGACTCATAATTATTTTGCAGTATGAACCCATAGAGCTGCATTCAAACTACATGGGGGTAGATTTGCTTTGGAACGTAGAATCTTCCTTATTTCAAACACAAATACGTCTACTGCCCACTGCATACCCACCCTGGTGAAGGGCGGGGCCGAATCACTGAACCCAGAAGGGCCCTCAGTGAGACGCATGCGCAGCACCTATAGCGTGTGGACATGGAGTCTCTTCAAGTCAGAATCGATTGTCAAACAATGTTGCTCAAAAATTAACAAACGGAACTTAGAGTTTTCAGAGCTATCTCAATTTCAAACTTGAAGACAAGTGATTGTAGACTCTATTAACAAAATTCCAAATACAAAAGACTTGGTTTTTAATCTGTTAGATTTCCAGATTTCTAAAAATTATCCTCTCGAATTTTCCCTTCTCTTTACACTCAGGGTTAGCACTCATGATGCAGAGGGAGGCCAAAGGGGGCTTCCGGGATGTTGATAAGGTCGTATTTCTTTTTAAAAATTTTCACTGACATTTTTGTGCATATTTATGGGATACAGTATTAAAACTCAATACATAGACACAAGGTAGATGACCCAATCAGGGTGATTAGCATTTCTATCTCTTCGAATACTAATAATCCTATGTGTTGGGAACCTCCAAGTTTTCTTCTCCAGTTATTTTGAAATAAATAGTAAATTGCTGTAAATTGTAGTTACTCTGCTGTGCTGTATAGAACTTCAGAACTAATTCACCAACTACATCTAGGGACTCATCTTCCCACCTTTATTACCCCTCTCTCACCCCTTTTCAACCTCCAGCGACCTCTATCTTATTTTCTACTTCTACATTATTAACTTTTTTTTTTTTTTGGCTTCCGCAAAGGAGTAAGAATGAGCATATTTGTCATTCTGTGAATGTTTTACCTCTTAATCAGCGGGGCTGGTTAGAAGGTGAGCAATAAGTTATGCACCTGTCGTGCGTAATTTTTGATATAGACATTAAATGTCAGCATTTTAATGCAGCAAACATATAATTAACTCAAAGTCACAAAATGTGAACATGGGACAGGCAGTCATGTCACTCCCTGAATTTCCCAGCTCCACAGTGACGAGGTGACCTGTCCAAAGTCACAACACAACAGCACGGAAGAGGAGATGCCCAGTTCTATCTGCAGTGTGTTATTCAAAAGCATGCAATTTCGGTTTCAAACATTTGCTCTGCAATATGTGTTACTAATTAACTGAGGAAACTTGTAATACCATCACACTGCAGTTAATACCGAAACATTTTTTGCTCATTTATATTTATTTTTTCCCATGAAATTACTGAACTGATGTCTGGATCAGATATCTCCATTTAATTTGGTGTAACTATGCTTCTCTCTAATAATGCGTGAAACCATCAATGACCATAAATACAATTTAAGTATTTTGTCACATCATCTGACTTAATCATTAGGCTATAAAATATCATGGATGATTTAAATCACATTGATAGGGCTCATCACTTGAAAAGTTAACCTTCTGGTTAGCTATGACATTTTAAGAATGGAAAGGAAGGTAGGATGTGGGCCTCTTTGATTTATGAACTTTTACTATCTTTCTACTTTTCCAGTTATTACCATATGACTCAGCTTTGCCTTTCATTTAATTTACAACCTTGGTTTTTGCTAGTTTACAGTCCTACCACAGGTAGCTGAACTGGGAAAGCACTGAGTTTCTACAGGAACATACTTTGAAGATTGCTTCCAATAAATAAATAAAGAAAGAAAGAAAATAAATAATAAATAATAAAGAGTAAAAATAAATAATCAAAAAGACACATATAATCAGAAAATTTCTGATGCAAAAACCTAGTTCTGTTGAATAAAATCGTAATTTCAACAAAAACTTGTTTCCAGAAAAATACACAGAAAAGCACATTAAAACCAGAGATAGCCCTTGATATTCCATGTTACATTGCATGTGTGCACATACATGACAAAGTGGGATGGGCAATGGGTGGGGGGGCTCATACTTCTACCAGAATGTCAGAGGCAGCCATGAGGGGATAACGAGAAGGACCACTTATTATTGTGAATAAACAGAAGAAAGTAAGGTCTAAGGATGAACACGTGTGAACTCTAGTTTCTATCACTGGCTTTATAAAATATGTGAAGAGTCACGGTGGCAGCACATGGCCCAGGTCTTGGGTCCTCACAGCAGACCCATGAGGTAGGCAGATGAGGAAGGTAATGCTCCTGACATTACAGAACTTGTCAGGCCGGGGATTTAGCTCAGTGGCATAAGCACCTGCCTTGCAAGCACGTGGTCGTGAGTTCAATCCCCAGTACCTAAATAAATAAACAAATAAAATAAAGAACTTGCCAAAGCCCACAGCTACTTTTGTGAAGGCAAGACACTGAGCATGCAGATAGCATGTAAGCCTGTGGCTGTAAAAGTCACCTGCATAGGGCTGGGGATTTAGCTCAGCGGCATAAGTGCTTGCCTTGCAAGCACGTGGTCATGAGTTCAATCCCCGGTACTGATAAAAAAAAAAAAAAAAAAAAGTTACCTGCAGGCTTATGAGAAGCACCCATGAGGATTTTAAGGGTCTACTAGAAATTTTTCTGTCACATCAGCCTGCACTATAGTGAGTCCCTGACTTATGAACTCTTGAGCTGTGAACTTTCCCAGGTATACTGTTGAAGATTCACAGGTACACGGTATAAAACTCACTTTGTCAGATTACGACAGAATCCAACTTATGAACATTCTCCCAGGATGGAACTTGTTCGTAAGTCAGGGACTTACTGTACAGTATTTTGCTTGTAAAACAAAAACTCCATAGGATGCAAAAGCATTCTAGAAATGCATTATTCACAGTGTATGTTTTAATTTATCCTGTTTGCTTGTTTATTTGTTTGTTTTTGTACCAGGGATTGAATTTACAACCTTGGGCTTGCAAGGCAGGCACTTACACCACTGAGCTAAATCCCCCACCCTTAATTTATCTTTTATATAGTATGTAAAAAATTTTTGTTTGCCCTTAATTATATTAAGTTGATGACATTAGCTCCATTCCACATCCCACTGGCCAGGGATATCCCAAATCCAACTTCTATTTCCCGTTTTCCTTTTAGCCACTCCTTTTTAGGCACTCACACCCACCACAGGAGAAACTCTCTCCCTCCTGGGTCTTCAAATATGAAGTTAGATGTCTTTTCCTGCCTGCCCTCCCTGAGGTCTCTTTTGGCTTCTTTCTGTCTTATAGAACTATAGGAACTTACTAACCAAAATAGCAAAGGAAAATACATTCCACTGTCCCCATCCTATCTAGGTGTTTAAATACCAGCGCTATCTTCCAACGATCCCGTGACCATTCCGAGCACAGGCGCAGCTGTCAACAGAAAACAAGAAAGGCCCAGTGAGTCTGACCTGACAGAAGACAGCTTTGTCACTGGTCTCCAGGTCGAAAATAGATTCCCCATCACTCAGACAGGCACAGGACACTTGCACCCTTATCTCAGCAGTCTCCAGCAGCTGCGTGAAGCACACTGAGCCCCTGACGGCATGAACCTGACAACCAGTGATACGCTTTCCAGATGACTTCTTTTGGACAGGCTGGCCAAGGACAAGATAGCAATAACTCGGTGAGATTGTGTAGGTAAATGCTGAATGTCCACAGTGGTCACAGTCACCAGAAGGGACCTCCCAGGCCCATACAACATGCTTCCCACACCAACAAGTTACCCAACTGCCTTATTCACACAAGCACAAAGCCACTGCCACTCCCCACCACCTTCTGGACAGGCTGCTTGCCTTACAATTAAGCTTTTTCAGATATATTCACTGCTCAAGATGCCAGGACACACTACAATCATCCAGATAGCTCACCAGAGCTTCGCTTGATTTGTCTCATTCACCTTGGGGGTGGGGGTGACCCCAAACTTCAAGAGGTCTGCATCTGACCCTAGTAATGATTTTAAGTTGCCTCAACCAACAGTAAAATAAACACATTGTGTCAAGGTCTGTGGTTCTCTATTTTTTTTAAGTGTTAACATCATCTTTTTCACCCAGTTGTACCACTGAGCCAGATGAACGAGTTCTATACAAACACAGGCCAGAACTTTGGGTATAGTTTCTCACTCTTAGGTGGCACCTGCCTGAACTTCCACAGTGATTTGCTTTAGTCTAGGGGCTAAAGTAAGTAGAAGTTAAGCTGCCTTTGACGAAGCTTTGAATTCTGTTCCAGAGAAAATCAAAAGCTCCCAAAATCCTGTTTCCTTTGTGCTGTGACTTTGGTTTCGATCTCATTTGTTGTTGCTGCTGATGTTCTTTTAGATTTTCATTTGGGTTTTGCTCTCAGAACTTCAAGGGCAAATGGCAATTCTTGTTTTTCTATTTTTTCCTTAAGTGACACTGTGAGAAAATTCTTTCCCTGAATTTCCCTAAAAGCTGAATGAATTTACTTACCTGCCCCATCAAAAAGTGGTTAATTAAAAGTCTTTCAAAGCAGAATATAATCCTGTGCTTACTCACAGGATCCAGCCTGAGTTTTCTCTCTTTCTTCCATTATGATTGACCAAAAAGCCCTGAATCAAAACATTTTCTGAAGTTACATACAAAAGGCAACAGTAGGAGCCATGAGTACTGGCTGTTCCCTAATCGTCTGATTATTACAGGAGATTTTCATGGGCAGAAGAAATCGAAGTTTGAAAATTGACCCATTCATTTTGCTTTTCAAAGCAGGTCAAATAGCTTTTGAAACTGAGTTGGGAGCCTGGTTAGCTGATTTTGCTGTTGTTGTTGTTTTGTCTTGTGGATAAAACTGAGCATGGCACCTAGGGCCTTCACTCTGGTGCATTCTTAATGTTTCATTTTGAGACCGGGTTTGGCCACCTCATCCAGAGTCTGGTGCAGTCATCCTGCCTGGCTAAGGTGCCTGAGCGAGGTGTACCAAGACTTGCCATCCTTCTGCTTCAGCTCTCAGAGCACTGAGATTACAGGCCTGAGCTACCATACGACAGACAGGCTTTCTGAATAAGGAAACATCATTCAAAATGGCATTCTACTTTAATCTAGAAATGCATGTACAGAAGCAATGAAACTGTTTACTTTAGATTCTGCATCCAAACAGGCTTTCCCACTCTTAAATAAACTTCCCCATCAAATAACAGAATAACAAGAAAATTCTCAAAGAGCCAGAGAGGACTAGTAGCTTGACATACAGAGCACTTCAAACCTGACCCAGACTATATGAGAAAATACTACAGAACTCCCCCTGCACACAAGAAGATGAATGGAAAGTAAGGACCAGCTCCAACCCCCATGACACTGACACTCTGCGACTCAGCCAGCTGCCCTGCAGCAGGGTGAGATAGTGCATTTGGCCAGTGCTTTGGGCTGAAAAATAAAACTGGCTTCTGCCATTAACAAGTTAACAAGATGCAGACTTCTTAGGTCTGAGGCCACCAGATGCTCACAAACCTGTAATTAAAACAAAGCCAACTATAAAATCTAGAAAACTGTCAAAAATTAGATGAGACCAAACTTTGAAAAGCTGTGGTCATCATCACTCAAAATGTAAAAAGACCTGAGTCCATCTTGATATAAAAAATTGAAAAATACATAAATGAGGTCAAAGGGGAAGCTCTTCCTTACAGAAGAATTCCAATTGATAAATATGGAAGGAATGAATGAAATAGAAGACTATCGTTAGCACAGGACATCAATAACTAGTGTGATGGATGCTACAATTCTCAGGTGAAAGTTCAAAAGGAAATGGAGCATTTGCATAATTCTACAGTATCTCTCTGGAAATATACTTAATTGGGAACAAGAAATAGCACCTTATACCTGTGCAGTTAACACCACCTAAACAAAGCGATTAAGTGATGCACAGAGAGGAGTTTGATCCTTTTCACTCACAAATGTATCACCACCATCAAAAGGTGAGAAAACACCAGGCAAACTCCAATCCAGGAAGCTTTCACCACAGGAGGTTTGCAAACCACAGCCCCAGTCCGGGATGTGCACCTCTACCTCATTTCCTAACTGAACTGGGAAGCAGCCCTGATCATTCATTTACACTGTGTCTGAGGCTAATTTTGTGCAACACTGTGAAGATGAGTGGCTGCAACAGAAACTGTATGAACTGCAGGGCCAAGTAGATTTCTCTGGCCCTTGATATAAAAAGTTGGCAGATCCCTGTTCCACTGAATAACTGGCCAGAGCTTTTCACAAGTGTGAAGGTCATGAAAGACAAGGAAAAACTGAGGAGTTGTCACACATTGGAGGAGCCATGGGCCCACGAAGACCAAATGCCAAGTAAGAGCCTAGGCTGCATCCTGAAATAGGAAGATGACATCAGTGAAAAAATGGCCACACTCGGGGGGTCATCCGCAAGGCACTAACAGGCATCGGTATTCCTTTCTTGATTTGGATACATGCATTGTGGTTGTGCAAGATGTTAACACTTGGGGCACCAAGGTGAAACATGTACTGTTACTTTACGTAGAATTCGTGCAAATTTTCTGTAAGTCTAAAGTTATCTCAAAACAAAACAAAAAAATTAAAAATAATTGTGATGAACTCTTCAGCCTGATCCAAGCCATGAGGGAGCAGCTGCCGCGACTGCTCCAACCCAGCACGAACCTTCCAAGATTTGTCTTCATGGGGCTTAAAAGCAACTGTAAAAATAATTTCAATGTCACCGACACTTCAGGCTGGTGCCCTGAAGGCAGATAGGATTAGCAGACGGCATTCCTTGCTTGAAATAATACTGCCTTTAAAAAGAGATTACAGCTTGGAAATCCCCATGTTTAGATATAAAACACTCAACAAGAGAATGAACTCAGACATCTAAATCTCCCCCAAGCCAACTCGAAGACACTAACCTTGAAAGACAGGTAGGAGTGAAGCTTGGAAGTCGGGGTGAAGGGAGGTGAGGTGCAGGCCTCATCACAGGGGAGACACCTGATAGCAGAGGGAGACCGTGTGTGCTTGGGTTCAGGGCCAGTTCCGTCACCAGCTTCTCAGGCAGACCTGACACAGGAGTGAAATGCCTCCGGCAGACATGTCCCTTCCTCATTTTTTCAAGGCTGCCTGGTCAGCCGAGAGTGTGAGAGAAGATGCCCATGTCTTGCTCCCGTCTAACAGGACAAGGACGGGCTGCACAGACTCAGATTTTTTGTGAGTTATGATGAGTCACATCTATACTCATGCCCAAGAGAGAGAATCAGAGACAGTGACTTTGTGAAAACAGAAAGAACAGAGAGGCGAAAAGGAACAGACGAGGGGCAGAGCAACCAGCAGGAGGGCAGAAGGGGACCCAAAAGGAGCAGGATGGACAGTGTAGGTGCAGCTCTCTCACTGCAGCCCTGGGGACCCAGCCATCTCGAGCCTCACGGCTTGGATCGTCCTTTCATTAAGTGACCAAAGCTGGGTCAAGGGGATGGATGGTCCCACCACAGCCAGCAGTGGAAGGAGGCAGGAGCCTCCCCAAGCACCCACCCACCCCTCCTGGTGCTAAGAGACATGTGCTACATGATAGTGCCCAGGTACTCCGGCTGCTTAGCTGCATGTCAGTCCCAGAGCTGCCCAAACGCCCTGGCAGATCCTGGATCACAGCTGAACACGCAAGGCTCAGTCATTCAAGGAGCCAGAGGAGCCACAAAAATGCAAGGCTCAAGGAAGGAGACTCCTCCTTGCCCCGGGGGACAGCCCCCTCCTCTGGGGTGGAGAAAGACCGTGCAGTGGCTGGTGCCATCTGGAGAAGGAAGAGGAGGCTTTTATGAATGGACCATTTGGACAGGAAAACAGCCCTCTGGGCCTTCCCTTGCCAAGGCCAATGCCAACCCACCCCACCCTGAAAATTCTTTCTGCCCATCTGCTCAGAAGGAGACGACACGCCCAAGATGCAAACCCACCACCCACTCCTGGGCTTCCGCCCCCGCCAAGAACATTCCAGTGGTTTTGCCAAACAAACTAATTGCTCTCCCCCAGGGCCGCCTGCACGGCGGCGACAGACACAGCCACAGATGCCCCTGCTCACAGTTTCTGGAGCTCATTGTTCCTAATTAGCCTAAATAATTGTTTTTCGAGTCATTTGAAACGGCAGCGTTGTCCTACTATGCCCTCGCTAGACATTTCAGAAGAGGAGGTTAGTAGCAGCAGTGAAACCAGCCACATCTGGCACGGAGCTGTGAGTGACAATCGGCAAGTGAAGGGTTCTGTGGCCATCTGCGCGGGGCCGCCGGCAGGATGGGAGCACAGGGCATGTGCTCCAGTCTGTCAGGCCTGCCTTCCCGGCTGGGCTGTACCCTCTCAGAAAACGCCCCCGCGAGGGATGGGACTGTCACCCAGGAACAGAGTCTGCCTGGCACGCGTAAGACCCTGGGTTCCACCCCTGGCCCCACCAAAAAAGAGGAAAAGAAAACAGGCCAGGTGCAGAAAGACAGAACTCCAGCACTCTGCTTTCACCTGCCCAGTCCTCCACTTAGAAGAGGACTCGAGAGGGTCTCCCGTGATCACCTATGACTTTAGGGTACTGAGATGCATGCTGTACCCCACTGAAAGAAAACAGAAACAGAAGCCATGACAATTGTTAGCAAGAAGAAAAAGCTCTGCCAACATTTCCTGGGCCCTTCCTACATGCTGAGTACTATGCAGACTCTATATGCATTTATACAGCTTCACCCTTGTTCCAGCCCTGGGAAGGAGAAACTATTTGTAGAGGTGAAATGGAGGTTCCATTTTACACATTCAAACACTAAGGCTTCAGAAGACCAAGCTTCCTGCCCCAGTCCATGGAACGACTTCGCAGAGTACCCTGGATGTGAACCTGGCACCTGTGTGCTAAACCGCTCATACAGCCTGTCTCCAAATGTGGCTTGTAACCGAGTGTGAACCCTTCCAGCGTCCAGGCCTGAATGAGTGGAAACCAAGACATTCCAGGAGTCTGTGATGCGGTGGAGCCTGAACCTTGCATGCAATGATTCTACTCTCAACATTCGCTTATTGTCAACTGCCTCTAAAATAAAATAGGGGCCTTCTGTGTGTGTGTGTGTGTGTGTGTGTGTGTGTGTGTGTGTGTGTTATTAAGAACTGAATCCAGGACCTTTGCACTGAGCTATGTCCTCTGCCATCGCCAAGCTATTTTTTTTAGAGAAGGTCTTACCAATTTGCCCAGGCTAGGCTCAAACTTGCAATCCTACTGTCCCAGTCTCTGGGAATCTGTTTTGCTCCAAGTAAAAACCATTATTTTACCAGCCAAGTTGATACCATTGTCTTTGGACAGGTGACCATTATATGAAGACACCCAACATAAGATACCACCAAGTACAAAGCGGGGATAGTGGTGCACACCTGTAATCCCGGCACCCAGGAGTCTGAGGCAGGAGGATTGCTGCGAGTTTGAGGCCAGCCGGGGCCACATAATGAGTTCAAAGCCAGCCTAAACTACACAGCAAGACCCTGTCTAAAAAAAATAAATAAATAAAAAGATACCATCAACTAAATACTTAAGGTTCTGTTTTAAAATGCACCTGTTAGAAAATTTGAAAATTAAACAATGGAAAACACTTCGGTTTTTTCAAAAAATTACTCAGCACCAAATAGGCCTACGAATAACATTACAGTAAGTCCCTGACTTATGAATATTCGAATTGTGAAGTTTCACAGCACTGTATAAAATTCATAGATGTACTGTATAAGACTCACTTTGTCAGATTACAAATGAATCCAATTTACAAACATCCTCCTAGAATGGAACTTGTTCATAGGTTGGGGACTTACTGTAATATGATTTAAGCCTTACTGGAAAATTTAAAAGTTCTAAAGTGACTCTGAGATTTTAGCAACATTTTCACTTTTTCAGACAACATATTTTTTCACTTTTGTTTTTCTTTATAGCCTCTTACAGCCCCAAATTTCATGACCAATACTGAGTGAGCAGCAAAAGGAAAGTAAAATAAAATTTGGAGATTCCAAAGAAACCAAGTATGTCAAGGACACAGGGACAAGGACAAATAGATTTCTTACAACCAAATAAACTGATAACCAGAAAAGGACAAGAAATTGTTCTTTTCCATAGACACTTTGGGTGTGGATTTTAAAAGTCTTAGATGAAACAATATGAAGAAAAACTCTACAACCCCAGCATGTCCTGCAGAGAAAAACGACCATGCAAACAGTCTAAGGTGTGCAGGACCCCAAGTATAACAAACTCCCAGGGTTCCTACTGCTCGAATTTTGAGAATGCCATTGCTAATTAGCATTTTATCTCTGAGCACAGTTTTTCTTCTATACTTTTTGTTTCACGTGTTTTGTTTAAATATCTCTATCCTTATTATACCCATCCCTGCATTGTTTATAGACAATTAAGTTCCATACTATACTGTTTTCAACGACCTCCTTTCCTCACCAGCTGAGGGTCTGGATCCCACAGCAACCTCCTGCATGAGTCCAGCTGAAGACCTACAGCCAAAGACAGTGCCTCCTATGAGTCCAAACGGAGGGCTAGAGCCCAGGACAATGACTCCTGCAAGTCTGTTTCATAAATATGTACTAGGAAGGCCCAAAGGTCAGTGGTGGAAGCTAGAAAGTCTATGCCAGAAGAGTGAAGGATCTGTGCCAGCAGGTTGAGGGTTCTATACTGGAGCCAAGAAGCGACACTCAAAATAAGAACCAGGGCTCCCCGAAAAGTACCACAGACATCCTCAGTGACAATAAGGTCCTGAGCTCCTCCAACAATGAGAAGAGTCAAGTACATACAGGATGCCAGAATGACAGCTTTTCCTAGAGATTAAATAGCACACCTTTCCCTTAGGAGCCAAGAAGCAATATTCAATGTAAGAGCTCCCCCAAAATGAACAGCCACTCTCAGCAACAAGGTCCTGAGCTCCTCTGATGATAATGTCCAGTTCATATCAGGAAAGCCAGCATGACAGTCTCCTCCAGGAGAACCAACGGCACCAAGCAACAACACAGGAGAGCCCACAATGCCACTGTCTTCC
The DNA here is from genome assembly GCA_004027455.1 of Hydrochoerus hydrochaeris. NCBI lineage: Eukaryota > Metazoa > Chordata > Mammalia > Rodentia > Hydrochaeridae > Hydrochoerus > Hydrochoerus hydrochaeris. Next base: position 259,480 of record PVLA01000244.1, read on the forward strand.
TCTCCATATCTCTTTTTGTTATGCTGGCAATTGTCCCCAAGTAGGCCATCTATACTCAGTACCACGTTAATTCAATTCAGCTGGTGTTAAACTGACCACCAGTTTTTCATCCATAACAACGATGATGGCACTGGAGGTGATGGTTTCAAGGATCAGCCTCTGTTCTTGAGTTTGGTCACCCTTGCAAACCTAGACCCTCAGCCTGTCCAATTTTTCCCATCATGATTGTATACAAATTTTATTCTCCAAAATAGGCTTTCTTCTCCCTTACTCCACAATGTTCTTCTTTGATTATAACTTCAATAATTTCATATGGATGTATCTAAAACCTACTTCATGGCTCCTTCAAACCCCACCTCCTCTATGAAGTCTTCCTCAGACTGTGAAGCCCACTGGTCTTCAAATCCCACCTCCTCCATGAAATCTTTCTCAAACTCTGAAGTCCACTGGTCTACTTTTACACAAATTAGTCCCACAACTTTGGCACTTAGAGGATAATTAGCAATCAAAAATGCACTATGAACACAGAATTACATCCTGTCTTGAAACAATCATTAAATGTCTCTATTTTGTCTGCCTTTTTACAACTTGGTTGCAAGCTCCTAGAGGGTAGTAGGTGATATTTGTATACCCTCCACAAGAAATGACACAAAACTAGCATGTAACCACATAAAGACAAACACACAGGCACGTGTACACACACACACATACACACACACACACACACACACACACACAGGCATATCCTCTGATGGCGGAAACCTGAAATTATTAGCTTCCAGTATTTCAAATTCCAAGAGTGGTGAATGAAATCAAGAAAGAATCTTAAGAATACAGTCTACCTACAGACTCAAAAATACCAGACCCTATATTTGATCTCAAGGACTTAGGCAGTGACCAACCTTAATGCCTGCACTTATTACCAGCTTGCTAATATGAAGAACTCCTAATGCAATTAAAATTATTTGGATTAGACAGATTCAATAGCATTAATCCAATGAGCTCCCAAGTGATCCAAAAAGACTTGGGAGACATTGCTGAGCTTGTGTGGTTATGTCAAAAATGTCCAGTCACCGACTAGGAAATTCAAGTCTGCTGGTCCTCTGGAAGTGGTCTGGGAGCTGGGGATAATTACAAATGGATGCTCAAACCTTGTTCATAGACTGCAGGCCATGAGAACTCTCTAACTTGAGAGCAGTAGAGCAAATACAGCTCGGCAGGTTTGAAGAGTTCCCTGTCATAAGCCTTGCTCCATGGACGTGACAAGCAGAGCAGAACACACGAACTGGTCATGTGTGTAACAGCTCAAAGGTGAATGCTACCGGACACAGCTCACTTGCTGACAAAGCCCGGCCCAGGGTTGCCCTGCAGGATGGAGGAGTGACCCCTCTCCCCAAGCAGCAACTTCTTTGAGCACAGGCAGCGTAGAAGTGCAGACGGGGTGCTCAGCAGAGCCAAAGCTCTGTCCTGCTGTAGGGAGGCAAATCCTCAAACTGCACAGCAGTCTCATTCTCCCCAAAATGTTTGGAAAGCCAACCCCCAAAAGTGTGTCACACAGGAAAATGTTGTTCCTTTTTTTGTGACTCAAGCATCTAAGTTACCAAGCCACGACAATAGCCAACAGCTCCCTGCATGACATGCCAACCCAGCACAACCTTCCGAGCCACCTTGTCCTGCAGACAGCTCAATCTCCTTTCTTCAGCTTCAAAACAGACCCACGAGCTCACACTGCAGAGAGCTGAGAGTAAGTGAAAATTCAGACTGGCTGCTGGAAAGCCCTTTGCAAATACCTAAAGAACCTTAAAAAGCTACTCCACTCTCTGCCCTGCAAGAACAGACTATGGCAAGAACAAAAAACGTTTTAGAAAGATGCGTCCCACATTTTAAAGGAATCTTTTCAACAGGAAACAGAAACCTAAAATTCAATCGTGGAACAGCTGTGTACCTGATAGAGTCCTATGCAGCCAGAGCACATGTTTGTAAAATAAAGCTAAGGAGAAAAGGCGGACTGTGAAGTTGAGCATTATAATACAATTAAAACTTAAAAAAGAAAAATAAAACTAATTTATGTACAGAAGAAAAGGCAAAGGATTGACCGCAAGCAGCAGCTGGTTTGGGCCAGTGGACCCAGGCAGCTTTCGCGTTTTTCAGCTGTGCTGTGCTAGGCAGGGCTCAAACTTCACTTGACAAACTGACGACGAGGTGCGAGTTGTCCAGAAGAAAGAGCAGACCGTCCCCCCAGGGACAGGTGTGACCCGCCCCCCAAGTCTGACGATGCCTCCAGCCAGCAGCCAGGAGCTGCAGCGGCAGCATCTTTGGGGGGCGCTGGAGAGCCGCGCACGTGCTCGTCGGGCAGACGCGGGGAGCGCGGGTCCCAGGACTCTGCACCCGCTGGGGAGCCGGGAGGTGGAGGAGGAGAGGGACAGGGGACCCGGGCAGCCGGCAGTGGGTCCCGGCACCGGGGACACTGCGGGGGCGGGTGCCCCCCCCCCTCCAGTTTCTGCAGCTGTAAAACACGCACGAGGAGCAGAGCTCGGCAGAAACGGGGCGGCAGAGGCTGCACCCTCCGAGCCCGCCCTGCACCCCGCGGGCCCGGCTGGCGCCTCCCCAGCGCCCCTCCCAGGGTAGGGACCCTCTGGGAAGCTGCAGGGCACCCGAGCTCTCCCTGAATCACTTTCAGCACTTCCATCCCAGCTGACACTGTGACCGTCACCCTGGCCCGGAAGGGACACTGGGACAGTCCACACTGCACTGAGTCTGAAGCCAAGGAAGGCAGCCCAAGCAAAGCGGCAACCAGCAGAAAGAATCTACTCCGCCAATACCATTCAAAATTTTAGACTTTCCAGAACATAGGCTCAAAGGTGGAGTTTCTTAGAAATACTGTTTATAAATATGTAAAGGTATTTTTAAAGTGTCATTTTTCTTTTATTTTTATTATTATTTTTTAATCTTGAACTAGAGATTAGCAGTGAATAATGCTTGGTTAGGCAATGTTCTGGGCACTACAGAAATATTTAATCGTTTTTAATAATAAAGTGGTAATGATACGAGGCAGATGTGATAGTTACCCCTCCCAGTCTTGGTCCATTTTCTGTTGCCATAACAACATATGTGAGGCGAGGTGCTTTACACAAAGGAGGGTTTTTAGTGCCAGGTCTGGGGGCTGAAAAGCCAAGATCAGGCTCCTGTGAGTTCCGCCCTTGGTGAGGCCCCTTGGCAGGTGGCAAATATCAGGGAGAGATGACAGGGAGAGACAGGCAGCCAGACTCAGAAGCCAAGCTCGGTCGGTCTCTCTGTCTCTGTCTCTGTCTCTGTCTCTGTCTCTGTCTCTGTCTTTCTCTCTCTCTCTCTCTCTCTCTCTCTCTCTCTCTCTCTCTCCTTCTCCCTCAACACACTTTCCTGGGTTCTAACTGGGGTCCCATGAGAACATTAGTCCCTTCCAGTGACCTCATCACCACCCCTCAACGTGGCCACACAGCAGACCCAGCTTCCAGCACTAAAACCATATCAAACCACAGCACCCTCATCTCACCAAGGCAGTGACTGAGGAACAAGGAGGGCAAAACAACTCACTAAAGACACACGGATCAATCAGTGGCAAGCAGTGAGCAGTGATTCAAACCCAAGCAATGATTCCAAGACCACTAGGCAGTATTGAAACTAATGCCTTCATATGCTATTGTTGACTTTCTAAACTGTTTATAGGGTGAAGCAACATGGAAAATATATCAGAACAATAAAAATACAAATTCTCTTTGACCTAGTAATCCCATTCCTGGCAAACAGCCCCAAACTATATACATGAGGATATCCATTATGTGATATTGATAAGAGTGAAAAACCCGGACCATAACTGCCCCTCAGAGGGTGAAAAATTGGACAGATCTCATATTATGGGCAGCAGACTATCAAGCATTCATGGAAAACCGGATTATGAAGATGATGTAATGGCAAGAAAAATATTTTTAAGTATAATGTTAAACAAGAAAGTAAAATGTAAATATGTTCTGTGCTTTTGCTTTTTGTAGTTTCAGCTACCCACAGTCAAGTATAGTCTGAAAATGTTAATTGGAAAATTCAACAAATAAACAATTCATAAGTTTTAAATTGCATACAAGTTTGAGTTGTTTAAAGAAATCTCTCTCAGTCCTGGTTGGACTTCCCTTTGTCCAAAGTATACACGGTGTATATGTTACCTGTCTGTTAGTCACATAGTAGCCATGCTGGCCACCAGATAGACTGTCACAGTATCACGCTGCTTATGTTTAAAACAGTAACCCTTGTTTTACTTAACAAAGGTCCCCTGTTATGAAGGTAGTAAAGGAAAGGAGCCAACAGGACACAGGACGGATTAACTCTGGTATTGCATGGCAACATTATAACTGGTAGGGGAAAAAACAAAGTATATTTAGGGTTGGTTACCCTCTGTGGTTTCAGGTATGAACCTGGGTCTTAGACAAATTCACTGTAAATGCAGTGAGCAAGGGGCTGCATTTTAAAATACATTCACATGAACAAAAGTAAAAAGAAAGACCACAAATTAGGCAAATGGCCAAGGTTAAGAGACTATTACTAATGTTTCTTAAAGTTGTTTTCTTTTATTTTTAAAGTAATGTTCTTATACATAAAACCTGGAGGAAGAAGAGGCTAGGTGTGATGGTGGATGGCTGTAATATCAGCACTCGGGAGGCTGAGACAGGAGGATTGTTGAGAGTTTGAGGCCAGCCTGGGCTACATAGTAAGTTCAAGACCAGCCTGATAATGAGATAAACAAACAACAACAACAACAAAAACCGGAAGGAAAAAGGTACATCTCAAAGTACTCTAAGTATTTATAAGCAATAAGCCATATTTTCCCAAGCCTGGAGCATTCAGAAGGAAACCCAGTGATGAGGGTTCTACCATAGCTGAGTGTTTTTAAGCAGGGCTCCCTTACAGGGAAGAAGAAAGGGGTGGTAGCTGGAATAGCACCACGCTCAGCCTGTGCTGGAGGCCACCTGAGACCTACGCCAGGGCTCCCAGGCCTCACGTCCACTCCAACAAGCACCACCACAGTGAAGCAAAGGTTGAGGCCGGGAGCCTGACACACATGAGCGTCTGATCTGAGGAAACAGTCTGGTTGGTCTTGGGTTGTCAGGTGTGGATCCCAAAGGGGGCAACTGAAGCATGTGCTGCGTTCTTCTCGTCCCTCTCTGTCTGTGCCACCTGTCACCCAGCAGTCCCTGGGAAAGAGGCCAGGATGAGCTGGACCACTGCTTGGGTCTGCCCTAAAAACCCAAGCTGTGAAATCCTTAGGTTCCCTAAGAGGTCAGGTTGAGGCAAGGGAAAAATCAAGACAGAAATATTCTCCTTAGCAGTGACAACTCAGCAAGGTGAAACTAAAAGGTTTCAAAAAGATGAATCATCAGAGCCACTAAGCAATAGTTGAGTCGTGGTAAAAACCAAAGCAAAAGTATCTGGAACAGCTAGATAGGGTGAAATGATATGGTTTCAGAGAAACGGCAGGTTATTTCTAATTCAGCAACTTTTTTTCAGGAGTTAGTCCATTTACCAAGTCTGGAGCCTTATCCAGAAACCAAGAGAGCATCTTTCAGTCCCCGGGTGCTAAAAGACCATGACAACACATACCTTTCCCCTCCCCCACCTTTTGCTCTTAGCAACTGTCAATTTGGCTGGGAGAGCCACTGCCTGGGCAGTCACTGCACCCAGGGAAAGGCACAAGGTTTGCAGGTCGGAAACAATCTGCCAAACCTACATATGTTGTAATTTAATGCAAAGTTGTTTTTAAAGAAACATTAAAGCATGTAAGTAAGTGGTTTATTGAACAGCAGGCAAAAAGCCCATAGATTTTTCAGGCAGATGGTAGTGGCCTATAAACACACCATACTTCATTTTGATTGCTTTTAACAAAAAAATGCAAGTAATGTAGGGAAGGAGCCTGCTTCTTCAGTTCCTACGCACCAAAAGTAAACTGACTGCACACACATGGACACACGCATATACATTCCTTTTCAACGCGCTCCCTCAGATAACGTCTGGAAACATTCTCCTAGTTCTCCAACTACATACGACCTCACTAGCAGCAGATCGGGGAAAATAATTGGCATTTGCAATTAATCTGCTTATCTGCATGGCTTTGCTGCCACGCTGAAAGATACAGAAGCAAGTTTTTCCTCTAGTTAAAAAGATAAAGGGATTCAGGACAAAGTGTGTTGAATACACATTTATGTAAATGTGCAAAGATAAATGACATGTTAAGCAACTATAAATGCTTTTTGATATCAATCACCATTAAAAAAAAACTAAGCAGAGCAAGAGCTAGAACTTACAATGATCAATCAGATTTGTTTAAAAGTGCTTTTTTGGAAATATGTTCACAGAGAACTACCCTAAGAAGTTCAAAAAAGAACCTTGCCGATCTCTGCCTTCCAGTGAAGCTTTAGCTGAAGAATTTGGAGAGTTAGAAGAACTCTGCCCTCCCCTTCCGTGCTCCTCCACACAGGCCTGAAAGAGCAGACATGAAAAAGATTTCCAAGAGGGAATTCAAGAGGGTTTCTAAAGTTTGCCCCAATACTGCCATCACTCATCAGAAACTCTCAAGGCAGGAATAACACTTGGAGGGGTTTTCTCTCCCTCCCTCCACCTGTCACCCCCAGTCTCCCATGGCATGTGAGACCAGTCACACTTTCTGCTCCAAGTTGAGATCCCCTTCCAACCTCTCTCTCCCCTAAAACCCAAGGGACTTCTTCTAAATGGGCACTCCTAGAAAAATAAGTGCCTAGCTGGGGTACTTTCCAGCCAAGCATCATGGAATGGCCATTGCTTACCTGGTTGGTTTTTCCTGATTTTATTTTTAGCGTCATAACTGACTCCATTGTATCCCTGCAGAAAAATGAAGCTAGGATGGGTGAAGCCACACACACTCATACAGCAGGGGTCAGTGGGGCTAGTTATCCCCCACCTCCCTTGTGGCCTCAGAACCCAAGGTGGACCCAGCCAAGCTCTGGAATTCCAGGCAAGATGCTTGGCAAAAGTAAGTAATTGAGTTAAGGGAGCTCTAAAGAAAGACTTCACGTTCACATTCATATACTAAACTCAGTTAAAAATAGACTCAAGAAGGGCCTGACTTCACTTTTAATTTTAGCCTGGTGATGAACATGCCCTAAAGACAGAAAGTCAGCAGGCATTTTCCTGAGTGCAGTGATCTTCATATTTTTATAAAAAGGAAATGCAGCATGTTCTATTAATAAAAGTGCTGTAGCCTCAGTTAAATCTGGACAGTTCGTAAACCAGGGCTCACTGGTCTTGCCTCCCCCGGCCAGCCTCTCTCTCACACCCAAGCCATGGCCAGCAGGCAGGCTGCATGCATGGGGGAAACAGTCCACATGTGATCACTTTATGATCCGGGAGGCACCGCAAGACATGGCTCTCGGACAATTCCCAGGTGACCAAGTGACTCCACCAAGTGAATCTGCCAATGACCCTCTTACAGGGTGCAACAAATGACCCACAGGACCAGGATAGAGTCCTCATAGATGACTCAGCCATGAAAAGAGGGCTGGGTTATGGCCGTAAACAACAGAGGAAGGAGAGAAAATGTGGTACCTACTTCAGAAAAAAACAGGCAATTTCCCCTTCCCCTTCCAGTCTCTTAGATGGCAAAGCTACAGCTGGCCTCCAGCCCTGCACTAGTCTCCTTTCTATCCACCCACCTGAGAAGGCCCTGCCCCAGCTGGCCATGCCTAGCAAGCCACATCACAGAACAAAAATGGGAGCAGGCAGAAAAATTACCACCCTTAGAGCTCTAAGCCTCCACACCCAGGATAAATGAAAATGTCACATAGGCAGGACTTCCCCAGGTCTTCAAGAAAGAGTTGGACAGTATGCTGGGCCTGAGTCACAGGTATCCAAGTCACCAGGCACTGCCAAAAACAACCCCCAAGCCAGCTCTGGGATGTTTTGGTCTTAGTGACCTGCACTTCTGCTTTCTTTTCTAAGTGAACACTTCTAGCTTACCTCTTGTCAAACACTGTTAGCCATGGTAAGACAAGCCCACGGTCTTCCCCATAACCAAATGAGGCTGGGTGGAGAAGGGAGACACAGATCAGTAAGGCCACACAGCTAGTTAGGGACAGGCCATGCTCCTCTCAATCCAAAACTCAAGCTGGTGGCCACAGAAAAATCCCAGGAAGGTCAAGGTGAGAGTTAGGCGTCTCTGTATTTTCCTGTCCTACACCAGGGTAAATTTTTCTCTCTGAGACTTCTGTCCCTACCCCCTGTCCCCCTCTTTATATTGCACTGTTTGTAAAACCCTATAAAACCCTCAATTTAAGCAATAACCTGACTGCTAAGCAGAACATAAGTTCTGCAGAGTGAGATAGAAAGACCACATAGTTTGGATTTAAACATGAGCTAGAATTCCAGCCCTTCCACTCACTGGCAAAGCAAACTGAAGAAGAGACATCCCACAGCCCGACCCCAAACTCAGGATGCTCTGAAACTAGGTCAGCCCAACTGACTGAGCGGGTGATTTAACTGTTTATGATGGAAATTTCTAACTATACAAAGGTAGAGAAAATACAATGAATTCCTGTGTACTCATCACTCAGCTTCAAAAATTATCAACTCGCAGGCAATTTCACTCGCTTTGTGCCCCCAAGCCATTTCCTCATTATTTTGAAGTGAATTCCAGATATATCGTTTCATGTATACTTCAGCCCAAAACTCTAGAGTGTAATGTTTAAAACAATCTCAAAGGCATCACAGCTATTAATAAACAGTACATGAATAAATAATTCCTTTGCCCCAATATTATCCAGCCTATTCAGTTTCCTAGATTATCATGTATGTGTACATGTGTGTACACCTGTATATCTATCTACTGTATCTATTAGATACCCTAACTCGTTTGCTTAAACTAGGATCCAAATAACAATTACAGAGCTGCATTTTGCCAAGCATTGTAAATTCCTTTAAATCTACAGACAACCCCCCTTATATTTTCAGTCTTGCAATTTATTTCTTAAAGACATGAAATCTTCTAAAGAATGTCCCACATTCTGTGTGTGTGTGTTTTTTTAAAGAATGAAATACATAGATTATAATTCTGGAGACTGAGAAACCCAAGCTGAGGGTCTTCATCGCATCACTTCATAGAGGAAGGCAGAAGGGTAAGAGAGGTAGGCAGGGAGGGACAGAGAGATGGAGAGAAAGGGAGCGCAGGTTTGCATCTGTTTGGGCATGCAAAGAGCCAAACCCATCCTTTTATAGGAAGCCCAGTCCTGTGATAAGAAATCCTACAATAAAAGCATGAATCCATTCATGAGGACCAGTGCCGCCATGATGCCAACATTTCTCACTGAACCCTGCTTCCCACGGGGGAACAATTTTCCAACACTGAACGCCAGGAGACACCTTCACATCACAGCAACCATGTTTGTCTATTTATTCATGTGTTGATGAATGTTTTGGGACTATTGTAAATAATAGTGCTATGGATATTTGTGCGCAAGTTTTTTGCGTAAATCTCCATTTCTAATTTCTTAGCTATATAAGTAGAATTTCCTGGGTCCTATGGTAACTCTACTTACCTTTCTGAGGAACTTCCAAATTGTTTTCCAAAGCAGCAGCACTATCTGAAATTCATATCAGCAATGAACTTTCCGTTTTTTTTCTGCTTCTTCTCCAAAACCTGTCACTGACTGTTATTACCTATTATTAATTGCCATCTTCAAGGCAATTTTGTAATTTTGACTTGATTTTACCTCATTACAAGTGACATTGAGCATCTTTTCATCCTCTAATTTGTCCTTGGTATATTTTCACTGGAGAAACATTTTTTAATTGGCTTGTCTTTTTAAGGCTGGGTTATAGATGTTATTTATATACTGTGGATACTGGAACTCTTATCAAAGATTATTTGTGAATGTTTTTTAATATTTCATGCACTATTTTCTTGATAGCTTCTTTCGAAGCACAAAAGCCTTTTATGTTAATGAAGTCTGATTTGTCTATTTTTTTCCTTTGATTGCTTGGATTTTGGATATCTAAAAGGTCTCTCCCTAATCCAAAATTGGGCATGAAACTTTACATCTACGCTTTCTCCTAATGCTATATAGTTTTAACTTTTGGTGATTTCATCTCCATGGTGTCATTTGGAAACATTCTTCTATCCCCTGTATTTTCTATAAATTGGTAGTTAGAGCTCATGCTGACATAGATTCCAATTCTATTTTTTGTATGTTCATATGCATCACATCAGAAGCCATATGGTACCTGTAGATTGTTCTTCGTGACATTAAGACTGATGTATGGGTTTGAATGTTGTCAGCCTGACCATCCATTACTAAGTTCTTCCAAAGCTCACCTATTACCTTGGCAGCCATTACCAACTATGGAGTCTAAACTCATTTCTTCACCAGGTATTATAAAACAATAACATTTTCTCTGTATTTAGGATAGGATTATTGTATAAAAAAGGATTTTTCCAGCTAGGCATGGTGGAGCACTCCTGTAATCCCAGCACTTGGGGAGCAGAGGCAGGGGGATCGCTGTGAGTTCAAGGCCAGTCTGGGTCATGTGGTGAGAACCTGTCTCAAAAAGAAAAAAAAATTCCTCATCAGTTATTCAGATATTCTAACCTAGCCAACAGGAAAGGTCAGAATAAATGCCTAACCCTTTTCTTTTTTTATTTGTTTGGTTGGTTCTCCAAGCGTCATAAGTTTTACACACTTTAATATGTTTGATACATGTCAATACACTGTATTTTTTAATGTTCATGTTTTAACACTGGCCACTGGGAATCCCTTGCAAGTTGGCTCCTCAGTTCTTTTCACAAGACATGGGGGCATTTGATTATTTCTTTGCTTTCCAGCACAAGATGTTCCAGATCACCCTCTAGTTTTCTGGCCCAGACCTGTAGACAGCTATGTTTCTCATAATTCTTAATTCCTTTTTTCATGGAAAATTGTTTTAGAGACCACACTATGAACACTATAGGTGCTCTGGCTGCCCAGTCAGTCACTATTTCTAAGTGGCACAGTGGGCAGGTCTAGAAAATACTTATTGAAGAGAAAATCCATCTGTAGTACATACTGATATTTCAAATTCGAATTTAATATTACAAGATTTTTACTTAGTCCTTTGGATGATAAAAGTGGTGTTCTGTTTTTGCATTTTGAAAATCTTAATTTCTGATGATTTTAACATAATTACTTATTTTATATGTGTGAATATATGTGGGGGGTGTCCTAATAATACACATTTAGGGACACACATATACAATAGGGTTGCTACACTAATGTCAGTATTATTACTACCAGTTTTACTGAAAACAGCTCAAGATTTATCTGGAGCTCATTTTTATCTTAAAATATATTCCACTATGGTTGTATGATCAAATTATGTTTTAGAAAAAGATGGTTGGTCAGTGAGCAACAAAATACAAAGCCTCCTGGGAGAAACAATTCATATGCCAGAATAAAACATGGAGCGATCCAGACAGAGGGAGATGGATCCTCTTGACACAGGAAGAAATTAAAATGAAAAAAGCTCATCAAACACACAGTCTTGGGGCTACAATTGGAAAAGCTAAAATTACTGGACACGGCACTTTCTCTGCGACCTGCCAAGTTCACATTGGCCTGAATTTGCACCAGCTGGCAGAGCCACCCAAACTCGTTCCCACCACCACTCACAGGAGCCACAGCTACACTGAAGTTGGGGGTTGGTGAGCCCAACAGAGAACGGAGCCAGTGAAGGGACCTTCATTAATCCATGAGCAGATTTGCAGGATTTGCTTGGACTGATTCACGCCCCTGGCCAGGACTCAAAAGCCGTCCAAACCAAGTCCCTACGCCTAGCACACACTAACCTGGTGAAGGCCCCTGAAGCTTGACTGGCCCATTGTGGAGGGGCCAACATACACAGCCCCTGCTTACACCTCAGTGACAAGAGCAAACAGGAGAGGGCAGAAATCCCTCGCCAGCATGCTTCAGAAGAACCATCACCAACAAGGAAAAGGGTTGGGACCTCCGCTATACACCTGTATGGAAGAAACCAAAACCATGACAAGAGAGAGAAACAAGAAAAAGCCCCCAACCCAAAACCCTGAGAACACTGATCCAGGAGAGGGAAAAACAAAAGAGACTGAGGGCAGCAAACATGCAACATCAGACATGGCTTCAATGGACATTATGAGATATCTTTGGGACCTTGTAGACAAGCTCAAAACTGAAATATTAAATCAGGTAAAGCAAGATATGAGTAGAGTAATAAAAGAAATGCTCTAAGGAAGCATCTCTCAGGAAGCTACAGACAGAAGAAGGGAGGAACACAAAAAAAGGAGAGAAACATTCAATAAAGAATATAAAGAAAAACAGCTGGGTGTGGTGTCTCATGCCTTTATCCCAGCACCTGGAAGGCTGAGGCAGGTGGATCCTTGTGAGTTCGAGACCAGCCTAGGCTACAAAGTGAGCTCAAGGGCAGCCTGAACTGCATAGAGAGACCCTGTTTCAAAAAGACAGACAGACAGACAGACAGACAGACAGACAGACAGAAAGAAAGAAAGAAAGAAAGAAAGAAAACATAGAATACATGATGAAGCAGATTCAAAGAGACTACCAGGAAATTAAAAACTCCATTGAAGGCTGGCAAAATTCCTTAAAAGAAACTAAGGATAGACTATCAAAACTTGAAGACAACTTTGCAATGTTTGATCATGAAAGGAAAGATCTCCTAAAAATAACAAGGAAACAGGCAGTAACAACACAAAGGCTAGAAGACAACAAGAGAATCTATAATTTAAGAATAAGAAATGTGAATGAAGAAGCAGGAATACAAACAGATGAATTATAAGGCTATTCATGGAAATAATTAAGAAAAACTTCCCAAGCATGGGAAAAGAAAATGACATTCGGTTATGTGAGGCATACAGAACTCCAGCCACCTACAAACAAAACAGAGCTACACCCAGACATATAATAACCAAAATACCAGAAATTCAATATAATAACAGAATATTAAAAGCCATTAGAGAAAAGAAACAGATTATCTATAAAGGAAAGCCCATCAACATCACAACTGACTTCTCAACACAGACCATCAGATCAAGAAGAACTTGGAATGAAGTATTCCAAGCCCTGAAAGAAAATTGATGTGTCCTGCAAAACTGTCACTAGAAATTAATGGAGAAACAAGAAGCTTCCATGACAAAGAGGAACTGGGCGAGTTTGTGACCACCAATCCAACCCTACAGAGAATACTGAAGGACATTCTAGCAAGAGAGAGAAAAAAAAATACCATGATTTTAGGAACAGTGGCAGAAAGGCCTCAATGAGTGGGGCAGGCAGTAGAATGAAGGAGAAAAGTAGACAAACAAAGGCAGAAAAATAGCATAGCAGAAATGAGGCAGAGAAGGATGGCTAGAATCTCTAACATAGCTGGCCTTGATACATTATATTGCTAAAGTGTACCAGGATTTAAAACCCACATTACTCACATCACTCTGATTTTATGTGTTATATTCTGCTCCAGTCATTCTACTTGTACTAGATTTGAGGGCACAGACATCCCAAAAATAGCAGGATATAGTATAGTAGGATATAGGATATAGTATGGTAATCATCCTTAATTTCCTATTAACTTATTCTAAAGCTCTGTATAACCTACACTGTTTTACCATGACTGATCATAATCGAATCTGGTTTGTTAGATTGATGTTTTGCATTGATAGATTTTATTCAAAGCTGTTATGATTGATAATATCAAGTCAGAGAGCATAGGCAACTGCACTGAAGATGACAAGATTCACTAGAATATCTACTCTGGTTTGATTATTACCTGCCTTTGAAGTTTTATACTGTCTACAATGTTTTATTTTTACTAATATTGTTATGTACTGCTATATTCAATTATACTGCTATATTCAATTATGTCTGATGATATAGACAATTCTATTGAAGATAATAAGAGACAACACAGTAATTATTGTAGATCACCTTGTACTGTGGTTTTATATGACTTTTTGGTTTCATGTTTTTATAGGAATTTGTTTTGTTTTGTCTTGCTATGTTTTATTTTTCCCTCTAATACAGAAAGGATAGAAATACATGTAGAAACTCATGCATGCATAGCTATTTACAGTCTTACTGTCTGAATATCTACTTTGTATGCTTTAATTTTGTAACTTGAACAACTACTTCAAAGAGGACAATATGTAATTTATCAACTAGTGATTTCTTACTATTTATCTTTTTTTTTGAAATTCTATATTATCTCTACCCTTTATATTTTTTTTCTCTTTAAATAAAACAAGAAAAAAAACTATGTTTTAAAGTTATCAGAAATAATTCGCTAGCCTCACAGTTGGTTTAATTTTGCTCCTGATTTGGGGGAATTACTTTTAATTCTTTTTATTTTTTTATTTTTGAAATTAGCTCTGACTAAACCACTACACTTTGCAGGCCAGCCTCTAACTTTTGATCTTCCTGCCTCAGATTCCCAGATCGCTGAGATTACAGACATGCAGCACCATACCTGCCTTAATTTGATTTACAGTTAAAAAATCTGTATGGTTCCGAAGTCAAATCTAAAAACCAAATTCATTCAGAAAACCTAGTTTCTACCCCAAGTTACCCATCTACTTTCTTCCTCCCTACACAGATAACCATTCTTATTCTCCCATTTTTTTCCTTTTTTTTTTTTTTTTTTTTTTAATTTTGAAACAGCCTCCCTAAATTGTCCAGGCTGGCCTCCAATTTGCAATTCTCTTGCCTCAGCTTCTCAAGTAGCTGGAATTACAGATAATTACAAACATATATAAGTATTTCTTAGATAAGAAGCATCACGCTACTTGTTTTTTACCCTAATGTTCAACAGTACACTCTAGAGGTCATTCCACAGCACCGTAAAGCCTGCCTCCAACTTTTGCTTTGCTATGTAGAACACACAGTAGATGTCTTAGTTTACTCATCCCATCCGCTAGGGATGGACACCTGGTTCTTTCCAGCCTTTGCAGATAACACCATGATGGAACACCTTGTGCCTGGATGTCTTTTGTTATTTTTGCCTGTCTACCTTGGGATATGTCCTATAGATAGGATAGGATATGCCCTATAGATAAGATTGATCAAAAGGTAGTACACGTAAATTTTGCTAGACATTGCTAGTTTCTCCAAGGTGGCTGTATTGTGTCACATTCCCACCACAAAGTGAAATGTTTCACAGGCTGAGCTTAATTAAAAATCTCTGTGAGGGATTTTAATTAAAACCATCTTACCAACTTCTCTACAAGGACTACTTTATAGAAAGGGCAGTGCCTCTATAGCCTACTTCCCCAGATCAACACTTTATATATAACTTCCTCCTCTAATTATGTCAAGTACAGTCCAGGAGTAAATAATCTGATTGAAAATATCATAGGCTACTTTATGAACTACAAGTAGTTCCCCATATTGAAAAATGAAAGGTCACTGAGGTGACAAGGGCTTCTTGGTGCTTTGACCTCTCCTAACCTGGTATTTAATGACACCACAGCCAAGTGCTGGCTTCCACTCACATCACATCGCTAAAGAGCATCTTCCCCAAGCTCCCTTCTCCCGGCTGTCTCCTCTCAGGGTCTGAGACCAGGCAGCTTGTAGACTTTGATCTTCCTGCCCATCCCTACTTCAAACTTCCCCCCAAACTGGCCCCTCTGCTCCCAGAGGCAAATACAAACACACAGCCATCTTCCTGTGTCACTTTCTCATATAGAAGATAGCCAGGTCTACATGCTGTGTGCACCCTGCTTTTCTCCTGCAATAACACATTCTTGAGATTTCTCCATATCAGTATACCCAAAACGGTGCACATAGTAGTGGACTCAGCTGACTTTACTTACTAATCTCCTATGACTACACGATCTCTTTCCGCCTCTTTCAAGAGACTGAGCCCACCCCCTTATGCTGTCCCTCTGCCTTAGAGATCTCACCAAATATGCAGCTCAGATCTCAACGAAAGAGAGTCCAGTTAGACCGGCAGCTGCTGGAACTGGGCCACAACAGTAGCACCGAACCCGATGAGTGCTATTCCCAATGATCAGGTGGGAGCACAGGCTCATCTTCCTGGGTGGTACACTTCCGGTTTCCTGAATCACAAAAGTCTGGCCCCGGAACCCAAGTACTGTCGTTCACATCATAGGTGGGCTCACAAGAAACAAATGCAACCAGCTGGCAATCACTCAGATTGTTATTTTAAGTAACAGTTCACTTAGCCATTCAACAAATATGTAACGAGCACCTCCCACTCATGGAGAAATGTCCTGTGGGGCTGGCGGGGGGGAATCCTTGAGTAAAACTCCCTCGCCACTGAAGAGCTTAGGTGGAGGAAACATAAGACAATTGAAAGAAGATCTAATACACAATAAAAGGGTGCAAATAAGTAAATTATACAATCTGTTGAGATAAAATGGAAAAAAACAGAGCAAGGTAAGAGAGTGCTACCAGGAAGCGGATGGTTTAAATAGGATGGCCAGGGCAGGACACAGTGAGAAATCACTAGCAATAACTCATTTTTTTAGCAACTCTTCATTTTTTAAGATTTTTACTAGTACATGTTTATAGTACATAATGATTACATTCGTCTTGGGGAACTGGTACGGTACATAGCATTCTCTAATTCTTTTTACTTCTCCTTCCCGTCCTCAGCCTTCTGCCTCTTGGTCCTCTTCCCTTCTGCAAAAGATCAATCTCCCTGCTGCTTATGGTCTTATTGTTTTGCACTTTAATTGATTTAAATTTTTGGTTTCTCACATAAGAAAAATCATATGATATTTAAGCTTGTGTCTGATTTCACTTAACACAATGGTCTCAAGGTGCATCCATTGTCCTACAAATGACCCAAATTTATTCTTCTTCATAGCATAGTAGTCCTCCATTGTTTATCAATACTGTGGTTCCTTAGGCCCTTCATCTGCTGATGGCCATTTTCAAGATTTAGCTACTATGAATTGTGCTGCTATAAACATGGGCAGGCATGCATCACTGCAATAAGATGTCTTTAATGCTTTGGGGATGATACCTAGAAGAGAAATAGGTAGGTTGAGTGGAATTTCTAGTTTTAGTTTGTGGAGTGATCTCCATGCTGATTTTCATAGTAATTGTACTAGTTTACACTCCCAGCAACAATGCAGAAAGGTTCTTTTTCCCCAGAGCCTCACCAGCGTTTGTTATTATTTATTTCTTGATGATGGCTATTCCTTCTGAAATTAGATGGAATCTCAGTGTTGTTTTAATTTGCATCCCTCTAATGGCCTGAGATGTTGAGCATTTTTTTCATGTATTCATTGGCCATTTGTACTTATTCTGAGAAGTATCTATTTCAGTTGCCCATTTTTAATTGGGTCTTTTATTTTGGCGGTCTGTTTTGAGTTCTTTGTATGTTCTAGATATTAATTATCTGAGGAATAGCTGACTTATTTTTTTCTTATTCTGCAAGTTGTTTTCACTTGGTTGCTTGTTTCCTTTGCTGTATAGAAGCTTTTAAATTTTATATAACCACACTTGTTGTTTCTTGATGTTATTTCTTGTGCAACTGAGGTTCTATTCAGAAAGTTCTTGCCAATCCCTACATCTTCAAGAGTTTTACCTATTTTATGTTCCACAAAGTGTTTCTGTTTTAATATTTAGATTTTTGATCCACTTTGATTTTAATTTCATATCTAGTAAGAGATTATGGGTGTAGATTCAGTCTTCTACGTGTGGATAACCAGTTTTCCCACCACCATTTGTCAAAGAGGCTGTCTTTCCTCCAGCATATTTTTGGGATCCTCTCCCAAAGATCAAACAGCCGAATGTGCCTGGGTTTGTTTCCGCTTCCTCCATTCCACTCCATTGATTCACATGTCTATATTTTGCACCATACTGGTTTTATCATATGGGTTTGTAATACAACTTGACATCCAGGACTGTGGCACCTCCTGCTTTGCTCTTGTTGGCCGGGATTGCTTTTGCTCTTCTGGATCTCTCTGGTTCCACATGAATTTTAGGATTGTTTTCTCTAGTTCTGTGAAGAATGTTGTTAGTGTCTTGATTGGAATTGTATTAAATCTATATATCAGTTTTAGAAGTATGCTCATTTTGACAATAATGGTTCTGCCTATCCAGGAACAGGGAATATCTTTCCATTTTCTGATGTTCCCTTCAATCTCCTTTTTCAGAGGACTACAGTTTTTATTGTAGAGGTCTTTTACTTCCCTGGGTACTTAATTCCTAAGTATTTGTTGATTTTGTATCCTACTACACTATTGAATTTGGTCATTAATTCTAGGAGTCTTTTGGTGGAATTGTGGGGTCTTCTATGTAAAGAATCATGCTATCTTCAAATAATAATTTGAGTTCTTCTTTTCCTATACATATCCTTTTATTACTTTCTCTTGTCTGATTGGTCTTGCTAATGTTTCAAACAGAAGTGGCAGTAGTAGACAACCTTGTCCTGTTCCTGATTTAGATGAAAAGCTTTGAGTTTCCCCCATTTAATATAATGTTGGCGGGTAGGTTTGTCGTCAATGGCTTTTATCGAATTGAGAAAAGTTCCTTCCACTCCTATTTTCTTTGAGATTTTATCATACATGAATGTTGAATTTTGTCAAAGGCTTTCTCTGTGTCAAGTGAGATGATCATGTGACTTTTTCCTTGCTTCTGTTTATGTGATGAATTGCATTTATTGATCTGCATATGTTGAACCATTCTTCCATCCCTAGGATGAAGCTTACTTAGTCATGAAGTATGATCTTTTTTATGACTTTTTCCATTCTCTTTGCAATGTCTTGTTGAGAAATTTAAAAATATGGCACACTGCATGAATCTGCATGTCATCCTCTCACACAAGCCACGTTACTCTTCTCTGTTTCAATTTTAGCATATGTGCTGCCAAAGTGGGCACTCCTCTTTGTTTAAGTTGCCAAAACTTTAGTTGCTACCACTATTATGGCCATAACCTGTTATGATCCCAAATGTCAGTGTAATAATAAAGATGTGTCTCAGTATTGTGGTTCCCTAGACTTGTGTTATTTTAGAAACTGCTTGAAATGAGCAGAGAACTAGCTTAGGACTTAAAACCTTTTTTTGTGACCCAGAAGTATATGTTCTTGAAAGCTTTGGTGCAACGGGGTTTGAAGAGTGTTTCAAGTGGTCATAACCACCTGTCCGGATCCCATCTCACAGAAGAAATTCAGCCTAGAACTGCTACACATAATAGCCCCCTGATTAGGAATGACCAAGTGACACCACAAGTCAGGCGACATGACATTAACCTAGTGGACTGGACACTGCAAAGCTAGCATCCCACAGTTTTCCACTTTCCATGTTATCTTGCCATTCATGATTTCAGTACTATTATTTAGTTTCTATTTCTTCATGACTCTAATAATTCATCAGAAATCTCATGTGACTTAGACAAATCATTGCTGCCATGAGGTGAGCAATTTCCACTTGGCCACACAGGCCCAAAAGCCAACTGTGGAGTGAAACCATGAGCCAAAATGAACCTTTCCTCCTGTCAGTCATTTTTCTCAGGTATTTTGTCATAGTGATGGAACACACTTTCCTATACCTTTTGAATCTGTGCTCCCCTGTCTGCTGCCTCCCCAAACATCACTATCCATTTGGTCCTTCCAGACAGGCAGCCTAAATGAAGTACAAGCTGGGGAAAGCTGGGCTGCCGAGTTGCATCCTTCTCACCATGAGATGACCCTGAGTAATTTTTTCTCACCCTCAAGTCAGTTAGGTTGAAAGTCAGATTGCACTTCAGTTCCTTCTCTGTCAAATAATTGAGAAATTACATGCCAGGCCCTTGGGGATGCTGAGGATGCCAAGATGAATGATACTGGTCCTTCCTACAAGGGCTTTGTAGGGTCTTTAGGGAAGACAAGGGTCACAGTGCATTCAGTCGGGTCAGGGAAAGCTCTCTAGAAGAGGTCAGGCCTAAGCAGAATCCACTTGACAAAGCAAAGGCTGCGGTTGAGGAGAGGGAGAGTGGAGGAGGCAGGGAGAGAGGAGGAGAGCAGCCAGGTGAGGCCCCCAGGCCCAGCGCTGCAGGGCTCAGAGGCAGGGACTGCAAAGTGCTTCTGAGCTTCTCAGCCCTGACTTGGAGGCAGTGAGAAGCTGCAGTGGAGCTTTAAGCAAGGCGGTGGCGAGGCAAGGACTCCCCTGGTGCAGAGCTGAGAAACATCAGAATCCAGGCCTGGGGAGAAGCTGAGGGACTTGAAAATGGATAGAGGTGGGTGTGGAAAGGGGAGAGGGGCTCAAATCAAGGGAAGAGGGAGCACAAGTTGGAACAAATCAGAAGGCCTGGCTCTGAGCCTGGGCTCTCCAATCACTGGCCAGAGGACCCTGAGCCTCTACTAGTTTCTTAATCCCCACCTACTTCACAGGGTTGTTGGAGGATTAAATGGGATAACCTAGGAGCAATCAAAGTGTCCTTGTGTACACCACAGCACTGCAAGCCCAGGGCTGGGCTCACCAGGGGCTTCATTCAGATGACCCATGGGCACAGACCTTGACCTTGTGTCGCTTAAATTCTCTACTAAAACAGCCCTTGGTCAATCTGATCTCCTTTCCAGACCCAATTTCCTTCTCTATAAAACAAGAACCCTGAATTAGATCACCTCAGGGTCTCTACCTGGAAGTTCTATGGTTTTGTTGTCTTACCTTGTATCTAAATATCCACAGTTATACTTATTTGGTAAATGAAACAGTATCAAAGGAATATTCAACAACAGAAAACACAACAAAAAATTACATGGGTGACTGAGTATGAAAACCATGATGAAAATTTTCATGTTCTTCAAATGCCTTCAAAAGTCAGATTTCTATGATCTATTCAAACAGTAATAAAAACTCAAAGAGCTTCCACTCAAAGAAAATTATTCTTACATATAGTATCTATGGTTCTAAAAGTTTAAATTATCATTGGTCTATATATTTACCCAAGAGAGGTTAAAAGAAGTATCCAAATAAAGACCTGCAAAGGAATATTCATACCAGCTTTATTAGTAATAACCCCAAACTGGAAACAATCCAAATGTCCATCAACAGATGAATAAATAAACACATGTGGTATATTCGTAAAACAGAACACTACCGTGCAATGAGAAGGTCCAAACTTGAGATAAAAGCAACAATACCAGTAACCTCAAAATCATCACATTAAAAGAAAACCCACAAAACAGAAGAAAATATTTGCAAATCATATATTTGATGAGAGTCCAGTGCCTAGAGTTTATAAAGAACACTTAAAATTCCAGGACAAAAATAGAAACAACTCAATTTAAAAATTGATGATAGATTTGAATAGACATTTGTCTAAAACTGACACACAAAACCAGGCGTCATGGTGCATGCCTGGAATTCCAGCACGCTGGGAGGTTGAGGTAAAAGAGTCATGAGATCAAGCCCAGCCTGAGCAGCTTAGTGACTTAGAGAGACCCTGTCTCCAAATAAAAATATAGCAAGGACTGAGGACTGAGGGTATAATTCAGCATGAAAGCCCAGGGCTCAATCCTCAGTACTGCCCCTACAAACACGCACAATGTAAAATGGGACTACACACACACAGAAAGAAGCCCTGCACCTCTCATTCATGAAATACAAATGAAAACTACAAAAGGATATCATGTTATCCCCACTAGAATGGCCATACAAAAATAAAGAAAAATAATAAATGTTGGCAAAAATGTGGAGAAACTATTGCTTCCATTTGCTGCTGGAGGGAATGCAAAATGGCCCAGTGCTTTGGAAAGCAGTGAGGAGGTTCCTTAGTAAATTAAACATAGTTATCCTGTGACCCAGCAGTCCACTCCATGATACATAGTCCAATGAACTAAAAACAGATGTTCAAATAAAAACTAGGACATGAATATTCATGTCAGTCCTACCCACAAGTCAAATGTAGTAACAACCCCAAATGTTCATCAATGGATAAATAAACACTATCTATCCACACAGCAGATTAACCAGTAATAAAACTGAAGTACTGATACATAGCACATTGTGGATGAACCTTAAAGGCGTATTATTCCGCTTGCGTGCGATATCCAGAATAGGCAAATCCACAGGAACAGGAAGTAGATTAAGGGTTTCAGGGGCTGAGGAAAGGGAAGATGGGAAGTAACCGTTTAACGGGAAGCCGTTTCCTTTCTGGCTGTTTTGGAGGTAGACAGCGGTGATGGTCACATAACATCATGAATGTACTTGATGTCACTGAATTATACACTTTTAAAACAGCGATGGTGGGAACGCTGCTGCACTGGTGTGGGTGTGTCTGTCTTCCAAGGGAGAAGGTGCTGAAGCTTGGGGTTCAGTGCTGTGGCACGGCCTACTGGGGGAGGAGGGTTTAAGGGCCCAGGGGAAGCCATTTAGATCACTGGCAGTGCTGTTCTCAGAAGGGATTGATGCAGCTCTCTTGGGACCTTGGTCAGTTCTCCCAAGAACAAGTTATTAACTGAGGCCACAGAATACATTGGCCATCTTCTCCCTGAGCTGTTTTCTTTCACACTTCTCCACCATGTGATGCTGCTGCTGAGGGGCCAACCTGATAAGGCCTTTGATCTTGCCTTGCAGCTCCCAGAACTGAGAGCTAAATAAATCTTTTTTCTTTAGAAGGGACCCAGCCCCAAGTATTTTGTTATAGAAAAGAGAGAGAGAGAGAGAGAGAGAGAGAGAGAGAGAGAAAGCTCATACAGAAATGCTATATGTATTTTTTTAATTTTATTTTAAAGAGGATAAAATTAAACAGAACAAAACAGATCTGAAGAAAACAATGTTAGAGACACTGGTTTCAAAGCAATAGAACAAGAATATGAACTAGTTTTTGGGGTTTTTATTTTGTTTTGGTTTGGTTTTGGGTTTTTTGGTTACTAGGAGATTGAACTCATGACCTAGTGCTTGCCAGGCAGGGACTTACGCCACTGAGCTAAATCTCCAGCCCCTGTGCTTTATGTATTTTGTCAAAATTTTAAAAAATATTTCCAAAGAAAATCATCATGTTGAATAAAAGAAGCTAGACCAAAAAAGTGCATACTTTGATTCCACCTATATAAAAATCCTAGAAAATGTAACTAAATCTTTAATAATAGAAAGCAGATCACTGATTGCCTGAAGGGAAGGGGTTAAGGGGACTAGGTGAGGATGAATTATAAAAAGCATGAAGCAATTTTTGAGGATTTTTATTATTATTTCAATTAGTTGATAGTTTGATGCATGTCAGAAACTTGTGCAGGGCCCAGGGACACAGCACAGGGGCACAGCACCTGCCTGGCAAGTGTGAGGCCCTGAGTTTGATTACTGCTATCAAAAAATAAATTAATTACAATTAAAAATAATAATAATAAATTTTGTGCTGCTTGGTGCACTTCCGCTATATCTCTGTAAAACTGAAAAAAGCAAAAATTAAACAAAACAAAAAAAGCTTTCTAAATTACCATTGCCCCTCTGAACCAAGAATAGTTGAATTTCCATCTGAAACACACCAAGGAACTCAGCGTTTCAATGAGCATCACTGTAAACCCTTTTACAGGTCAAAAGCAAACTGTCTTTTCCTGACTTATTGATTCAGTTCAGTCTGGTTTTTACTTACAGCCAAAGAATACCTGTAACAATGTCTGTAGAGACAGCTCAAGAAGCCTGTCTGGCTGAGACAACCACACTCAGCGTGGCAGCTTTCAAGTCAGGAATTCCTTTTGCTATTAATAGGAACCTGAAATGCTTCAATCATTGCTGAATCCTGCTTTTCTGAATCGGTTCAAAAATGGGCTAGTAGACCTTGGCAGACACTCACTTTGCAAATCAAACTATCATATCTGTTATTATTTTAGCACATGCTGAGAGCATTATAAATGTTTATATACCCTCTGTGAGCATCAAATTCAGGTATTGCCTAACATGCATAGCAAGCAAGTGAATCAAATGCCAGGCTCAGGTTTGCTCATGGAATGTAAATTGGCATATGGATTTCACTTTACATCGCAAGGCAGGCTGAATGCTAGAAAAAGGGGGGAAAAAGGCACAAAACAATATTTTTAATTGGATCGCTTCGCTTGTCTCATTGAACTTGACTTTCAAATTTACTTCAGTCACTTTTTGGTACAATATTTTCTTTGTAAGTGGAAAATTATTTTAAGGAAAAAGACATTTACATAAAGAGGATAGGATCACTTAAATTTGCACTAACCTTTTTCTGTTCTCAGTGCCACTCATCAGTTCTTTGGAAAATGCTGTTTACTTAGAGTTTCTGAGTCCTTGGAAAGTTGTGACTTAGTTTCCTCATGGTAAAATGGAACAATAATAGCTCTTATATGGCAAGATGATTGTCAGATTAAGTCATTAAGCAGATTAAACATACATAAAAGGATTCGCATAGGAACCACACACAGGGAGCACTGAGGAAAGATTAGTCGCTCTTCACCTATGTTCGTTGCTCCCTTTTACAGGTCAGAACACTGAACCCAGGGCCAGCGGTGTCGATACTGAATCTAGAATGCAGAACATACCTGCTCCTCCTCTTCTCCCTCTTCAACATCACTCTCTCCACTCACACATATTTGGTGTATGAAAATAAGAGTCCTAAATGGGAACAGGCAAAAATAGATATGAAACTTAAATCTAAAATGTGCAAACAGGCTGGGTGTGGTAGCACACATGCCTATAATCCCTGCACTCGGGAGACTGAGGCAGGAAGATTGCTGTGAGTTTGAGGCCAGCCTGAGCTATATAGTGAGTTCAAGATCAGCCTAAAACTGTATCTTGAGACTCTGTATCAAAATAAAGAAGAAAGAGAGAGAAAGAGAGAGAGAGAAAGAGAGAGACAGACTGGTAGTGACTGAGCAGATCCCAGAGTCACCTGGTTAAGGCAAGACACTAGTCATTTTTATTCTACTTCAGGTAGTGACTTTTTAAAAAGGAAATAAAAGGTATCGGCAAAGAGCCTACATAGCTTTAACAAGATGCCTAAAAAAGTCCCCTAAGCTCATAAAAATTCACATCAGCATCCACTTACCATATTAGCACTGAAAAGGGTTTATATTTGCCATGCATGGCCATTCTAAAGCTCTGCAGCCTCAGCAGAAGGCTGCTTCTAGCACTGAAGGGGGAAGTAGCTGGCCCATCAGTCAAGTCCCGTTGAGTCAGAACTAGTAAAATCCAGAGGCTCGGGAAAATGCTTGTGGGCTAGAAGAATGCAAACGTAATTGCAAGCCTGTTTGATCTAAAGTTTTAAGTCCAAACTCACCCACTCTAAAGTGATATTTATCTTTTTAGTTCCGCATATTTTATTGAAAGCTTTTACTAATTTGGTCCAGTTAAAAGATAAAAGCACTCAATGAAAATCTACTTGTAGGCAGGATATTCAGGGAGCCTCACTGTATCACCCCACAGAACATTCACAAAGAGAAAGCTGTCCCTCCATGTGAAAAGATCTGGCACTCCCCCTGTTAACCAAGGGTCAAGCTTAATTGGACACACATCAGCCAGAGTGTAGCTGCCACAACGCTCACCCTGACCCTGGCCACCAGGGAACAACAGATGTCTGCAGGACAGTTCATCCTACAGAGCAATCAGCCGGGAATCTCTGACCATGGACAGAAGGAGGTAGGGACACTTGGTAGATGAAAACCAAGGGACCCCATAAACCAGGGGGTTTAAAATCCAGCTATCATGAGACTTTTATTTTTCTGACAACTAAAGAAAGTTTAAAATCTAGTGTTTATTAGAAAAAATATTCAATCTAGTGTTTATTAGAAAAAATATTATATCTATCTTTTAGATATAATAACATGGTTATACAACTTCCAAATAGTTCAGGGGAAAGACAGAGACAGAAAAAAGAGCACAGAAAAAGAGACAGAGACAAAACACAGTGCATAGAAGACCAAGCAAGAGCACAAATGTACCCCCCCAAAAACAAAGCCAATGTCAATACCGTCAAAATTATGTTATCTTTGGGTGAAACAAATTTGAAAAAGAGTAAATGAAAGTTGCAGTCACAGAAATAATAGTGGGTACTTCTCCCATGGGCATGGGAGTGAGAAGTAAAATGTGTCTGTGTTACTTCCTTTTTAAGTAAAAATATCAGCTATGATTTTATCCTGTAAAAGTTTCACCTTCACCGCATAGCTTGAAGGTTAGCAAGAGCATGCTGGATGCAGGGATGAGGTTTATGAAGAATCTGGACTATCCTAACCTTGAACCTTGGTGAGCAGAGCAGAAAATGTGACGCCCAGCTTCTGTTTGGCAGGAGGACAAAGCAAGAGATGCCCTGGAGAGACCCTGCGGCTGAAAAGTCCCACTGGCCGGCAGGACAGGGAGCCAGTACGTACAACAGCGCCAGCGAGCCTTTCCCAATTGCTTAGGGGACTGAGCCTTTAGAGCCCTAGATAAATGGCTCGTTTACAAATGGCCTTCAATCCTCACTCCCCCATAGCCAGCGAGCAAAAGATGAAGAACTGGGACTTCTCATCCCAGCCTGACCACATCACGGTGCGTCCCGACCTTCATTTGCCCCACCTGAAAACCGAGAGGGCAGCTACAATAGCTCTCAGATGCTCTCACGGGCTAAAGCACAGCTCCATCCTGGTGTGCAATCCCAATGTGAAGGAGTGCCATCTTTGATTGTGAAAAATGGAAGGTTTTTATTATTTTCTCTGATTGCAGTAAAACATACTCCCTGAAAAAATAAACAAACCACCATAATTTGCAGCATCCAGAGTCAGAACCACTGTTAGCATCTTTATGCTTGTTCTTTAGATATTTCTCCAGGATAGAAGGCACACACACACACACACGTATGCACCCACACACCACACATGATCTTAAGTATTTTTTAAACATAAACATGAAATCCTTGCATATATGTGTTTGCCGTATTTTTAGTCAGTAATATTATACTGTCCTTATTTTACACCAGTGAATGCAAAATAACAGCATCCTTCTAACAGCTGAATGGTACATGATGCTACAAGAGTATATGATTTATTTCTCCAACTGAGAAATAGGTGGTTTCTAATATTTTATTCTAAGAGACAATGTTACAATAAATATCCCTCCATTCACTCTCATTCATACACCTAACTCAAAGCATACATCGAGATTTAATCACACAACTCATCTCCCTTTTTATGCAAAATTTCAAACATATCTTTTCAAATATCAAAGCTCCTCCACAATTCCACCCTGCCAGCCCCAAGGGACACTCCTCTGCCCGGAGGTACCAGGTCCTTCACTCTGCAGGGAACACACAAAACCCGAGGCCCAGCTTTGGGACAATCAAGACCTTGGCAGAATGGAGAGGAATTTGAAGGGCAGTGAGCTCTGAGCAGGTCTCTGCAGCCCATGCAGCCAACCGACCGCATACACTGTAAGACGCTATGTAAGACCAGGCTCCGCCACATCCCTGGCAGATGTCTCCGGGTCCTGCATTTATGATTTCTGCCTCTACGCACATCCTGCCTGCTTCTGTGTAAAATATGCAATTTGAACACACAAAAAATATTATTTTGAACACACGAAAATGATCAGTCTCCTAAACTGAAAGCTGTACTCTTTTTTGCAAATTCAAGGATTTTACTGTAGCACCCAAAAATAATTAACATCGCTAAATAATTTCTTTTGGAATTCCCCAAAATTTTACAGATTAAACAGTAATTGAAAACTTGTGCCTTCTGACATCAGAATCTACTCTTTTGACTTAAAATCTTGTCCCTTATCCAGGTTTTCTGTGTAAATGCTGCAGAAAGTGTTTAATTCTCTATTTGTGGTGCTTGTTGTCACAGGTGATCAGTCTCACAAACACGTACCTACACTTCCAGCTAAAATCTAACTGAGGAGGGCAGGAAGGGGTACAGTTGCTCAGATGAGTCCTGGAGACTCACTTAACTTGAGTTCTGGACAGATCTGTCATCAATCATTTTCAGTCTCTGGGGAGGCTGGATTAGGAAGGTTAATCGCCTAGTTCAAGACACCTAACTGAAAATACGGGTTTTTTTGACCCCCTGTCAAAAATGCAACCATTAACTTAGAGCAAAGACATTTCTTTTAGATTTACCCATCAGACAGGTCTTTAATTGAGTCTGATGGGTAAATCTAAAACAAAACCTGTGTAAACATAAACATGAAATCCTTGTTTATGTTTGATTGTGAAAAATGGAAGGTTTTTATTATTTTCTCTGATTGCAGTAAAACATACTCCCTGAAAAAATAAACAAACCACCTTTAAATAGGTCTTTAATTGAGTCTGAACTCAAACTGAAAAAAGAAACAGTGAAATTAATGCATGTTTACAACAGATAGTACCTCGTCCACCGCTGACACTGGCAATCAGATTTAAGGGTGGCTGTAAGGGAATTTAAAAACATATCTGGGGAAAGAATCTCAGAGAAGTTGCAAAACTGAAAAGTCTTTAAAATGTCCAGACGGCCTGCAGTGGGGTTTTCCGGGTGGGAACCAGAGTGGAAAGCCACTGAGAGCTGGTAGGTCATTAAGTGTGATCGAGAGAAAGCAGGTGCAAAAGGAGAGGCAGAAGCAAATGGCCTCGGTGAATCTTTAAAGCAAATACATTAAAGACAGAAAAAGTAGCGTGAAAACTATCTTGACAGGGTGATAGCCGGCCCCTAAACACATGCTTGACCCCCAGCCTTTTGTTTCTGAACACATGGAAAGATTTATTTTGCAAACTGAGCTACAGGTTATTAACACATCTTTGTGCAACTGGCCTCTTTGTGTCCATAAAGTACCTTAGCATCAATATCCGCCATCTCCCCTACCGGTCTGCTGTCAGCAAGTTGGAAAAGTTGCCTTGTAAACCACTAGGGGACTTACTTATCTCAGAAAATCCAGCAGGAGATGTAGGAAAGAGGGGATCAATTAACTTGACTGTAACTTCTGCTGCTTTGAAGACTTTCTCCCGTTAGATGGTTATTTGCAACATACTTGAAACACAGAACAAAATATTGGGGGGATGGGGTCCTTCCCTTCCAATGCGGCCTCCGCAAACAGCTGGCGATGACTTGCCCCCAAACTTATTATGTCAAAGACTAAACCTTGTATAACCCCCCGGTTGGATGAAATTTAAACAGCGACCACCCATTGAGCAGTAAAACTATCAGCCCACCATGGTGTTGGAAACCAAATTCCTGATTCAGGATTTCTTCCTCTACTCACAGGTGGGAACAAGCAGCGTGAGGCATGCCGGCTAACGTACACATTAGCATTACCGAGACCCAGCCAGGTTTGCCAACCAGAAATGGAACTGCCACGTGTTCTGTTCTGCAAACTGCTAATTACTGGCTTTGCTCTAATTCTGGGCTATGGATCACTTTACTTTCTGCAAAACTTTTCAACAGTCTATTCTAAACCCAGCTACTGGTCTGTTACACCACTGTGGATGGTGTAACAGCAACTTTCCCTGTTAAAATATTCAAAATAATAGCAATTAGATCATTGCTGGGGCAGGAAACACAAATGGGGCAAAGTGGCATTTTGTAACAGAGGAAACTCCTTCAAGCTTTCAGGAGGCAAGGGAACCAGGGCTGAAAGAAGAGGGAGGGGGAATCCCGCTTCAAAATTCCTTTTGGGAGTTTCAATTCCTCTGTCTCATGCTTTGACCGTTCTTAATTTTCATGTTTAGTTCAGCCTATTTTAATTTGTAAGCCTTGGTTAGAACTCAGTTCCCAACACTTTGTGTATTTTTGTTTATGGAAGCTGTAGATCAAGCTATACCAGTCTGTTTACCTGGATTGGCTGTGTGGGCAGTGGAGCAATATTAGTTTAAACTGGACTCAAGAACCTATGCCGCAAGGAAAATAAAGCAGGGGCAGAAACTGGATATAACACAGGATCATTTCACTCTGAGTCAATCCGGTTGGGGTTTTTCCTCCCTAATGACTATTAGGACAGGCAAAGAGACCTTGCAGATGAGAGTTCACCTTCCAAATGGTAGAGTTAGGCTTTTTAAGTGATCAATTTAAATGATAAAATGCTAAGGAGCTATAAGATAAGCAGCATAAAAATAAAAGTAATGACCAAATGTTTCTTCTTTTTTCCTTTACGGCACTGGCGTTACAACCTCTCTGTGCACCATATGTAGTCGCTTGCTGTGACTAATGGGAATAATGTACTACATTTCATAACCCTGATCTCTTGGGCCATTTGAGAAAACTCATAACTACATGGTTATATGTACTACCTAAAAACACTTGTTATAACAAAACTCCCCACCAAAATTTTCTTTTCAAAAAGCACCTTTGAAAGACTTTCTAGAGAAGCAGAGAAACGCTTCAGAATATTAAGGCCATAAGGCCGCCTCCTCTCCTTCTGTTTGAGTAAATGCTTAACCCTCTCTGATGTTTTTTCTGCTGAAGGTTTAGCTTGCATGCAGTATAAGGCACTGCTTAAAATTTTCAAAATTTCATCTACAAGTGTATGCCAATTTCTCCTAAAAACCAGGCTAAAACTGATATAAGAACTGGCTCTGACATTAGAAAGTCCACCCTCTTTCCAGAAAAGGACCAAATATGTGTGTGAGACAATGTCCCCTTTTAGAAAATTCCTATTTCCTCCCCCGATCCTGGATACAATTGTCAGCATGCACATCAAAGTGGGTGGACACCACATACAATTAGCCTGTAGATCATACCCTAATGGTTAAACGGAGATCCCGCCAAATGCAGAATGTCTGTGAAATTATCTACTCTGTTAACTATTCGTGACATTTTCTATTCTGAGTCAGGGGAATTCTTACTCCTCAGAGAGAGCTGTAGCTCTAATGTCATGTAGAAGACTATAAACTAGAAATCAAAACTGGATATATGTCCTTAGAAACCACCAACAATTCCATGCAGGTGACACTGGCTACAAATGCTAAACCAAAATTTCTTTTATTTTTATAATTGGTTTTGTCTGGTCATAAAAATCATCTGAAAAAGAAAAAATAAGTTATGTATCCTCAAATATGCAACCTGATGGCATGCATGGGTCAGGAATATCTTGCTACAAACCAAATAATTTAGGAAAATCACCAGGTAATTCGTTTCATAAAAGCTGTGTGTATTGGGTTAATTTTCACCATGATTAGTGATACACTTTGTAGTCCCATCTGATGGGCTGAGTTCAATATTTCACACAGAATCAAGTCGCTGTTTCACTCTCGGGAGTTTTAAAATTTGTAATCTAAAGTTTGATTGTCTGATGTTCATTAAGGTTAATAAAAAATATCTTACAAATTAAGGGTTAAGTGTGATTTTCAAAGCACATAATTAAAATTTTGGAAGTAAAATATGAATGTATGAGGAGATAAACACTTATAAGGCATTCATTAACAAACAGCAATGTTTTGCTCTTCTGTTTGTATGGGAAAATTCATACACACATACACACACACACACACACACACACATTGCTGCATTTAAACAAAAATATCACAAGATATTTGTTATATGTGTCTACAACCTGGTTGATAGTCTATAGATAATACTTATATTACAGGGGTCAAGGGTATACAAGGGCAGAAATAGCATGAATAGTTCTTAACTGAAGCTAAGAATATAATGATAAGAAAACTATTCCTGATTAGAACAAAAGTACTCCACAGAAACTAACTTTAGATACGGCCTTTTTAAGGATTGAGACTTCCAACACACAGAGCAGTTTCACTGTTCACCACCACAGCTCAGTGTTAGCTGCTTAAATACGCTACACTGCTGTTCTCTTATGACCAAACTGAATGCGTGTGAACAGAAAGCTGTTTTTATTGCAATCGTGAGAGGTTTTGCAAAAGTAACTGATTTCACCTAAAGCCATTATAATAAATTCAGTAACAACAGACCTTAAGGAGTGAAGTCTTAGAATCCTTCAGCACTATGCAACATGAAGATTGCTATGTCCATAACTTTGAAAGAGATCAGAAATTTCCCTCTTATCAATTACATAATAACCTCATTGAAATAACTAGAAAAATTAGGGGTCTCCTAAGAATATCTAATATGTGTTTCACAGGAAGAAAATTTCACGCAAAAACTGAGTTCACGAAAGTCTCCAAATGCCAAGGTGGATGTTCATACTGCAGCCGAGGGCAGGCTTCCCGCTATTTTTCCTTGAAGATGGCTGGTGCAAACAGCACCTCCTAACTACATAAAAATGGTCGCTCAGATTAAATTATGCAAACGTAGTTTCAAAATAGCCTGCTCAAGTTACAGCGCATTAAAGATGGACCTGCACAGAGCTTGCCATATTGCACATGGTTCCAGCGGAATATCAGTGGGGGCGGAGGGGAGTGCAAACCCCGAATCATACTTATAAAGACTCTGAAACTTAAGTGCCTGAACATCAAATCCCATGGGCACATTTACAGCCTTGGACCAGGTCCTTGAACACTGGATCTGTCACCAATGCAAAACAAGACAGAGCCATAAGGTGTGTCTGCACTGCAAGCAGAAGGGGCCATCTTTGAAAAGCTTGGTCCAGTCTTTTTAGAATGAGATATCCCAGATATGGAAGTTTCAAAATGGGGGTGGGGAGTAAATTTACAGCATAATTTATTAAGTATATGAAGTAATTAAAATATATCTTAAATAATCCATTTCCACAAAATGGCACTTATTTCTACCTGGCAACTCTTCATAATCAAACTAGTCTACAAAGATTTTTTCTGTGAACATAAAGTTTTTACTTTACTTCACTCAAAAATAAATGATAGAAAAATGCTGTGATTCTGATAGCAAAGTAACGTTGATAAGCTTAATATGCAGTTTAATTTCAAGGTATAAAATGCAGATTCAGTGAAAAACACATCAGATGTCTGAATTAACAGAGATCGAAGTGGCTTTTCTAGTAAGTAATCTCTATATTTTAAATAGTTTTGTTTCTGTTCATTACTATTTGTGTTAAACATTAAAGAGAAAATTTAAATAATGAGTTATATAAACTGTCATTCCCACTTAGCCTAATCGGAAATAATTTGCAAAACAGAAAAAAACCAATATGAAATATTGCATTTTCAGTCAGAAACTGTTAATAGTTGAAAGTTTTATACAGTATGAATTTTTTAAAAATAAAGGGATCTTTAATATTTCACCAGTCAATAAATAGGGAACCATTTTGTTCTGAAACATGAAACCAGCGTTATTGGCGTCAAATTTGAATTTTCCCTTTCTATTATCTAAGTTTATAAAACCGTACTGAACCACTATTTATTTCCACGTACATAATGCGGCTGATGATTTCTCTTACGACATTTTAATAAGTTTACATAACCTCACAGCTAGATCTCGCTGTACTTAAGTGAATACTTTCTAGTTTCCGTTAGTTTCGCTGAAAAGCTCATCATGTACTTTCCTCCCTACATTTCTTACACTAATATTGCGGACTTTGTCACAAGCTGATCAAACCACTGGAAGAATAAAGGGCCTCCAAATAAATCAACACGTTAGGCCTCAAACTGTCAAAAAAAAAAAAACCCACAAATTAAAGGAACGAAGAAAACAAACATCACTGTTTTGCTTTTCTTTCCTCTGCGTGGGTGGGAGGCGCCTCTGCGGCCCACCGGCCGCCCACCCTACTCACGCTTTGAGAGAAGTCACCACCCTAGATGCACCTTCAGCAGAACCGCGAAATGGTGACATCAGTGAGAAGGGCTTGCGCCGCTCAGACCTCTAGGCAAGGGCCTCCTTGAAAAGTGTCTACGGAAGGGCAAAGCCAAACACGCTGTGTCCCAGCCCTCGCTTCCCTTTTCACCCCCCAGTTGCTGGTCGACTCCAGCGCACTTTTCAGGGTGCTGAGCTTCGCGGTGTCTTTCACTTAAGCGCCCTCAGGCTCGTGCGCACTCAGGCTGGGCTCCCCATACATTCTGGGGACCAGAAAGATGAAAAAGGCTCCCTGGGCCATTTTACCCCACATCTGAGCTACTGTAGGTCAAAATAGCCAAGTAACACCCCTAACGAGAAAAGGGAGGGGATAAGGAAAGACAAATTAATCCGCCCAAATAACGGGGCCCTTCTCCCCAGCCTCGCCAACAAACAGCCAGAGCGGCACCGCCTGCCCGGGAGAGGACAGGGAACTTCAAACGCACGGGGCCGCGCAAGCTCAGCTGGACAGAGACGGAGCCACCAAGGGGGCGCCCGGGGCGTGTCCCGCGCCCTCCTTACTTGTGGATGATCTGGGTTAGGCCGCCTTGGGGGGGCGGCGGGGGGGGCGGCGGCTGCACCCCTCGCGGGCCGGGGGGCGCCGGGGCGCCGGGCGCGACGCAGGCATCTGTGTCGGGCTGCTCGGGACCGCTGGGGTCCGCGTCCTGGCTCATGGCTGCGGCCAGCACCATGCGGGGCGAGGCCGTCCCGGGGCACCGGCGCTCACTGGCCGGGGTCCCCGCGCCGAGTCCCCTCGTCCTTCTCGTTGGCGTGGGGAGGAGACGCGAGGGGCGGGGAGGAGACAGGGCCGGCGGCGCCGCCTCCTCCGCCTCCTGCTCGGCGGGCCCGGGCGGGGCACAGGGGGCGCGCTCGGCGTCCCGGGGCTGCCGGGCGCGGGGCTGACCGGGGGAGCTCGGCGTCCCGGGGCTGCCGGGCGCGGGGGTGACCGGGGGAGCTCGGCGTCCCGGGGCTGATGGGCGCGGGGCTGACCGGGGGAGCTCGGCGTCCCGGGGCTGATGGGCGCGGGGGTGGCCGGGGCAGCTCAGCGCGGCCGCTCCGGGCGCGGGAGCCAGAGGAAACGCGGCGCGCGCCACCCCGCTGTCCCCTCCAGGTCCGGAGCGGCGCCCGGCGCGAGGCACACGGCGTGAGAAGGCGACTCGCGCGCCGGTCCGCGGCCCCCACGGCGCTAGCGCTTCTGCGGGATGCGGGGCGCTCCCGCCGTCCCCGGGGACTGCGCTGCCGGGCGCGTCTCCCGCCCGGCCCCACGGAATGAGCGCGTCCAGGGTGCCCGCGCCCATCGCCAGGGCAAAGCGCTCTGGCCTTGGCACCATCCCGCCGCAGGAGCCCAGCCGGCACCGCTTTTATTTGGGGGACCCTCCCCAGGGTCCGTGGGACTTGTGTCCTCCCCTCTTAGATCAGCAGATCCGAGGTTTCTCCAATTGCCAGCTGCGGCCACTTTTTTCAGGGGGTCCCCAGAAGCAGCAGGTGGGACCGCCGTGGGTTTCTGGCTTCTTATTATCACTGAAATGACTTCGCGTCGGCAGACAAAATCAAGCATACGTTCTGTTCTTAGTATTTACTGGCAAAATATCCGTGGAAAAATTAACGGTGGGAAAGGATTCGCCAACCTCGTGCGTCCACCATCACTGCCCTGAGGCTCTTAACTGCCCTGTAAGATCGCGCCAATCCACCTGCGTGCCCGTGTCCACGGCGGTGGTGGCGGCGATCGCGAGCAGCCTTATGTCCAGGAGCCACTCTGCAGGTCCGGCTCAATGTCTGCGCGGGTTCGGGTTTAAGGAAGAACCTGACAGCAGAACCGTGGAGGAACTGGGCAAAGACCAGGCGAAGCGGCTGCCCGGTAGCCCTTCACCGCTGTCGGCCTCCCAGGAGGTCTAGATCTCGCGGACTGGAGGCCGGAGAAGCGCAGGCAAGCGGTGCCTTGGGCGCCTTGGGAAGCCAGAGCCCAAGCCAGGCTGCCTCGCGGCCTAAGAGGAGCTTGCTGCAGGTCCCCAGGCCCCACAGAGGAAAATTCTGGAGAGGGGTGCTGTAAGAAGACCAGACAACCGGAGGATTCCCTGAAAGATGCTCGCTTCTCTCTCCAGACTCATTTTCCTGCCAATCTCCGGAAACTGCGGGTGTCTCCCTAGATTCCGGCCACCTTCCCCAGGGGGGCCTGAGCCGTGCTGTTTCTCTCCTTTTTTTTCCTCTTGCCTTTTTGTGCTTCCCTCGCTTCCTCCTCTGACAAATAAGATTTTACTATAAAGCCCTGTATTCATAAAGATCAGATCACCACAGTGCCCAGAATTGAGTCTTATCCAAAAATACTCAGGTAAACAGAGACGGATGCCCGCCCGCCCTCACTCACAGGTGAGGAGGCGCTAGTGTGATTTATCCCCGGCCCTGTGGCTACCACGAGGCGTGTCAGATTCTCTCAGTGTTTGGCTCATCCGTTTGCCTTTATTTCTATGACTACATTTTTTATTGTGATGGTCATAAAACCTAGTCTTCTACCCCAATCCTCATCCGCAGATTTCTTTGGTGGATGGAAATTAACTAAAATTAACACTGCAACTCTCCCAGAAGTTAAAATTAAATATTTTCAAATATCTGCCCTGAAATTTCCTTCTGAGAATCTCCCGAAAACCTCTGAGGAAAGGGTTTTCAAGTTACAGAGGCGGACCTGTTTAGGGGGCCATATTGCAACTTCCTGCAAGAGGGACAGTCCCTCTGGTGTCAGTTACCAAATGCTGTGAGAACTGGGAGAGATGAGGCACTGGCTCCTATAGATTAGAGATAATGTGTCTTTTTTTTTTTTTTCCAGTACCAGGGATCGAACTCACGACCTTGCACTTGAGAGGCAGGCACTTATGCCTGCTGAGCTATTTCCCTGGCCCCTGAGATAATGTGTCTTGTAGGAGATATTCAATGTGGCAGGTACTACACGGAGGACTTTTTATAATCCAATCTCAAAAGCAATGTACTCGCATATGTGAGCAAATAAGAAACTGGGCATGTCTGGATATTCATTGGGCTTTTCTGCCATCATTTCTGTAAGTTTAAAATTTTCAATATAAGAAAAAAAGTGACAATTCACAAGACATTTTTCAGAAACCCTATTCCCATGATTATGGCTTAATCTGTGCAATCTAAGTGTTCTGTAATTACTGACGTTTAAATTGGACCACATTCAAAGGGAAAGTCACAGCACTGCAGTGAAAATCTGGAATTAGTACATGCTCTGTCTCAGATGCCCCCAAAATATTCTCCAAGATGATAACTGAACGAATTTCCATGTGACAAACATCTAGTGCATTAACCAGTTTCAGTGGGGAAAAATTTTAATTTACCTCCTCCCACTTTTTTTTAGGGGTAATGAAAAAGCGAAGAACCTCAGCTGAGGTGGTCACCTTTCTTTGTGTGTGTGGGTATGGGAACTGAACTCAGGACCTCTCACATGCCAGGCAGGTTCTGTGCCACTGAGCTACATCCTCAGCTCCATGGCCCCTGTGTTTGACTGTCCCTCACAGTGATCAAAGCGAGAAAAAGGCTGAGTCAACCACTTCACAAATGGGGAATGTGACTGCAAGGTGAGAGAGCTGGACACATCTCTTTGTTCCACTCTGCAGAAACATCCGGATCCTCCTGGACCTACAAATAAACCGCAGTCAGGCGGAGAGGCTATTATTGTTTATTAGTGCACTCGGCATTTAACAAGAGTCAGCTGTGAGGTGCTTTCAACCACTGTCCTCATACTCAGAGGCCCCATGAGATAACTGCTGTTATCTGCTGTATAATTGAGGCGGCTGAGTCTCAGCTGTAAGAACTTGCTCGGAGTCACCCTGCTTTTAAGGGACAGAAGGACCACAGATAGCTCAGTCTGTCCCTGGAGCTTACCCCCTCACACCCCTACACTGATCCAATAACAGAAGTGGGACTGAGACCTCGCCCGTCTTCCAGTATAAAATGTCACCTGCATTGTGATTCAGCTCTGCCACGCATAGCCAGTAACATAGCAGGAGGTATCAAATTAACAGAGCAACAAGAAAATTTCAAGAAATGAAACAACTTGGCAGGAAGT
The DNA here is from genome assembly GCA_004027455.1 of Hydrochoerus hydrochaeris. Lineage (NCBI taxonomy): Eukaryota > Metazoa > Chordata > Mammalia > Rodentia > Hydrochaeridae > Hydrochoerus > Hydrochoerus hydrochaeris. The sequence goes on from PVLA01000244.1 coordinate 297,201, forward strand.
GGCAGCGAGGAGCAGGAAACAGAATCCACATCTCTGTCATTCTAGGGTCATTCTTAAATGTTCCAGGACTCTGACCCTCTGACTTGTTTCACATCACTTGTTTCACTGAGTTCTACCCTCTGGTCCTAAGTTTTCTCATGCCTCATTTTATTAATATCACCACTTTGCAGACCAAGGGCACCGAATAACCTGCTGACATCTCTGGGACCCTAAACAGCAGGACAGAGGTTTGGGCCCCAATCTGCATCACTGTAACCCCCTGGCCTTTTATCAAAGGGGAGAAAGGTCCTTCCAAGGTGACTGTGAGCATTCCTGGCTGCTGATAAAATCGTTTAAGCTGTAGTCTATTCCATTATCTGCACTAGTTTTTTAATGTAACAGTTTAGTAAGGTTTAAGGGTACCCAGAGCTAGTGAAACTCAACAGACATTCTTCCGTACTGATGATCGTCAGTGGCTATATGGTAAATTAACTAGTGAGCAACTTGTAACTCCCAGCTGAACTCAATCAGCGTGGCGCTCGGTATGGAAGGCTCACCTGAGGATCATTGGCCACAACATAAAAAGAACTGGCAGGGAAGAAGCTGTGCTGTTGGTTCTCCTGGAGAAGCTTGCGGCGCTGGCTTTCCTGATATGAACTCGGCTGTTCTCATGGGAGGAGCTTGGGACCTCGCTGTTGCTGAGAGTGGCTGTGGATCTTCTCATGGCAGCACTGTCTTTATCTTAAGTGTTGCTTCCTGGCTCTAGTGTAGATCCCTCAGCCTGCTGGCACAGATCCTTCGTTCTGCTGGCACAGACTTTCTAGCTTCCACCACTGACCTGTGGGCCTCCCCGGTGCGGATCCTTGATACCGACTTGCTTAAGACATCGTCATGGGCTCTAAGCCTCCAGTTGACCCGTGGAGGACAGTGCCACAGGCTCTAGGTCTTCAACTAGACTCATGCAGGACATTGATGTGGGATCCAGGCCCTCAGCTGGATTCTTTGGTCCTTAGTGTATGGACAGATCTCTTGTGCTCTTCTGCATTTGACTCTTTGGGAGAATATTATAAAATAATCCTATAAATTAGGTGTCCTCTATTAAATCTATTCCCTTGTATACCTTAACTACAACAGGCTACAAGCTCTTTGGAAGTGAATTGGAATTGTCCATTAAAATTGTAATGAGGGAAATGGACTCAGCAGTCGCCCTTCTAGGAATTTGTAGCACTCATCAAAGCTGTGTGTACAGGACAGTTGATCGTGGCATTGTTCCTAACAGCAAAAACTAGTAATAACCAGAGTGCTGAACACCAGGAAACTGCTTCCATGAAGATAATTCCTACATGCAAAGGAACACAATGCGGCCCTAAGAGGGAGGAGGCAGATCTCTCTGCACTGCGACAGAAAGATTTCCCCGGCATGTCATTAAGGGATAAATGCAAGTTCCTTAACAGCATTGCAGCATGACTGAATCTGTGTAAAACCTGATAGTGTAGGACACTTCTGGAAAAAATATGTAAGTAATTAGTTGTTAGCATTAAGTACCTCTGCAAATTGAGATAGAGCTAAGTACCTCTGCAAATTGAGATAGAGCAAGAAACTTCCTTTTATATTTGAATAATTGAAACAATTGAACTATTAAAATACATATGGCTAGATTGTTTTTACTATGAACATTGTATTTGTTAACTAATGACCACAACATGTAGTTTGCTTTTTAACTAGTAAGCATGAACAACACTTAATACATTAATGAGACATTCATTATTAAAGCAAAAATTCATCTGAAAGAATAAAGGAGAAAATCACTGAGCAGTGTTATTATCCAGATTTAAACCCTACACTTTTGATACCCTAACAGCTCCAGTAGAGTTAATGTATCCGATCATTAAGTTGCCAGCAGTCGTGTTGAGCCCATTGCAATCTACTCGTTTGACAGATCATATTAGCAGTCTGTCCACGTCAGCTGTAATGAAATACCTGTTGTCCGGGTGTTAAGAATAACAGTTTCCATTTCTTGAGTGTTACTCTGACAGGCTGCCCATTTTACAGAGAAGAAAACTCAGGCTCAGTGGAGCTCGGTCACCTGGCCCGCTGGTGAGTGGAGGGACTGTGCTCCCCGCCCCACTCTGCTCTCCTAGAGCTGCGCTCTTAACCACACTGCCTGGTGTTTCTTAGTGAAATGGGGCTTCTAAGCCTGGACGACCCTCTGTAAATCCTCAAGGCTTGAGCCTTCACCATCCTATCTTTTGGTTTCCCTTCTCTCCACCCTCCCTACCTCTTCCTTTCTACCCCCCTGAAGTGAGTTTTATCTATGTCTTGGTCCCTCTGACAAACATAGTATAGGGTTTTGCTTGAAGTTCACGGAATCCCTACAGAAGTTTGAAAACAATCATAAAATAAAATCCCATCCTGGGTTCACAAAGGATCATCTGTCTGTCTGTCTGTCTGTCTCTCTCTCTCTCTCTAAAAACCCAAGAGAGGCAGTGGCTGAAGGGTGCTGTTTAAAAATAATGTGGTTACTCATGGAACTGGATGTGCATCTGAATTTGAAGGAGACAGGGAACTTTAGCTGAGGAAAAGTGAGGACATGACCCACGAGGCTCTTTTCTGCCTAACAACTCAGAGAAGTCCCTCATTGGCTGGAGTGGGAAGCTGGGCTCCAGACTCTCTAAGGGGGAATGTATCACTCAGAGCTCTTTTCCTCTAATAAGCCCCACAGGTGTTGTGTTATAGTCAAAGTAATAGGAGGTTGGCGGTCAGGAAATATAGTTCTGGACCTCTGGGTGTGTCAGCTGTCCCTGGACAGAAAAGAAGTTATCACAAACCAGCAGTGGTGTCAGCAACTTTGCCTCTTCTAAGAGCATCGCAGCCCCCAACCCACTAGCTAACAGCACTGCCCTTCCCTGCTGGGTCAGTCAGTGGCAAAACCGCAAGTGGAAATTCAGTCCACAGCCCCAGACTGTGAGCAGTACAGGGAAGGGCCACCTCGGCTTGGCTTCCTGGAAAATGGAGTTGCAAACTACATTAAGTGAGGCAGAGAATAGCTTTCTCTCATTTGCTGTTTCCAGAAAAAAGACGGGATGGGTGAGTATTATACAGCTGGTGGCAACCAGTTTTTTGGAGGGGGGATGGGAAGTGATGGAGGCATGACTTGAATGTGGAAGAAATGCTACCTTGTGGCTAATTGCATGACTTAAATTCCACTGGGCTGGGCACCCCTGTGGAGACCCAGCTTCTGCCCTCCATGCTTAATCCCTGGGGAATGTCACTGTCATTCAGAGGCCCAAGGTTTCTTAGACTCTAAGCCCCAGCCAAGGGCTGGGGCTTAGAGTCTAAACTGTGCAACTCAGAGAAAGGGGATTACTTTTCTAGCCCCCACCCCCAGCAGCCTCCCCTGTCATCTCTTATCACCGGCTGTGGCCGTGTGTCTGTCAGGCCACTTGGTCGTCAGAGCATAAACATCTCAGGCTCTGTGCCCACCAGCTCCGGGATCAGGTGACCATTATGGAAGCCTACACCGGAGGCCTCAGCATGCCAGCGTGATGCCAGGAACAGCGAGAGCCTGCAATGTGCTGACCTCACGGAGTGGCACCCTTGCAGTTGGCTCAGCAGGAGTGCCACTCCCTGGCATAGCACCTTTGATCATCCCTACACTGGAGACCCTGCCCAGCTCCATCCCAACACAGACTCAGATCTGAAGCCCAGTGGCCGCAGTCTGCCAGCTGCACCATGTTAATTGAGTTCCTTTACCTGTCTGAGCCTCTATGTCCCCCTCTGCAAAACAGGAAGACTAAGGTTACTGTGAGGATTAAATGCGAAACGCCTGAGCCAGTGTCATTTGGCATATTTGGATTCAGCAAGCCGTTGTTGGCTGTTTATTGTGATTCTTTGACTTCTACTGGGAAAGCGCAGGGGCCACGATATGGTCTTCTCTTGAGAGAGAGAGGGGTGCTCTGGGTCAGGACATCAGTCATCCTCTGTGCACACAAATTTCGGGATGAAAAGATGTAATCGGGTATACTATCGGCACTCTGAGACACTGAGGCAGAAGGATTGCAAGTTTGAGCCCAGCCTGGACAATTTAGTGACAGCAAGACTGTCTCTAAGAAATAAAAAATAAAAAAAGGGCTGGAAATCCCTAAACAAACACACACACACACACACACACACACACACACACACACATATATACAGGGAAAACAGGGATGTTGTCAGAGGAACACACTGTGCTTAAGAAGCTTACAGACCACGTTTGGTCCTGGTCCTGCCCCTGGCAGCCCAGGGTCTGTGATCATGTTATATAAACCCCCAGACCTCAATTTCCTCATCCATAAGATGGGGATAATGGAGCTTCCCTTCCCTACTGTGAAGAGGGCTGAGCTCAACCCTAGCCCAGAGTCACCTGGCAGCATGTGTGCCTGCTATGATAATGTCTGTTTGCTCAACCGCATGGCACCAGCCAGCTCAGAAAATGGGAATCTAGTGAGGGCAGGGTGCCCAAGAGTGTGGAGGTGGTGATAGCTGTGGTTTGTCTGTGCTTTCAAGGTGGAACTCAGCAGGCACGGGGGATTGCCTGCTCCTTGGACTGTTTCCCAGAGGGACTTGACCTGTGATGACCTAAAGAATGACCAAGGAGCCTGCTAGGATTGAGGAGGGCTGAGGGTCTTAACACTTGCCAACTTCGCTCTGCCCTACACTCCCCGGAACTCACTAAACAAGTGTCAATAAGTGTGTCTCACTTGTCCAAGCAAGTATTGTGGGTCATTTTAGCTACTTTATCACTGTTAGGAGAAAACACCCAACACCCAAACCAAAGAGGAAGGGTTTATTGTAGCTCAGTTTGTAGAGGTTTCAGTTCATCGTCAGCTGGCTCCAAGGCAGGATGACAGGGCAGAGCAGAAAAGACCGTGGTGTTGCAGGCAAAAAGCAGCACACCTTCCTTCTTTCCCTTTTTAGTCTCTCCAGACTGCAAGTCTATTGGCTGGTACCACCCACCCCCAAGATTGGTCTTCCTTCTTCAGGAAGTACATTGTCCACACCCAGAACTATGCTAACCTGGCAGTGGACTAATCCAGTATCACACACCCATGCTACAGAGACCTCCCAAAAGTCCCACCTATGAGCAAATGAAGTGTGGGGGGGGTCTAGAAATAAGGCATAACATGGGTTGAACTATATCATCCCAAAAGATACCTTGAACTCCTTATCTCTCATACGTGTGAATGTAACTTGATTTAGAAACAGGGTCTTCATAGAAATAAGCAGTTAGGAAATGAGCCTTAATTGGATCCATAGTCCAATATGACTGGTATCTTAGACCAAGAGGGAAATTCAGACATAAATATACAAAGAAGGGAGCCACCAACAACAGATGCAGTGAAAGCCAAGGAACACCAAAGATGGTCAGCCACCATCAGAGACAGGAAGAGGCAAAGGAGGATTTGACCCAGTCCCAGAGGGAGTGTCCACTCACTGACACCTGGACTTCTGGCTTCCAGTCTTCAGACAGTGAAACAATATACTTAGGTTGTTTTAAGCCACCTATTTCTTAGTACTTGGTTATGTCTGCTGAGAAAATAGCACAGGGAGGAAAGAGTTGGAGGAAGGAGGTTTTGGTGTCCTTGATCTAAGGAAGGAATTCATAACCAGGAGCCCCATTTTGCCCCAGTCCCTTGAGGCTTTGAACACAATTCTGATACAAGAGCCTCCCGGCTTTCTTCCAAGGAAGGTATGGTGTTTGGACCAAGTAAGACATGAAGGAAGGGGAGGAACCAGGAGACTAGGGTTTGTGGCCCAAGAAGGAAGGGCTCTGACACTCAAGCCTCCACAGCACCCTCTCTGGCCAGGCCAGGAACTAATTCATATGGAACCACTGGCCTCGTCTCTGCCACTGGCCCTGCTGAGCCCCTGTCCCTCTGGCCTGCCAAGCCTTTCCATCCATGCCCAGGAACACCTTCCCAGCTCCTTCCTTCCAGCCCGGAGCAGCCTTCCTACTTGTAACACATATCGTACTCACTGTGGTATATTTCACTAGCAGCTAATAATGTACTCCCTGGTATGCTGCATTCATTTTTATTTAAGAACAGACTCCTCACTTTTTACTTCTCCTCACTTATTTTTCCTGGGTGTCTTAATTATTTTTACATCACTGGCTACAATACCTGACATCCACAAGTTAAAGGAGGAGAGGATTATTTTGATTCACAATTTGTAGAGGGTTCAGTCCATGGTCACCTGGTCCCAGGGCAGAAACAGGATAGCAGAGAGGCATGGAAGAGGACAAAGTGCTCAACCCATGGCAGCCAGGAAGCAGACTGTGTGGGAGGAGCCAAGGACAGGAACGTAGCCTGCCAGGCAATGCCCTCAGTAACCCATCTCCAGCCAGGGACCAACTCCTAATGGGACATTTAGCCCCTGAGTGCATTGACAGATGAATCCACTGATGAGCGTAGTACCCCGTGATCTGATCACCTTCCACACATATGAGAACTAGGAGAGATATTTTAGATCTAAACCACAACACCAGGTCATATTTTGTTCTCCTCATTATGGCAGGAACCTGTGGGCTACAGAAAAGGAAGTGTCTTTCATGGAAACTCTCTCAGCATCATCACCAAGATCTGTCCATACCCAGATGGATACTATCTTTGATTCAACACCAAATGCTGACCCTGGAGACCTGAAAATCCAGAGTAGTTTTCAGCTCTGCTGTTGATTTGCTCATAGCATTATGATCATGGGCAGTGAGTTTAGCATCAGACAAACCTGAGTTTGAATCCTAACTCTATTAATTAGGATATAGATGTACAAACTTGGGAACTTACCTAACTGCTTGGTGTCTCAGTTTCCTTGCCTGTAAAAGGAGACTCACAACAATGGGGTAGGTTTAGAATTCACTTGTGGAATGAATAACTTATGTAAGTGCTTCCTATCATATTTGCCAAAATTAGTGACAATGTAGCAGAAAAATGTTCTCAGCTTTCACAACAAAACCACTTCTGTGATCCCAAAGTATGTGGAGACTTGTCCCCACCAGCAAACAAGTGATCAGTTCTGCAGCAGATACTGGCTGGGTGTTATGGTCTGTGTCTGGATGTCCCCACAAAGCCTCACATAGACATGGGGGCAGGCTTTTAGAATTTGTTATTGATTCATGATCCAATGCTGAGATTATGGGTGTAAGTGCTACACTCAGCCTAGGGTGGGTAGCCTGCATACAACACAAAGGACAGAAAGAGTCTTTGCTCTGTGTTCCTCCCCTCATTTTTTTCTCTTGTAGTTTTGCTGTCTTCCAGATGCCATGAACTGTTCTTGTCTTTCTGCCACACCACTCTGCCTTGGAGCCAGCTGAGTATGAACTGAAATCTCCACAAACTATGAGCTAAGTAAACTTTTCCTTCCTTCATTTTGGGTTCCAGGTATTTTGTCTCAGCAACAAGACAAAAGTAACTAACACACTGGGCATCCCTAATTCAGTTAAATTCTGGAGATAGCTTCAGATCCCACAGGTTGAGCACTAAGTCCTACAAGACTGATCCCTCACTTTAGATGTTCCTCACCAGTTCCAGTCAGTCTTCTAGAACTTTTGGATAATCAGGTATAAACTGAGGGGGGTCCCATAACCCTTTCACTGTGCTTCAGTAATTTGCTACGGCAGCTCATAGAACTCAGGGAAATTGGTGCACAGACCAGTTTTTCACAATGAGTGTCATCATCATATACAGCAAACACGTACAAACATGAAAAAGAACTCAGGGAAACACCTTTACTCATTTATTATAATGGCTATTTTAAAAGATACAGGTAAATAGTTTAAATGAAATTTATGAAGCTCCCTTTTCTTGTCCTCATCGAGGTCTGGGAAGTTTATGTTTGTAATCCTATGGAAAAGTTACTGGAATGCTGGTGAGTTAATTCCAGTCTACCACCTCAGTGGAACCCATAGCAAGACTAGACACACTAAAACATTCTTAGAGTTTTGGGTGGCCAAGAGGTCCTGAATCCAACCCAGATGAAAGTTTATTGGAACAAAGGGCTCCACCCAGATTTTATTAATTCATGAAGAAAGAAGTGGCTAAAGGACGAGTGACTGACAGAATGGCAAGAGATCCATGAGTACTGTGAACTGAGCTAGCTAGGGGGCCAGAAAGCACCTTTATAATATGCAGAGTGAAGGGTGTGCAGAGACCAAGCTGCATAATTCAACTGAGGTAGATTTAATGTTTAGAAGGCTGATGCTTTGGTTCTGATGTGCAAGGCTTTTCTGCCCTGGGAAGTCATAGCCTCTTATCTCAAGGCTTCAACCCAGTTTATAGTCCTGGAGCACTGACTGTGCATCCCACTGGGCTCAACCATTTAGGGAGACTCTGAAGCGAACAAACAGTGGCTGTCATCCGGCTTCAAAGATTACGCATCAGCACCTCAGCCAGCCCTATTTACACTGCTTAGAGCCAATTGAAGGGAAAGGAAATAGCTTAGCCAGCTCTGTACATATCAGTACATGGCAACAGGGCCAGGTTTAGCCAAAGTGGAGGTGACTGCTCTGTGTCCAAGGAGAGCTGCCCAGGTGGTCCTCCATAGAGATTCACAAGACAAAGCCTAGAAGAGCCTCGAGTACAGGAGCTCCTGTCCCAGTAGAGCTGGGGTGCTCCACTCTCTCTGTCTGGCATGGGTTCCTGCAGAAAGTTCCACACATTCAACCATTCAGAAACGCCTTCAACCTTGTCTTTTTGGATTTTGGGGGGGACTTAATGGCATAGGTGTGATTAAAAATGGAGAACTCTTTGGAAATGGAATTGGATTAAAAAAAAAGAAAGAAAAAAAAAACATGTGATCCATTGGGGAGAAGAGAGACACAGCAAGGCCTGTCTGCTAGAATTTTTGTGGCCTTGCTGCAGAATTCTCTCCTTCCATGGATGGAGCAGGACTCCTTCTGAGATGGATTCTTATAATCTACTCTTAGACAAGGTAGGTCGGAAAATTTCATTATGGCCAGCTCCAATACATAAAGGCAGTGGAAGATTAGCATTTCTATGAACCACCTTGGGGAGAAGAGAATGGCCTGCTTTGGATAGGGAGTTGGAATCCAGGAACTGTGAGGAATCTATATAAATCATATCATATCAGCTGGGTCTCTTGGAAAGATTTTGAGCTGCTGGATTATTAGAGTGACCTATGATCAACTCATGTGAGATGAAGCAGGGTTGGGCAGAACCAAGAGCTGGGCTATAAGAAAGTCATAGTGGAGCACTGCCGGGATTTAGCTCAGCAGCATAAGCACCTGCCTGGCCAACACGAGGTCGTGAGTTTGATTCCCGGTATGGAAGGAAGGAAAGGGAGAGGGAGAGGAAGAGGAAGAGAGGGGGAGAGAGAGACAGTGGAGACCTCAGTCAATGCCATGGAAACCCAGTTTTCCCACTAAAGCAGTGTGATCCTTCAGAAGAGGCAAAATAGCTCATGGTTTGTGTCCTTCTCTCACATTGGCTGTACAAGAAAACTAAGTATATTCCTCTCCCAGTGAGTGTTATTATATCTCTTTGCTCTGATTGGATCAAGTGCCTGTTTATAAATCAAAAAATGTGACCATGTCTTTGGTGGAGTCTGAGTCATTGCTCTTCCCTTATAATGTCAAATCTATGGAAACTACATGTTGAAAATTGGGCTTCATGAGTCCCAGAGTGGAAGATCAAGGGGTTCTAGGAATGAATGGATTCTGGATCTCAAAAGCCCACTAAGCCAGGTATATATGCCTGTAATCCCAGCACTTGGGAGGCTGAGAGGCTGAGGCAGGAAGATTGCTGTGAGTTCAAGGCCATCCTGGGCTACAAAGTGGGTTGAAGTCCAGCCTGAACTGCATAGTAAGACCCTGCCAAAAAAAAAAAAAAAAAAACGCTCACTAATTCTATTCCTCTATTCCTTCACTGAAAAAGATGCTGACACATTTCCAGCCTTTGGTAAGGTAGGTGTACACCAAGCACTAAGGCCACCGCGCTATAGATCACAGCAAACATTTCAGAGTGTTTGGCACGCAGCAAGGGTATTTGAAAAACGTCAGCTGAAGAAAAATGTAATAAATATATGAAGTACACACACCAAAAAAGAAAAAGAAACATCTTCTGTGTGATCCTTGGGCTGAGTTTCAAGCTTAGCTCCGAGAGGCTTCCAGCAGCTGGAATGTTCCTCCTCCTAGATTGAATTATGTTTTCACAGATCTGTTCCCTCTGCAGCCATTCACTGGGTTGTGCACTTATAGTATGTTTCCTTTTCTGCATATATGTTACACTTCAATGAAAAGTTGCCTGAAAAACTAAAGAAAGAAGATGGGAAAAAAATCCCACATAGTCTAAGGCATGGATAATAAAACTGCATTCTTCCCTCATAGTCTAATCCTTTTTTTAGTCCATAATCTCAGACAGGCTACAACCCCTGCATTGGGTGTCTTTTGCCCACAGAATGATTTCAACAAGGTTAATTTTCATATTTCATAGTCCTACAGCTTCCTGAACATCAAGTAAGATCTAGAATTTTAAGCCTGTGCCACAAATATCATGATTGGAGCAAAAGTTTTTAAAATGTGTACTTCATATTAAGCTTCAAGGACTCAGCATTTGTTTTGATGAACTACTTGGAGTTCGCATCATGACAGTTTACCCCTAAATAGTACCCCAAAGAACAGAGGTATTCTCTGCTGTACCCACACCAACATTAAGGCACCCAAGACATTTAACTCACACAATAACACAAGTTTTTGTTTATATGCAAATGTCCTCAATTGTCTAACTACTTTCAACTTTTGTTCATTTTTTTAATAAATCTGAAATCAAAATAAATTTTATGTATTATATTTGTGTGACATTCTCTTCAGTCTCAACCTAGAATAGTTTTTATTTTATTTTATTTTATTTTATCTTATTTTGTCATTTTCCAGAATAGTTCCTTGTGGAATTCATGCTCTGGGTTTATCTTATCATTTGTAGATTCAGTTTTTAAAAGAAGTTTTAACAAGGAAAGTACAGTGGCAATGCCACATATTCCCTCTGGGTTTGTACCGTTACTGCTGATGGTAAGTCATCTCGCTTGATTAAAGCAGATCTTATTTCTTTCCCTTTGCAATTAGAAATAATCCTTGTACTCAGGTTTTTCTTGAGCATGTTTTTTTTATCTTCTCTTTTTGTTCTTTTTCTATTAATACATGTTTAGAGTATATAAGGATCACATTTATCACGGAGAGTTGTGTATTTAGGCTTTGAGAGCATGTAAGTGGCCAATGGTTATTTACCAAATAGTTTTAATAAGCTTTGCTGAAGTCATTTATTTGAAATGAAGATTTCCTAGTTGTATCAATCTTTTTACATATTATTTCTTCTGTAAAAAACTTACCCATTTTCTTCTTCTATGCTTGCTTCCTTTTTTCTTTTCTTTCTCCTTCTATTCCTCTTTCTGCTCCTACCCCCCCCCCACCCATTTAAAATACAATTCTTCCCCAGTGTGGTGGTACATACCTGTAATCCCAGCACGTGGGAGCCCATGCTACACAGCAAGTTCAAGGCCAGCCTGAACTACATAGCGAGACCCAGCCACCAAAAAACAGCCACCAAAAATAAGAATATATATATTCTTATTTCCTCCTCTTTCACAAAATGGTTTTAGGCACTAGTGCATATCTCTTTAATCCCCATATATTGGATCTTCAGTTTCTTTTTCTGCTCTCAATTTTAAGTTTTTCCTATATAAGAGAGATTAGACCTTAATTGCTAATGTAGATGGCAAGATATTTTTCCCCAGCTTACTATTTGTCTTGACTGTTTTCAATTTTTATTTTTTAACAGTACATGTTTGAAGTGCAGAATGATCACATTCTTAACTCTTTATTCATTCTCTTTCCCTCACTTCTATCTCTCCAATTCTCGACTCCTTTCCCATTTGGAAATTATTCGCTTTCCATTATCTATCTTTTATTTTGCACTTTATTTATATGTTGGATTCTCATAAAGAAGAAATCATGTGACATTTAATTTTGCATGTCTGATTTATTACACTTAATATTATGGTCACAAGGTACATCTGCTTTCCAAAAAGTGACTCAAATTTATCCTTGCTATGACAGAGTAGTGGTCCATGGTGTGTAAATAGCATTTTCTTTATCCATTCATCTGTTGATGGATGTTTCTAAGATGACTATCCTTGTGCTGATTATGTTCCTATAAACACAGGTATGGATGTATCTCTGTACTAGGTGTCTAACTTTTTCAGGAAGCTACAGAGAAGATGAATAGCTGGTTGAATGGAATTGACAGGTTTAGTTTTTTGAGGAATTTCCATACTGACTTTCATAGTGGTTTCATACTAGTTTACCATCAAAAAATATATAAGGATCCCCTTTTCCCTGCAACTTCACCAGCATTTGTTATTATTTGATTTCTTGATGATTGGACAGTTTTCATATATTTATTGGTCATTTGTAATTCTTTTTCAGAAAAGTGTCCATTTCAGTTGCCCATTTTTTTCAACAGATCTTTTAATTTTGGAGAAGTCTAATTTTTTAGTTCTTTATATACTCTAGATCTTAGTTCTCTGTCCAAGGAACAGTGATAAAAATATTTTTCCACTCTATAGATTGTCTCTTCACTCTGTTGGTTGTTTCCTTTGCTGTGCAGAAACTGTTCAATTTGCTGTGATCCCTATTGTTGATTCTTGGTATTATGTCTTGTGCAACTGGGATTCTGCTTGGGAATTCCTTGCCTATGCTTATGTCTTCAAGCTTTTTACCTATTTTATCATCCAACAATGTTTTTTGCTTTAACATTTGTATCTTCAGTGCATTTTTTTAGTTTAGTACATGGTGAGAGATATGGGTCTAGCTAGCTTCAATCTCTTGCATGCAGAGAGCCAGTTTTTCCAGCACCCTCTGGAAAGAGACTGTCTTTCCTCCAGCATACATTACCTGCCCCTTTGTCAAAGATCAGAGAGCTAAGTGTGCCTGGACATCCTTGTCTTGTTCCTGATTTTAGAAGGAAAGCTTTCAGCATTTCCCCATTTAATATGATGTTGGTTTATGACTTTTACTAAATTGAGATAAAGTCTTTCCATAAATGTTGTCTTCAGGGTTTATATTAGGAATGGATGTTGGATTTTTTCAAAGGCTTTTTCTACATCATTTGAAACAATCATGTGATTTATGTCCTTGTTTCTATTTATGTGATATATTACATTTATTGATTTGCATATACTGAACCATCCCTGCATACCTGGGATGAATCCTACTCAGTTACGACGTATGACCTTTCTGGCAAATTGTTGCATTCTGTTTGTTGATTGTGTGTGTGTGTAGTTGATCTATTTGTGACAATGAGATACTGAGGTCCCTCATTATAATTGTGTTGGTGTTATCTGATCTTTTATATCCATTAGTGTTTATTTTATGAAGTTGGGTATGCTAGTGTTTGGTGCATATATCTTTACAATTGTCTCTTCCTGTTGAATTGTTTCCTTAATCAAAATGTAGTGGCCTTCTTTACCTCTTCTGATCAGTTTTGGTTTGAAGTCCACTTTGTGTAAAAATAGAATAGCTAATTCTGCTTTTTCTTGAGTTTTCATTTCATGGAAGTATTCTTTTGCATTCTTTAATTTTTAAATTTCTTTTTTGGGTTAAATGTGCATTTGTGTAACATAACATGGTGACTTGTTTCTTGATTTATTTTGCAAACCTGTGTCTTTTGACTGGGGATTTAAGACTGCTCACATTGAGCATTATCCCTGAAAGTAAATGACTTATTCCTATCATTGCATTATTTTCTTGTTGGTTTCCTCCCCACTAACTGTTCACTCTGCTTAGTGTATTCATTCTGCTAGACTTTTTGACACTGTTGGCTTCATTGTCTCTTTCTAGGATAGTCTCAAGAAATATTTATAATGCTGGCTTAGTGATCATGAATTTCTTAGGATGTCCTTTGTCATGGGAATATCTTATTTCTAGATCAATTTTGAAAAATAATTTTGCAGAACATATAAGCTGGGGTTGAAAATTGTCTTCTTTTAGGGTTTGAAACACTACACTTCAAGCTCTCCTTATCTTCAAGGTTTGTATTGAAAAGTCTGTTGAGATTCTAAAGAATTTACCTTCGTGTTTTGTTGCTTTTCCTTAACAGCTTTTAAGATTCTGTCCCTGTGTTGAATTTCTGGGATTTTGATAATAATGTATACGTACAGTAAATATCTACTGAATGTGACAATTATACCTCCATAACAATAAGAAAAAATTCACCAGTAATAACATAGAGTAAAATAACTGCCTAGAGATTAAAAATCTTAATAGTTATATTAGTAAAGATAAAGGCGTTGGGAGTGGGAAAATTAAAGAAAAGAATTTTGAAAAATTACTCAGTGGATGAGGATGAGAAGGAAATTGAGATAAAGGATCTTATTAAGGAGTAAAAGGAAATTAATAGAATAAGTAAGTGTAACAGAAAAGAACAAACAAGAAAAAGAATAAAAAAGAAAATATGGGAAAATGAAAAAGAATAAAAATTTAAAAGGAAAAAAGAAAAATCCCCTAAGATCCCGAAAACCAGTAAGGAAAAGGAGAAAAATATGGGTCAGGGAAAAAATCCCCCTATTTTTGAAAGAATGAAAAAAAAAATAGAAAGAGTGGTTTGCTTCTAGGATCTGCCATCGTAGAATTCAGAAAGTTACTGTTTTCTCCACTGCGCTTTATAGCCTGTGGGTTTGTGATGTGCCTCCTTGATCCAAAGGCCCCTCGGTCTGTTCACCTCAAGCCAAGGCAGCTGTCTAAGGTGTGTCCTTGCTCACACTGGCAGATGGGACAATCAGAGCTCTGACCTCTGCTGGGGGTACACAGCGGGCAAGGGTTCAAGCCGTCTGCTGTACTCCATGACACCACTTTCAGACCCAGCCACTTCTGAGAGCCATGCTAGTGGGCCTGGCTTTTCACCACCAAGGACTGGAGCCTGTGTCTGTCCCTTCCTGAGCTTAAACTTCTCCAGGTGTCTGTGTCCAGTCCTGTGATGGTGAACATTTTAGAGCTATCAATGATCCAAACAGACCAATGTCACACACGAGATAGGCTCACCACCACTGACCTAGGCCAACTCTGTCTATGGCTGTTTCGTTCGGCGTCTCTCGCACAGTCACTTCAGTCTTTCATGAGGAACCTTGAAAGGAAGTAGTTTTAGAGGTTCTGAGTCTCAGTTTTACAAAATCAACTGCTTCCTGAAATAGCATCTGATCAAACACTTCTGGTAACATGGCTAGTGCTGCACTGGATTCCTTCTCCAACTGTTGGCTGCCATGTAGAAGGACTCACTCTAAAGTGAGAACCCTCCTCTGTTTTCACAGTTTACAATAGCCATGGGCGTTCCGAGGGCAAGCACTGCTGGCCCAGTCGGTTGTTTGTCCTTGGAGTGACCGTGTGTTTGTAAAGACAGGTGCCTCTTCCCAGGAGCCAGGACAAGCTCCCAGATTTTGTCAGTGTTTCTTTACACTGTGGTCCATTTCTCCAACTTCTCTGTAGCTTCTGATTTTTCAGTCTGTTCCTTCCTCATTACCAGAAATCTACATTTTTCTCTTTGCCAAATTGTTATTTTTCAGGTTGTTCTTGGAGAGGCAGATTTTTGACACTGCTCATGGCTTCATCATTTTGGCTCTATCATTTGACCTTGCTTACATGTTTTTGCCATAGCCATGTTACTTTATTTTTATGTAGTGAAATTGATCGATCTTTTCTTTTGTTGCATTGGGACTTAAGTCAGAGTCAGAAGTTTCCCCACACTGATGTTATTTTTAAACACTCATGTGTCCTTCTCATGCTGTTATGCCTTCATTATTTATATTAAGATGTCTGATCCATTTGGAATTTATCCTGATGTACAGTGTGAAACATGCATTCAATCTTACCTTTCACCAAATGCCTATCTAGTTGGCCCAACATCACTTATCGAAAGGATCAGCTTTTCTTTCAAGATTTGAGATACTGTGCTGGGGATTTAGCTCAGTAGCATAAGTGCCTGCCTTGTAAAGTGCACAGTCATGAGTTCAATCCCCAGTACCAAAAAAAAAAAAAAAAAAAGATTTGAGATACTGTCTTTATGATATGCTAAATTTCCATAAGTGTTTAGATCTAATTCTGAACTTTCTATTTATTCTAATTTGCTGTTCACTTACCAATTTTAATTATAGATTCTTTAAAATATCACTTATTATCTGGCAAGCCTCATCTCATCACAAATTAGTAGGGATTTTGTAGCTAGTCTTACTTTTTTATTCTTAGGAACATCAGAACCAACTTCCATAGGAAAAAAAAGTGATATTTTAATTGGGATCATGTTAAATTATATGTTATGTTGAAGGAAACTGAATCTTTACGATGTTGAGTTGTCCTGTAAGAGAATGAAGAATGCCTTTTTCTCTGAGTCTATTTTTATGCCTTTCAGGAATGTTTTAAAGTTTTTCCCAGAGAGGTTTTGATTATTTTAGTAGTAGCAAATAAAGTGCTTGACACTCCAGTGAGCAAAGCAAAAGTTTGCTCCAGAAAAAATGATACTGGAAGGGAAGACAGAACCATGCAAATCACCACACTGACACCAGCTGCCGGACTTCCAGGCCAGAGGCACAACAGACCTGGAGGCAGAGGACAACCTGCCCCACCAGCAGGACACGCAAAGCACCTATCCTGGAACAAGACTCTGCCTGCAGACACTTGGGCAGTCCAGATTAGTTATGTAGGTGGTCACTTTCAGAGGGACGCTCATCTTTTAATACCATTTTTCTTATTTATAGCTATTTAAATCATTTATCACATGTTTAGTGCCACAATATTAAGTAAATGATCCCTGAAAGATTGTGTTAGAATTATGGGAGAATTTCTAAATGGTTCTTGCATTTCTTCTTTGTTCATTCCAAAATATATTATGCTTTTTTGTTTGTATAATAAACAGTGTTTTCAGGACTGGGGAGGTAGCTCAGTGGTAAAGTGTTTAGGGGGCATCCTTGAGGCCCTGGGCTGGATCCTCAGTAGGGCCCCCACACAAAAAGAGAGAGGGAGAGAGGGAGGAAGAGACAGAAAGAGAGAAAGTAAAAAGGAGGAGGAGGAAGAGGAAGAGAGAAAAGGAAAGGAAGGAAAAGAGTTCCTCTTTCATTTCCTTCTACTGGTTATGCTAATATAGATATATGCATGCATATTTGTATTTCCATGTTATTTATCTCTGTTTATAAAGTTGTATGTGTATTCTAAGAATTATTTTTGCTTGGGTTAGTTTTAAGGTTTTTCTACATATAATGCATCATCTACAAAGGTTTCTACTCTTTTATCTTCATTTCTGATACCACTAACTTCATTGGTTACTATCTCTAATATTATGCTAAATATTAATAGACAGTTTGGGCTTCCTTAGCCTGTTCCTGACCTTATGTGTTTATCTGTTAAGTAAGATGCTGAGTTTAGTCACAGACTACACATTCATTTTTGTTTGTTGTTCTGTTTCAAAATTGTCAGTGCTGACTATATTTCAGACTGTAATGATAGGGCACTGGAAAAAGTTTTTAATTAACAATAATCATGTTTTGGCTTATTTTATATCATATATGTTATATACTTTTAAAATAGGTGGTAATTCCTATTTTTAATGTTTCAATCATGAATGGGCATTTAATTTTGTCAAAAGCATTTGTAATATTCATAGATATAATCATAATTTTTCATAAATGTATTATGATGATGAATGATTTAGCAAATAATATCAAATTTGCATACCTGGAACAAGTCCCACCTGATATTACATGTTGTTAAAGTCCATTTGCTAATACCTTGATATTTTTCCTAAATATTCATCAGAATGATCTATTATATATTGTTGAAGCCCATTCTAATACTTTACTCGATATTTACCCTAAATATTTATAAGAATGATCTATATGTATTCTTGTTGGATTTAGAAATCAATACTATATTTACCTCATAAAAAGAGTTTGGAACTTTTATTTTTCTATGCTCAAACATTAGGATTATCTGGTCTCTGGAAAATGTATCTATAAAATAATCTGATTCTGGTGTTCTGTGTGTGTGTGTGTGTGTGAGAGAGAGAGAGAGAGAGAGAGAGAGAGAGAGAGAGAGAGAGAGAACTTTGTTTCTTTCTCATATGGAGTTGGTTCTCAACTCCAGGAATCCCAGCACTCTAAGAGTCTGAGGCAGGAAGATCAGAAATTTAAGTCTGGCCTGCCTAGTGACTTAGCAAAATCTTGTCTCAAAATAAAAAAGAAAGCTGGGCATTATGTATACTTAAAATGCACCAATAAATATAATTAATTTTTTTAAAAATCATGAATAAATAAAAGGTGGGGAGGGTGGCTGGGATGTAATTCAGTGTGATCCCCTGTACCACACACACACACACACAAAGTATGAAGATCATTTTCCCATGTACATGCCATCAGTAGTAGTCATTCACCACGGAAGAGGCACTGAGCAGCCGAGAGCCCAGAATGACTTGGCTTGTGGAGATCTGTCAGTCTCTAGCATGAACCACCTCAGTTTTGTCCCATTGAGTGTACAGATGAAATATCAAGGGTCCGGGGACGGAGGTTCTATATGAACTCAGCAGCCCAGGTTCCCAGTCATCAGGTGGACCCACTGCTGAGGGTTCATATACTAACAGCAGAAACCAGAGCTGATGCTGTGCTACAGTACCAAAGAGAACAACCCCCCAAACAGCAGTTTCACTTAGGCTCATCATCTCTGCCAGGCCATCATTCTGCTTCCCACAGACGATGAGCATCAGTTGTAGCTTTCAACCAATGCAAGCAGTGAGGTCTGTAGTTTGTCTTACTAACCATCCTCTTAACAAATTTTCCCCCTGAAGAACCTACTTGAATCCAAGAGGAGCGGTTCCAAGATGAGTAGGTTACAGTGGTGTCTCAGTTCATGAATTTAATTCTTCCCAAGGTCCTGAGTGCAAATTGAATTGGATGAGAACCAAATTAAATTTAATGGTTAGGGTCAATGTTGACCTTATGGGGAAATTTGATTCAGTTCTTGTCCAATTCGGTTTGCAAACAGAATTGTGAAAAGAATTAAGCTCATGAACCGAGGCACCACTGCATTACAGAAAGCAGTGGAACTGCAGGATGCAAGGGGTGGAGTGTAATGGTAGCTGTCAGAAACCACTTGAGCTTTCTTTTCAGTACCAAGGCGTGTGTGCCCTCAACTGCCAGAGGTCTTGGCTTGTGTGTGATGGTTCCCTTCATGGGAACTGCACTCAATGAAAGGCAGCTTCCTCCCCTATAGAAGCCCACACCCATTGGTTAATGTCAGGGGATGTAATTCTGGCCTCCTGACTTAAGGTAGGACATCTCTGAAGGGCCCTGCTAGCCCCAATGCTTCCTGTAGGGCCAGGAGAATAAGGACCCTGTTGCAAACTGTTGTGTTGCAGTTCAGCTATTCCTTTACTCAATCCTGCGTCCCTCAGTTCTCACAGGATTTTTCCCGAGAGTACTCCATCAGCCTCCTACTTATCTGTCTTAGAGGCTACTTCTTGGCAACCCCAACCAAAGACAACTGACATTATTTTTTTAGAGGGGGTTAAAAAAAAAAAACGCCTTCTTTACAATAACGTTGTTTCTCCAGAAATAACTGCCTAAAAAAACAAGTCGCAGCATGATTTTAGAAGCAATATTCCCTGAAAATGAGCACTATTGTGTCTTTTGGAGCAAAACTTAATGGATAGGGAGGTCTGTAGTTTGTCTTAGTAACTAATGAAAGAAAATAGTTTGGATCTAAAATCTAACTTAATGGGTTTTACTCCAGAAAATGCAGGAGGGTTCACCTTCAGGGCTGTCTCGTCTAAAGTTGTACTAGAACTTGTTTTCCAGATAAGTCTTATTTTGGGGGAAACAGTGCAGCTTTGCATTTGCAAAACCTTTATTTTTACCATGACTTGGAACCTTATCTGAGCAAATAAGCTTAGCCTTATAGTTAGTCTACTGACTTTTATTCCCTCTCAGTAGTACTTACCCCTTTTAAAATGTCTCCGCCATAGTGGTATGCTCTTTTGTAATTTACCTCTAGTCCTTTATAAAAATCATAGACTATATATAAATAAAACACAATAACTCATCACTAGCACTGTTAGTGAAAAACCAGCACTTTACTGCTCTTAACAGTCTAAATAGTAGGACTTTTATAGTTAGACAATTGGGGCTCTTTCTATGTTTATCAACAAGGTGAGCTTGAGAAAATTACCTAACCTCTGTGATTTAGTTCCTAAAGAATGAAGGTTTAAAATACCACCTTCTACGCTGGGCATAGTGGTTCCTGCCAGTAATCTCAGCACTTGGGAAGCTGACCCAGGAGGACCAAGTTTGAGACCAACCTGGGCTACATAAGTGAGTTCAAGGCCAGCCTGGACTACATAGTGAGACCCTATCTCAAAAAAAAAAAAAAAAACTTCTAGGGATGTTATGAAGATCAATGAAATGTCATAGGTAAAGCACATGACACATGAAGAGAAGCTCAATTAATGAAAACTGCCAAAACCAGCACCTTCCACCACAGCCATCAACATTGATGGGACAACAAAGGCATGAACACTGCTTGGAACCTCTGTGGCACTGGGGATGACAGACAAATCTTTGATAAAGTAACCAGTGAATACAAACACTTTGGATCTAAAACCTAACTAGGACTTACTGAAATCTTAACTCTTTTAGTCAACCTGATCAAGTATCTTGAATGGATCGAGTGAGGTTCCATTTCGCATATGATGCATTAGTGGCCACAAAGTAATTTATTCTTTCTGCAGAGACATTCCTAAACCCTGATTAGCAACTGTTCTTCTGACACTGTTGGGGTGAGGTGGGTTCCCTGCTTTATGCCTCCCACAGCATCCAGGACCCCCATCATACTGCCTTATAATTGCCACTTGCCTGCTATGTCCCCTAAGAGGCTGTGATCCGCTCTGTGAAGAAGTATTTTTACCTTACTAACTGTTGTACTCCTGGGTACAATACAGCAACCAACAGCATAGCAAGTACTAATAAAATATTTGTTCAAGAAATGAATGAAGATGCCTTGCCCCACACTTTACGTCATTGTACCCAACAAAAGAAAGGAAAGTAACTGAATTAGGAGAAATATTAGTACATAGTGACAAAGAATTATAATCATGAACATTATTATGCAGGAACTTGAAAAATAATTTATGTAAGTGTTGAGTAATAGACAAGTTACTTAAATTTCTTTTGGCTTCATGTAGCAAATGGAATTATTCATATCCACTACATTGGTTTTGTTGTGATGATTAAAAAAGAGAACATAGATAAAATGGTCAGGATAGTGTCCACTACAACAGTCACTTTGTTATCATTTAAAAGTAAATGAAAGAAAAAAGAACAGAAATACCTTTGGGACTGATGGAATTATAATTAATAAAGCAGCAGATTTTTAGCCATTTCTTTTAAGGTAGCTAAAAAAATGTGGATCTAAAAACTAACTAGGACTTACCCACCTCCTA
This sequence comes from Hydrochoerus hydrochaeris, assembly GCA_004027455.1. Lineage (NCBI taxonomy): Eukaryota > Metazoa > Chordata > Mammalia > Rodentia > Hydrochaeridae > Hydrochoerus > Hydrochoerus hydrochaeris. The sequence goes on from PVLA01000244.1 coordinate 318,704, forward strand.
AGTCCTTCAGCCAACCTGACCTCCTGGGATTTCCAGTATCTCCAGTTCTATCCAAGTGTCCTGAAGAGCTCAAGGTTGGTACCATTTAGCTCAGTGGCATAAATGCCTGCCTGGCAAGTGCAAAGTCGTGAGTTCAATCCCTGGCATCAAAAACAAAAAAATAAAAAACAAAAACAAAACACCCTTTTTTCTATAGTGTCAGATATTTTGTAATTAAAATCAAAATGAGCTGGGTTTATTACAAGTTCTAGGGCTATGAATATGGTTAATAAAGTAAAAATAAGTATTATGACCTATTTGTTTTGTGGAGTTTTGGTAAATCAAGTGAATTTCCCAACGCTTTGAAGATGGCCACCAATTTTATCCAGTTCTTTCTCTCTTGCCTTAATTTCCCCTCTGGTATCCTTATGAAAAGTTTACTGGCCATAAAGGAGACCCTAACCAAAAGTGAGTGAGGTAATTATGTGAACAACAGTGTGAGGCTGCTGATGGCATCTGAGGGTTGGGCCAGCTAGGGCCGGAGGCGAACAGAGCCCCACAGAAAGAATCTGGGTATGACCAAAGGGCAAAGACAAACCCCCACACTGATCCTGCCTTAGGAAGGACTCCACGTCAAAATAACATCGACAACCTTTGTCAAGTTGCTACCGCCTTGTTTTGAAAGCCTATATTGTTATTTTGGGTTATTTGTTCCTTGTTTTAAAAGAAATTCAGAGGAAGCGTCCTTCAACCCGCACTAAGGCTCAGCTGAGCCACTGGCCATAACTAGCTCTTGCTTCCCACCTCCCCAGCCTCCGCCTGCAGCCAGCCTGCACCTATCATTTCTCCCAGCTGTCTAATCTGAATAGCACGAGCCTCTGACTCATGGCTGAGAATGACGTAGGTCTTCCTTAGTTAATTTCTGCCCATTTCCAGAGTCACAGCAACTGATCAGCACCAGGAGGGTTACTCCTGCTGCTGGTCTGTCCCTTTCTGGCTCCAGAAATAGCACACATTCCCGCCTGCCTGTGTTCTGCCCGCTCCCTCTGAGAACACACAGACCAAACTGGATTAAAAGACCGCTGGCGCTGGAAGTAAACAGTCACGTGTATTCCAGTGCATTTGTTTTAAAAGCTCAGCAGCCCTGTGTGCACCTGTTGGCAGAGGCAGCTTCCTGTGTGTCATTCATCCTGAGTGGGAGAATCAATCATGGTCTCAATTACAAAGTCAACAGCATCTGGAAAGCTCTGTCAAGCATTTTCATTTAATCCTCATAAAAACTTTACAAAGCATTATTATGCCCATTTACAGACAAGAACTGAGTCTTACAGAAGATCAAAACCATAAACAAGATCACTAAGCAGAGCTAAGATTCAGGAATGGGGCTCCGGGCTGCGGAGAAATGGATTTTTCTATGACTCCACAGTACAGACATGCAACATTGAACTTTAAAGATCGCTGTGTAAATTCATACCTTGAGGCATGACTGCTGCTCCAAGCACATAAGAATCATAGATAAAATATGAAAAAAAAAGCTTTACACTTTGCTCAAAAGCACAGGGAACATCTCTTAGACACAAGTGAGCCTGAGCACTGAAGTTTTAAGCACATGAAAAAATCCAGCCCGAATGAAAAAAGTCAACGAAGTCAAACAACAGGAAAGAAAATTTAATATAAAGTTAAAACAATATTATCTTACAAAAATTCTAAGTAACATGTTTAGGTTATCCAAATATACGTATCCAAAGATACGTTTCTGTATCTTCAGTACAATCAGCATGTGACCGGCGCATGTGAGTGACTGCTCTTGAGGCCAAAGAGGAGCCACTGGAGCCTGCAGCTAACAGTGCCTTGTGCTAAGGATGAGAGATGAGAGGCCCCTTCCCACCAGGAGAAGTGGGAAACTCTCCACTCACAGGGACCAGGAAGAGTGCTCGGAAAGATTTTGCCTAATTAGTGGAGAATTAGCCTAAGACTGAGCACCTGCTCTGGATCCATCAGCAAATTTCAAAAGACCCGAAAGAGTCCAACTGTCCAAGCAACCGTGGAAACAATGCTAGACAAACTTCAGAAAGATTCATAGGCACACAAAAATATCCAGCACCCAACAGGTAAATTTCACAATGTCTGGCATTCAGCCACTGACTACTAGGATGCAAACAGGTTGGAAAATGAAAACTATGACAAAGATAATAATCAGTTGAAGTCAACCCAGAAATCACACAGGTATCCATATTCACGGAGGATATTAAAACAATTATTCCACATGTTCAAAAAGTGAAAACATAAAACACATACTAAAAGACTCATAGAAGCCAAGCGTGGAGGTACATGCTTGTAATCCCAGCTTTTGAGAGGCTGAGGCAGGAAGATTGCTGTGAGTTTGAGGCCAGCCTGGGCTGCACAGAGTTCAAGCCCAGCCTGAACTATGTAGTGAGATCCTGTTTCCAAAATCAACCAACTAACCAACCAACTAAATCAATAAATAAAGAAGTAACTGACTCACAGAATCTAAAGAGCTCAAACAAGGTCATTTTCAGATTTATCCAGGTTGGAAGAGTAATCACCAGTAAACACACACTATGGGAGATGAAGCAAGTTCTCCCAAGATTTTCCACCCAATTAGTGGCCCAGTCAGGACTTGAAAAGAAACATCTGAGCCCCAGCAAGCCTGTGGTATTTGTGGATTGAATCATTAGGGACATCCACTTAACCCTCACAATAACCGCAACAGGTAAGCATGACTGGTCCCATTTTGCACATGGAGAAACTGAGGCATGGGGAGGTGAAGGAACTCAGCCTGGGCCACACATGTACCAAGATTCCAGGGTATGCAAGTCTGAACTTGGGGGCTGTAAAATTTCGTAGTCTGCCAATATCTTGAGGACCCCAGCAGAAACAGAGCCCTGGGAGGCAGCTGGAGATTGCGGGCTAGTCAGAGGAAAGCTGTCCATATCTCTGGGGAGCCGCCAGGCTACGGGAGTCAGGAAAGGAGACCACAAAATGTTGAGGCCACCAGGCAGCAGTTGGGGGTGGGCAGGCAAACCCAGGCCCCTTGGCTGGCACCAGGGAGGGGCTCAAGGAGGGTTTTCTGCACCCCTCCAAGAGCAGCTTCTCCCACTCCTCCCAGGTCACCCCAAGCAAAGGGGGTGCCAACCCCACTGCCCTCAGCGTCCCAGGAGGTACTACTTCCTGCATTCCGTGTCTCCCCAACACCTGCTGTCTTCCTTTGATCACCCAAACAAAATGTACCATGGATAATTTGTTTGGTCTTAATTGAGAACTCCTGGTCAGAGGCAGTAAAGAGCCGACTACAGCCTGACCCTCGGGCTCAGGGTCAGGGGTCTTATTCTCTCCCACCCCGGTCAGCCCGGAGCCCTCCAACAGGGTCAGGGTCGGGAAAAAACCTCCCTCCCTGCCCTCACTGCTGCTGAGGTTTGCTCAGGCAAAGACGACAGCCTCTGTTCGCAGCATTTCCCCCTTACCCACAGGGGCTGTGACCCGGGACCCAGCCAGGGGTGCCTGAAACCGTGGGCTGCACTGACCCCCAGATGTGCTGTGTGGAGAATTTTCTCTGCGCCTGCCACGGTTTAATGGATAAAGCAGGTACAGTAAGACATCAACCACAATAACCAATAATAAAGTAGAACAATGGTAAGAACACTGTAACACAAGTGGCCCGACAGCTGCTGCACCAGGCCCATCCTGTGGGTGGGGGCGGATGAGGCAAGACCCGCACGGTGAGCGCGGTCAGCTCAGCGCCTTCCGGTGCTGCCCACCTGAACACATGCTCTGTTCACATCATCTGCCCACAAACCCAAAGCCTTTCCCATCTTAACTAAGTGCTTGTCACTCACAGTGGCCATAACTTTTGTAGTTTGAGGGGCAACCAAACTTTGTCCTTCTTCAAAGTTTCACGAATAGATTAGTTTTGACCACTCATCTCAACCCACAAGTTTCTCCTTATTAAATTAAGAACCTTTACCTTTTCACTTAAAGGGAGCACCTAACGGTTCCACTTTGGCTGACTGAAATTGCTAGCATCACCACCCTTACACTTGGGAGCCATTAATAAGTAAAATAAGAGCCACTGAACACAAACACTGTGACACCAGCACAGTGGACCTGGTAATAAGACCTGGATGGGGTGACTAATGAGGGTGCTACCTCCGGTGTGGATACCCTGACAAACATGATTCACACCCTGAGGGGCGGGAGAGGGACCGTGTGAGGGTTCAGCTTGCCAATCAGAACAGCCTGCACCTTCAAACCGAGGAATGACTTCTTTCTGGAACTCCCCATTTCATATTTTCAGGCTGCAGTTGACAGTGGGTAACAGAAAGCCCCCAGAAAGCAAGGTGGAGAATGAGGCAGGGAGTCTCTTCTGCTGCACTGGGAGTCTCATTTAGCCACCCAGGTGGGTGAGCAGAGGTCACTCATTATTTCCATTTCTGGTCCCTTAAGACTTTCTATGTGTATTGGCTTTTGTGATGTGCCTGCCAAAACTTTTGCCCATTTTAAAAATAGAAAGCCAGCCAGGCATGGTGGTATATGCCTGTCATCCTAGCACTCAGGAGGCGGAGGCAGGAGGATCACTGAGAGTTCAAGGCCAGTCTGGGCTGCAAAGCAAGCTCAAGGCCAGCTAGAACTGCAAGACCCTGTCTCAAAACGACCAAAAACTAAAAAAGTAAGCCATCTGTAGGGTTTCTCTGAATAAGGTGGAATTGTATCGTTTTTTGGATATAAATGTCACAATCGCTTAAATTTTTCTTATTCTTTTTGTAAGAGACGTTGGCCTCTTCATTAGATTAAAATCCTTTTTTTTTTTTTTTTAACATCTTCATCCCTTGCCCATTTAAAAAAAAAAACTAGGTTTTGGTCTTTTTCTTATAAATGACTAGGAACTATGTATTACGGAGATTAGTCTTTTGCCTTATTACTAATACCTTTGTCCCAGTGCATCTTTTAGCTTTGCTTATGGTATATATTTTGGCCATGTAGGGCTTTTTTTTTTTTTTTGTCTTTTTGAGACAGGGTCTCTATGAAGTTCAGGCTGGCCTTGAGCTCACTTTGTAGCCCAGGCTGGTATCAAACTCGCAACAATTTTCCTGCCTCAGCCTCCCGAGTGCTGGGATTACAGGTGTGAGCCACCACACCTGGCTATGAAGGGCTTTTTAAAATGCAGTTGAATTTATCACTCTTTTATTTCATGATGTATAGACATTTTAAGTCTAATTTCCTACTTATACACCCCAAGGAGGTGAAGTTAGACAAGGTCTAGCTGGATTGGACTGAGCCTGTGGAGGGGCCTAAGCTGTTGGGAAAGGGGAGAGGGGCCTAAGTTCTTTTTTTGCTACTTACTAGCTGTGGATCTCGTGGGGAACTTAACTTCCTCCCCTTGGCTTAGTTTCTTCATCCACAAAATGAGGCTAATGGGTCCGACCTGAAGGATTTGCTGTCCAAATGAAAGCACTGAGCTCATGCCCAGCCCAGAATACAAACTCTCCTTACAAGACCCTTCTCTCTGCAGCTGATGTGAGTGCAGGTGTGAATGAAACAGGTGTGAGAGAGTGTGTGTGTGTGTGTGTGTGTGTGTGTGTGTGTTTGCAAGTGGGAAGCAGCAGGGCTGGCTGTGGATACCGCACACAGCTGGCTCTATTACTCATGGCCTCAAAATAAAAAAGCTGCTTGAAGGATTTACAGGCCCCAAGATGACTGTAAACCCACGGCCTTGGCTGCAGGCCAGAGTACTCCTTGAACACACACACACACCCCTTCTCCACTGGTGGCCGGGGCCCGGCTGCCTTCCCTTCTTGCTGGGAAGGTCTGGCCAGGTATGTGCAGGGGAACAGGGGCTTGAGGGAGGTCTTAAAAGGCAGAGCCCAGGACCTTTTTGGTCTGCTGGGCTCTCTGAACACCCCGATCTGGACTTCTTGCCTGTTCTGGGCACCTCCCCAAGGTCAGTATAGGACCAGTGAGAACAGCAATGCACAGCCTGGGCTGCCCTCTTACACCTTGGCCCAGCCAGGATGCAAATCTCAAGTCCCTCACACACTGGAGCCCACGGAGCAGGTGGGGCCTTGTGTCTCAGCACACCTGAGAAAGGGCCAGTAATTTCCATTTTGATACAATTGTTCCTGCTCATGGATGCTGAGAATGCTGGCAATTTAGAGGCATCTTGCTATGAACTTATTTCTAAACAGGCCACCTACCTCGTCCCTGATGAACTTTGCAGAGTTGTTTTTCTGTACTTTGCTAAGGTGAGAGGACCACAGGCCCTTCCAGAACTAACTGGAAAGCTGGGATGAAGCCGGGCGGCCCCAAGGTGCTGTGTGGAGAAAGGGCTGTGAACGGCAGTTCCAACCTCCTTACTGCACTCACGGAGAAGAAGGCGTGACAAGGGACCTGACCTGGAACCATCACATCAGAAACGGGTTCAGCTGGTGATACAGCCCAGTGACACAGCGCCTGCCTGGCAAGTGCAAGGTCCTGGGTTTGATTCCAGGTAACAAAACAAAACAAACAAAAAATCCCAGGAATCAGAAGTAGGTTCATGCTGAGATCTAGAACCAAAGAATATGACCTGTCCTTCCTGCATGAGCCCAGCATCAGGTGAAGGGTTTAAAAGTAATGGAAGCCCAAACCATAGATTGGCTGCTATCAAACCCAGGTTGCCTGGTGGCTAATTTCAGGGCTCTACTTCCTGGGAGAGGGCTACACAACCATCCACTTCCAAAGGTTCTTCCTGAGGGCACTGGCCTAAAGGTGACTGAGAATCTTGGCTCTTCTTCCATGGGGAGGTGGGACCCAGATCTCCTCACTTGGAGCCAGGCTGGATACAGCACACTGCGTGGAAAATCCAGTGATGTAAATGTGAGAGTCTAGGACTTTTAAGGCAAGGTGATCAGAAGGCCACCAAGTCCCAGCTCAGCCATCTGGGGACACTGACCTTCTGTGTAAGCAGTCCAGCTACCCTGAAGTCTCCATGCCAGAGAAATCACTTGTGACCTCTGGTTGACAATGCTCGGCCTTCTGGCTGCCTCAACAACTCACCTGACCCAGGATTGAAGCCATCTTGGACACACCAGTTCATCTGCCTGCACAGTCCCACTCAGGTGACCGCCATTAACACCAGCTTGCTGAGCCCTGCCTGACCTTCCAAGTCATGAGAAAAAATGAAATGGGGGTTGTTTTGACCAGAGTCATTCAATGCATGAAAATAGATGCATGTACAATAACTCACCATCCTGAGGGGCTGGCTGTCAAGTCCTTTCCAGAGTGAGCATATGTACTCTTGGTTTTGTGAGCATGGATTTTGTTTTGTTTTGGGTTGGGTTTTTTGATAGAGTCTCACCATCTAGTTCAGGCTGGCCTTGAGCTCTCACCAATCCTCCTGCTTCAGCCTCCTAAGTGCTAGGATTACAGGTATGAGCCACCTTACCCAGCTGAGCATGACTTTTTAATTTATTACTATTTTTGCTTTTGAGCCATGGTCTTACTCCATTACCCAGGCTGGCTTTGGACTCCTGGCTCAAGGAACCCTGCTCCCTCTAGATTTCAAAAAAGCTTTTCTTAAGATTTTTCTGGCCCTGATATTAAGAATGTGACTTATGGGCCAGGTATGGTGGCACAGGCCTATAATCCTTGCACTCAGGAGGCTGAAGCAGAAGGACTGTCAAGAGTTCAAAGCCAGCCTGGGCTACCTAGTGAGATCCTGCCTCAAACAAAAAATGAAGCAAATCAAAGCAAAACAAAAAAGTGACTTGTATATAATTGGCATAAAAAAATTAAGCTTTATTCTTAAGACACCACTGTGTGCAAGGCACCCTCTTGTTAATTCTTCAGCCACCTTACAGGGTAGTTTCACACAGTGTCTCTGCTTTGTGCGGTGCTGGGGATCAAATCCAGGGCCTCACACATGCATGGCAAGCGCTCTACCACTGAGCCACCTCTCTAGCCCTTAGTAACTTATTTTGAGATAGGGTCTTGCTAAATTGCCCAGGCTGGCCTAGAACATGCGATTTTCCTGCCTCAGCCTCTGAAATGTCTGGGAGCACAGACATGCACTATTACACCCCCTGGTGTACTTATTTTACCAGAGCAGAAATGGAGACAAACATTAAGGGACTAAGAGTGCATGACTGGGATTCAAACTGCTGCTCCTTCCAGAGTCCATGTGGATTGGCTCCCATGATGGGTGGGAGCTTCCTGGGGCCTCCCTCTAATGTGACAACATGTGGGACGGGCTATGCTGGCGTCATTAGGGATTCTAGGGCAGACACTGGAGCAAATGCCCCTGGAGAGTTGCCTCAGGGTGATAAATAAAAACAACCTCCAGCCCAGCCTTCCTGCCCTACCCAAACCCCTTCCCCAGGCCCCTGTCACAGCTGTCACCATCACAGCCTCCACTCCAGTTGCAGTGCACAGGAGGGTAGGGACCTTTGCTTCCTGGGAACAATGGTGAAGCCAGAGCACAATCTGTCAAAGGTGCTGCCAGCTGCCATCATGGATACAGCCCCCACAATGGAGCTCATCCTGGGGCCCCAGGTGGCTGGGGCTGAAGAGGGACAGAAGGGCCCTGCAGCAGGATGTGTGGAACCCTGCAGTTGTGTAGATGGGCAGGGTCACACCAGGCCTAGGCTCTGCAAGACACACCTGTCTCCTGCCCAGTAAACACACACACACAATCACCTCCACCTCCTGGCCACACCTCCTGCACAGTATTGGCTTGTGGGATACCAGCCTAGATTAACTATGAACTTTACTTAATTTGGTGACTTTGGGTCTGCTCCTAATGTAAACTTCATCTGAAAAGTTGGTTAATCATCACACCTACCCCATAGGTTTTTATATCCTGGATCTTCACTAAATAATAAAGAAAATCAGAGCAGTCCTCCCTGTCCCCAGTGTGCCACTCCTTCAGAGCAAAGCCTAACCCCACTCACCCCCACCCTTCCCCTGCCTGCCACTCTCTGCACACCCACCCAGCCCGAGTGGCTGTGAATCGGGGCTCCCACCTGCCAGCCTGAGAGTCCATGAGCCACATGAAGAGCATGGTCCAGCAAGCCCTCTGAGGGTCATCAGACACTCTAGGACAGTAGTGACAAAGCTATGGCACGTGTGCACAGCAGGCTGTTTACCCCACTTTAAAAGGTCTCCATCAATGCTCTAGGGGCAGGTGGCTTTGTTTGACCCACTGATTAAAACCCATACTCTAGGGCCAGGGATTTAGCTCAGTGGTGTAAGTGCCTGCTTGGCAAGAGCAAGGTCATGAGTTTGATCCCTGGTACCAAAAAATAAATAAATAAAAAGTTTAAAACCCCTACTCCATAAAATGGGATGTTAACTTACAGAGAAATAGAGGATTGATAAATTAGAAGTGATTCTTGTTGGTGGGGAAAGATAGATATAGATATGTAATATATATTTGTCACCCTTTAACTCTGAGCTTCCTGCTGGTTCCCTAACTAATGAGATAAATCCTCATTCATGCTCCTAAAGCTTGAGCATCATGTCTCCAGATTTCTGAAAATTATGCTTCATCACAGATCTCAAGTTTCAGAAGAAGGCCAGAGTCAGGGTAGGAGGGCCTTTGAGGGTGGAGATTGGGAGCAAGAAGGTTGAAGCCACTGTAGATTGACAGGAAGTTCAGAAAGGCTGAGTACAAGGTGGGAGGTGCACCTGCGTGCTGAGTAGGTAGATGATGCTCAGGAGGCTGCAGGGGTCCGCAGGAGTATAGGAGTGTAAGTATGTAAGGGTGTGTGGGTTGGGGGTACAGACAACACAAGCACGACTGAACAGTAGTGAACCAAAGTGTCAACCAGCCAGCATGCTGCTCCTAAACCTAAGAGAGGAGACTGATGAGAAAACCTGGTGTCCACCACGGAGGGGTTCAAGGATCAGATCAGAAAAACTGAGGCGGTGACAGGAAGGTTTCAGGGGTTGGGATGGAGGCTGAAGGCTCTGGAAGCTTACCGATGTCAAATTTCTGACGGGGAGGTAGGTGAATACGGCAGATGGAAGGCAGTAAGGACCTGCTCCTCTGGTTCAAGAACCAAGGTTACCTCTGTTCCAGGTCTGGATTCGGGTGACTGAGGAAGGGCCCTTGCTGTCTTCCTCGGGAGCAGGGCTCACTGTGCTGCACCAGGGAAAGGGAAAAACAGTACTAAATGATTAAATAAAACCAGGGCACTACCCCCCCCCATGTACCACTCCTTCAGGGAAGAGAACGAAGAAGAGCAACTATTCTTTTAAAAAGTTTGTTCTTTTGAAGCTGCCTAGCTCTGTTAACTGCTTCATGGCTTTGTAATTACTTTCCTGACCCCTGTACCCAGGAGAGTGTAACCAAACACGTAGGATGCCTGATTGTACAATGGTACCAAGCTTCATGAACTAATGATCATTAATCTACTCTTGTAGCCTATGATCTCACCCTGCTAGTTAATCAGAACTTCCAGGCTGTTCTGTCTCGCCTATGTACCTCCTGCTTACACATTCTATAAAAGCCCTAGATTGCCAGAGATCCGGGCCTGATATGTTGAGAGAGATCCCGATCAGTGCCCATCGAGGTAAAATAAATTGGCCTCCAAATCCTGGTTATCATTTCGGTGTCTCTGCTTGCCGCAGCATTAGAGGACACAGGACTGATATACTCGTCTGGCTTTCCAAAAAGTTCCCTAGAACCTATAGAAAGGATTTCCCCCAGGTTTGCAGACCAGTGTCTCGGCGTCAATGGCTGCCATAGACCTGACCCCAAGGAGGCCAAGAGATGTCCCAGGTTAGCAGGTCTCCCCACGGCCCGCCTGGCCCTGCCACAAACCCGCAATTCAACGCCTCAGGGCAGAGAGTGGGCAAGTTGCATGTCACCAGCTGCTGCAAGGGTACTAATGATACGGCAGGCCTGAGTGACGTGGGAATAGATGAGAATTCTCTGCTTGGCTAAGATGTACATTCGTATAGGATGTAGCAAATAGGTCCTGCACTCATTTCCACACAACTTTACAGGAAGTACCCGGCCTGGTGCCTGTCTAGGGTGAGGATAGTGGGCCCACCGAATGCAGCTGCTCTCTGGTACCTACTCCCCACTACTGCATGGGGAGGACCTAAAGAGAACCACGAGGGAGACAGAAGCTTGTGACAGGAAGCCTGGGGTGGTCCCAGGCTGCCCACCGGTAGCTAGAAGACCCCTTCACTGACCGGGTCACCATATCTCTCGACCTTAGAAGTAGATGAGGCCTGGGTCAGAGTCTGGTTGTTCCCAGGTACAGTTGCACCTCTTTGATGCTCAGTTCCTTTCTTGGAAAATGAGAACAACAGGTCATCTTTCACGGCAGTCATGAGGCTTGTCTGCCAGAAACAATACAGTCACTCAGCACAAAGCGCGGCACAGCGAGCGCTAGTTATTACCACCAGTAATGTATTCATTCAACAAACCCTGGATAAAAATGGCAAAAACAACAAAAGACAGCCAGACATGTGGTTCCAACACACAGAGCTTACAAGGTGGGTCATTAAGAAAGACTTTACTTTAAAATCCTGTGAAGGATTTTGTTTTTAAAGCAAGAGAAGAACTGTGGAGGAACCCAGCACACACTGATTCAGATGAGAGTTCTGTTCCTGCCCCTTCTTTGGACTCTACCTGTTGACAAGGGGTCAAAGTGGTCCTGAGAAGGGGTGAGCCTCCCCAAGAATGCAGCTTCTCTCAGGTACCCAAGGTCTGGTCCCCAAGACCTCAGAGCCTACAGCTTTGCAGGAGATACCAAGCTGCCTGAGCCCAACTCCATGTGTCCAGTAGTAGCTTGTCAACCTGGAACTACCTGCAGTTCTGTCAACTTCCGTATCCCTCCCTACCTGAAACGTCCCAAATTTTTGCTCAAAACTCTGCCATATCTGCAAACTACAAAGTGAGGCTCAATTCAGAGATAAAGGAGAGGGGCAGACTCCCAGACTTGCTCTTTGAGACTGGACAGTGGGTAAGAAGGCAGTGGGAGGTAAGTCAATGTGGTGGACTCAGGTAGGCCATGGTGCTTGGGGTGAAGGTCTTTCCCTCTGGGGGTCAGGAACTAGGGCTGGGGTAGAAGGACTGAAGGTTTATGCTGGGGAATGCTGGATCAAAGGTAGTTGGTCAGCAACCTACTGGTAAAGACGTGTGTGGGCCCAACAGAGAGGGGAAGAAGAGGCTGCCGGCTTTGGACTTGCAGCTCCTCCTCAAATACCTGAAGGAGGCTGCAGGCCCAGGATCTTGCTCACACCAAGCCTTCCACTTCTGTAGGGAGGGGAGGCAAGCACAGGAAAGACCAGTGTTCCACACACCTGCCAGGTTTGCAGATGCTCCTGCCCTTCCCGTGGTTCTCTCCCGGGAAGCCTGGGCACCAGCATCTTTGGAGGTGAAGACGGCAGCCACAGGGGCCTAGTGGAGTGGGAAGAACTGGAGCTCTATGCTCAGCTCCATTTCCTGGAGGAATTTTGAGGCAAGTTACTTTGCCCTCAGGAAATCTTGGTTCCTCTTTTGCAGCCTGGGGTTCCCACCACCCTTTGAGTTGCTGCCCTAATGTGAGAGGACAAAGGGTTGGTCAGTGCCTTGTAGGTAATTACCACACTGAGGGTAGCCCACACACACTTGTATATGGCAGACACTGCCTCTGAAAGACTAGCCTCATGCCTCTGCCCCAAAGGGTCAAGAAACACCTCATAGTCAAATGTCTCTTTTTCTTCTACTCAGCCAAGGACAGAGGGTAAATGGACAGACACCCTAGAAGGACCTCCACAAGAAACAAAACAAAGGGTAAAGTCACTGGAAAAGCTTCTGTGGCATCTGATTTCAGTGATTTTTTGGGATTCCTCATAAATGGGAGGAAAGGCAGAACTGCTTGTCTCAGAACTGACCCCCCAGCGGGGCACTGTGGTAGCAGCCTGTAATCCCAGCACTTTGGAGGCTGAGACTGAGGCAGGAGCACTGTCACAAGTTCAAGGTCAACCTGTCTCAAAAATACAAAACACAAACTGAACCCCATGCCACTCATGTGTCTGCTCATCCCTTATACCCCGGTCCCTCCTGAGGCCATGCCCAACGCTGGCACTCAGACCAGCATCTAAGCAGACGCTGCGCCATGGAGGCCAGGGTTGAACCCCCTGGGTGGCTCAGCAGCAGGGCAGAGGGGGCATAGGTTGTGCCCCAGCTTCTCACCACCCAGTGGAGCAGGGCTTTGTTCTCAAGCAGCAGAGAATTCTGACTTCTGGGTCAGTCCTAAACAGGCAACGGTGCTTTTCCAAGGCTACCAGGTCTCCAGCAAGGCTTCTTATATGAAAAACCAGCAAGTGTTCCCATTGCTCTATGAGAGAACACAGGAGATCTAAACTTCAGCTCAAGACTTTTCTGGGGGGCAGCACTTAGAAATAGTAAAGTAGAAACCAACTTAATAGACACTGACTTGATGAACGAATACAGGACTAGAGACAGAAACAAGAAACAGTACAACCAGAACAACAGGAGTCTTCAGAAGACACAGGCAGAGAAAACCACTGCTCTGGGGAGAAACAAGCAGGGCTGCTGCAAGAAAGGGTTGCCAATATGTTAACCAGATCCCCCTGAACAGCTGCTGTGCAACTCCCTGAACAATAATACAACCTGTTGTGAGCATTAGTTAACTTTGACTAAAAGCATCAGTTCAGGCCTAAGTTACATGCAGTTAACACTTAGCTCAGAACCTGCTATCTCAGAAAAATCACAAGAATATCACACCATGACCATTTCAGTGCTCCTGGAACTCTAAGGAAGGAAGGAGTTTGGGAGCGGATTAAAAAAAACACAAGAGGGGTTGGCATGTCAAGGGCCCCCTCTAGTGGTCCATTCTGGAAAAAATGAAGCAATTTGGGATTTGGGGTCTTGAAAGAAAAAGCAGCATAAGCAAAGCCCAAGAAAGCCATAACCTCACCAACTCTTGAGGTCATTATTCCTAATTTTGAGGTGGCAAGATAGATTCCTGTCTGGAAACTTCTCCCAGCAAAGGTCTCTACCTTAGAAGTGGGATGGACCTTTATTATGTTTGGGGTTTTTTGGAGGGGCAGGGGTACCAGGAACCAAACTGGACCTCACACTTGCCAGGCAGGGACTGCGCCGCAGAGCTAAACCCCGAGCCCTAGTGTGATGTGTATTAGTTCCTCCTGTTAATGACTCCTGCACAAACGACTCGATCTTTAACCCACATTCTATGGTGGCTGTGCATTTTTTGTTTACTCCATTTTCCCAGTATTTATTACCATCATTTCTAATGGCTAAGAAATTTTAAACTGAATTTATGAGGCACAGTAGGACTTATCACTGCACACTTCGATAATCAGCATAGCAGGACACTGAACTACACAGAATCCCTAAAAGATACCACTTAAATGCTGCTCTTTTTGCAGTACTTACACCACCTAATGCAGTGACTTGAGAGAGTAAATATACCCGTGTCCTCTTTGCAAACCTCATCTCCATGCGGCCTCATAGCCCTGTGCAAGTACTGGCTGCCACAAGAGCTCTTACACCCAGGAGACTCTCTGTCTGGAGGAAGTGCCACATGGTGGCAGATTTATGGAGCGACACTGGCATCTTCCATGCAGGAGACTGACAGCCCGGAGTAACCCAGTCCCTTAGGACACTGGGACAAGTGACCAGAGTGTACCTCAACAGGTGAGGTCTAAAGAAAATGGAAGTAGGGAGGGAAAGAGCAAAGAAAACTACAAATGGTAGCACCCTAGGCTCTTAAAATCTGTTTCTCAGTGTAATGTGTAGGATCAATAAACACAATACAAGGACTAAGAGACAAAGAGCTAATGTACTAGAATGTCTGCTTTCTGGTTCTGGCTCTGTCAGTTTCTAAATTTGTTCACATTTTCAGTTTGTCTACTTAATCTGGGCCTCGAAATTCCCCATCTGTAAAATTAAACTATGAAACTGAAAATCTTTTTATCTGTGAATCCAAATATAATCTTATCTGCAAGGACCTGATATTTTTAGGTTGATGTTTTTATTTTTACGCAAAGTATAAATAAACAAAACATTGATTAGCTGGGTGTGGTGGCACAAACCTGTAATCCCAGCACTCAGGAGCCTGAGGCAGGAAGAATGCAGTGAGTTTAAGGACAGTATAGGCTACTAAGCCAGAGTCTGAACCCCCACCCCGCCCACCCCCCAAAAAAGAGACAGAAATTCCCAAGTTTCTGCTTAGGCAGTAGGTTAACACTACGCTGTCAACACTTTTAACTGCACTGTTAGGCCACCACTGATTCTTCCTCTACTTAACATTCCAGGCTCAGAATAAATGTGAACCTGATTAGGGTTCTACAAGGGGATGTGCCTGAGGAAAGACCAAGAAAGGTGAAGAAAACTACTTCCACTGCAACAAACCTTTAAAACAGAGAATATTCTGCACCTGTGAGGCAAGGCCACTGCAGCCAGTGAAGACCACTGCCTGGGGGCAGTGACGCATTCGTGCTTCTCTCAGTACCTCGCCTTCCTTTGTGAGCAGCAGCCGGCTGAGCGGTTTCCTGAGCTGTTAGGAGGAAAACTTAATTACATATTTTCAAAAAGATTTGCTATTATTTAATTTAAACGGAGAAGTCTTCCAAGTCAGCTTCCATTTTTACCACATTTCTACTATATTACTCAAAACTCTATAAACTGCATCTTTCCCTAAGGAAGCTACTCTTGAGTATACAAATCCTAACCAGCTTATTATTAATCATACCTCACATTTTTAAAAAAGTACAAAATTATAGAAAACAGCTTTAGTGATATGCTGATATCCAGGAATCTAGTGGAAAAATAATCAATAAATTGCCAAAGTTTTGTGTATAAAAATGTTGTTTTTGGTTCTATAACCAAAACAATCTAAGCTCCTGAAGGGATATTTAAGTAAATTATGCTAATTTTATTTAGACATGGTTATTAAAGTACATATTGTTACTATATGAAAATTTAGGATAGGAAATGACCTATTTAGTTTAAACGTAAGGATAACCCCTAAAACTTTTAATGAAGTTCTTCAAGGAAATGCCCCAAAGGGTTAATAGTGGCACCCTGGCGGGCAAGGTGATTTAAAAATCTACTCTTAAAACCATGATAGTGAATGTGAAAAATATTAACAGATTAACAAAATCTCCAAATGGAAGAAACAGTATTACTGACGAAAGGAGTATCTAGCCACAGGACAGAACTTAGGAGGGTTTTATAAGTCACTGGCTAACTCCTTAAGGAGAATTTCTGACCTGTGTCCCTGAGCTAAGTAGTGGGATTTTCAAATTTTTTCTATTCAATCTCATTAGAATAATTTGACTAAAATATAGAAAAGAATACATTATATTTTTAAAAACACATTGTTTCGTTATTCATTATAGTGGTGCTATTGGGGAGATGCTTAAGAACTGTATTAAGAAGTTCTGGAATGGTGCTACCCTTTTTGTTTTTTTTGAGGCAGGGTTTCACTATATGGTTCAGACTGCCTTGAACTCACTGTGTAGCCCAGGCTGGCCTTGAACTTGCAGCAATCCTCCTGCCTCAGCCTCCAGAGTGCTGGGATTACAGGTATGTACTAACATTCCCGGCTTGGTATCCTTCTTATAACCCTTAGATGGAACATTGCGCTAGTACCTATATTACAGAGGACTGGTCATATCAAAGCAAAGCCACAGGTCATAAACCAAACATCAACCATCTCAACCTCACAGGGATTTAGTGACTCATTGTGAATACTGAGATATGTGAGAAACAGAAAGAATAATATAAAGACACCACGGTTATAATGTATGACCCTTACAATGGCATCTTAGTACATACCTTATATAAAGGTCGAGAATACCTTGGGATCAGAAGTATTTCAGATTGTTTAAAATTTTATATTTATATAGACTTTACTGGCGAAGTAGCCCCAATCTAATAATTCAAAATATTCAAAAATCTGCTGGGTGAGGTAGTGCACACCTGTAATCCCAGCACTCAGGAGGCTGAAGCAGGAGGATTGCCATGAGTTCAAGGCCAGCCTGGGATACATAGTGAACTAGGGTTAGCCTAAACTATGTACTGAGACCCTGTCTCCAAAACCCCAAAACACCATCACCACCAAAAAAAAAAAAAGCCTTAAACAATCTGAAACTTCTTGAGCATCAACATTTGATACTCAAAAGTTCAACATATACCAAATTCCCTGTTATGAATGATCAGTTACAGCAGTTAAAAGTATACTCAAACACTCAAAATCTTGTGTCTCAGCTAATCCAAATGAAAACTAAGTGAAGGAACATATTTAATTCAATTTAAAGTTTCATTAATATATCTTCACTTTAAAAGTATCTCTTGTGGATGACAGAGTGCTAAGCAGCAGAGAAAACAGCCTTCCGAGTCACCATCCAGATGTTGGACTATAAGCATCATGAGGAAGATAAGGAAGTGGGTCCCCTGGTCCCAGGAAGGACCTGAAGTGTGAACTGAAGCCCAGAGAGAGTAAAAAGAAAAACTTCAAGGAAGAAGGTGGTATCTGGTGGCACCTTCACGATGAGACGGGACTCTGTGTGAGAGGAGCTGTTGGACCTCGGGACGCATGGTGACCCGAGACCTCTGCAGAGACGTGGCAGTGGAGGGGAGGACTACACTGGCTGCTGGTGAGTGCAGAGGACTTAGTCCTCTTGCAAGGAGACAGCGAATAGCCGGGAGACATTTTGGAGCTGCGCCGGGTGAGCCCGGAACCCAGAACTACTGCCAGCTTCCTCTAGCAGCTCCCAGCTGGGTGCAGACTCGTGGAAACTGCTTGGACTGCAGCAAGCCCACTGAGTCTGGACTCAGGGCAGGCTGCTGAGATTATCCACTGTCCCACCATAAAGCAACTTTCAGCTTGCTGGGACAGAATGGCACGATTCAGGTCTCTGACTCTACAGGTTGTCTACTAGCGACACCAGAGAGAATCCTAGATTATTTGTTTTGCTTTTTTTTCTTTCTCCTTCACTTGTTTTTGAGTGTGAAAGTGGTTCCTAACCTCTTGGTGAGTGTGGTTCTGTTCTTCCTTGTATCTCTTCCATTTCTCTTTTCCTTCAGTCTTCTGCACCAGTTTCCCCAAGTTGGCCTTTGTCCTCCAAACTTATTTCTGATTTGTCCTCCAACCTTATTTCTGTTTCTTTCTCTTCTTCCACTTCTATTTGCTCCTTAATCCATTTTAAATTTTAAGCCTCAAGTGCAAAATTGATACATTATGGACATATATTACATGCAATTATCTCGTTGGTTTTACATTTTGTTATATAATCACAAATCTAGTTCATACGATTATAGGTTGCAAATTATAGGTTGCAAATTGTTTTCTAGGCTGTGTTTGATGCTATTGGTACCACTTTAACCAAAATTGACATAACTGTTCTAAACAGCTATTTGTCCTAGTAGTCCATGACTGAAATTAACTAAGGGTCACTTCTAAATACAGTGACACAGTGCCAAAGAATCAGAGAGTAATCCAAACAAGCAACAAATTCTCATTGCCAAAAACTGGAGGTAAGATCTTTCAACAGACTCAAAACCCCAAAAACCAGCTACACCTGGAAGATACCTCAAAGAAATAATCATCATCTAAGGATCCTAAATACTACCAATAAAGCAACCCACCATAGGCAATTTACAAGCATCACCCCAGGAATTAAACTACAAAGAGAGAAATAAAATAAGAAGACACTTAAATAAAATACAACCCACGACGTCCAGTTGGCCAAAGGCAAATCCAGGGGATCATGAAGTGGGACAATCCCAAAGACCCCCACCAGGGCTCTCTGAAGAGGTAATAAATCAATTGAATCAGATTCTGGAAAAAACGAAATCAGATATAATCTCTTAGATAACTACAGAGATTACCAAAATACACACAATGTTTAGTGACATTAGAGCAGACACACACACAAAAGAGTTTAGGAAAACTATGGAACCTCAGCATAGGAAATAAATGGAATCTACAAAGCAGATTCAAGCAGATACCTAGGAGAGTAAAAACTCCACTGAGGCCAATATGAGGACAGGATGTCATATATTGAAGACATGCTTGTAGTTAGCAACTAGGAAAACAAAGATTTCTCAAAAATAGCAAGAATGGATCAAAGATCTTAAAACTAAAACAGAAACATTAAATCTGCTGGAAGACAGAGTAGGTAAAACTCTTGAAGACAAAGACTTTATGAACAAAACCCAGATTGCACAGGAACTATCACAAAGAATAACTGGGATCCCACCCTACTAAAAAGCTTTTGCACAGCAAGAGAAACCAGAGTGAAGAGACAACTCACAACGTGGGAGATGTTTGCCAGCTGTTCCTCAAAAGACTACTATTGAGAACACAATAAAGAACTCAAAAATAAAAAAAAAAAAAAATCAATCCTCTCAGATTTAAAGACCCAATCCAAAATTGGTCATCTGAGATGAATACACACTTCAGATGAAGAAATATAAACGGCAAATAAATACATAAAAAAATGTTCAACATCATTGGTTATTTGAGAGATGCAAACTAAAACAACACTGAGATTCCATTTCACCCCAGGAAACAATGGCTAGTAACAAGAAATCAACCAACAACAAATGCTGGAGGGGCTGTGGGAAAAAAGGAACCCTTCTCCACTGTTGGTGGAAGTGTAGACTGGTGCAACCACTGTGGAGATCAGTGTGGAGATTACCCAAAAAACTAGGATTGGAGGTCCCATTCAACTCAGCTATTCCCCTTCTGGGTATTTACCACAGTGACATTTGTGCACCCATTTTATAGCAGCACAGTTTATAATCGCAAATCTTGGAAACAATCTAAATGCCCATCAACTAAAGGATGGATAAAAAAAGATGTGGTATTTTTACACAATGGAGTACTACTCAGCCATAAGGAATGATAAACTGGACACTTTTTTAGGTAAATGGGTACACCTTTAGAGCACACTCATCAGTGAAATAAGACACACATGTGTAAACATCATACTGTTTCATTAGTGTGATAAGCTGAAAGAAAAAACATGTATTTATGTATATAAAAAATAGTTAAGATAGTTATGCTACGGATTTCTCTGAGTCCACTGAAGAGAAAGATTGTCCTGATTTTGTTAGGACAACTGAAGGCAAATTCTTGTGCTGTGTAAATGATTTGGGGATGACAATGCATAATATATATACCATTGTTACCCCGATTGACATGCTTTGAAATTAAAAAAAAAAAAAATATTCACCATTTTTGATCAGGACTCATGTGAGAAAGGATGTCTACCAAAAATATATCTCTTAAAATTCTGTAATACAGTTAGTTGGACATGGTGGTACATGTCTATAATCCCAGAATTTGGGAGGCTGAGGCAGGAAGATTTCTGAGTTGGAGGCCAGCCTGAGTGAGACCCTGACTCAAAAAAACAAAACAAAATTCTATAATAAAATAACGGAACTTAAAAATTAAGTAGATGTAAACAGACACTTTATCAGGTATATAAATGATAAAACACATGAGAAGACATTTAACATCATCAATCATTAGGAAAATGGAAGTCAGAACCACTGGGTTCTACTCCATACTTACAAGGATGGCTGTAACAAAGAGTAACAAATGCTGGTGGGACATGAAAAGACCACTAACTCTCACACATACTGTATGAGTAAGTGTAAATTGGGCAGATCCTCTGCAGAGTCTGGCAATTTCTCAAAATGTTACAGCTAAGTTGGTACATAAGAACCAACAACTCCATTCCCAGATGTACAGCCAAGCAACCCAAAAATGTGTATTCACATGAAAACCTGTTTACTCATGTTCAGAACACTGCTTGAGACAGGAAGCTGATTTGTGCCAGGCACTGAGAGGAGAAAACTACTAACAGCTACTGCATGTCTTTGGGGGTGATAAATGTTCTGTGTTCAATTAG
This sequence comes from Hydrochoerus hydrochaeris, assembly GCA_004027455.1. Taxonomy (NCBI): domain Eukaryota; kingdom Metazoa; phylum Chordata; class Mammalia; order Rodentia; family Hydrochaeridae; genus Hydrochoerus; species Hydrochoerus hydrochaeris. Next base: position 339,587 of record PVLA01000244.1, read on the forward strand.
GACCACAGAATCCCCTGGTCAGCAGAGAAACATGTGCCCAAAAACAATTCCAAATTTTTTTCAATTACTTTTCGCCCTCATTTGGTTAACACGAAACCTACATGCACTGCTTCCCTGCCTCTCTGGGTCAGATCCTATCTGGAGTGACAAGCTCCTCACCTTCCAGATCTCAGAGAAACAGGGGTAACAACAGCAGAAATCACAAGTCTTTCAGCAAGTAACCAAAAATGTTCTAATATTACACTGCAGAGATGGCTGCACAATTCTGTGAATACCCTAAAAATACCTCAATGGCACACAGGTACACATGGATGAGTCTTAGGGTCTGTAAACTATAGCTCAATAAAGCCATTCAAAAACATCCTGGGGCTGCAGGACTCAGTAACAAACTAAACCACCAGAAAAACAAGGAAATTACATGGTTTATTTTTTGGTTTTGGTACCAGGAATCAAACTGAGGACCTTGTGCTTGCCAGGCAGGTGCTGTGCCGCTGAGCTACATCCCCAGCCCCTATGGCTCGTTCTTTCGGCTTTAGTATCCTCAGTTACACTTAAAACTACTTTCCCAAACACAAATTCCATGAAACATACTGACATCTTAAAAATAAATTTTAAAGAACATTTTGTATTAAAGCAAGGATTCTAATCTTCACGAGAAACATTAGATACAGCAATTATTGGAACACTGCTCCCTTAAAGCCTTCTGATTCAATACCCAGCGCCACTATTTTTTTAAAAATTCCTCACAGATCCACACATGCAGCCAGGATTGAGAACCACTGATACAATGAATGGAATATGAAGTATACTTTTAAATCTTCTAAGTGAAAATCACCTTTTGTCAGGCAAAATAAAAAATATGTTTCAGAAAAAAGTGTTTCTAATCAGTATGATGAAAAATAAAAGCCACGTAAAACAGTCATAAAACCAATTATTTAATTAAAGCTATACAAAAAGAGGCATATAACTGATAAAATTAAGGAAAGAATATTTAGAATGCTTCAAAGGATTTAAAATAGGACACTTTACAAACTGCTTGTGAGAAATAAAATTCTTAAACTATAAGTAGAAATACAACATTACACAGAATACAAAATACAAAGACAGAAATAGAAAAGGATTATGTGTACTCCAAAGTCTGAAAATTATTAATAGTGGCCAAATATTTAGGTTTAAATTTACAGTTCCTGGCTTTGAGAGCCGTATTACTGTACAAATCTTCCAAGACAGTAGACGGTATTTTTCAATTAACCATGCGTAGTATCATCTTCTACAAAGTCTTTGGCCATTTCTGCTGTGATCACATCAATATGACTAACCTGAAGAACAATAAATGTTAGAAACAAAATCAGTTAAGTCTTAGAAAATGTAACAGTATTTGCATTATACAGGGCACTACTTTAAATATACAGCCTATCACCTATAAATTTTACACAGCATGTCAATGAAGCATTGTTAAACTCTTTATTTACAATGGTATCTATTCCTGTAGGTTTAAAAAATATACTACATTTTAATGCTCTGAAGATACAGGTAACTACCTATGCCTATCCACTTCAACTTCCTTTCCATTCAGTTTATATTACTTTGCTAGTTTATCCAAAAATTGAAAAACTGGAAGATACCAGGAAGACCTATGTGGTCCAACCAAATAAAAATTAATGTATATTCTTGTTAAAGATCATGCATTACACTGAATAGACTTGACAGGAAGATACTATCTCTCAATAAAAAAGAAATGCTACTAAAAAACTGCTAAAATTCACAGCTATTTGGGGAGTTTTTGGTGGTACTGGTGACTGAACCCCGGGCCTCATACATGCCTGTACCAACCAAGCAATCTACCACTGAGCTACATCCTCTAAACTTTTTTTAAAAAAATTCCAAGACAGTCTCACAATGAAAGTTAAAATCCTCCTGCCTGCCTCAGCTTCCCAATTAGCTCAGATCACCTGCCTGGCAAGCACAAGGTCCTGACTTTGATTCCCAGTACCAAAAAAGAAAAAGGAGTACCAAGTAGCTCAGATTACAGTGTGCCATCATGCTCAGTCCATCACAGGTATTTAAAGAAAAAGTTCTTTACAAAGATACCAAATGAGCAATGACTTAAGTCTTCTTTCACTATTTAACAACATAAAATCAGAATTCAACAAATACAATGGATTAAATACTAACAAACTTAAACTCTGTAAAATAAGATTACCTTATTTCTGAACTTTACACCATAGAATTTGTCAGCTGACTCAAGCAGTTCAGGCCTAAAGGTAGTTGTAATAAACTGAGCATGTACAGCAAGTTCCATGATCATATCTGTGAAAAAAATTTAATACATACATCCCTTAGTAGGTCTGATTACTCTTACCTAAAATTCAAAACTATCAGAAGAGCCCATGACTTACATTTCCTATACATACATCTGCAAAAAAAAAAAACTAAGCTAATTTTCATAACTGAGGTATAATTTTTAAATCCAGTATCTTTTTTTCTGAGACAGGGTCTTGCTGCAGAGTGTAGGCTGGCCTCACATTAGCAAGCCTACCTCAGCCTCAAGTGGCTCGGATTACAGATGTGTGCCGCCATGCAAGGCTAATTCCAATATAAAGTTTTTACTAAAAACAAGAAGAAATTTCTAGCACAGCATGAGAAATAATGTCAGAGCAAAGTTCACGCACTTTCTAAAAACAATCACCTTCCCTCTGGTAACCATCTCCTCAAATCTTTTGAATTGACAAGAACTGAATTCTTTAACACAGGATTAACATTATTTATGATAGGTACTACTGCAACATTGAGAAAAACAAGACAAAAATAAACTTGTATAAAAATTTAAGCTAAGTATAACATAATAAGCAACTACATCTATTTCATGTAACTAAACTTTGAAAAAAGTCTCATGTTAAAAAACTAGGCAGGTGTGATGGTGCACATTCACGATCCCAGCACTTAGGAGAATAACGCAGAACTGCCATGTGTTTGAGGCAGGCCTGTGCTACATAATGAGTTCACTGCCAGTCTGAATTATTCAGCGAGCGAGACCTTGTCTCAAAAACAAAAACAAACCAAAAAAACTATTAAAAGAAAAATTATCTTACTTATTGAACGTATACCACCCCCTCCCAGTACCTTAGGCACAAGTCACTATATCAGAGGTCTCATCTCTAAACAAATTCTTACTGGTAAGTACAAAACAAACCAGAGAGGCTAGAGATGCAGCTCATGGCAGACCATTTGCCAAGCAAGCTCAAGGCCCTGGCTTCAGTCCCAGCAACAAAAACCAACCAACCAAACAAAACCGTACCTGACACTGCCTTTCGGTGTTGAGCATCCAGAGCTTGATCAATCTCATCAAACAAGTAAAAAGGGGCTGGGTCACACTTCTGAATTGCAAATATCAGGGCAAGGGCTACCAAGGATTTCTGTCCACCTGAAAGCTGTTGCATTTCTCTCATCTCACCTTGTTTTCCTGTAAATGACACCTAAGAAACAGTTTTCAGTTAATGGCAGAATCACTATCACTTTTTAACATTAAGTTACATGTAACTTTGGGTCTACAAATGCTATTGTGAAATAATGCTCCCCAAAAATTGAATGTAAAAGTATTACCCTAATTCCAACTCCAGTGAACTGGTCAACTGATGGGACACTGCTTTGTGACCCAGAACCCCTCTCACTTTCACCACTTCCTTCTCCTTCATCCTGAGACTGACTGCCCTCCACATCGCCTTTCTTCATCACCAAAGTAGCTTTGCCGCCAGGCACCAACTTCTGGAATACTTCACTGAAGTTCTTGGATACCTTAAAAAACAGTTTCAATTCAAATACACACTTTGCTTAGGAATTATAGATATTACTGCTTAAACACAAACATTTAAATGCAACCAGAAGTAATCTTTTTAGAGCTGAATAGAACATTTATATTATGTAAGCTTCTCACAAGCTCACTCTGTTCATGTGTATTGGGTCTACCCTACAACTAAGAGCTGGAGACTGTCCCATGCTATGTTGTAACTGTAAGTACTGTAAACATGTACCTGCTTGAAAGTTAATTGAATAGCTTCATATTTCCGAAGTTCAAGTACATTCATCAGTTCCATGATGGACTTGTACCCCCTATCAAGCTCTTCTTGTCGCTTTATTAACTTTTCCTTCTGCTCAGAAAAATTTACGAACTGATCTAGAGCTTTTTTGTTAACATGGCTGTACTTCTTTAATTCAGTGTTGCACTGTTCAAGTTTTCGAAACAACTACAAAAAGAGAAAAAAACATATAAATTCATGTACTGTATGAAAATTTGCAGTGAGACTTCAAACTTAAAAACAAGATTTACTTGTTTTAGGCTCAGTGTCTGGTACTTTTCAAATGCTTCCTGGGGCAATGAGCCAAGTTCTCGGATTTTTTTCATACATTCTTCTTTCTTCTTCAACAGCATCCCTTGTCGATTTGTCATCTTCTCTAATTCTTTTGTATCATGATTTATAGCATCCATATGTTCTTTTTCCATATTTTTCCAACGCTCCATACTCTTCTGAAGCTCCTTAATTCCAGCTTCTGTTTTATCAATGGAATTGTCCAAATCTAAGATGGGGAAAAGCAAGGGAAGGGATGAAAAAAGAATTAAGGTGTATTATGTACATGCACCAGCTCCTCACAGCAAATGTAATCATTATGTACTATAAACATGTATTAATGGAAAGAAATTTTTAAAAAATAAGAGGAAAAACAAAATTAGGCTGTAAGATACATTTAAAAGTCAAAATGTTTTTTGAATAAGATTTTAATGGCACAATCTCCCAAAACAGGTAGACTGGGTTTTTTCAGTGTCTAAATTTTACTGTGCAAATTCACTAATCACTTTTTTCAGGACAAAGTTAACAGTACATGAGTCACTCAAGACTCATCCTGAAACTGCCCATTATTTAACATCCACATTTATATAAAGCTAAAACGTTTCATTTCAGCAACTAAATGAAAAGAAACTTGATTTAGTTATTTATCTTCTGCTAAAACCATCATAAACACCTAACATTGTCAAACATTTCAACATAGTTACTATTTATAATCAACTCACTAAGCTTCACTATACATTATCTGATGATGGAAAACAAAAAATTATGAGCATGTCATTTTTGCCTATTTAGATTTTTCATTCTGTAAGTGATTTAATGAAAAAGGTAAATATTAAGTTTTACTGCAGAAAAATGTACCTTCTGATCGTGCCATAGTATCTTTTACTCTTTTATTAATGGCTTCAAGTTCTGATGTGGTGGCAGTGAGAACAGTACCCCCTTCTGTCTCTCTTAGTTCATTCAGCTCCTGTAAAATATTAAACCACAAAATATGAATTTTCTTAGTATTAAAATGTTATGACAGCCAAGGGCTTCTACAGTTATTGATATGTGTGATGGATAACACTGATTATCAAGTTGAACTGGATGAAAAAACACCCAGGCAATTACACTGTAGGTGAGTCTGTGACAGTGTTTTCAGAGACAAGTGCCATGTGTGACACAAATACACAGGAGAGCCCCATGCTGAATGGAGGCAGCACCATCCAGTGCAGTGGGACCCTGGATAGAATGAATATAGGAGAAGGCCTGATACACACGCCCTGCTTCCTGGCTACCACAAGATGAACAGCTTTCCTCTACCACCCACACCCTCTACTTCCCACCATGAAGCTTCTGCCTTGCTACAGGTCTAGAGGGAAGGAGATCTGTGGACCGGGGACTCAAACTTCTGAAACCATGAGATAATGTATATCTTTCCTCTTTTTAAGTTGACTTTCTCAGTTATTGTATCACAGTGACAAAAAGCTCAATAACACAGTTTGAACAGTCAGACAAAAATATATAGTTGCAAATACTGAAAGCATCTATTAAAAGGGAAACAAAAGTATTAATATAATTACTAGAAAATTTCTCGTTACCTGACCACTACTAAAAAAATATTAACTAACACTAAGCACCTAGAACATACCATGACCATAGTCACATGAAGCAGGTACTACAATATACTGTGCTTATTTTACACAAGAGAAAACTGGATAGAGATATTAACATGACTTGCCCAAAATCTCAACACTAGACAACAGTGCTATAACTCCCAAGCCACAGCCTTTGGACAGACAGCTGGTTTTTCTGTCTCCAAAACTCTGACTTTTAATCAGTCTCTCATATAACCACTTTCAATATTGTGTTTACCAAAGAATCCTCAAAAAAGAACACCGTACCTGCTCTACTTGGTCCAAGCGTTTCCTCAGATTCTCGTTGAGGTAAGTCTCTACTCGAGTAATAATACCTTCCAACTTAATTCTTTCATTTAACAACTGTCTGTTTTCCTACAAATAAGAAAAAAGGAAAAGTTGTGTTCTACATAAACATTAACATTCCACATACAGGCATGCTGTTAATCTGCTGTCCATTATTTGCACTCAAATGAGCTAAAATGGAAATTTTTGTTATATCCTTCCAAGAAGTCTTATACTTTCTTCATTTTTTTCTCCCACCTACTCGACAGAATACTGATTTTTTTGTGTGTATAACTGGTTCATTTTAAAAATATCCTGCAAAATATTGTTCCTGCTTTTCAGTTTTACATCCAATGCTGGTTGTTTACATCTATGCATTAAAAAATGTCAAATGTTATTAAAGTGTTTAATCAAAACACCATTAAATACACAAAGTGGTAGTATCAATATGTGTATACATGTGTGCATATAAAGACACACTGAGCTAAGAAGCCCATTTTACTAATGGATAAATGTGCATTAAATGAGATGAAAAAAGTGATTTCTTATACAATCCTAACATATCCAGAAAGGCTTAGAAAAACTTATTAAACCCTTATTTACTCTTACGGTTATTAGGAAGCTATGTCTTGTATTTTTTTTGTGACAAGAGCCTTGCAGAATTGGCTGGCTGGCCTCCACCTTGTGATCCTCCTGCCTCAGGCTCCCAAGTAGCTGGGCTAACAGGTGTGCACCACTGTATGCAGATCATTTTTGTACTTTCTCAACTTTGTCTTTTTGTGTTCTTTTTTTTAGCAAGAAAGGCACTTTTCCTAATAGCCAATTATCAATGACTTTTCTTTTCTTATCAAGCATACTTGCCTGCTGCAGTTGACGAATTTCATCATTCAGTGCATCTACTCTTTTCTGGTCTTCCAGGCTAAGTTGAGAAAGCAAATCAGTTCCCAGTTCTGCTTTCAGTGATTCCCTGGTGGACTCCATAGCATGCAAACTTGCCTCCAAACTTTGTAAGCTACGTTGCTGTATGACAGTAACAAAGAAATTAGTCAATCTACTTCTCATTGTTAAAAACTGGAAACCATCTACTTGCATTAAACTAAACTAAATAATTAAGATTCAAACATTAAATGCTATAAATTGTTAATATTTGGTAGGTTAAGAGCATTATGTGCTTTTTACTTGTAAGTATTTCTGACTTCTGACGGGTTTACAACCCCATTATAAGTCAAGGGGCATTGCTACCAAGTTAAAAAAAAAATGGAGGAAGAGGTTATTGATAATTGAACCCAGGGCCTCACATGTGCTAGGCAATGGACTACTGCTAAGCTATATTCCCATTCCTTTCTAAATGCTGAGACAGGGTCTTGCTAAAGTACCCAGAATGGCCTTGAACTGGTGATCCTCCTGCTTTGGTCTGCTGAGCTGCTAGGATGACAGGTATGTGTGCCAATGTAACTGATACTATTAATAATAATTTTTTAATACTAAGGAACTGAGCTCAGGGCATCGTGCATACTTAGGTAAATGCTCCACCAATGACTTATTCACTTGATTCTCTGTACTAATTAAACTTGAAAATTATGACTATGTAGTCAAGAAAAATATTAATTTGCGTGCGGTGTGACAAGGCAAAAGACAGATCATACTCTATGGTCAAACTATAGTTTAACCAAAATCTTTAGTCAGGATCATAGGAACAATAAGCTAACAGAATCTTTTGGGATAGTATAATTGGAGGCACTTCCTATTTTTTTCACACCTATTATCTTAGGACTACTGAGACACTAAAAGAATTTTGGTCAAAACTCAAGTGTGAGACAATACTAATAATCTATCCTTTTTAAGACTCATTCTAATAAAATCTGAACAAAATACCATCAAATGTCGAAGAGTTCCAACAGGGCTTGCCAGACAAAAACAGTTAACTGAGAAATTAAATACGGACTACCAGAAAGTGTTCCTATATCATGGCTTAACATCCCCATTTGTCCAATTAAGTTTGAATGCAACCTACAATGGAAGACTGGGAATGTGAGTGTTAAGTATGACAGAGATAGATGCAAATATACCAAAGTATAGGTCCAAACAAAAATGGAACGTATGAGATGCAATGATAACCTATGTAACACAGAACACCCCCCGCCAATACTACATAATTAAAACAGATTTTTAGCAAAAAACATACTTACAGACCTTAGGCATAAAGGTTTTCTCAGACTGCTGCCTCTTTTCTTTCAGCATCTTCATTTCTGACAATATGCTATCTCTGGATGCTTTAAATTTCCTCTGCTGTGTCTCAATCTGCTGCATTTGGTTCATCAACTGATCAATTTCATTATTAATCCATATACAAGGCTAAGGAAAAGTCTTTCAGGGTACATATGTATCATATATTCTAAATTTTCATCAGTTACAATAGACACCACACCATGATCTCTCCTTTTACCTCTAAATAAGGTATTTTACAGAAATCTATCAATCACAGTGCTGAACTAAATACAAGTGCTAAAAGCACTCGATTTTAAACATTTTATCCAGTCATTCTACTCTCAAAGTAACATGTACACTTATTTTATTAATACCTATATAAAAATTAAAAACACAAGCACACCTCTTGGGAATCTCCTAAAAGAAATTAAATTGAACAATTTTATGTATTTTAAATACCTTTTTCATCCAACCATTTCATTTACTGTGAAATCTAGTATGCTTAAGGAATTATTTTAGGGAGAAAAGTAGGAAAAATAGGTCTTGTCCAGTGTGGAAAAATCATCTAGCTAAACTATTTAAAATAGGAAGATAGCTGATAGATGTTGTCAACATCTTTTTTTAATATTTCCCCTTATTTTCCTTGTGCTAACACCTTGCCAAATTTAGGTAGTTCTTAAGGTCTGATAAGGCAGACTCTTGTAAGATCACACCTAAGATGCTTGTCTTTTTCTCTGTGTTCTCTGCACTAATGGCATACAGTTAAAAACTTGCATTCCAAAAAATAACAATTTCATGTAGACAGTCTTGTAGCAGTAAAAATTAACCTTCTCAATGCTCAAGTACCTATAACACTAAGCACCGTGTCCTAAACAAGAAGCACACTACCTCAAATACTTTTACCTTATACCAAAGCACCAGATGTTTTAAGAAAACAATGTGTAACTGTTCAGCTATAAGCTGAACTAACCACTTTTCATGTAGCATCATCTTTATTAAATATTCACAATAGGGTATCTATGGTCCATGTTCCCCACCAGCACTAAATTTGTACCCATTATGACCTCAAGATAATCTAATGGACACTTTTCATTTCTTATACATACTTGACATCTACACAGTATGTGGCATTACTATTGTCTCCCCACTCTCCTCCTTGAAACACTATCCAGATTTTCCTTTCACAACTCACTGACTAGTCTTCATTTTCTACTTTCTTTGCTTAATGATCTCAGATCTTTGTTTGTTACTCAGGCTCGTTTCTTTCAGACAACTCATTGATAGATATTTAATAACAGCAAAAATCAGCATTAGTTTGTTGTTGTTGTTGTTGTTTTGGTACGGGGGGATTGAACTCATGACCTCACACTAGCCACACAGGTGCTTGTGCTGCTGAGCTAAACCCATGACCCTTCAGAATTACTTTTTCCTCTTACTCTTTAGAAATTAAACAGACAAACACAAACTCTTCGTCTTAAACTAAAGCCAAAGTGAAATACATGGAACATCTTTCCCCCATACATATGAAAAACCACATTCAATATGCAAAAGATTATATATTACAATTTTTTTAAAATGCAGTTTTCTATCATTAAGCAGAAAGCCAAAGGATATTTTCAATATTTCTGCGCAGATTTTCATTAAGCTTTGCTTCAAGCTCCCCAAGTTCTTCTTCTGCTTTTCTAACATCTTTCTGTAATTCAAGTCGAGACTTTCTAGTGTCATAATAACCTCCAGTAAGAGCACCCCGATGACTGACTTGGTCACCTATAAATAAATAGAAGAAAGGTAGTGATCCTGTACAAAGCTACTGTATTCAATGATAAAAATGACTTAAAACCCAACAATAATCAAGACTTTAGAGGACTAAAAGAAATTTAAATATATGACAATTAAAAAGAATTTAAGCTACCCTAAAAAACTTCACTTTTCAATGCTTAAATTTGTAAAATAAATAAATAAATAGAATGTGCATTCTAGGTGAGCCTGAACATCTTTCAAAAAGAAAAGAAACGCTAAACACTAATAAGGACGTATTGACAAGACACAGGACCTAGCTTGAACTCCCAATAGCTACATTTGGGAATCTGAGCATCAAAAATAATACCAGTTCCTAAATACTAAGCACAGACTGTACTTTCACTTGAACAAACCAGTATTTTTTTTTAAAAAAATGAAATAATTGGGTAAGAATCTTCAGATACTCTCGAAACTCTGACTCAATTACCATATAAGATACATTCATTATAAAAGAGTTATTGTTATGTAGCTTATAAATGAGTTAAACAGTTCATTAGGAGTGTTCAAAGCAAAGAATACTATTACAAACCTTCCAAAGTAATGCAGTCCATGGTGAAAGCACGGGCCAGTTGGGTTGAAACTTCCATGCTACGACAAATAAGTGTCTTTCCAAACACATGTTTGAAAGCTTTGTCAAATCTGGGATTGTACCTCAATTTACTAATCATTGGGATAGCATCCTAAAAAGGAGTATTTAATTAACAAGCAGAGATCACAATACAGTTCATTAACAGCTACTTGAAGAATTATGGTTTAGAACTTTATGAAATAAAAACTCAAATACCCATAGGTTTTAAAACTACTGGCTTTCTTTATTGAGGAAGTTACAACAGTCATTCTACTGAAATATCGTGGAAATTTTAAACATATAAGACTTTTAGTAACAGAATTTTGTGATAAAAGAGCTTAGCAACTCTAAAGCCAGAGTTCCCAACTTTAAATCCTAGTTTTTCCACCTATCACACATGTGCTCTAGATAAGTAACTTCTCTAGATGATACATTACTTTCATTATAAAGCTGTAAAAATTACTTTAAAAAATTAAATTTTTAAAAATTAGTTAAATACACACAGAATACTCAGGAGTATCTGTCATTCAGACATCTATACTAACATAAAACTAACAATATTTCCTCAAAATGTTTTAATTTTATATATTACGGACATCTAAATTAGCTATCCAGAAAACATTTTTATATGAAAACTTTACTTTTTCTTCTTTTCCAAAAGGATTTTTTCCTGTTGCAAAAGAGCTTTTAAATTTTTTTCTAAAAATTATGAAATAAATATATACAGAGAAAAATACAATATATATGTTAATAAAGAAAACACCAGTACAAATACAGTACTGCTTACAGTCCAGAGGCCATGACTGTCTCTTTCCTAATCATAGAGCAGTTACTGGTGGTGGTTACCTTCTGCTGGTGACTACTGTGGTGACTTTTCCACTTCCTTATACCGTATCCTTCTAGTTCAGTCATCTAAATTCAGTTGTATGCTTTATGAATGGGACAATACTATGAGTATTCTTCTGTATCTTGTTTCATTCATATATCATGCAGTGACTCAATTTTGCTTATCCACAACACTCTAAACATCATTTTTATATTTAAAAGCAGAATGAGTTTAATCCTTTAGAGGCTTCTAAGATTCTCAAAATTCCACTTAAATTGTTGACATTCTAATGTGGTTTCAACCTAAACCTTAGAGGATGAAAGTTGGTACTAACATCAATATTCTGAGGTCAAACACTTCAAAGCAATTAATTTTTTCAAGAATGATCTCTAAAGTTTAAATTCATTTAAAGCATACTTACTAGTAATAAAAGTAACATACTTTCAAATTTATCAATTGCTAGCCACCTTTAATTTATAAACTATTTTAAAAGCATATCCAGAAAACTTAAAAATACTCCCTTTAAATGACAGTTCCTCAAAACTTTCCCCAATTCCCTCACTTCATCTACACATTTGAAATATTTGTTTCAAGTCGGACCGTGACCTCTGTTTTCCTTCTCAACCAATGATTCCAAGTATACAGCACCTGTGCCTAGCCTGTATTACGCAGATTCTATGATAAAAGTATTTCTCAATAAGAGACATTGACTCACATTGGTTTCAGGATAGGCCGTGTCCCTGACATCTAACTTGTTAAGAGGCAGAAAAGTGACCTCTCCAGGAAGATTCATTTTATTAAATTCCATTAAAATCTTTGTGCTGACTTCATCCGAATCAACAATGTGATAAAATAACCTACATAAAACAAAGTAAGACACGTCTTTACCACTGAAGTATTTAAACTCGAAGCAAAAAAATCATTTTTTTCTAATGCAACACAATTTGTATGGAGGAAGAAAAGGATATTGAGAAAACTCCAATGGCAAGGGGGAGCCTCAAGTGGAGAAAAACTCTAGTTTCTACAATTAGAAAACAAATATTTAGCACATACTTCTTCGATTAGGGTAAGGAACTGAGGATATGAGAAAAACACAGAAGACAGATTGTACTAAAACTATAAAAAGTTGAGTCTTATGTTACTCCTGTTCCCTTTCCAAGTACCATAAATAGCAATAAAAAACTTTCACCTGTTCCCTGCAGTGACTTCCACGCATGTATAGAAGGCTGGCTCACATTCAAAGTTATTCATCACAATGCCATGATAGCCATTTTGAACATGCTGGTTTATTCCTTTTCGACGAAAGTGGTCTAGCACTTTGTTTATGCTGTCTATTCCATTTAAAATGGCCTGCAAATTGTTTAGTGAAAGACACTGTCACCAATGGCAGTCCCACTGCTAAGAAATAAGCCCACTGTGCATAATTTCCATACACACCAGACAGCCAGCCACTCACAAATACATTATCCTTGAAACTATGCCAAGCCCATGTAACATTTCATATTATGCGTTCTGCTTTATGACACTGTTAAAAATGGGGCCATCACTTAAAAATTAAGTGTTACCATTACTAACAGAGATGGCGCAGCTGCTTAATTCCTGTTGCTTATATTCACGGAAGAAGGGATTTGGACTCTATTCTGTTATTGGAACTCACAACCTATAGTTTGAAGCTAACTCTGTCAGGATAACGGCTGACTCTAACTCAGGTAATGAAAAGGACCTGCCCACCTTTCCCGTTGCTGCTCTAAGAAGTTGCTGCTTCTTTTCCAGATCTTCTCTTTTAGCAGCAAGTGCTTGCTGTTCTGCGTTCTCCTCTCTCCACAGGTAACTAAACAACAAGGATGAGACAGCCTTTAATTTTAAATACATAAGATGCACTAAGACTACATGGTTTAGAGTAAGAACTAAAATCACCTGACTAGGTCATTTTTAACTTAAAAACCAGATAACAACCAGTAACGAGAATTACTCCAAAAAAAAAAAAAACCCAAATAAATAAAGCATATTTTCATCTATACTAACTTTCTTTCACTTTGTAATTCATCTTTCTTATTTTTTACTTCATAGTATTTTCTGTCCAATTCTTCTACTCGAGCTTTGACTTCATTAAGATCCTGATCCAGTTTCTGTGGAAATAAAAAAAGAATACAAATTTAAATTCAATTTTATCACAAAACTCTGATCACACAGGAACTATCATAAAGAATCGACAACTGGGATATCACCCTATTGAAAAGCTTTTGCACAGCAAGAGAAACCACCAACAGAGTAAAGAGACAACCCACAACATGGGAGAAAATGTTTGACAGCTGTGCCTCAGACAAAGGATTACTATTGAGAACATACAAAGAATTTTTTAAAAAATCAGTCCTCCCAGATTAAAAAACCCAATCCAAAAACAGGTGTCTGAGATAAATACATACTTCTCAGATGAAGAAATACAAACAGCAAATAAATATGTGAAATAATGTTCAACATCACTGGTCATTTGAGATATGCAAATTAAAACAACGCTGTAGCTGGGCATGGTGGTACATGCCTGAAATCCCTGCACTCAGGAGGCTAAGGCAGGAAGATCTCTGCAAGTTCCAGGCAAGTCTGGGTTAGAAAGTGAGTTCAAGATCAGCCTGAACTGCACAGTGAAACTCTGCCTCAACAAGACCAAAATAAACAAATGAATAATAATAAAATAAATAAAACACTGAGTTTCCAACTCATCCCAGAAAAAATGGCTAGTATCAAGAAATCAACCAATAACATAATGCTGAAGGGACTGTGGGGGGAAAAGGAACCCTCTCTACTGTTAGTGGGAGTGTAAACTGGTACAACCACTCTGGAAATCAGTGTGAAGATTCCTCAAAAACTAGGACTATAGGTCCCATTTGGTCCAGCTATTTCCCTTCTGGGCATATTCACAAAAGAATTAAAAACATCATACCACAGTGATGTATGTGTACCCATGTTCATAGCAGCACAGTTTGTAATAACTAGATCTTGAAAATAATCTCAGTACCCACTGACTGAAGAATTGATAAAAAAGATGGGGCTCTTTATATAATGGAGTACTACTCACCCATAAAGGAGGATAAACTGGAGACTTTTATAAATAAATGGATGCAACTTGAGAGCATACTCATAAGTGAAATAATTAAGACACACATGTGTAAACACTAGTGTGAAAAGCTGAAATAACATATGTATATAAAAAAGAATTAAAATAGTTATACAACTGATTTCTCTGTGTTTACTGAAGAGAAAGACCGGTGCTGCTACTGTTTGGATAGCCAAATACAGATGTCTTGTGCTCTGGGGTAAACGATTTGGGGACAATGAGTAATGTATGCACCATCGTTGCCCCTGATTGACATGTTTTGAAACTTTTTTTTCTTTTTGAAAAAAATTTGATTTCATCAAACTAATTCAGAAAAGAGATCAATGATCTCAAAAAGAATGGAAAAGAGAGGCAAAGGGTGAGGAGAGGAAATACTAGAGATAAGAAACATTTGAGTGAACATGTTCATAGTTTTACATGAGTTTATGTTGAACCTCATTAAATGATAGTTAATTATGTAAAATTATATATTAATTGTACTTCAATGAAGCTACTAAAAAATCCAATTTCAATTTCTAAAAGATACCTTTAGGCAGAGTATAATACCAGTAGTTAAAATGAACTACTCTAGAAAATACTGCTAAAATGAAATGACTGTTTGCTAGTAATACTGATTACTATTTCTTATAATATACATTTTAGAATTTTAGGAAAAAAAATATACCCTAGAGAGAAAAAAATAAACATTATACTATAGTTTATACTGGAACTATCTAAGAGTTTTCTTTATAGCAGTTGCTGGGATCAAGATAACACTACTATCAGAATAGTGTAAACTTAACTATGTATGAATTACATAACTTTAAAAAAATACATAAACCACCAAAGATGTTTTTCGTACTGTGTTAAAAATAATTTTGAAAAACTTAAGTCAGGGTAGTGCCAAGAATATAATCACTATTTTACATAATGCAATCAGCAATTTGAGAGAGACCATCTTTAAGCAGAATACAAAACATACTTCGTCTTCACAAATTACCATTTTTACAACCAAAGATGTGGCTGAAACACTGGGGGAAAATGATCTTTACGCTTCAAAATGAATTAAGCCTCTCACTATAAAAATCTTGGCTAATCATCAGGATCCTGAAACACAGTATTTGTTGATGATTACTAACTACAAAATAAGCGTTTAGATTGAATCTTAGAACCTATTTTCATTCAGTTAAGAGGAAAGGTATTCACATGAAGAAGTTCTGAAGGACCCCAAACACTACTCATAGTCAAAGGAAATATTCTGAGCTTTATATCAAAAGTTTAGCAGAAAGCATGTTTATCTGTTTAAATTTAAATACTTGTGATATATATAATTTTTAAAAAGTAAATACATACCCATAAATATTTTCAGATTATACGCTTTTAGTGGGCTTTTCTATAGAACAACCCATAGGAAGTGGCACAGTTCGAACGGGGCAGGAGGGCTCCTCCTGTGCATGTACACATATGTTCTCTTCACCCTGCACCTGTCCCACACATTCCCTTCCTGTAAATTCTTCATCTCTCACAGCCGTCACGAGCACTTAAGAAAGCATTTTCCCTCATTTCTTACTTTAAATGAGATCTTTCTTACACTAACAATAAGGATTCTTTTACTTCAATTTTTAAGAAAATGCCAAAAATGCACATAGTAAACAATGTTTAAGGTTCATTTAGGAAATGCTTCTGAAATTACTGTTGTTTTAACCAATAAAGAATATATCTTACAGTGTTATTAAACTGACAAAAATTATGTTAGAATAAAAAAATGGAAGCCAGGCACAGTGGTGTACAATTTTGATTCCAACTACACAGAATTCCAAGTTCTGGGCAAGACCTTGCCTCAAAATTAAAAAAAAAAATCAAAAGGACCGGGGATACGGCTCAGTGGTGAGTGCCTAAAGGTTCAATGCCCAGCAATACCAAAAACAGAAACAAAACAAAAATCTTTAAATATACTATAATGTTCTTTCAGATTTGTAGTCATATTAAAATGAAAAGTAAATTAAGTAAACACCTCCAATTTCTACAAAGATTTTACATATACTCAACACCCATGAATGCCCACTGACATAGACAAAATATTTTTAAAAAAAGAGACCTTGCTACATGAAAATTAAATTGTGCTAGACTTTTCTAAGTATGTAACTTCTGTGTATTTTAAGAGTACCATGTAAACTTGTTTAAAAACACAATCTAATGTAGATAAAACTGTATTTGATCCCTTCAGAAAATTTTAACAAAGCCATAATAAAGGTTCTTACATTATATTGTTCCAGATTTTTCTCCTTATTTGCCTCTGTGTCTTCCAAATCTTTATGTATAGCTGCAATCTGTCTTTTCTTGTCATTTATTGCCTGATCTAAAGACTTGAGTTCTTTTTTAATCCATTTATCTCTGTCTTCTTTTGAGGTAAACTGACTTCCCCGACCCTGCTTTGCATAAAGATCCGTTCTTTCCTGGGTAGCTTGAGCCAATCTACACAACATGAAAGAGAATAAGGTGAAAATAAGAAAAAGAAATAACCACGTTTAGTTGCAATTACTAACATCAATTTAATAATCCAGCTTTAAAAACTATGTCTAAGACAATGTCAAAATCAATTGCTGTACAATAAATCTTCCTGGGCAGTTAATTTTATATAACACTAACACTGAAATTACAAATGAAGTCAGGAAGAGTCGCCCATACTCTTACTGGAGTCGCCCATACTCTTTAGACAGGTCCAGTGAACTCTAGGTCTGAGTGAATAAAACTAGACAATGCTAGTTCCCTATTCTCAGTTACTTTTAAAAGTATTCCAACTAAATTTAACTACATCAACATTTTCAACTCCTTTTAATGAAGACATGCTGAAGATGAATAGTCAAGAAAACAGTGTCTAAAGTATAGAATACCAAGGTCCAGATTACACAAAACATTTTACAAAACAGTAGAGAGAAAAAACCTGAAGAAAAAAACTAGGCCAAGGATATAAACAGGCAACTCACTAAAACAATATAAAGAGGTGTAAAAACATAATACACTAAAGTATGAGACATTGGCAAACATTAGCAAGTCCAACCAAGGACAGAATCTCATGTCCAGATATCACGCCAGCACTGGGTGAAGAAAGAAAATTGCAGAATGAAACACAGAACACTATTAGAATAAAAGCCAAAGGTTTAGCTATGCTATCTTGAATAAATGACTGAACCTCTTGGAGAATCAAGTTTGTTGAATTTAGAGTAAGGATGGTGTCAATCTCCTAGGGATTCTGAGTAGAAATAATATAAGTGGTATGTACACAGGGCACAAGACCCACACAGCTATTTCACACTGGCTATGCTTATTCTGAGGTGGACATTTAACTTTTGCCCTTAATTACTGTGTTAGCGCCACCTTAACCCCCTAGCTATGTAGGTGCTATAGAAGAACTATAGAAATTAAGTGTTGGTGAAAATTTCCAGACCTAGCAATTCCTCGTTCTTCTTTTTCTTTTACACTGTTGAATTTAGGTTCTGTTTCTGCTAGTTCTTTCTGCTTTTCTTCTATTTTTTCAAGTAGCTTCTGCCTCTCTTTTAATAAACGTTTCTGTAAAATAAAGCGAAATAAAAATGCTACATATAAATTTTTTGCTTATTTTTTAAGTCTAGCATAAAATGTTTTCTTTTGCATTAAAATTCATAAGAAAACCAACACTGCAACATCAAACATACAAGATATTCAACCATACAAGCTGTGACAGAAAGGACATTTCTACTGTCTTTCATTTTTTAGCTTTTGTGTGTGGAGGGGTTTTGTTTCGTTTCGCTTTGTTTTGTTTGAGACAGAGTCTAGCTATGTAGTTCAAGCTGACTTCAAACTCATGGAGATCCTCCTACCTCAGTCTCCCAAGTGCTGGGGTTACAGGCTTGCGCCACCATACCTGGCTTTTATTTTTAGCATTTAACTCACCCTTTGTTCACTATTGCCTGCTAATTCATCTTGTAAATCCTTGGCTTTAAGCTCCAGTTTGGTCCTCTGCTTAATTTGCTCCTGTCTTTCAGCACTGAGCTGTTCTTTTTCTTCTTTCATTGCTGAAATCTTTGTTTTCAATTCTCTAACTTGCCGCTCAATATCCTATTCAAAAAGAACCAGAAAAACAAGTCAGGCAATTAAGAGTATAGTAGCAGAATCGTGTCTCCATCAGCCCATCCCTTGTTCTTCTTTCACTCACACTTTTAGTACCTTTCCATCTAATAATCCCCTACTCTCCTGTGGTTACCGTTTTGTAACTCTGGTACAAAAAGAGCTTAGTCTGGTCAGAAATAAAAGTAAAACTTAATCTTGTTTATAATCTTACCTCCATCTTATCTCTTGCATCTTGCTGGGCATCTCTTAGCTGTCTAGATTTTTCTCCACTAGTTTCTCGCTTAGCAGAAAGCTGAAGAAAATAACCACACCACTTTTAACTTATTTTTACTTAATATTTCATAATGTGCAGTACATTTTTATATCAGCTAGAATAATCTAAGACCATTCATTAAAAAATTTTGTTAACAATCTCCTATAAAACAACTTTTGTTCAAAGTGCCAACAATGCTTTTTGTAAAATACATTATAGTATACTAAGAAAAACATTCACAAAGCTTTAACGATAGTTTGTTTCTCATCTGGTCTGCCTGACACCATCATTACATATTTCAGGTACAAGCATAACAAGCATCACATGGATCTCGGCATTTTCAATAAACTGGAAGGAAAAAAATATTGGTCACTAATGAATTACGAGATTTGTAAAGTTTCTACAATTAAAAATCATTTAAAAATATAAATACGAGATGAGTTTAGCATATTCATACAAATAATCTTACTTTACCTCATCAAGTTTAGCACGAGTCTCATTAAGTTCCTGATTATAAATGGTATATTCTAGGGCTCGTCTCATTTTATCCCACTTCTGATACTGAGCTAGTTCTTCCTTTTCTTCCTCTAAAGTATGTAATCTCTCTTCAATGTATTTTAGTAACTCATTGATTTTTTCACGTTTGCCCTCTTTAAAAAAAAAAAAAAAAGAATGAGGAGGAACTGAGTAAAATTTTTTATGTAATTTCACTTTTTAAAATATACCATGAACTAAATTTACTCTGAACTACAGCATTATTTGATATTAGGTGATTAACTTAAGATATTAAAATGACATGACTTTTTAAATCAAAGAACTTACACATAGTAAAAGTAATTCTTGTATTACATGTGGTAAGGGCCTCAGTTTCAGTTTTGTTTTCAAGTCAATGTGCCTTCCCTTAACATTATTAAAAAAAAAAAACCTAACATCACTGGTATCACTGATCCCAGTATTTATCAACAGTAGCATTATCTATAGCCATCATATACTGAATGTATGATCCCAGTCACAGGACTACTTTACTCCTCTACTCACCACAATCTTACAAAATAAGATTACAGGGAGAAGCTGTGGACCAGAGATAACTCTAAAGTCATAATGTCTGTGTAATAGTGAGGTTCTAAACCCTGTATGACACTAGGCCATAATGTGACATAGCACTTGAAAAGCAAAGTAAAATTTCCACAGTAAATGTACTAATGAAGATTCCAAATTCAAATTTTACATTTATGTGCTCCTGGATAACTTAAACCTAACGTCCACTGCTAACTCCAGCATGTGGGGCTGAGGGAAGAGGGGTTGCACACAACTTTGTCATCACTAACAGTGATGAGGAAGCTAACCAAAGTACAGCAGCTGACTGGCTAAGGACCTAAAAAAGGTCCCAAAACTTATTTATTCAAAATAGGAATTACTGAAAATCTCAAGCATCAAACTGCCTCAAAATAGTTTTCTCTTCGTTCAGCAAACAAGCAAATTATCATGTACTCTAATAACACTTTATTTTTTTTGGTACTGGGAATTGAACTCATGACCTTTCGATTACCAGGCAAAGTGCTTAAGCGTCTGAGTTAAATCCCCAGCATCACTTTTTAACTATTACAGCACAATAAAATAACTTCCCACAGAAAGAAATAATGCAATATAGCATTTATTTTACCTGTTTCTTTCATTAAAGAGATGCTTTCTTCTTTTCGTTCATCATATACTCTAGTACCAGCTACTTCTCTTAATAGCTTTAGTCTTTGAGAATCTGGTGCTGTTGCCATTTGATTGATCTAAAGATTTTAGAATAATCATTAAAGAACTATAAACTGCAATTGAAGAATCTGAACACTACCTTGAAAAGAGAATGTGTGTATATATATCTCCACAAGCTATATTTTTAGTACATTATGACTTGGCCTATGTAATTTATATAATACATATACTAATATCTCTTTATCTCCTTAAAAGAAATTCACCAAATAAAGCTAATACATATGTTCACAAAGTCTTTATGAAAAAAACTAACACAACTGAAAATGATCCCATGTCATCATTTTTTTCTTGGCAAAAATAATAAGGTATAAACAGATAAGCTATATTCTCAAATAAAAAGGGAAAATCATCACTGAATATACATTTTTTAAAAAGCCATAAAATTAAAAGTAGAACAAGAAACAGCATGCTCTACAAGAGAAATTTGTACAACCTAAATGCCATGCAGTCTAACAAACACTAAACTCAAAACTACTGTCACAACATTCAAAACTGACGTCATAATCACTTTCACACTCTATAGTGACCAGGCATCAAAATAGGAAACATGGCCTATCAAAAGTATGCACAACAGAGAGTCTCTAAGCCAGCAGTAATCAAACACAAAACCCCAAACCCACAAATCCCCACTGGAAGGCAAGTTCTGAATAAAAGAAATTAGCTTAAATACAGTTGAAAATAAAATGAGGAAGCAGCAGAACAATGAGCTACAGTTTGTAGAGGAGCTGCTAAATAATATAATCTCTTTTGGGAAAATAGAATGTAGCACCAGATTTCTGTTGTGTAAGCTTTTAATACTCAAGTGTGCCAAAATACCTGTATCTCAACAATGGATCTAATAGGTGCCTTATGGCCACACAAAATACTCACTTCAATAGAAAATAAATCAATGAAAACAAGGCAGTAAGGCTCATTTTTGCTTCAGCGTAACACTTAGAACCAATAAAGCACATTCATCATTCACAAGAAACATACACTTGGAAAAAAATTTCTATAAAAAAAAGCATATATAATTGTTTTACCTTTCCTTGTTTAACAATATAATAAGGATTGCTCCGAGAAAAACCAGCACTTTCGAGGAGGTTCATCACATCATTTTTCCTGTTGATAAACACCAAAATTCCTGTTAGGTAATTTTAAAGCACCCAACAATAATGAATAAGCAGACCAGCTCCTGAATTAAATTGCATTAGAAACAGACTCGTCATTAAGCCATGCATTGCATCAGCTTCAGAAAACCTTGAGATTCCCATGCTCAACCTCTAAATACAAACTTGATAAACATAAGGTGATTAATACCTCATATATGTATGAAGTAAAAGAATATTTTAATTTTTTTTAAAAGAAACTATTGCCTGGTGTGGTGGCACATGCCTGTAATCCTAGTACTTGAGAGGCTGAGGAAGGAAGATCACTGCAAGTCTGAGGCCAGTCTGGGCTACATAGTGAGTTCAAAGCCAGCCTAAACTACATAGTGAGATCCTATGTCAAACAAGCAAAAAAAAAGTAAATAAAAATAAATTGTCAAAGAAAAAAGCTTACGTGACCATCTTCTTATCTAAGAAATACTGATCCTTTTTGGCACCAATAACTCTTCGAAGTGAAACTTCCTCTTTATCAATCTAATTAAAAAATGTACAAGCTCAAAGTTAATTTAACATAAAATAGGAAACTTTTTAGAAACATGTCATTTTAAAGACCTTACCCATGATTATTTTAGTTTCAATTATCACACTGAAGATGATGCTGCAAATACTCAAAGATATTTTTCACAGTAGCAATCCCATCTGTTGTTTATCAAAATGTTCATTACAATTTAGAAGACAAAAATCAGGAGTTAAACTATGTAATTATATATTATTTTACAGTAAAATAATAAAGAAGTAGGTCCATAAATGTTTCAAAATACGAAGAAAGTAGCTGTATCAATAAAATTCTCAGCATTATTACTAAAAAAAGAGTAAGTTACTTACTGGTAACCGATTGTCTGAATTGTCAAAAATAATTTCCACAAAGGCAGAAATAACCCGAGGACCAGTACCCTCCTGAAACATGAGAAAAATGAGAAAATCATCATTTAGGTAGTATTTCATATTAAACATCTTTTTTGGGATGGCAGTGGTATTAAGGATCATTTCCAGAGTCTTGTGCATGAAAAGCATTCTCCCAGAGTCACACCCTCATCCTTATCATTAAACACTTTTCAAAGTCCAGTGTATGGTAACAAGCCACACTAATGGGAGAAAAATTTCTATTAGGATAGTATATACCCTTCTTGTCAAAGTACCAGAAACACAGAATCAAGATTTTTAAAAAAACTTTTCAGTTTTTGATTTTGAAAGAACTATGCAGAAAATACCAAACTTGGATTTTGTAAACTAGATACTTTATTAGACCATAACACTCCATAGTCACCTAATTCTGTCCTTATATATCTTGAGGTTCTTTGAACCTCACCTTAATGTTGGAAAGAAATAAGAGATCATGAGATTACCAAAAATTTGTTTTATATGTAATTTTACATCTACAATAGAAATTTACACAATTAACGTAACACATTTAGACCAAACCATGACACGACTACAAACCAAGTCCAGATCATTTGTAGGTTTTAGAAACTGCAATCATTCAACAAAATGAAGAATGATACCTAAAGAGCTTAATAATTCTCTTAATGCCTATCAGAGAAACCTAAAAGATTTTTTATTCAGGCATTAATTCTGATTACTGGGATATGAATTCAAAATGCAGAAAAAAAAAAAAAGATAATAGGTAAAACAAAAAAACTCCCAGTGTATGAAACATACTTAAGACATCATGTGGAATCCCACCTTTGTCTTAAGTATTTTTCAAAATATACTAAGTACCAATTTAGTTTCTCATTTCAATGGTTACACTTAAGAGACACACAGTATCATGTTTACAAAGGGCTGAAACTTGAACAAATTATTTTTTTAAACCAAGACTGACAATGTATTTTTTAAATACATAATATCGGTAACATCTGAAAGTAATCTCACTCACATGTAACAAAGCCAATCGCTGTTCCGGGCGAAGATGACTAAACTCATCACTGAGAACAAATTGAATTGCTAAAAATACAAAAGCATAGTTATTAGTATACTCTAAAAGAAAACATCGTTTTTTCCTAATTTCTCATACCTTAACAGAATACAATGTGTCAGGTAACAAACACTGAAGATACCAGACTGCTTCACACAGACAAAATTACCACTGAAAATCTCAATGTACAGTAGCCTAATCAGGTAGGAAATGATGTGACAAAAATACTAAAAGTTTTCACTAAGCCAGATACAGTAGCAGTCTGGGAGGCTGAGGAAGAAAGACAGCAAGTTCAAGCCTACCCTGGGCAACTGAGTGAGACCCTGTCTCAAAAATAAAAGATTCTTAAAAAAGGGATAGGGATACATCCCAGTGCAAAGGCTGGGTTCAATCCCCAGCTGGGCATGGAGGGGTATTTCTCACTGAAACATGTGAGGCAAGGAAAACAGAGAAAACACCGAGGTACAAACAAGGAGAGAAGCAGAACTAGGAGCTACCTACCTCTCATTCAAAACACACAACTGACTGGTCAGCTTAACAGTATACAGTCACACACTCCATAAAGATAACCACTATACAACAGTGATCCCACAGAATTACAATAGAGCTAAAAAAAAATATACTGCCTAAAAAAAAATGATATTGCCTGGTGATATCACATCCAAATTACCACCACAGTATAATGCATCTTTCAAAACTAAGAAAATACTGGGAAGTGATTTAGATTCCCAACTTTACTGCACTGTTTGCACTACCCTTACCTTCTATAATTAATGAGGATCCACTCCAACTTCCAGAGTGCCTAACTGGGCTGTGGTGCCCAAGAAACTGAACTCTTAGCTGACCTGGTTCACAGTCACACAGGAGACCTCTGACCTTCGGTCTGCGACAGTTGGGGAGGGGGTGTGCTTGAGGAGACCGGCTGTGTCTCGTCATTATTGTACCTGGGTTGATTCAAACTGCCCTCTTAGCCAAGGAGATAGCTCATAGCATTAAGCATCTGCCCGACAAGCACAAGGTCCTAAGTCCAATTCCTAGCACACACACACACACAAAAAAAAAAACAGCCCTCATACCTGTGAGATTCTGAGATACACACTCCACTTCCAATCTGTTCTCTTGCCATCATCAAATTACAACCCTTAGAGGGTATACAGTGCACAATATCTTTGGGGTTTACAGTATATTGTATGAAATAAACTATGAATCTTTAAACTCCTCTTTTTCTCAAGTACTATCCAACCAAGAAGCTCAAACTTTTTCAACCTACTTCTTTTTTCAAACCAATTCTGTTAAAATATTTTTTCTCCTAAAAAATTTAACACAAGCACTATTACACTTAAATATACTTTAGAATTTTCAAAGTTCTTACTATCTTCAAACTGACAATAGTCTTTGAGTTTCAAGTTCTTTATACCTGTCCAATTCTTTACAAAAATGATTGTTTTAGAACATGTTCTTAAATGGTAAAACAAATATAATTTTCCCAAATAACTTCTACTTCACTTATGTAATTTTTACATATGCATTTACAGCTATTTACTGCATTCAAGTTTTAAAAATGCTTTAATACATACTATTTCATTTGATTCTCACAACCCACCTAGGAGCAATAGGCCTGTTGTTAGAATGAAAATAATCTGAGACAGTGTTTTGCTAAGTCTCACGTAATTATTCACTGATATAGAAAATACAGATCTTACACTCCAAAAAGTTTACCCTCTATACTAAGCCATAACCCTATACATATAAAATATTTCTTGGGTTTCATGTTGATATAATCTTAGAAAAGCAATGATTTTAATTAACTTAAGATATCTAAATCTTAATATATTTAGAATTTAAATAATACTTACCATAAAAAAAATTACTTTTTCCAGATCCATTTCTGCCCACTATAAAATTTCAAAAAGTACAAGTTATTTTATACAGAAAATTAGTAACATAAACTGCTAACTGTGCTAAAAGTTTTTAAATCCAATTTTCTAGCAACCCTTTAAAATCTGAAATTAAGTGACTGATGATGAACAAAACAGATCAGTAAACAAATCTAATCAAATGACAGTAATTTTTGTATAAATTTCAGATACTTTTTTTTCAGATACTTTTTTAAAGACATTTTGATTCTGTTTTCTCCACTTAAAATTAACAGAAATCAGTAAATATGCTACTTGACACTCATAATTTATAATCATAACAGATGTACAATTCTACTTAATTATAAGTATATGTTTAGAAATTTAAAGATTTACATAGTTAGCATTCTAAAATACTTCAAATTCTAGAACAGTCTCATGTTAAAACTATTTATATCATCCGTACACTTCATGTATAGTCTCACTGAACTACTAATATACAAGCAATTATAAGTCCTTTGTCTTACAATATGATTTCAAATATAAGCAGCTATACACATAAAAGGATACCAAATACTTTTGATTTAATGGGTTGTTTCAGTGAAATAATGTTGAAGTCATGAGTAACTACACTCATCTTTCTCAGTTTTGACTCAGCTTTATCTCCAGTTATTTATTATCTTTAATAATCTATATGCCAGGCATGGTGACATACACCTCTAATCCCAGCACTCAAGGAGAATGAGGCAGGATTGCAAGTATGAGCTCAATTTAGCAGAAGGGCTGGGAATGAAGCTCAGTGAGAAGGCCCTAGGCTCTATCCCTAGTAAAGTGCACACACAGGCACCAACCTACACAAAAGCATACAACAGGCAGCAGAGCCAGGGCTTTTGCTGGTTAAATCCAGGGCACTATGAATACCAAAATAACTCCCGAAATATGTATTACTGGTGGGGAGAATAATCCATAAGCTCATACTGATAGTAAAGAACAGTAAGTAGGGTAAGAGAGGACTCTTGCACACAGAAAAATACCAAGTGTCAACCAATAAAAACCAAAAGAGTGCTATAAATACCATCATTTTATAACCATTAAAATAAAGGCAAGAGTCATCAAAGGATGCCAAATCTAAGGAAAAATTTTGAAAAGCACAATATTTGCATGATCCAAAAACATCTTCGAAAACGTTAGTTCTAAAGGAAAAAAATAGTAACTACATGGTGAAAACACTGGCTACTACCTTTGGCTATTCATGAGTAATACAGTATCACTGATAAGAGGTAGACCTCATGTGCCTCCAGATATCCTACTCTGAAAAGGATAAATCACTTAAGTAACAATGTACTAACACATTAATGACAGAGCCACACTGCCAGGTGGATGGTACACACACACATAACTATCCTCCCTGGCGGCTTTCTGTTCAATACAAGAACCCACTAGTTTGAAAGACAACTGTCTGAGCATCGCTCAGAATAGTCAGTTTATAAACAAACACACTGCCCAAGAGATACTCGGGGTAAACTGGTAAGTGGTTATATTTATTACTGAAAAAATGGATAAAAAGTGATTAAATTCATTTGTACAACATTGGGTACAAGCTACCCAATGACAGTCATGCTTGTATCACTGGCAGTTAAAGCCAACAGAAATATATCAAAGACAAACCAAAAAAAAAAAAAACACCAAAAAAACCAAACCAAACAAACAAAAAACCCAAGGAAATGATTCAGGTTAAAGGTGCATAAAGAGACACAACAAAATCCAACATTTAACCCTAAATTGGATCCTGTTAATACAGGAAAAAATGTTATACAGAGTATTTCTGGGTCAATCAACATAACTGAAAAATGGACAAATTATGACATTAATGTTAAACTAGTTAGGCTGATAACTGTACTATGATTATATAAGAGAATTTCCCTATTCTTATCAAATACATATTGAAACCAGCAAGATGGCACATACCTATAATCCCACATGTTCAAAAGGCTAAAGACTAGCACCCTTGGGTCTAATCCCCAGTGCCATACAAAAAAAAAGGTATGAAATCAGAGGCAAAACAAAAACAAAAAAAAATCACAATGTACATAACTTATTCTTAAAAAAATATGCATAGAAAACACAAGCATGTGGGCTAACTGTAAAACAAGCACAGACAATGTTAATCACAGGGGAACTAGGTAAAGGGTACATTAAATATTCTCTGTACCATTCTTCTTTTTGTCTAAGGCATGTTGCATTGATGAGGTCTGTCTGAAAGTTACCTAACACAGCCACAAACTAGCTGTCTTCTTTACAAAGCCTGACAAAGCTTTTTCCCTCACTCTTACCCTCAGACAGTACCTCCCACTAAGGCCTGAGCAGTTAAGCCTACCTACTGTTTTCTACAAAACTAGGCTGACATGTGTTGGTCAGTGGTGCCAAACCTATGGCACACATGCAGCACAGGGCTGTTTGTTAGCATTCCAAGCTCCAAAGGTTCACCACCACTGGTATAGACTATTATTAAGAAATTCATGTCTGGCTAGAATTACAATTTAGACTTCTTCTTCTTCTTAGCTTTTATGTTCTCCTATAATATCCTAACTCAATATATATTTCTTTTGTTAAAAGGCTTGGGAATCTAGGCACAGCAGCTCCACTTGGAAGCTCAGGCAGAAATTAAGTTCAAGGCCAGTCTGGGCATTTCAGCAAGATTCAGTCTCAAACTAAAATTTAAAAAGGCTGGGAATGTTGCTCAGTGGCCAAGAGTACTTGCCTAGTGTGTATGAGGCCCTGGGTTAAATCCTCAGTACTGTTAAATAAACAGGGCTAAAACAATCCTAAAAAGGTGAACTGTATATAGTTGTCCCTCATATCCAGAGGAGAATGATTCAAGGACAACCCTCCCACACAGTGGATACCAAAATCCAACAATGCTTAAGTCTCATATTTATGGCATATAATATTTGTATGTAACCTGACAACACCTGTAATATGTAATATGTTAAAGGTTGAATAGAAGAATAAAAATCAGCTAAAAATGGTCCTCTTGTACCTTTGCCAATAAATGCTATGTAAACAGTTATCTTGTTTAGAAAATCACAAGGAAAAATGTCTATACAGATTCAGTAAAGACTCAACTTATCTCTAATATTTACAGTGTGCACTTGGTTGCATCTAAGGGCTGGGAACAGGTAGATAGAGGAGGACAAGCTGTTTCTGGTACATGTATCAAACATCCAAGGATCAGTACAAGAGACAACTGCTTTCAAATCTAGATATTTTTAAGGGTCAAAAAATCATTAAACCACCAGTGGTATCCTTTTACCACATATTTTTAAAGTCAATCTCAGTACACACTGCTTTGGTCTTACATCATTAAGTCGTTTATTTTATTTTTTGAGACAGGGTCTCACTATGCAGTTCAGGCTGGCCATGAATGCACTATCTAGCTGAGACTAGCCTCAAACTCAATGATCCCCTGCCTCTGAGTGCTAGAACTACAGGCATGCGCCACCATGCCTGGCTAGAGCACCTGTTTTCAAAATATTCTTAACAAATAAAGTCACCTTAGGTGTGCTTTACTTTACACAAAATAAAAACTTCTTAGACATATTTTCTTTGTAAAAGTGACTGTTAGGATTGGGCGTGGTGGTGGCGTACACCTGAAGTCCCAGCACTCAGGAGGCTGAAGAAAGGAAGATCACCATGAGTTTGAGGCCAGGCTCAGCAACACAGCCTGAACTGCATAGTGAGACTCTGTCTCAAAAAACAAAGTGACTGTTAGTCCTCATCTTGCAACCAAAGTAGCAAAACAGCTGCCTGACAAAAGTTAAAACTTGAGTTAAAAGTTAATACTTGAGACCTTACAGATATAATCAAATGGTCATGATTTGATAGATCCTTTATAAGATTATTCAACCAAACATTTTTGTTAGCTGTAATAGTTCAAATGGATACTATTAACTGAAGAATCTGTAACAACTAAATACTATTAATAATCATACCAGCTCTTTATTTTCACACGAACGCTTTCTCATTTAATCTTCCCAAAAACCCTGAAACGAGGTATTATCTACACTTTGCAAAAGAGAAGAACAATAAAAAGGTTTAAAAAACAGATCTGAACCACATTCTGTTATTGCTATTCCCATCAAGCCATACAGCACTATGACTGCAGGGGGCAGGGGTGTCTGAGAATAATTTCAATTATGAATAAAGTATGATCATCTTTGAAATAAAGCCATGGTGAGCACTTCAATTAGGATGTGACATATCAAGAACAGAATGGTTCAGATGCTGAATTATTGTTCCCTGTAAATTTAAACCTATTAAAATACACTTCCACACATACAAATGATATTCAAAGATGAGGGCTTTTTGCGGCAAGAGTTGGTACTGGGGGGGGGGGTCCAACAGTGTCTAACTTTGCAAGACAAAGACTCTAGCACCCAGTTATACCTCCAGGCCCCAAAAGCAGTAACTTATGATTGACTTACCCCGATTTTAAATTTTTACAGTATAGAAAGTAAGCAATTCATCAGTGTGAATATAAGACAAAAAAACTTACTGAACATTCAAAGACAGCTCCTATGTCCTTAAGCCTCTATACAAATGGACAGAGTGTACTTATCTGCTAACAGATTGTAAATCTGATTAGTAAATCAGAAACTTACCGATAACATTATGTTTTGAACTGAAAGGATCTACAATTGTTTGATCTCTGTAACTTCGAAAACCCTGGATAATCACCTAATGAAAGAGATATTTTTGAGAACACACCCGAAAAAAACTCTAAATAAACATCTTTTCTTTCTTATCCTCTTTTAATGCAAAATAGAACATTTATATGGAATGACTTCCATATAAAAAAAATTCATTCTGGAACGTGGAGATTGAAATTCTGGGGGGAAAAAAAACACCTTTTCTCAGTCCTTTACCAATGCAGTGTTTATTTTTATAAGTCACCCGTGAAGGAATCCTCAAAATCAAGAACACTTTAAGTTAACTGGGTCACACTGCACACTGCAATGCTGTAAGAAGTCTACCACGCAGGCAGACAGCTCCGGGACCATTGCGTGCTCCAGAGCTCAGCCGATACCCCGGCCAGCCCCAAAGAGCCAATGTTCCGAAGGAGGGGCGCTCAGAGGCCGACATACCCAATAGAAAAGCGTTCCCCAAATGGTGCGAGTGGGCCCATCTTTGTGATGGATTCTTGGCGGGAAGGCCATTCTGACCCAAGTAAACAAGGGGACGCAAAGACGCTGCTCCGTCTCTAACAAGGCAGGTCCTACTCCCGCACTTCCCAGGGAAATCCTGGGAAAAAGCCCCGGATGACAGCTTACACACCCCCCAGGGGCGCCGAGGCCGAGGAGGCCGCCGCTCCGCACCCTGCAGCCCCACGCCCTCGCCGGCTGCCAGGGAAGAAGGCCTGGCCCGCCCGCGGCCCGCCCCTCCACCACCCGGGAGCGCCGCGTCTCTCCCCTCCCGTCAGGCACCCCGCGCGCCCCGCTGGCCCCGGCCCACCGCGGGAGGAGACGAGGCCGCGCGCCACTCGCGCTCAAAACCTCCGCCCCCAGGAGCGGTCTTCACCTAGCCGTGACTGTAGGAGGGACGCGCGGCCCCTACCTGTTTTATGTACATGGCTCCGCGCCCCTCGCCGGGGAGAGGGTCTTCCCCTGGAGCTGCTACAGCCGGGCCGCAGGCTCAGAAGAAGCGCCTGGAGACCCCTCCCCCAGAGCACCGCTCGGTCCCCTCCAGCCAAAGAAAATGGCGGCGTGCTGGGAGGCGGGGCCTGCGCCTTGGACGGAACCAAGTTCGAAGCCAAAAACAGTATAGGGGGATCAACTGCTGGTTTGCTCTTCGGTTTTGTCTGTTGTTTTACTTTTGAAAACTAACATTCTACTCCATTGTTATGTGGATTTCATTTGGCTGAGAAATGTGTACCTGTTTTCTGAGGGTTAGTTGGAAGTTCTCTCTGGAGAAGTCTTGTTCATAAAGTTGGTCTATCCTCCCTCCGTACGTGGGGCTAATGGTAGCGTCCACGAGTAGGGCAAAAGTTCGGCGCCAAGCTGAGCGTAAATTTGGAAGAACCAATAGCAGAACTGGCAGGTGGCCACGTGATTCCCAGCTGTTTAAAACGTGTAGAGCTGTGGACTCTGCGGGTCCTCCAATCCTCGGAATCCCGCTAACAGCTAGATTTTAGGTTGCAGAGTCTATGCAGCTGTGTTACTCTCGGTGGCCCTGAAGGGTTTTTACCAGCTTGAAATACCTTCCGATTCCACGCTCAAGATAACCCTTAAGACCTCTGTCAATGCTAGAAATTTTTCCTGGATGTGATAATACTCCGGGAGCTGTTGCCTCTCAGCCATATACTTTTAAATCTAGGCAGAATTGTACAGTCTTTAACAAACATGTAGATGGAGTTAAATGCTTCCTTTTAAAGTAAAAATCTCAATGCTAATAGGAACTAGTGGCATAAATATATCTGATCTCTGAGTCTTGGGAGAAAACCATAACTTCTTTAAATTGGACCTCTGCACTAAACTGAAATTACTTGCTCCAAAGAGAATAAAATCCACAAATGGGTCCTCGCCGTTCATCTTGCTGCCTGAGGCAATTCTACACAACCCCCCCCCCCGTTGTTGGACTGAGCTGTATTTATAACTTCCAAACTCTGTTAACAAACATCTCTTTTGAAATCCAGGTCCAATCCTATACAGGTCTTCGTTGCCACATTTATAAAACAAAACAAAAACTTCTTTAAACATTTCACCTGAGGATTAAAGTCTCTATCTGTGGAATTTTAGGGATTTTATTGGTATTTAAACTTTTAAGCCTCCAATTTTTAGTTTATAAAAATGAGGTTGAGCTGGAAGTGGTGGTGCACACGTGTACACAGTGAGCTACAAAGTGAGCTCAAGACCAGCCTGAACTGTATAGCGAGATTTTGTCTCAGAAAGACAAAAATAAACAACAACAACAACAAAAACACAAGGTTGATAAAAACACCAAAATATTTGTGACAACTTTCACAGTATGAGATTTCTACTTTCTGCCTAAGCTTTATATTAAATAATTTTTTCTCTACTGAGGATCAAACCCGGGGTGGGAGTGATAACCACAAATTTAGATCCCTATTCCATTTCAAATTTGGTCAGGATCTCATTAAATGACTGACTTGCCAAGACTGGGCTCTAATTTGGAACCCTCTTGCCTCAGTCTTCAAGATTTGCACTTCCCCTTTCTGATGCCTAGAATTCTAGGCAAGCACCACTCCAGCTATTCCCAATCTTTTTAATATCTATTTTGAAATGATCTGGCTAGGTTACCCAGGCTAGCTCTTGAACTTTTGATTTGCCTGCCTCATCTACCCCGGGTTTAAGTGAATTTTACATAATCAGCTATTATGTAGGCAGGAACACTTTACTTTTCAATGAAAAACTGAAATATCAAAATGTATTTGAGTAAGTGCCTCTGGCATGAGCCAGGAGGAGAACCAGTCAGCAGCTCCCATGAGCCTAACTGCGGGTGGGCTAAGAATCAAATATCCCAACACACACACACACACACACACACACACACCGCCTCTGCTGCTTTAGCAAGTGAGGACAGCATCTCTTGGGAGGATGACTGTATGCAATATAGCAAATATGGGGGATTTCCTTCTATCTTCTCTTTGAAGGCAAACGTTTTCATTGTTTTGTTGTTATAATTAATTGTTTTGCTCTATTAAATATTCTCTTTTGATTGGTTTTATAACGTTCTGTTTTTGTTTGATTTCGCTATACCTAATTGACTGGACAACTATTGTGAAGATAATGAGATATACTATGGCACCTATTACTGTTATCCCGGTATCCTGCTGTGAAGTTCTGTACCAATTTCACTGCATTGTCTTGATTGGCTTTGTTTTGTCTTGTTCTGTTGTATTTTCACTACCTTCAAAATAAAATTTTTTAAAAATGTGTTTGATAGTGCTATTTCCTTGTTTATATATTTTTCTCTAAACAAGAGTCTAAATCAAAGAGAGAAAGAACTTTATTTTGTTCTAGCTATTTCCTCAGTAATGAGGTCATAAAAAATAATAAATACTTATGAATGAAAATACAAGAAACAAAGTACTATCGTGTCTGGCTCCTATATGCCAGCTAATGGCAATGTTAAGAGTACAGGTGTTGGGCCAGAGATTTAGCTCAGCAGCATAAGCGCCTGCCTGGCAAGTGCAAGGTCATGACTTCGAACCCCAGAACCAAAAAAAAAAGCAAAAAAAAAAAACCACCATAAGAATACAAGTATCACATGATAAAAAACAAAAAGGATGCTGAAAATGGAAAATCATTTTGTAACCATCAGAATAAAGACAATGTATAACATTGACAAGAAAACTACTGATACATGTAATAACATGAATAAGTTCCCAAAATATAATACTGAATGAAAGACTTAGTACTCAAATGAATACCTACTCTATTTATAGAAGGTTCTAGGACAGGTGAAACAAATCTGATAGAAAACAGAAAGGAGATTGCTTCAGGGAAGAAGGGGTACTGGAAAGAAGGACAAGGAAATTTTCTGGGGAATGGTGATAATGTTCTGTATCATTATAGGAGTTTCGATTCTGAAGTTTATGCACTTATTGAAACTCATTCACTATTCACTCAAATTTTGTATTTCATCATATGTGAATTTTACATTAAAAAATAACAAATAAATGTGAAATTCTACTGGTATGAATGCTGAAGTACTTGGGAAATATGCAGTACTGGTGCTTGCAACTTATTTGAAAATGAATCTAAAACCTTGATGGATGTACAGACAGACAGATGTGATAAAGCAGGCATGATAAGGCATTCATGGGAAAATTATTTGGTAGGTATATAGCTTTTACTGTAAATCTTGTACAATGTTTTTGTATTTTGAAACTTAACCCAACGTGTTGAGTGATAATAGTCCTGTGCAACCTGGTGTATTTTTACCTCTCTATTCTCATTTGTTGCTACCTTTCCCCTCTTTCTAGGTACATTTAAAGATGTCAAGTGTCCCCTACCTCAAGGATTTGCCCTTTCCCTTCCCGATCTCTGAAATTATCTTCCCTCATTATGATAGTCTGGGTCTGGAATACCCACCAAAGCACATATGTTTAAGCCTTGTTCCCTGAGTGGTACTTCTGAGAGGTTGTGAAAGTGGTAAAAGGCAGGGCCAGGTGGCAGGTCCTCAAGTCCTGGGGAGCATGTCCTTAAAGAACCCCCAACTTCTTCTTCCCTTCTTTCACTTTCCAGCCTTGAGGTAAGTGATTTTGCTCTGCCATATGCTCCTACTATGCTATGCAGTCTTTTCCCTGTTGTTCCAAGTTTTGCACCATTTTGTTGAATAAGGATCTTAAGAAAAATGAAAACTTAACGATGAACCTTCTTGGGTACCTAAAACATTCCCAAAGATCTACTGGAAAAACTGCAAACATTATGAAAAACCAGTTACTGAAAAAATAATTTCCTGAACAAACCTTGCTAAACTTTTTTTATACCAAATCCCCACAGCTTTTGTCTTCCATATAAGTGAAGTCATATACTATGATTCTTTGTGTGTCTGACTTCTTTCACTTCACATGATGTTTTCGGAATTCATTCATGTTGTAGTATGCGTCAATGTACTTTATTATTTCTGAATAGTATTTCATTGTGTAGACATTCCACATTTTGTTCACTCATTCTTTAGTAGATGGACCCTTGGGTTATTTCCACTTTTGGGCTACTATGACTAATGTGCTATGAGCAGTTATCTTAGTCACTTTTCTCATTGCTGAAACAAAATACCTGAGGCCCAAAGTTAAGAGAGGAAAAGTTTATTTAGTTCATGGTTTGTAGAAGTTTCAGTTCATAATTGTCTGACTCCAAGGCAGGTAGCATGGCAGAGGGGCCCCAAAGAGGAGAAACAGTCCCTAGTGGGGAGAAGGTAGCAAAGCAAGCAAGCATGAGGCTTTCACAGCATCTTTCTTCCCCTTTTAGACTCTGGGTAGGCTATTGGGATTAGGGTGGTACCAAACCAATCAGTGGGCTGATTTAGTAATCACACACCCTTGATCCCAACATCATACACTGTAGATTCAGTCATCTCTGAGAAACCCCCACCTATGAACACATGAGGCTCTGAGGGGACATCAAGACACAAACCATAACAGCACTTGTATACAATTTACTTTTCATGTTCAATTTTTTATGTAGACATCTGTCTCCACTCTTCTTGAATGTATTCTTAGGTGTGGAATTGCTGCATTCTATAATTCTGCATTTAACTTTTTAAGGAATTGTCAAATTGATATCCAAAGGAACTGTATCATCATATTTTCATATGAGGAATGTGCAGTGGATGGGAATCCAATTTTCATCCTTGCCAAAACTTGGCATTGTCTCCCTTTTTATTTTATTTTTTATTTTATTTTTTATTTTAGCTGTCTCACTGAGTGTGAAATGGTAGTTCAATGTGGTTTTGATTTGACTTCCTTGATGACAGGTGATGAGCATCTTTTCATGTGTTGCATTGTCTGTTTGTATAATTCCCTTAGAGAAATTATTCAAATGCTTTGCATACTTTTATCTAATTTATCATTTTATTGTAGAGTTTTAAGATTCTTTATATATTCTGATACCAGACCATTATCAGATTTACAAATATTTTTACCATTTGTGGAGGTTGTCTTTTTACTTTTTGATAATATCTTTGGAAGCATCTGTGCTCTTGACTATAATTTTTGTGTGTAACAAAAGGATCACACTCAGGGCCTCACACCTGATAGGCAAATGCTGCACCATTAAGCAGCAGCCCCAACCCAATTTTTTTATTGTTATCTAGTTTTTTATTGTTATCTGGTTTAGTTTATTTTTTATTGTTATCTAGTTTATGTTGTTTGTGCTTTGGATGTCATCTCTAAGAAACCACTGCCTAGCATCTTGCCCAGTTTTTATTAATTCATTCCTATGAAAGGTTTCACCTGACCACATTTCCTGGGACCTTCAAGGTTCACCCCTCACTTCCCTGAGATCTCTGCTGTCGCCCTAACAGAAAGCTCTACTCTCACCACTCTGCCTAAAGTAACACTACCCCTCAGTCACTCACCAGATTTTACATTGCTTTATTTTTCTTTAGAGCATTTCCTACCCAATACACAGAGTCATTGCCATTTATTTCATTAGTTGTAATTGCCTTCCAACTCGCTTGGCTGTATGCTTTTGGAGAAAAGGGATTTTTGTA
The DNA here is from genome assembly GCA_004027455.1 of Hydrochoerus hydrochaeris. Classification (NCBI taxonomy): domain Eukaryota; kingdom Metazoa; phylum Chordata; class Mammalia; order Rodentia; family Hydrochaeridae; genus Hydrochoerus; species Hydrochoerus hydrochaeris. The sequence goes on from PVLA01000244.1 coordinate 376,611, forward strand.
TACTTTGTTGGTTGGTCAGTGCTCAGCATAGACTCACAATAGGTGATCAATAATCCCTCAGTGTTTAGCATTCCATCTCTAGAACACTCATAACAATGGAACATAAAATTTTTTCTCTTCAAATTCTTTTTTCTTAAATTTTTTTAAGTGACATATATGACTTTGATGCAAAAATTTTTTAAATTGCAGTCTTCAGCATAAATGGCATTAATGATTCCCTACATCCTCACCAACACAACGTTACCTAAATTTTTCAGCTTTGGTGATCTAAAATGTGAACAATGGTATTTTAACATGTTCTAACTGGATTTTTATTTTCATGAGTGACGTTTAATACTTTTCCATGTTCTTAATGTTCTGTTTATTTCTAGGTCTATAAACACCATTATTTTCAAAAGATGATATATACACATTCCTTCACAAGGATAATAGATACTGGGTGGAGTGATACATGACCCTAGTCCCACCTATTTGGGAGGCTGAGGCAAAAGGGTCACTTGAGCCCAGGAAGTTCAAAGAATAGCTTGGGCAACATACTAAGATCTCATAACAAAAAATAAAAATGGATCAATAGATGTCATAGAACCATTTGGTCATTCTATACTTTATCAGGGTTTAGAAAAGTACATTTTGAATGAATGATACATGAATACCAAAAGGATAATGTCTAGAAGATTAAAACAGGCTTCATGAACATTTTTGATGTTTAAAATGTGTCTTCAAAACATTTTTTAAAGAAATTTTTGCCAGGCATGGTGGCACATGCCTGTAAGCACAGCACTCAGGAGCTTGAGGCAAGAGGATTGCCATGAGTTCGAAGCCAGCCTGGGCTACATAGTGAACCCAAGCCATCCTGAACTACAAAGTGAGACCCTGTCAAAAAAAGAAAAAAAAGGAAGGAAGGTCTAGAGATTAAAAATGGCAGATTAAAGACTGGCTACAAAATACAGACTCTCTGGAATCTGTCACCAAAGACACTTGGAAAACAGCAACTTGGTGGAGGAAAAAAAAAAGAAGTAGGTTTCTGGGACTCATATGGGAGCTGATGAAAAAACTAGAAACTACAGAGAAGCTGAAGAAACTGAGCATAACACAGAAAAGAACAAAGTAGGCTGGAAAGTTAATGGCAGCTCCCAGTGAGGGGAACCTGTCTCTGCTAACACAAGATAAGCCCACAGAGGGCCAGCTAACAGGGAGAAAGAGTGACCCAGGCCAGTGTGATAGCTCCCAGAAAAAGCCTCTAAAAACAGCATGGGCAAATAAATAAATAAATACATAGAAATAAAAATAAAAACAGCATGGGGTTTTACTCTGAAATTAACTCCTTCTACATGGCAGGCTAGAGTTGCAGAAGAAATCCAGTGCAGTGCCACAATATTTGAGAATGTTTAACTGGGAACCATTTAGGGAAGGGTTCAATTGTTTAAAAATGAATTATAGAACAACTACACTTTAGAGGACAAGGTGGGAGATGGCCACAGAGATAATCATGGAAAGGGGGTGGGCTAGACAAAGGCCTCTAAGAAGTTGAAGCTCAGGCTAAAAATGACGAGGGGGCTACCCCTCCCATGGTGAGAAGTCACACTGACTGTGTGCGGTTTTCAAAAGGGTCTGAGTATAAACTGCTGGCATTAAAACCAGAAAACTGCTTGACTCCTACTCCCACTCTGCTGCCTGTATCCAGCACAGAACTCAGTGGTCTGTTTGCTTTTCCCACCTGCCAACAAGATCAGGTACATATATACCTGCTTTGGACAGTTGCCACAGCCTGGGGTGCACTGACAGAGAGGCAGACCATAAAGACAGGCAGAGAAAGCAGTGACTTGGGGCGCATAGAAGGACATGGGACATGGGAGTGGCTGGAGTGAATTTAGCCCTAGCATAGTAACCATTAGACAACCATGCCCAGCAGGAAAGGTGGGGCAGGAATCAGCATTCACACACAGAAGCATGAGTGTGGAAACAAAATAGGATTTAGTATTGACTCACTGGCCCTCCTCTGTATCTGGTGGATTCCAGTTACACAGACCCCAGAAAGAAGCCACTCACCCAAAAACATGGAGAAAATTTTGGACTCATTTCTTTTTCTTTTCATTGGTGTTTTGGACTTCCAGTAAGATGGCAGAGTGGTAAGCAGCAGAGAAAGAGCCTCTTCCAGAGTTGGTGTCCAAATGCTGGAAAATAGCAATGTGAGGAAGAGAACAAGTGACCATGGAAGGATGTGATGCTACAATTTGAGGTCCATGGGAAAGTGAAGAGAGAGACCTCCATGAAGGAGGAGGAGGAGGCAGGGACACTTTGTCCCTGAACCCAGATTCACTGAGTGGGAAGAGGGGCAGTTGAAACCTGCAGATGCACAATGCACCCTCAGAGGCCTCCATGGGCAAGTGTACCAGTGGAACAGAGCAGTGGGCACAGTGGACTGCAGTGGCTGGTGAGTTATTCAGGTTCAGATGTCCCTCAGGAGAGGGCGACTGGCCAGAAGACACCTTGCAGAGGGACCGACTGAGCTCAGAACTCAGAATGCTTGTGAGTAGGCTCCATCTAGGGCCTGCAGTGTCAGTGTGAGACAGCCAACTTAAAGTCGGTGGGAGGTCAGGAGCTAAGCTCAAGCCAGGAAGGAGCCGAGTTCAAGCCAGCAGGAAGCACACAGTGTTATAGGTCGATCCAATCAGATTCCAGCCTCCCAACCAGAAATCAGCCTGAACCACAGTGGAACTAAAGGTGCAGGCTTGCTGCGGTTATTCACTACCCTGCCATAAAGCTATGACTGGCTTGCTGGGATTAATAAACTCAGATCTGGGTTCTGTCCATGGTGTCTCCTAATGACAGCAGAGACACACCTTGAAATAAACATTTCTTTCTTATTTTCTTTTATTTTCTCCATCGGTGTTTTGTTCTGTTATTGTTCTTTTTTCTTTCTCTTATTTTGTTTTTTATTTTTTTCTTATTTGTTCTTTTCTGTTATGTTTATGTAATTCTATTCATTTACTTGTTATTTCTTCTCACCTTTGTCTTTTCAAATTTTACTTCTTTCATTTCCTGTTTCTCCACTACTTCCTTCATTTTGTTATTGTTGTTGCTTTGTTTTTGTTTGAGACAGGGTCTCCCTATGTAGTTCAGGCTAGTCTTTTTTTTTTTTTTTTCAGGCTAATCTTGAACTCACTATTTTGCCCAAACATAGCAATCCTCCTGCCTCAGCCTCCTAAGTGCTAGGATTACAGGTGTATGCCACCATAACCAGCTCAATTTCTTCCATTGGTAGTAGTATTACTATTAAGCATTATTAATCTTTAGATGGGCAAATCATTCAGGACTCCTCCTGTTTCTCAGGAGCTATTCCTATCCCCCATTTCTATTCTCCAATAAATTTTTGTATTCTTAAAAAAATTTGTATATTTAGTTAACTCAGTGGCATTATTTTTGAATTCTTTTCTGTTGTTAGTGGTGGTATAGTTGTGGCATTTATTAGCTATTTACTGTATTCAATGTTTGCTTTGTTTTTGTGTCTCTATTATAGCAGATCTCTTTCCTATGGCTAAGGGTGGTATAGTGGTGGTTTTTGTTGGTTCTCACGGTATGTCAACATCATTTGTTTTTTACTTTATTATTGTTGCTTTTATTCAAAATATGGAGAATTTTATATATAATATATTATTGCTGCTATATTATATTATGGTTGAGTATTTCATTACTATTGCCTGGGAGGTGTAGGTCCTTCTATTATTTTTTTCTTTCTTTCTTTCTTTTTGGCAGAAAAGGCCCTTGCTGCCTTATTTCATTCTATATTTATCTTACCTCTGTGGGGTGGCTCTGGGGTGGCACTGGGGAACAGCATTCTACATTTGGTCCTGCTACGGCAAACAGAAACACAGACACCCAGGATTTGGAGGCAGATTTATTGATGTTGATGAGCACTGACCTGTAGAAAAAAAAATGTCAGGCCCTGATTTCGGATGGTCTAGGGCTTATATGGAGTTTGCAAGTGGGAAGTACAGAAGCAGAGGATTTGGCTATCTTTGATCGGGTCTTACAATATGCGTCATAGTTACCAGCTATGTATCACAGTGACCAGCTGTTTGGAAGAAACAGAAGTAAGGGGAACTGTTACCTGGGCAACTAACAGCAAATGAAATATACTGCCTGGGGGCATTCTCTGCTACAGTCCCAGTCACTGAGAATACAGGTCCCTCCCAGGTGCTCCTGGCCCTGATTATGACAATGGCAAGGGGAACATCGGAGAATTTCTGTAACTGGAGGCTGAGGTGATCTGTGACTCTGTTCTGGTCTCTGTCTCTCTCCTCTGCCTCCCTCTTCTCCCCACTTTAGTACCCCTCCCCCAACAGAGGCCACATTCCCACAGTTCCTCCCCTCGGCAGCTCTCTAGAAGCACCATGGAAAGACTCTCCCCTGGGGCTTTTCCATCCATCCACGTGAAGATCTCTCAGAGCATGGCCCAGGAGGAGAGAATACAGGGCACATACAAGCACGGGTGTCTCTGTGACCCCTCGGGGCCCTTTCCCTCAGTTAATTGGTTTTTTCTGTATACTGATTCCTCATGTGTCTTCGTGTCATCAGCCATATTCCAGGTGTGGGCCCAGTTACCCTGCACCCTTCCCTCCCCAGATTAACAGAGGTGGCCAGATCCTGGGACAGTGGCAAAGTCCTATAATTAGCCAAGCCTAGAGTACATTACCGGAAAACAGACTCTAACTACAGAGACTGTCATACTAATAATATCATCTTTCTACTATAATCAACCCTCAAGTCTCAACACACCAAAAACTAAAAAATGAAAGAAACAAAGAGGTGAAAATAAGGCAACAAAATGCCTTCAAAAATTCCCAACTCCCCCAAAGCTGATCCACTGGTGGTGAGCAAATCAAAAGCTAAAGAGAATTATATAAAGCAATAAAAGAGAAGACAAAAAAAAAAAAGAAAAACCCAACAGATCAATAGGGCGTTTGGTGAGCTAAAAGATAGTGTAACTAAACAATAATGAAGACAAATGTTACCAAACCAAGTGATCAGTGAGCTTACAGAAGACACTAATAAAAAGCTAGCTGAACTAAACAGAATGATACAAGGTGTGAATGATCAGTTTAGGAAAAAATTTTGAGTTCATGAAAATGTATCAAACAGAAATCCAGAAAAAAAAAAAAACAGAAATCCAGGAAATAAAAAGTTCTTTTGAAAGTACAGGCAGTAGAAGTGACTCATGTTTGGAGAGAGTGTCAGAAGGTAGAATTGAGGCACATAGCCACATACTCAAAAATGCATTAAAAACATGGAACATGGAAAAGGAATCCAGCAGCTGCTAGAAGACACAGAGAACATTATCTAAGATTAATTGGAATTAGTAAGAAATTAGAAGGTAGAACAAATGGTATTAAATTTGTTCAGAGAAATTAAAAATTGTTTAGAGAAATAATAGAAAACTTTCCAAATATGGGAAGAGAACTTAATATACAGACAGGTGAGACATACAGAACTCCAGATGCCAGGATCAGAAAAAGAATTCTCCATGACACATCATAGTTAGAATCTCAGAAGTCTAACACAAGGACAGAATCTTCAGTGCAATGAATTACTTATAAAGGTAAACCAACAGAATTACAAAGAAATTCTCAACACAAATCTTAAAGACTAGGAGAGCTTAGAGTGAAGTCTTTCAAGCCCTAAAAGAAAACATCTTCCAATAGAGACTGATATATCCTCCAGACTGTCTTTCAGAATTGGTGGCGTAATGTTCCCATTCTTCAGAACGATACCTGTGCATAGCCATGCAGCAGTCCCCAGCCTTAGGGAAAGAATAAGGGCAGAAAACCAGGTGTATTTGCCCAGTACTTCAGGAAGGAGCTTGTCTACATACAAGGATCTAGCTACAGCCTGCTGTGCTGAGGTCTTGTGTGTAGCTTTTCTCCTGTTTTTCTTTAGTCTTTTATTGCCCTTAAATATTTTTACATACTTTAGCCTTGCCTCTGCATTATTAGCCCCTCCAGGGTAACTTGTACAGACTTGGGAGTATATAGTAATTTATACCCACTAAATAGAGGAAGAAACTGAGTGAGACTAGGAAAGGAAGAGGACAGTAGACTAGAAAAAAGATGGTCCTTCACTACCCCACCAGTGGACCTTGTGCAAGTCACTTACGTCTTCTGTTCAGTGTCATTCAAAGTGTGTTCCAGGGATCCCCACAATCCATGAACTGTTTGCTTCCAGTTCATAGCAGAGCAGTACAAAACTGAAATAGCAATCTGCACTTTCTCCCCAGCTCCTGGCTTACAGCTTTCAAGAAACAAGAGCCGATTCTACAAGAGACTTGGTGAACGCACAGGTCTCCAAAAATCTTGCAAGAAAAATGCAACCATGCTGCAACAAATTGGGAGTGACACTAGTCCGGGCCCCCCCTGTATGCCCTGAAGTGAGCGCTTCTGTGCCATGCCAGAGAAGGGGGCTGAATCAGAGCCACCATGTGGTGGCTTTATTTCAGGGATCCCACATTTATATTCTCAGGGATTGTGTGAGGGTTGGACACAAGCATGGGAAACAACCATGGTCAGAGAGCCTCAGTCAGAGCAGCAAGAGACACAAGAGTGTGTTTTAAGGTAAGTGATCCAGCCCCACACCCATACCCAGTGGTCAGGGTCAACCTGAATTTGTGAATCGAAAGCTCCAGAATTGGCAGATTGGTGCCTCTGCACTAATTCTGGTGCTTGCTGGCAGATGACTGTAACCAGCACAAATCTGGGCTTTGACTGCCTTCTTTGTCTACCAGCAAGAGAAGCTCATGCTCTCTCTTTCTGTCTCTGTCTCTGTCTGTCTCTCTCTCTTTCTCTCTCTCACTGTTCATTTGATTGATTTTTTTCAAGTATAAGCATTGTTTTTAATTTTTTTTTTTTGGTTTGGGTTTTTTCTTCTTTTTCTCTGTCTGTCTGTCTGTCTGTCTTTCTCTCTCTCCCCTCCCCTTTCTTCTTTTTTTCTACACCAGTTTTCTGGGGAATTTGGTAACCTTACTTTGTCCCTTACCTTGCTCTAATCTCTTTTTCTTCTTTTCTTCTCTAGTTTTTCCCTCTTCTTCTTGTTAATTTTTCTCCTTTTAACTATTTTTCTCTTATTTTCGCTCTCTATATAATTTCTTTCCTTTTCTCCCTCCTTTTCTATCTTCTCTTTCTTGCCAGTGTTTTGTCTTACCTTTATCTAATTGTATCGATACCCTTCCATTCCCCAACAAGATCGCTTGTACCACTTTTCTCTCCTTCTGTATCATAAAGTGTAACGTTTCAACGTTTTTCTCTTGCATTTCCCCACTTCTAACCCCATATCTTTAATAGTATAACTATAAAGCTTATTAATCCTTTGATAACTATAAATTTACTATTGAATTGTTTCCACCCTTAGCGAAGCTATAGCTATTGCACTTTGTACTTATTAGCTCTAAGTCAATACCGGAGTTTTTATGTTTAAACCATAATTGCCAACTCTTTTTCTAGGATTAAAGATGGCACATAATTAATTTTTATGGCATGTTATTATCTAATTTGCCTTTGGTGGTACTACTGTAGTTGACTCACTTGACCAATATTAACAGGGTCATATGCTTGTTGCTATTATTCTGTAAGCCAACATTCAGATCACTTTCATGACATTAACAATACTAGAGTACATTCCCAGAGGTCTTTAATGCTGGACTAACTACACTTCTACCTCACCTCTCACATTGATCTAGATAGTTAAATCTTGGGGCTTTAACTAGGCAATGTAGTTAACCACACCCAAAGTACATTACTGGGAAGCAACTGAAGAGATCTCTATGCTGGTAACAATTCTTTAAACTATACACATCCACAAAACAAGCACTAACAAAAACAATAGACACATGAAAAGAAAAAGAAACAAAATGCCTCCTCAAAGACCCAGATCCCCCAAAGTCAATCCAGGGGTACTGAAAGGAAGAATGGCATAAACTATATACCCAAATTAATTGAAAGAATAACAGAGAAGTTAGAAAGCAGCTCACAGAAACAGCCAGTGGAATTAGAGAAGACATAACTAAACAGATAATAGAAGTTATAACCAAAAAGATGTCGGAGCTTTCAGAAGATACTAATAAAAAGCTAGGTGAGCTAAACAACAACAACAACAAAAAGGAATGACCAGTTTACCAAAGAATTAGCGTCCACAAAAAGATTTCAATAAGAAATCCAAGAGATTAAAAATCCTATTGAAAGTATTGACAGTAGGGCTGGGGATTTAGCTCAGCGGCATAAGCACCTGCCTTGCAAGCAGGCAGTCATGAGTTCGATCCCCGATACCGGTAAAAAAAAAAAAAAAAGAAAGAAAGTATTGACAGTAGAAACAACCAGTATGAGGACAGAATCTCAGATCTAGAAGACGATGACATCAAAGACATCTTAAAACCAAGAGCACATAAACAATGGATCAAAAAATGATAGATGAAGCAAGGAAGACTAATCTGAGAATAATTGGAGTAAGTGAAAAATGAGAAGCTAGCACAAAAGGCTTAAAAACCTGTCCACAGAAATAATGGCAGAACCAGGTGTGGAGGCTCATGCCTGTAATCCCAGCGCTCGGAAGGCTGAGAGGCAGGAGGATCTTAGCAAGTTTGAGACCAGCCCGGGCTACAAAGAGAGCTCAAGGCCATCTTGAATTGCACAGTGAAACCCGGTCTCAAAAAAGAAGGGAGGAGGAGGAGGAAGAGGAAAGGAAAAAAGAAGGAAGGAAGGAAGGAAGAAAGGAAGGAAGGAAGGAAGGAAGGGAGGGAGGAAGGGCAGAAACTTTTCAAATATAGGGAAATAAGTAGACAGATAATGAGACGTATAGAATCTACATATAGAAGCAAACTGGTAGACTTCACTATAAAAAATATAAAGAATAGGAGAACTTTGAATGAAGTGTTTCAACTCCCAAAATATAACTTCAGCCCTATCTTATGTATCTGGCAAAAGTTTCCTTTACAGTTATCATTACTTGTAGATGACATGATCCTCTACATAGAAGACCCTAAAAACCCCACCAGAAGATGCCTAGGATCAATAACCAAATCCAGGATATAAAGTCAACACTCAAAAATCAGTAGCATTCCTGTGCACCACTAACAAATTCACTGAGAGGGAAATTAGGAAAACAATACCTTTTATAATAGCATCAAGAAAAATGAAATATTAGGAATTAACTTAACCAAAAAGTGAAAGACCTCAAACAAAAATTATAGTACTCTGAAAAAGGAAATTTAAGAGAATATCAGAAAATGGAGAGAGATTCCCTGTTCCTCAAAACTAAAAATAGGAACTCGATTTGACCCAGATACTCCCCCTTTAGGCATCTTCCCCCAAAGACTCATCATCATGCCTCAGTGATGTATGTGAGCCCATGTTTATATCAGAACAATTCAAGATCGCTGAATCTAGGAAACCACTATGCGCCCATCAATAGATGAGTAGATTAAGAAAATGTATTTATAAAAAGCGGAGTAATACCCTGCCATAAACTTGTAGAAAAATCGTTGACCCCAGAGATCATAATGTCAAATGAAGTAAATCACATATGCAAACTTGAATATTACATGGCATCCCTTAAGTGAAAAAGGTAATAGGAGAAAAAATGTCGTTGTAGTCTAAATATGTGTCTGCTGTCAGGTTCTAGTGGCACTCCAATGTGGTGTGAGAGCTCACTTTGGAGTATTTCTATTCCCTTGAATATAGTAAGGTCTTTATTGTTGTTATGAGCCTAGACTATTAAAAAAAGATTGGAGAGAAAAAGTGGGAGTGAGAAACCTGGAAGAACAGTTTCCATAGACAGTTACAAACAGCAGCTACAGTGAGTTAGGTGACAATCTCTAGCACATGTGCGTAAAATGTCATGACCAAACACCACAGATTTGATAAAACTGCTTAAACTGTAGTTTCTTCAAAAGAAGATCCATATTGCATTGCTTTCATTGGAAGATGTTTTAATTTAACCATAACTTTACAGGATAAATCTCTGGAACTGATAATAGATGGAAAATGGAAAATAAATTTTGAAAATACATAGTAATGTGCCTTATTTTGGATAAAAGTGAAAGATGAAAATCCTGAAATCCTTAGCATGCCTTGAATATCTTCTACTTATCTCTCCACTAGACTCTTATTAAAGCAAAATATAGAAACATTATGAACATATATTGTACCTCGTACGTAGCATTGTAGTCAAAGCTTCTTGGGTTAATAGGTTTACAAGCACTGACACAGGTTTTCATCCAGAAAACCTTTAAACACTGCTACATATGTACTTATTCAAAGGGGAACACTATGTTACTCATATTTTTCATTTAGTTATGATTACAGAATTAGAAAAAGTTATGAGTGTAACAGCACTTCTTTATATTTATTACTTGATATGTGCCTTCAATAAACATGTACAGGTTTTGTGATTATTTTATTTCTCTCAAGGTTATATTTATTCTTCTATTTATTGAAATTAATTTTATCATTGGATCTTATAGTAAAAAATTGGATTTTATGTCTTTATGCTTTAATGTAATATATTTAATAATTCATTGCGATTGTATAAATAGATTGGTTTCCACTCATAAGTGAAATAGATGAAACTCACGTGTAAACATCTTACTGTCTCACTAGTGTGAGAAGCAGAACAAGTAAATAAGCTCTGAAGTGTACAATAGATACTGTGAATTGGGAAGAAACTGTTCAAAAGGAACGGCAAACTGATGGGGCAAAGGGGAAAGGAAAAGAGAGAAAAAGAAAAAAATATACTTATACACAAGATAGTTAAGATAGTTACACAAAAGCATGCCGCTGTGGTAAGTGGCTATGGCCTGGCAAGCTGCGGCCGCCCCAGGGCAAGAACCGTATCAGGGTTTCCTGAGATCCGTGACACGCCATGTTGGACCTTGGGGCGCTGGGAAAACGGGCGGCCAGTTCACCCCTCTGGTGGGCGGCCGTGAGCCTACCGGGGCGCGGGCTAAGAATCAACACCCACCCACTCCACCCTCAATAGCAAGTGAGAGCCGGAGATCTGAGCATGTCTTGCGAGTTTGACTATATGCCATATAGTAAATAAGGGGATTTTCTTCTGCCATCTCTTTGAGGGCAAATATTTTTATATCTGTTTTGCTCTGTTTTGATCAATGGTGTTGCTCTATTCAATATTCTGTTCTTGCAATTTCAGTATTTCCTTTGATATTGCTTTGCCTGATTGAAGGAAGAACTATTGTGAAGAAAACCAGATGTACTATTGTGCCTATTGCTGTTGTCCCGGTGGCCTGCTGTGAGGTTCTGTGCCAATTTCACTGCACTGCCTCAGTTGGCTGTGTCCTGTCTTGTTCTGCTGTATTTTACTACCTTCAAAATAAATAAATAAAATAAAAAATAATACTAAATAAGAAAAAAATTTTGAAAAAAGTAAATAACAACAACAAAACAGATCAGCAAGGTACTGAGCAACCTGAAACATGATAAAACTAAACAGATAATGGACTTAAAAAGCAAAAGGAGGAAAAGCAGGTGCTCTAAAGGATATAACTGCATGTACATTTAAGGGTGTAGGAATGATAATTATGTTGCTAAGTTTTTGTTGGATCAGAGAACAGAGCTGTTTGCAGCCTCACTGGTTGAATGTCTACTTTGTATGCTTTGATTTTCTAACTTGAACAACTACATCCAGGAAGACTATATGTAATGTATCAACTAGTGATTTCTTGCTGTTCATTTTTTTAAATTCTGTATTGTTTCTACCCTTTTTTCTGTTTTGCTTTATTTTCCCCTCTCTTTAAATAAAGTTTATATTAAAAAATAGTTATACAGTTAGTTTCTCTTAGTTCATTGAAAAGAAAGTTTTGTGCTAATATTAACTGAACACCATATATGCCTACATCTTGTACTCTGAATAACTACTAAGAAGACAACAATATGCAGTGTGTCACCTGTTGTAACTGCCCTACAAACCTATTTTGAAGCTTGGTTTCATGGTTATGTTTGTTTTTCTTTAACCTTTTTTTTCTCTTTAAAAATAAAAATTAAAGTCGGGTGTCTTGGCACACCCCTGCAAGAGGCAGGAGGATCATTTCAAGTTTGAGACCAGCCTGGCTACAAAGTGAGCTCGAGGCCAGCGTGAACTGTATAACTGTATAATGAGACCCTGTCTCAAAAAGACTAATAATAATAATAATAATAATAATAATAATAAAGTTCAGCAGCACAAGTGCCTACCCGGAAAGTGTGAGATTGTGAGTTCAATCCTTGATACTGAGAAAGAGAGAGAGACAGACAGAGAGAGAGAGACAGAGAGAGAGAATTGATCTCAGTAATGATTACAAAAATTAAAAAACTTAGATTGGTTCCCAACTGGTGAAAATTTTTAAAAACTAGTCCTAGAGCAGTCAATTTTAGAAGTTCTGCTCTACACATAAACTTTACCTGTAAAGTGGAAATGAACTGTCAAGGTTGGACTGATCACAATTGTTGGTTGTGATCCAAGCTCCAGGGAGTTAACAACAACAATAAAAAGATGCGGGCCATGTTTTCCCAACCAGCACTTAAGAGAGAGCAAATGAACTCCGCGTTTCATGTTCTCATTTTTCCCACTAGAGGGCAGTCAATAAGTACAGTGTTTGCCACTGCGAGCTATCCCAAAGCTGATCTGGCTCTTACACTGAGAGACTGATAACCTGCAGGGAGAAAAAGGCCACGATCAATTACCCAGTGAACATTTATTGAGTACCAATACTATCCTGTCTCACATTAAGACTCAATGAAGACTGCAAAACATAGTGACTATGTATTTGTAGCTAAAATCCAAGACAGTAAGTGAAAATAGGGTGGATATAAAGTCAAAAAGACTGCTTCCTACAATGGGAAAAGGCCTGGTGCCTGGTTGTACCATAACATGAATGTACTTCACACTACTGAACTATAGACGGTGAAGATGGTCAGTGTTATTTTATGTGTATTCTATAATTTGAGGGGGAGGGAGAAAGAGAGGGAGGGAGGGAGAAAGAGAGAGAGAGAGAGAGAATAACAGTCTTGAGCCAGAAGCCCAGAGGAGCAGGAACTTCACCCTGGCAGCACTGTAGTCATAGGTGTAGAGAGCAGAGGTATAGGGACATGGATCTGCATATCACAAAAGTTGTCCAGCCTTGCTCTGGACACACACACACACACACACACACACACACACACGCTTGTATTCTATGTTGCCATGGTAAATCTTAGTCCATCATTCTACCTCAGCTTTCGGCCATGGAAAACTTACCAAGCCACTTTCTCTTCCTTGTCATGTCATTCATTCAGCATTTACTAAGCACTTCTGCTGGTCCAGGTGCTTTATAAGTCTCTGGGGTACAGCTGTGACCAAGACAGGCAGCTTTGCCCTCAGTGCTTAGAAAACATAGCTCTTTCTGATCAGGGCTTGAAGGTCCTGGGGACTGGCTTTAATCCGTCGCATAAAGATAAGAAACCATGGAGTTAGGCGGACCTGGGTTTGCATCCTGGCTCTTCTTACAGACTTTGAGAAGTTCCTATAATCTGTAAAATGTAATGATAGGTCGTCCTGAGGACTAACACATGGATCGTGGTAGGCCTTTGCACCACAACCTAGTATATAGTAGTTCTCTGGTCAGATGTTTCTTTGCTGCATTCCCTCTGGTTGTTCAGTCAAACCTAGTTCTAACTTTAAAAATGCAGGCCTCAGGGAGTTCAGAGCAACCTCTGTCTTGCAGGCTTGGGAATTGAGCAGATCTCAGCTCACACCTGGCTCCTCACCTTGGCCACTTACTTGGTTCCTTTCGCTGCAGTGTAGTAACCTGTGAAGTGACAGCAGTAAGGGTAAATACTTCCTGGAGACAGCACAAGGGTCTTGCTCTCTCTTTTTGAACTGTTCCACAAATGTTTATTTTTATGTCAAATGAATACGGTTCTGATGAATGAGAGACTCTCAGGTAGATAAGAAGCAATGCTCATGTTCATTCCTTCATTCATGCTTTGTTTATTTGTGCTCTAGGCAGTGGTCTGCACTGGGATTCACAGAATTAGACCAGACTCCTGCATCTGAGTGCTGTGCGTCCCCCCGCCCCCGCCCCGGTCTAGCAGAAGAGACTGGCGCTGCATGGCTGTGGGCTGAGGGCTTCCAGGCAAGGCTGGGTTGCCAGCAGTAGGAGTATAGATTCGGCACCAGGCAGCCAAGTGTGACCTCAGCCCTGCCACTCTGTGATTTGTACAAGCAGCTTATACTCATGGTGCCTCTACACAATAAGGGTTACCACATACATTGTTCATGGGCCTTCCATGAAAGTTAAGTGGTTTCCTATCTGCAAACACTCAGAAGAGTCTGGCACACAGCAAAAGTGTTTGTTGGAGGCTTATTCAATGAATCAAATCTAAATACAAATGGCATTAGTTGCAAAGGAGAGAATGACTTTCAAGAGGAAGAAATGAAGAAAAATCAGGGGAAAATTCAGTGCAGTTCCTACTCCTCACTTCTCTCAGATCTCATTCAAAATATTCCCACCAGTTGAACTTGGACAGGGCTGCAGAGAGCTTTCTGCTGAAGACTCACAGTTTGTAGAAACTCAGGACAGAGAGAAAAAGTGGCTTGCCCTGGGGGTGGGGGGAGGGCAGAATAAAAACTGCCAAGTGTGCCCACAGCCTAATCACTAGGACCCATGACTATGCGACCCCCTAGGAAAAGAGACTTTGCTGAAGCAATAGTTAATTTTCAGATGGGGAGTTTATCCTGGATTACCCTGGGTAGGCCTAATGTAATCGCAGGGAAAGAAGAGACAGGAGAGTTGGGGAAACAGATGTGACAACAGAAGCCGCAGTTGAAGTGATGCAGGTTGATGAGCCAGGGCATTTGTGTGCCTCAGGGCCTTTGTTCTCCCCACAGCCCCTTCCCCTGTGAGGACTCGGAGCCCTCATTTCCTGCTATTTGTCCCAAGAACCAACTTTGTTACTTTGAGCTTTGATAAAATACCGTCTTCCTCACTCTGCCTTTAGAAACAAAGTCAGAGAGACTTGTCCTCAGAAAGGGAAGCCAGGGGTGTAAATAGTAAATCTACTGCTTATCTGTACAAATCTTCTCTGGAAAGAACTCACTCTTGGCAAGATTTGTGAAGAAGGCTGATGAGATTTGGGACGTGCAGCCCACCATAGATAAGCAGTAATCTAATTAAGGATCCAGGGTTGACTGAGTGACAAGACATGGTGGGGAGGGATCGAAAATTGGCAGAAGTTGTGTCTCCACAATTTAACTGGACAGAAGAGGCCTTATGAGACTGCAAACCCAAATGCACCTCTGACCCCCATATCTATGGGAAGTTGACTCCAGATCTCCCTGGGGTACCAAAGCCCCTGCATGCTCAAGTCCTGTCTATAAAATGGCATAGGATTTCTATATGGCCTGTGCCTATTCTCTTCCATACTTTCAATCTCTAGATTACTTATAATATTTACTGCAATGTGAACGCTGTGTAAATAATTGTCTTATCATTTTCTTTAGGGAATAATGACAAGAAAAGAGTCTGAATGTGTTCAGTACATAGTTTTTTAAAAAACAGTTTTGATTTTTGGTTTGGCTGAATCTCTGGATGTGGAACCCTTGGCTACCGAAAGACCAGCTGCATTTGGAGAGAAATATCCCTGCACTGCAGAGGAGAAAGCCATCAGGCAACTGCTGCTAAGGAATTAAAATAAAATGAAAACAAATAGGTGAAGAGATGTGTTTGGTGACTGGACTCACCCTATGGGGGCAGCTCACTTGGTAGTCACACAACACAGGTGGTTAGAAAGCCCTTCCCTGTATTAGATGACACAGAGGGCCCGGCGACATCCACCCACCGCTCCCATTGCAGAATTACCCAAAGCGCAGCCCAAATGGCACTTAGGGCATCAGCAAAGTGGAGGCACCAGAAAACATGAAAAAAGGACATGATGATTAATAGTATTTTTTTTTCCTAAAGCACAGAAACAGTCATGATGGGTGAACATCAGAATGTTATTGTCCGCCTTATACTTGTTTTTAAAATTTAGATCATTTCATTTTATATGACTTGCAGGGGTGACAGTGGGGTGAGAATGACCATACCCTGTAGTATTTTAAGGCATCCAAGTCCTCTAGTGCGCTAAGATCACCAACCCCTGACAATCTTAGATTCTGCCTGTCTGCCTTTACTCAGTGGCAGTTTCTCCCTCACAGCTGCTCAGCTGGCCGATGACTCCCTCACCACCGCTCAGCCTCCACATTCTGGGCAGTTTCCTGGCCTCTTAGGGAGGCTTTTCTTTGCAAACTGAAGAGAACTGGGGTTTCCTCCAAGGGCACAAACCTCCTTGGCACTGGTCTTTCCTCTTGGTGTCCTGATCTTTGGGCTGGAGAGGACACCAGCCAGTGAGTAGGTACTTATGAGGGGCCTACAGAATCACAGACTACCTCATTTACTTCCGGGCTGTGGCATGAACATCTACCCACCCAGCCCTCTCATTCTTACATCACCAGTCTAGAGGGCTGGAGACAGTCCTTGGCCTCCTCAAGCTCCCCTGGGACACCACGGTCTCCTACCAAGCTCTTGGTAGCACAGTGGGTGAATGACACCAAGACTGAGAGCTGGCGCCCCCTCAATCCACAGGCAGAGTATTGGAAGGGCTGACTAAGCCTCCCAGATCATTCAGTGGTCATCGTCACTGTGGCCTTATTACTAAACAGCATGGCTGAGGAAGAGCTCTGAACAGGGGACCCTGAGTAGAACAGGAAGTGGTCACTGTGATTCAACCATAGAGCTTTTCTATGAGTGTCGTCTGTCAGAAGTGACACAGCCTTAGGGAAAGTCACTGGACTGAGGTGGAGGTGTGGGTGAGAGGTGAATGGGGGAAACGGGGCAGTGAAACCAGAAACGAGTACATCCTTTTGACACCCTGGTATCTCCAAGGCATGAGTTCCTGCCTCAGTCCCAGACAGAAAGAGGGTTGGTCCCAGGAGGCAGTAGCTGTCTGCCTTCCTGAATCAAAGACCCTGCTTGCTAGAGCAACCATTTGGTTACATATATAGTATCTAGAAGGTGTAAGCTAGATGGCAGCAAACAGTAGCTGCCACTATTTTATGTTCATTACAAAAAGAGACTCCCAGAGGTGAAAACCTTAGCCTAACTCATCCACTTCCAGGAAAATAAATCTGAGGAATCCAGAGGGGCGTGATGTACTCCAGGGTGTCCCGTAGGCACAGCTGTACCTAGAACCAGGTCTCCACTTCTCAGGCCTTTCCTTTTCCCCCTCCTCCTTCTCCTCCTCCTCCTTGTTCTTCTCTTCTTCCTCTTCCTCCTCCTCCTCCTCTTCTTTGCTTGTCCCTCATCCTTCCTTAGGCCAACCATCATTTGTGCATGGCAATAGCTAACTCCCATACAAGGTGAGCCAGCGCTTCGGATGCCGCGTCATTCCAAACGCTGCCGTTCTCCTCTGAAACCTTGTCTCCAGCTCGCCTCCCAGGAAGTCCTCCTGGATTAAGGTCCCTCCGGGGTCACTAATCCTTCCCAGACACCATGTCCTCTCATATTACCCACGGCCTCGTCTGGCAGGTCCTTCTTTCCACAAGCATCGGCGATGAGTGAAAACACATGGAGAAGGGGACAGGTGCCCTCAAACATGTGGGAGGATCTTTCAAATCAAAACTATTTAAACATTTATAAAAAGTACTTTCGTAATAAACAGATTAGTAACAGCTATCATTTTCTTTCTATTTGTTTTACGATAGGCTCCTTTGAAGTGCACTGTATGTGGAATACCTTGAAATATGCATTTTATAATAGTTTCAGTAAATGAGAACTGTGCCATGGCTTCTGTGCTCAAGGTTTCCTTAGCTGCTAGTAGCAGCCACAGTTTAGCAGCTTGGGGCAACTTCTGCCGTTGGGAGAGGTCCAGTCACAGGCTGGGGGACCAGGATTGGGAGGTGGCACATAACCCTGCTACACAGAGGGGCAAACCAGCTACACATATTCATTGAGGTCTGAGACACATTTGTGAGGGAGTGCCTGTCCCGTGGTTTGGGGTCTGATTCCTCAAGTTTTGGTGTCAGCTCCTAGGTAGTTATCCCTGACTATGGTGTTCACTCCAAAATCCACCGGAGACGTTCTTGGGCTGGTGAGTCCTGCGCTCTCCCAATTCCCACCTCCAGCCCCAGTCCTGGTCGCTCATCTCTTCTTGCCTTGGCCCCTGAGCCCGCTTCTTTTACACCAGTGAGCTCTGCTGCAATTTCCCCACTAAGCCCAAGGGGTCAGAGCTGGGCTTAGCCCAGCTCCCTTTCTGCTCACAAGCCTTCCCTTCACCCCTGTTTGAGCCCAAGGGTACCCACAGAGAAGAGAGTTACAGGAATCCTCCTTTCCATTCTGTCTCCCTGGACTACACTGTGTGCTCCTCGAAGCAGGGGATGGGCTTTAGTCTTCTTCGGGGCGTGTGGCAGTACTGGGGAGTGGATGCAGGGCCTTCACCCTGAGGCACATGCTCAGCCCCAACACAAGGTCTTGTAGGTCACTAAACTGCCCAGGCTATGCTTCAACTTGCCATCCTCCTGCCTCAGTCTCCCAGAGTGGGGCCAAGGATTATAGCTCAATGGCAAGATGCCTGCCTGGCAAGCATGAGGTCCTGAGTTCGATTTCCAGTTCGAAAAAAAATCTCCTGGAGTGCTGGCATTACAGGTGTGTGCCACGGTGCCCAGTTTGAGACTTAGTCTTAATAAAACTTTATCTACAAAAATCAGCCTGTAGGCCTGTGGGCCACAGTTAGCCAGTGTGAGTTTTCAAAAGGTTGTATTAAAATTTTATTCCTCTTGATGACTGAGTCTCCGGCATCCTTATCCTAAAGAGGCTCTGTACCCGCAGCAAGAGCCTCAGTCTCTCGTAACTCGAGTCCTTGTCCTGCTTGGTTACAGTTCCTGAGCCTGGAGCACTACCCAGAAGTGTGTTAGCTCAGTTAGCACAGTTAGATGCAGCACAGAGCAGTGGAGAAGATCAGACTGGAATGTGGAGGTCTGCAGTGCAGGTGCTGTAACCCAGGCATATCCTGCCACAAGCTGTGGTTTTCTTTTTTCTTTTTGGTACCAGGGATTGAATTTATGACCTCCCGCTTGCCAGGCAGGTGCTGTGCCACTGAGCTTTATCCCCAGCCCCAAGCCTTGGTGTTTTTATCTATAAAATGTTCAGTGGGTATAGTGGTGCATTTGCACCCCTGTCATTCCAGCACTCTGGGAAGCAGATACAAGAGAATTACAACTTCAAGCCCAGCCTGGACAATTTATCAACTGACTGAGACCCTGTCTCAAAATTCAAAGGGCTGGGGATATAGCTCAGTGTGGAAACCTAGATTCAATCCCCAGTACCTATTCCCTTCAAAAGAAAAAACCTGGTGTGATTAGAGCACCTGGCAGGGTACCTTCTGCAGGCACTAACAAAACATTCATAGACAAAGTTGTGGATCAGACATGGAGAGATAGATCTGATCTGCGTCCTTGCCCTGGAGGCACCCACATTTGCGGGAGGTCAGTGAACCTAACCTCAGGTTGTCTCCTGTCGAATGTGCCTGTGCCGAGAGTTGCTTGTGGAGTTCAGCGGGAGAAGGGAGGCAGGCTGCACTGCGTTACTCCCAGCCCTCACCACCCTCACTCTCCTTTGCCTTCATCCTTTTTATAAACCAGCTACTAAAATACTAACACCACAAGGTGATGCTGGGCTCCGCAGAGCAGCTGATTATAGTGATTTCAACCCTACCTGGCACCTACTGGCTATGTGTCCTCAGGAAGTCACTTAATCTTTCTGAACCTTGTTCTCTCTCCTGCTGAATGGAAATGACAGTTAATGGCTCCTCACTCACAGGGCATTTTTTTGCCACAGTGACTAGAGATTGTGACGCAAGTACCATGGAAATGGAAAAGCACCTGCTTGATTCTGTGGGACTCCTGCCACCAGGGGTTCTGGGTTCTCCTTCAGTCCATCATACACACATACGACGCACGCACACATGCACCAGGAAAGGAACAGAATCTAACCCATGTGGAAAGTGATCCCCAGAGGGGCAAACTTGCCCTTTAATTGGCATCCAGACTTTAAAGTTAAGGAAGTGAGGAGGGTGAGGAGGACTTTCAGGTGCTGGGAAATGGGAGAACTTGGGGATGAAAGAGGCTCACTGAGTGGAAGTCTGTCATAGTCATGGTTTACAAGGGAAAAGACTTAATACGGGACACATAATGTATAATATTCACCCAAGGAGTTAAAAATGCAGAAGAATGCAGGAGATCTGTCCACACACTAGAGACCCAAAGAATCCAGCTGAGGGCCTGGGTCTCATGGCGATGTCCTGCACGAGCCCAGCTGGAGGCCTAGAGCTCATGACAGTGTCTCATGTAAGTCTGTGTCAAGAATCTGCACCAGGAAGGCCCAAAGATCAGTGGTGGAAGCTAGAAAGTCTGCACCAGCGGGTTGAAAGGTCTGTGCTAGCAGACTGAGGGATCTGCACTGGAGCCAGGAAGTAATGTTCAAGGTAAGGACCAGAGCACCCCTGAAGAGAACCAAAGCCATCCTCAGCAACATCGAGGGCCTGCCCGAGCTCCTCCGATAACAGCCAGGTTCGTATCAGGAAAGCCAGTACGACAAGCTTCTCTAGAACCAACAGCACCAGAATTTCCCCCTCGAGTCCTCTTTTTATGCTGTTGGCAATAATCCTCAGGTGGGCCTTCCACACTCAGCACAGCACCGATTCAGTTCAGCTGGGGGTTCCAAGCCGCCAATTGGCCACAAAGTCTCATCCAATAAACAATGCCATGTCCACGGCTTTCAAAAGCTCTGGCCTCTCTCCTCCCTTCACTCAATTATTTTGCATGGAAACTTGGGGTAGAACAATTCACTTTCCCTGGGCCTCACGGTCCTTTTCCACAAAATGAGAGAAATGGACAGTTAGACCCCTGAGCTCTTGTATTCAAGTTCTGTGTGCTTGGTGTGGATGGAGGAAAGGATGATTTCAGTTCCCCTTCCCATCTCAGATGCCCTTTCTGTCCTGGTCACTTTACTCCCACACCTCTGTCCAGGGCAGAGCCTAGATGCCCTGTATGAGGCCTGGGGTAGGTCTGAGTAGGTTTAGGACCATGCCAGTATCCCCATCCCAGATACTGGGGGATGTGTTAGTGCTCAGCTCTGCTGGGCCCCCTAATGCCCCTGCCTGTCTGCCTACCTTAGCTGAGCTGGGAAGCTCCTGGCATAATCACTGCACAGGGAATGTAGCTAGGGCGGGTCCCATGGGCCTCCCATCTAGGATCCCCTCCTTGGTGGGGCAAATGGAATCACAATTTGGCAAAATATTAATTATTGTTGCTTTCAAGGCTCCACCAGTGGTAGTGGCTGGCCCTACCCAGGAAGTCCAAATAATCAGCATCATTGGTATTTTAGTCACCCCAGTGGGCCATTGGGTCACCTGATTCCTCAGCTGCTCTGAGGCCTTCTCAGCCACAGCCACTTCCTGGAGCCCAGCCTGGAACCTGCCAGGGCAGCGAGCTGGTGGAGGCTGGGGCAAGGTGAGGCCATGTCAGGGAGAAGAGTGTGGAACTCTGGAGAAAAGCAGAAAGAGGAAAAACTTGCAATCTTAATGCATTTAAATGGCTTTCTTTAGAAGATAAACATGATCCTTCATTTTACAGAAGAGGTTGAGAAACAAGAAAATTGCCCCAAGTCCTGAGCTGGTGAGAAGCAGAGCTGGGCCACTTTCCATGGTGCTAATGGCAGGTAATTTCACAGGCCGGAAAAACCACCCCAGCCTAATCAGTGGTTCAGCACATTGGGAACGTG
Source organism: Hydrochoerus hydrochaeris (assembly GCA_004027455.1). NCBI lineage: Eukaryota > Metazoa > Chordata > Mammalia > Rodentia > Hydrochaeridae > Hydrochoerus > Hydrochoerus hydrochaeris. Next base: position 398,446 of record PVLA01000244.1, read on the forward strand.
AGAAAGCAGTGGGCAGACTAGTGTGTCAAGGTGACAGTGGGACTGTGATTGTCTTACTCTTGCTAGGGTGCAAATGCCCCCTCAAAAGTGAGGAGAGAGGCGGGGCACACCTGTTTGACCTGCACCCCAATGATGGGGATTTGAAGAAACAGCTTCCTTTGTGAGTTCGATCCCCAGTACCAATAAAAAAAAAAAAAAAGAAAGAAACAGCTTCCTGAAAACCTCTAGGAACAAAGTGCTTCACTGATGTCATTAGCACCAAGTGCAATCTCAAATAAGTGTTCCAGAATCTGAAACAGTCTTTGGGAAAAATGTTCATAATTTATAAATACAAATCTCACCTCTCCCTCAAAATCCACACGATACTTTGCAAGTTGATGGCAAAGCGTCTTTGATAATATAAGGAAATTCTTATGCTACAAGGTAAGATGTACAGCTGGATACACAAAGAATGGTCCCAGCCGTTCCAAAGAAGGAGGGAAGAAAAGAAGAATCAAAGAACCAAGACTGATACATAGAGATCGGATTGGCCCAAAGCAACCAAGAAGTTGACAGTGGTTTTCCACACAGAGTAGATGATTTTTCCTCTTTCAACTTTTCTATATTTTTCAACTCTTCTGTATATGGCATGTATTACTTTTAGAGTGAAAACTATCTGCATTTTATTTTAAGAGGAAGAAAGTGGATAATAATAGCAACAATGACAATAATAGGGAAGTTTCCTGAAATTCTGGCACTGTTGAGCGCTTTACTCATTTTTTTAAAAAAATCTTCATAGTGATGGGGTAAGGTGAGTGGTATTGTCTCTATTTTACAAAGGCTTGGAGATGTTAGGGCATGTCCAGGACTTAAAGCCCTATCCAGTGGGCAGGATGTCCTCTTGTGTACGAGTTTGGAGGAAAAGATCCACACCTCCTACCCCAGGGGACCAAGAGTGCATCTGTCCCCTTCATCTTCCTGCAGTGGCTGTGGGCACAGGAACAAGGCTCAACATCAGACGAGCCTGCCTGAAGCCTGGCTTCTGCTCCCCTGAGGTCACTGGGTTACAATCCGACTTGCCGTGATGTCTGGCTACAGTGGCACAGTGTCCCAGGTACACACTCCCAGGTAACATGATGGTTCTAAGCCCCCTACTGTCTTGTGCCTCCATTTCTGCCTTAATTTCGGTCCCTTTCTCAAGACTGTCCCCTCAAGGACGCCCACCAATTCTATCACAGTGGACTCCCTTGTCTGTCTGAGATGATCAGGGTCCGCTCCCGAGGGTCACCTCCACGAGCTGACTCCTGTTAGCCACTTTCCCACGTCCCAGAGCAAATGCCGGAAGTAGGGTCCTGATTGAGGTCTGTCTCTTTCAGCCAGCCCTCTCTGTGCTGCCTGCCCTCCTCCCAAAAGGATGGTAAACAAATGTCTCAAAAACAAACTGGACACATTTTCTCGAAAATACTGTCAGGAATTGGGGGCCCACTCACTCCCCACCCTGCTGCCGTGGGAACCTGGAAAGCCACTTTGTGAGGGGCAGGCAGCTAGGAGCAAAACTACAGGCATGGCAGAGCTGCCTAGGCCACCAGTGAGTAGTAGGGTGCACGCTAAGCCCAGAGGAAAGAGGCAGAGGCGGCTCGGCCTCCCTGGCACTTCCTGGCTGGTGCCAGGGGAATGACTCAGCGCAGGCCTCCTCCCCCAGGAAGCCTCCCTTGACCTCTGGGGCCTGGGAGAGGAAGTCTCACTTGGACCCCCCAAAAGACCTTGCATATCCTTCTCCCACAATAGGTGGTGACAGTTTGATTATCGATTCACCCTGAGGTGATGTGGGATTCCAGAGAATAGGGCCCCGGCGGGATGCCTGATGCCAGGCATAAATGCTATTGGAGCAAGAGAACAAATAAATGAAGGGCCCTCCCCAGGTCAGTCATGGTGCAACCACCAGCCCTGTGAATTTTCAAGAACATCTTGGTAAATTACAACAGCAGGGGTTTGGGGTTGTAAACTGCTTGACACCCTGACTCTCTTACCTAGAGGCAAATTCCTTCTCACCCTCTGCCCACCTGCATCTCCCTGGCTGCGTCCTCCTTGGCCTGTGTCTCTCACACAGGCCAAGAGAAGCTGTGAAAGCAGGTGGCACCCGGTAGGCCCTCTGTGTGTCCTGCCTTACTTCTCCCTCCCAACACCTCATTCTGACTCAGTGCCTTCCTCCTGCTGCCCACCTGAGTCCGTGTCAACAGTGAGGAAAAGATTAAGCAAACTCAGTGCATCCGCGTGATAAAATGTGAGAGAGGCAAGAAAAAGTTTAAGCAGCAGTTTTTAATGGCACGGAAAATGTTCACGTATTCATGTGAAGAAAAGGCTAAATTATTCATACAGCCTGACCCCAGTCATGTAAAATAAATACGCATTTGCATACTTGTTTTTGCAATAGACAATTTCTGGAAGAATAGCGGTTTCCTTCTGAGTGGGAGTAAAAAGTTGGGGGGCAGGTACTGACTGTTCACTTTGTTGCCTTCTGTTCTGTGTGTGTGTGTACACATGTAACTGTGTTTTCCCACAAGTATATATTAATAGTTATAGGAAAACAAAGCAAATAAACCAGACAAATGTAAAGGAATATAACAAATTGCAGCAGTGACTATTCTAGAAACAGTGGAAATACGGAATTGCTAAAATACTCCTTTATATTTATCCGTATTTTCTAAGCTTTATATGATGAGCTAGTAGCTCTTCTATAATGGGAATGAAAGGCAAAAATCATTTCAAGTCACCGCCCCCCCGGGCTAGGTAGGGGCTGGAACCAGTGCTCTGTCCAAAGGGGGAAGGGAGCACAAGGTGGGACCAGGCAGAGGCAGCCGTATTTTTGGAGCCATGTGGTTCCTGCTGAGTCAACTAACTGGTTGTTTGGCCCTGCTGGTGGGGGCAGGAAATGCTCCCACTCCTGCCTGGTTCATTCTTAGTCACCCTCTGGGATAAGAGAGGAGGGGGCAGGAGCAGGAGGAATCTCCCTCTGGTCCTGAAGCCTCCTAGACAGAGAGGTCTTAGGAAAACATCTAAGACCCAGGCGTCCTGTCCACCTGGCATGGTCCCCTTGGAGGCTGGCAGTGGCTGGGGAGAGCAGAAAGGATTGGGGAAGGGATACTGGGAAATGCCCCCTGGCCTTTGGCAGGCACCATTCTTCTGTAGAAGCTGTTGTGAAAATTAATTACCATTTGTCCAGGGCTTTGAGATTCCCCAGATGAAAGACCTGGTTGAAGGACAGTCATGATGAATATGTGTTTATGGTATTGACTTTCATCCCAAACATCCAGTGTGACCATCACATGTTCCTCCCCGTAACCTCCCACTGCTCCAACATCCTGGCCTCAAACCACCAGAAGCTGAGCCTCAGAATTAAGTCAGTACTAAAGGATGAGAGGGAAGGGCAAGGAAAAGCTTGGTTCCCCATCATCTTGTACTTCAGATCGCTAAACCGAAGAGCTCCATTCCCCAATTGTCAAAGGCAGGAAATTGTGATGGGTCAAGGAAATGCAGGAAGAAAGTCTTGGAGAGAAGGGTTATGAACTGTACTATTTGCATCTCAGAACTCAAGAGTCTGCTTGGATTAGGGATGAGAAGAAGTCTAGAACTCTAGGTCTGGCTATGCCAATACCAGCAGACTTAACCCTAGCTGCTCAAAGTGGATGGAACTCAATCTAGTTTCTCATTTCTCTAGCAAACAGAATCTGTTCTTTGTTGATTGCTTTTGAACACTTTCAGCCATAGCTGAATTCTGTCATGCCCTCACTCTGAGAAATCTGATTTCCTGGGTTCTTCTCATTTAGTCATCATTCTTCATTTCAGACAAGATAACAGATGACTGTAAAGCCACCTAACGTGTTTCTAGGTGAGGTGCAAAGCAGATCCGATGGAGAGAGGATCTCCAAGGGGCCAGCGCCTACCTCAAGGAGACTCGGTTCTCCATGGAAAGCGGAGCTCCTGCTTACAGGACATTTAAACCATCTAAGAGGGCAGGCAGCAGAGAGAAGGCTGAGCCCAGTAGGACGGCTGTGGATGGCAGTGCTCAGAAGAATTTTCCAGGACCCAAGTATGGAGGTGCAAGGGGGCACAGCCTAAGTGGAGGCAGGAAAGGGACCACCACATTGAAAGTGGAATATTTTCCTGAAGGTAGGGGCGAGCAGACCAGCAGGTGAGGCAAGATCTTGAAGGCCTCTCAAGCCAAGCTCAAGAATTGGGATTTTGTCCAGAGGGAAGAGGAAACCGACTGTAAACTCCTGAGCTGGAAAATGGTTTGACATTGAGTTTAAGAGGTGGGTGAAATCTTTTACCAGGAGGTGAATTTTAGCATTTCTGAATCAGCAGCTCTACCAGGGATTTCATCATCTTCATCCTCAACCCAGCCCTGACTTCTGTTTCAGCTAATGACACACCAGCACCAGTGTCAACTCCCCCATGCTCTCTGACACATAAGCCATGTGGACCAGCCTCAGAATTGATCTTGGTTGAGCTGGGTGACTTCCTCTTCCTCTCCCAGAGAAGGTAAACAAAGTCGTGTAGGTGGGAGATCATTATCTTGTTTTGTTCACTGTTCCATCTTAAGCACCTGTGACAGTCCCAGGCCATGCAGATGCCTCATGTGTATTTGTGGAATGAATGAACAGCTGGATTGATAAATGGAGTCTGTCACCCTGGCTCCAAGCCCTGAGGCGATCCTCCTCCGCCTTTCCTTCCTCCTCCTCTGCAGAATGTTTACCCCCAGGTCTAGAGCTATTACCCGGGCTCCCTTCCTTGCCTGGTCCCTTTGCATTCAGCTGCTACCCACTCCATAAGCACCAAGTCCTTGGGGCAGAGGCTTTCCTTCCTCACCCCCATGGGGCTCGGGAGCCTTGGTCACAGCGATCCCCACTGACTTCTACCCCATCTGGCACTAAGTATCTGGGATTACAGACATGTACCACTCAGTGCAGTGCAGGACTCAAATTCAGCCCTCCACCTCATGATACGTTATTCCATTACTGTTCTTGTTACCTACACATCATGATGACTGGACAGACTCAAGGCTGAGTACAGAGGGAGGAACTGAAGTGGGAAGAGCAGTGGGGGAAGATGTTCGTCCACACTGACACAGGAGGACAGAAAAGCATAGGAAAGCAAGTGAATGGGATGAGGGGCATGAAGGTGAGTCAGAAGCCGGGGCCGGAGACACTGACTCCCCAGAGATTATCGTTCCCTGTCCACATGGCCATAACCCCCCACCCTTGTCATTTAAAACAGAAAGAACCAGGTGTGGGGGCACACACGGGAGGCTGAGGCAGGAGGATGGCTGTGCGTTAGTTTGAGGCCAGCCTGGGTTACATAGTGAGATCCTGTCTCAAAGCAACAACAACAACATCAAAACAAACAAACAAACCAAGAACAAAAAGACCTGTAGTCAACATAGGAAAAGATGCCAGAAACAAGTGAAGCGTACATAGAGGGGCTGAGGCCAAAGGAGAACTTACTTATTAGTTTATTAGCTTATCCTCTCTAAACTGTAAGTACTAAAGATATAAGCAATTTCCTGACAAAATTTCAAGGACAAAGCCATGTAAATAAAAAGTAAGCTAAAGCTAGGCCTAGTACATGTCTGTAATCCCAGATACTCAGGACCTTGAGCCCAAGAATTCAGAACCAGCCTGAGCAACACACAAACACACAAATAATGAAACAAAAAAGAAAAATAACCAAATAAAAAGTAACATGTAACTTATCAGCTATTTAAGGGAAAAACCATTCTAATATTTTGATGTCAATTACTATTGGATTATATATATTTAAAGATACAGATATAATACTTAACAAAGTACTCTTATAAATCATAGTTATGTAAACTATCATATATCTGTTTATATTATAATATAGGTAAATATATTCTTATGTGTGTTGTTAATAAAATGACAGACACAGTTCCATAACCTGTTTTTTGATCACTTAATAACGTGTAGTGAACACGAGGGAGAGTTTACAAGTTCAAAGGGCAGTTTGGAAAGATAACTTTGGGATAAACAGGAAGCCAGGGAAGATAAATGAGTATAAAGTGAGCAGCTAAGCTCTGTGGTTTGATAAATATTATTAAAGTAAATAAATCTTAGCTGTCCTGCCAGGTTAGGTAATTATCAGCTCCCTATCAGCAAGACCACAGATTCATAGACTCATAGGATGTTGGTGCTTGCAGGAGGCTTTGAGGTCATCTGATTCCATCCCCTTCCCTTCCTACTGAGAAACCCTAAGCCCAGGGACATTAAACAAGGAGCCCAAAGAGGAAGGACTGGAGGGTGCAGCGCTGCAGTGAGAACCGAGGCGCCCAATACCCGATCCTGCGTTCCCGCTGCGGGACACGGATCCTTGCCTTCACTTCCTCATCTGTGGAAAGGGGATCAGAGCTCCGCCAACCTCATCAGGCTGTGGTGAGAGCGAAGAGAAAATGAGCGCGGAGGGATGCACGAGGCTTCGGGCACCTGGACACAGAGGACAGAAACTGCGAGCAGCCAGCCTTACTCCCACTCCCACAGCCAGGCCAAAGGCCTTCCAGCCTGTGGAAGGTGCTGGTGGTCAGAACACAGCTGGCCTGGTCAGCAGGCGGCTGCAAGGAGAAGAGGCTCAGCCATGTCCAGCTGTGGGGTCATCGTCAGTCTGCCCAGCATAAGGACAACGACTAAGAGCTGGGCCCCTCAAGGAGGACATGGGGCCCAGAAGGGTGCCGTGGTCAGGGGACACTCAGGGCTGTCTGGGATTGTCACAGGAGTATAGTGGTGAGGCTGTTAACACACTGCCCGGGCCAGCACTTCTTCCACAAACCCAGAGTCTAGAAAAGTGTGTTCCTCGGGGTTTATTTGAAAGATATTTGACTTTATCAATAATAATAGAGTTATTATGGGCTTTATGACACATGGCAAAATGAATGAACCACAACAATGGCACAAAGATCAGGAAAGGGACCTGTAGTATGCCACTGTAAGTTCTCACCATACAGCATGGGGTAATAGCATCGTCTGAAGGTAATGATAACGATGCACATTATAAATCTTATTTTAAGCATTAACAACAAAAGAGATATAATCAACAAGCCAACCATACAGGGAACATGAAATTATTTTTTAAAAACTCAATTTATTCAAAGGAAGATAGTTATAGAGGAAAAAAATTACCAAGAATAGATAAGACAAAGAGGGGGAAAAAGCAGCAAAATGGTAGACTGAAGCTCAACAGGATCAACTATTACATTAAAAGTAATTCAAAAGGCAGTTAGAGACTGCTTTAGGAAACCAAGACCCAAGGCAGGGATGATGGCACACACTTGTAATCTCAGCACTTGAGAGGCTGAGGCAAGAGCATCATGATGAATTTGAGGCCAGCCTGGATTATGTAGTGAGTTCAAGGTCAGCCTGCTATATAATGAGACCTTATCTCAAAAAACCAAAAAAGAAAAGAAAAAGTAAGACCCTATGTTTGTACTCAGGGGTTTCAAGGAGAATAATTACGTACAGGACACTGAATTTATAATATTGTTTTACGAGGATTACTTAGAGTTAAATACAAGAAAATGCATGAAATCTGTCCACAGCACTAAAGACCTAGAAAATCCAGCCAAGGGCCTGGATCCCATAGCAGTGCCCTGCATGAGTCCAGCTGAAGACCTAGAGCCCGTGACAAGGACTCCCATGAGTCCAACTGGAGGCCTAGAGCCCACAAGGACTCATGCAAGTCTGTTTCATAGATCTGTGTTGGGAAGGCCCAAAGTTCGGCAGTGGAAGCTAGAAAATCAATGCCAGTGGGGTGAAGGATCTGTGCCAGTAGGTTGAGGGTTCTACACTGGAGCCAAGAAGCAATGCTCACGCCTATAATCCCAGCACTCAGGAGGCTGAGGCAGGAGGACTGTTGCGAGTTTGAGACCAGCCTGGGCTATAAAGTGAGCTCAAGGCCAGCCTGAACTGCATAGCAAGATCCTGTCTCAAAAAGACAAAAAAAAAAAAGAACCAGGGTTCCCCTGAAAAGTATCACAGCCATCTTCAGCAACAATGAGGTTCTGAGCTCCTCTGCCACGAGGACAGTTTAATACATATCAGGAAGCCAATGTGACAACTTCTGGAGATTAAACAGCACACATCTTCCCCTCCAGAGCCAGTAAGAGATGCTCAGTGTAAGGACTAGAGCTCCCCCAAAGTGAACCACAACCATTCTCAGCAACAAGGTCCCAAGCTCCTCTGATGATAACAGCTGAGTTCATATCAAGGGAGCCAGGATGACAGGATCCTCCAGGAGAACGAACAGCTCCCAACAACAAGGCTACTCTCCCTCCAGGTCTCCTTTTCATGCTGGCAACTGTCCTCAGGTGGCCATCTACACTCAGCACCATTCTGATTCAGCTCAGCTGGTGTTAAACTGATCACCAGTTTTTAATCCATAACACCCTCCTAGTCTGTTTATAAGAAAACAACTCTATAAGCAGATAGGTAGGTTTAAATTAATATAAAAAGATATACCACGTGAGCATTAGCTACTAAAAAACAGGGAAGCAATATCAGTGCTAGGCAATACTATAACACATCAATGAAGGAAGAGAAATATTTCATGAGAATAAAGAAGTTCCTCAAGAGTGTACTCTTGAATCCTAACAGAACTTCAGAATACATGAAGCAAACACTGATCAAGTGAAAAAGAGATAGACAAATCCCAGTTTTCTCAGTAACTGTAGACAAAAAGTCAGTAAGGAGTCTACGGCCATACCACACTGAACGTGCCCGATCTCGTCTGCTAAGCAGGGTTAGGCCTGGTTAGTGCCTGGATGGGAGAAAGTCAGTAAGGATGCAGAAGACGTGAACAACATTATCAATCAATTTGACTTAATTGTCATCTCATAACTCTCTACCCAAAAGCAGATTACACATTTATTTTCCATGTGCATATAAAATGCTAAAGATAGAACATATTTTGGGTTATCAGATGAATCTCAGAGAATTTAAAGGAATTAAAATAACAGCAGGTATTTTCCATAACTATCACAGAATTAAGCTAGAAATTAGTAACAGAATGGTATTTAAAACAAAATTAAACCAGGCACGGTGGTGCATCCCAGCACTCAGGAGGTTGAGGCAGGAGGATTGCTGTGAGTTCAAAGACAGCATGGGCTACATGGTGAGTTCAAGGGCAGCTTGAATTACATAGGGAGACTGTCTCAGACAACAACCACCCCCAAGTTAATCAAAAAGAAATTACATGGGAAATTAGAATATATTTTGAATGGAACGAAAATAAAAACTTTAAATGTTAAAATTTATGAGATGCCTAGAAGAAAAAAATAGTTTTAAATGTTTATATTAGAAAGGAAGAAGATGAAAAAACAGCGATAGGTTTCTAAGAAGCTGCAAAATGAACAAATTAAACCCAAAGTAAACAGGAAGAAGGAAAAATAATGACACGCATGAAAATCAATAAAGAAGAAAATGGACAAATAATATAGAAAAAAAATCAGTGAAACCAAAATCTAGTCCTTTGAAAAGATAAATAAAGTTGATGATCCTACAAGTTTTAAAGTAATAATAAGAAGCCGAGAATGGTGGTGGCACTTAGGTTTAATCCCAGCAACCTGGAAACTAAGACAAGAGGACTAAAAGTTCAGGCCCAGCCTGGGTGACTGGCTCAGTGACTTACTGAAACCCTGTCTCCAAATAAAAATAAATAAATAAATAGGGCTGATGGTATAAAGGCCCGGGGTTCAATCTCAATACTGAACAAAGAAGGATAGTAAGGAAATATTATCAACAATTTACGCTGAACAACTTCAATGTAATGAATAAATATGTTATTTGAAAGACACAAGCTACCAAAGCTCACACAAGAAGAAATAAGTAACTGGAATATAGCTCTATAGCTATTAAAGAAATGGAGTTATGGTCAAAAAACTTGACAAAAAGTGTAAACCTCCAGTCCAAATGACATTCTGGTAAATTCTATCAAACATTTCAGAAAGAAATATTACCAATTCTATACAATCCCTTATAAAACTCAGAGAAGAAAAGAACTCTCCCCAATCATTTAATGGGCCTTATCCTGATACAAAAAGCAGATAAGTATATTACAAGGACTAGAGGAAAAAAACCTTCATAAACATAAACATTGTTTACAAAATATTAACAAATCAAACTTGGCAATATTAAAAAGATAACACATTATGTTAAAGTAGGGGTTATCTCTTACAAGGGTAATAGTCAAAACTCAACCCATGTAATAAAATAAAGGGAAAATTTCCATCATGATAGGGTAAAAATACTTTGGGCCTGGGTGTGGCTCAGTGATAGAGTGCTCACCTAGCACATTTGGGGTACTGGGTTTGACCCCCTCATGCACTGCAAGCGAGAGAAAGCAAAAACCTTCAGAACAACTTAACAGCAGAAGTGCAAAACTAGTACATGTAAAGCTATAAAGTATTGTTGAAAAAAATTAAAGAAGACTTAAATAATTGTAAAGACATCCCATTCATAGATCAGATTACTTATTATCTTAAAGATGGCAACACTCCCCAAATTGATCTACAAACTCGACACAAGCTGAGTGAAATTATAGCCATTTTTCTCAGCAGAAATTGACAAGCCATTATTAAAATTCATATGAAAATCCAAGGGACCCAGTTTTGCCAAAATAACCTTTAAAAAGAATAGAAAGTTGGATTCATGTTTTCTGATTTTAAAACTTACTACAAAGCTACAGTAATCGGCATAATAGTGACGGTATGAAGATTGATAATAGACCAATGGAACAGCAGCAGCATAAGCATAGAATTATATGCATCAATGGAACTTAGCAAGGCAAACAGCATAAACAAAGAAAATTTGTGGGGCCAGGATATAGTTCAGTGGCACAGCACCTGCCTGGCAAGCACAAAGTCCCGAGTTCAGTTCCCAGTAACCCCCCTGGAAATTTCATCAGATGCATCACAACAGAAGCTAATTAATAGCTTATAAGTACATGAAATAATGCTGAACAGCATTATTAATGATGAAATACAAACTTTTTATAAATCCAATGAGGCACCACCACGATTCTACTAAAATGGCTAACTGGAAACAAAGAAGTAAAAATCCCAGTCTGAGCTAGGATACGAAACAGCTGGAACTCTTCACTCGTTACTCACAGGAATGCAAAATGATCCAACCACTGCGAAAAACAGTTCGGCCGTTTCTTATCAAATCAGACCACACATTTTCCATATGGCTGGATACGTGTTCACGGATGTCCATGTAGCGTTATCCATAGTAACAGAAAGCTGAAAACAGTAAAACAGTGCTCATCACAGGTAGACGGACTAATGCTGGCAGAGCCACACCACAGGGTACCATTACTGCAGTGAAAAGGAATGAATTATTAGTCTTCATGCCACGAAGGGTGAATCTCAGCAAACCAGGCTCAAGGCCCACCTACTGCGTGATCCTGTTTCTGTGAAATTCTAGACAAAGTACAATTACAACAGAAATGGATGGGCAAGTGCCCGAGGGTAAGGGTACCTTTATTTCCCATTGTGAAGGGAAGGGATAGCTACTGGGAGGGCATATAATATGGAATTCTGAAATCTAAGATGCCTTCCCTGAGGGAGGGAGGCTATGAGTGAGACCCTAAGTGAGTAGGATAAAGAAGACAGATGTGGCAAGCAGGGGTATGTGCAAAGGCCCTGGGGTCTGACTGCTCTCCACCAGGGCATTTCCAACAGAAATCCCATTTTGCTTGGCCCACCCCTCACTCCCCTGCTGTTAGTGACAGGGCCAGAATTCAAGCTCAGGGTTATGAAACCCATTCCCTGAGTTGCTGGACATGACTGTATATCACGCCTGAACAGTTAACTGAGTCTTCTCTTCTGGCGGTCACTACCTCTGCTAACTCTCATGCAGATCACACGGTCTCTAATCCTTTCTCTGCCCTGATTGACATTAACTGGAAACACAGTCATGGTCATGTAGTTCTATCTCCTGCTTCAGAAAAGCCACCCTTATATGAGCCCCAGATTACTCGTTTTCTTTTATTTTAAAGAGAATAAAACCAAGCAAGATAAAACAAATAAAGCCAATCAAAACAAACCAGTGGAAGTGACACAGGACTTCAAAACAATAAAAGCAACAATAATTACTGCAATGCCTCTTCTTGTCTCCAAAATAATTGCAGACACCTTCAGACATAGTGAAAATCAAACAGAACAGAATAGAACCAATAAAAACAAAACAATGAATGCAATACAGGACTGCAAAACAAGACAACAGTAAATCCAAAATAGCTACCATAACGTATCTTGCTATCTTTGAAACAGCTGCCTGTGCCATCGGATATAACAAAATCAAACAAAACAAAACAGAACAAAACCCAATTCAACAAAACAATGAAAATGACATAGGACTTCAAAACAAGACAATAGGAAATTAACAGTGGCTACCACCCTCAGAAGGAGATCCTCCCCCCTAGATGCCACACTGTGTACCGCTGTCCTCTGAACAGATGGTCAGACCACTGGCCCTAGGTCTGCAAGGTCAGTGAAACACCAGAGCACCTCAGGCTTCCAATTGCAGTTCACCTCCATAGCTGTCATTGCAGCCTGTGTTTCTCTGGATCAGCTGGTCATTGCGGGGTGGGCGTGGGGGTCTTGTTTTCCACGTGCCAGAAGGCTGACTCACAGGAAAAGCCTGGGGTCTGTCTGCACCCCCTCCAGCCTATTTTCTAATAGAAAAGCAGGAAAGAGAGAAGGCAATTTATTGAGCATTCACGGTGGGCAGGCTACACTCCAGACACTGCGCATATGGTCTTTCATTTAGATGTGCAACGGCCCTGTAAGATGGGAGACTGTTTCACAGGTGATAAAATGAAGAGCTTACTCAGGGCCCAAGTTTACACAGCGAGGACCTGTGAGCGTCAGAGCTGAGATACCCCAGGCATATTCTTCCTACTGCACCGCCGTTATCTAGAAAAGGAAATTCAAAAGCTTTTCATATAAGGGCTGTAGACTACATGACCTTTTGTGATTATTTCTAGCCTGGCAGCTCCTGGGAATTAAGGACTTGCTGTCAGTGCCCCACTCATTCCACGGTGCCTCCTCCCACCCCCTCACGCTTACACATGCTGCCTTTGGCGACATCTCTCCTTTTGGGCTCCAAGCAGGGATGTTCCCCAGACTCTGACACAAGCAGTCATCTTTCCTGATTCGAAGGCCACTGTTCTTTGTGGATGAGAGGCACATTTTTTTCATCTTCTCACCCTAGTGATATATCTGAAGCTACACCTTCTTGGAGATTTGTTCCTCTCAAGAAATAGGTCTTCTCCTAGTTGCCGGAGAAGCCTGGATGGAAAATGTACTGGAACTTGAAGGGTACTTTAAGACCCCATTTGGTGGCTTCATGGTCTCTGTGAACCATGTAAATGATGACTTGTGTTGGAGGGTGTGGGGTAGGGAGGAGGGAAGGGATCTGACCCACTCAGACAGGCTTTAAATTTAGGTTACCAGGCTGGGGTTGTAGCTCAGTGGTGGAGCACTTTCTTAGCATATGTAATGTCCTGGGTATAATCTCCAACATGAAACAAACAAATGAAACCAAAAACATTTTAAATAAAATTAGATGATCATCATTTGGGGTGCCAGAGGTAGAACAAAAGGGGTAGGGTTGGGTTTTATATGGTAGTTTCTTGGATCTTATGAGGCATTGAGCATTCTACACAGCAAGTTTTCAAGCCTGTGGCAGGTCACACCTTCTAGATGAAACCTCTTTATCCACAGCACCTGCTCAGGGAGTCTGAGCTAGACAGGGTTCTGAATTTAGAGGAAGCTGATTGGTCCCATGGTGACTCCTGACCCAGAGGCAGTACACCCATATACTGACCAGTGACCAGCAAGGTGATACGGTGCCATGGATTCTGAGCAATAAGATAGCAGTCATTAATTAAAGCCAGGAAACCTGTTTTCTGTAGGGCTGGGAACACATTGGCAAATAGCCAGTGGGTAAAGGATCTTTGTGCAAGCTTGCAATCCCAGCATTCTAGAAGGCTGAAGCAGAAGGGTCACAAATTGGAGACCAACCTAGGCAACGAGGGACTTAGCAAGACCCCATCTCAAAATAAAAAGGGCTGGGATGATTTTGGCAGGTTTTAGCCCAAAGCAGTATAGAAATCTTCAGAAAACTGAAGAAGGTAATTATAGGCTGGGAGGAAAAAAAAAGGATGGGATGTAGCTTAGTGTGACTCAAAAGAAAAGAAGGAAGAAAGGAGAAGAAAGCAAGCAAGCTCTGTGTAGAGGGCTGTCTCTCCCTACCATCAGAAAGATGGAGTGAGTAGCTTTTGGTTCTGACAGTTTTTTATTCCCAGTTTGTTATTTATTGACATCTTCATTCAACCAATTCTTACTGATTGATTGCTTAACATAAATTAGCCCTTGTCCTAAGTCACTTTTACTTTAGCACTTTTTATTTTTTTTGTACTGGGAATTGAACTCAGGACCTTGTGCCTGCCAGGTAGGCGCTGTGCTGCTGAGTTATATCCCTGACCACCTAGGTCACTTTTAAACTCAAATACAGTCTCTACTCTCCTGGAGCTTGCAGTTCAGGGAAGACAGACATTAAGCACAAATAAGTGAATACATTTTAAACTTTGGCAAAATATGAAGAAAAGCTATAAGGAGCTACCAGGGATCCAACAGGGGTATCTGACCTCGTCTAGAAATCCAGAAGGGCTTCCCTGGGCAGTTGAAGTTCAAGCTGAGAAGTAAAGTTAGCAGGAGTTAATGAGTGGAAGGGTGAATTGAGAACATAGGTGTTCTAGAAAGAGGGGCCAGCATGAGCAGAAGGCCTGAGGTAGGAGGGAGTGTGCTGTGTTGAAAAGATTGTCAGAAAGTCAGTGGAGCTGGGATGGAGGGTAACCAATGCCTTCCGCATCTATCTGCAAGCCCCATTCTCTAACATGACCTGCAGAGACTCTCTTCACCGGAAACAAAGACCTGGGGGCAGAAGCACCTATTGTATACTCCAGGCATTCAAAGGGGAATGAGCTCAAGGAAATAGCTTCATCCTGACTCTTCCATGCACTAGCGGTGTGAGCTTGGGAAAGCTATGTAGTAGCTCTGGGGTTCAGTTTGTGCATCTGCAAATGGAGACAAGGAAAAATTATATAGGCCTGAGATGAGATCTACATGAGATGATGCCCGGGTACCTACCCAGCTTGATTTATAGTGCTTAAAGGGGGCTTCATGTCTACTTTCGATATTATCCAAATGGCTGAGGAAGGGCTTGGGCTCTGTAAGGATTCACTTCTTTTTGCACTCAGTGGGAGCAGAGGTGCTGGCAAGGCTAATGCTAAGACAACAGTGATTGAAAAGTTACTGAATTGGGGGTAAAGAAAATGGCAGAACAGTGCTAAATAGCAAAATTCAAAATTTATCTTCTCCGAGGTCTGGAATCCAGAGAGGGGAGAGAGGAGAAGGAGAGGGCGAGAAAGGTGGGGGGTCAGAAAGGAAGTGACAGGAAAAAATTAGAGGCTAGGGAAGCTGGTGAGGCGGTCCACAGTGGAAAGAAAAGAAGAAAATAATTTGGACTCTGAGGCTCTTGGGCTCACGGGGCGGAGCACGGGGCTCCCAGAAGTAAGGTAAGTGCCAAGGGCTGGAAGATCTAGGGAGAAATGGCAGGAGAACCCAAGGCCTTGGGAACTGCGAAAACAGTGAAGAGGTTTTAGGGGAGCAGAGGAGTCGTTTAAATCTGGAACTCAGAACAAACGAAAAAGAGCTTAAGTTTAGGGGAGCCAGTGTTTGGTGAGAGACAGTCACAGGAGACAGCCAGGGACAGGCAGTGGGCCGGAAAGAGGTCGGTCCCCTGAGAAGTTTCTCCTCAGGTTGGAAAGGGCACAGGCCCCATCCTCGGTGGTGAGAAGCCAGGCCCGCTCCAGTGGCCCTCAGAAACGGCTGGGCCTGAAAATGCCTGCCAGCTTTCCCCTGCTGCCTACATCCAGCCCAGACCTGAGGTCCAAATGCCTTCCCTGTCTACATCTCAGTGCAGACATTGCCATGTCCTGGGGCAAACAGAAGGGCCCCTGGCATGGGGGAGGCGCCATGAGGCGGAGAGCAGGAACCCAGGCTGGCGGACTCCACAACCGCAGCTCCTAGAAGGAGACCACTCATTCAAAATGACAGGCAAAGCATTTTTCTTTGGTTTTGGACTCATTCTTTTCTATCTTTATTCTTTTTCTTACTCTTTTTTTTTCTTTTAAGTTTTTTCTATTTTTATTCTATACATTATTTCTTTCCCCCCTTTTTTCTTTGATTTTTTTCTCACTGAGGTCTTTTTTCTCATTACCTTTATCTAATTCTATAAATATCCTTCTACTTCAAACTGGGATCTTTTGTCTCACTTTTCTCTCCTCCTTCTCATCTCTCATTGTTTAGTTTTTGAAGATTTTCTTTCTGCATTCTCCCATTCTTGACCTGCTATATCTTTAACAGCATAACCACTAAGCCTTATTAATCTAGGTACTTAACTCTATGTTACTGCTGTTGAATTCTTTTCTATCATTAGTAGACATATAGTTATCACATTTAGTAGATATTTACTGTATGTCAATATTTGGGTTGTCTTTGGGTTTATACTGTAATTGTAGATTTCTAAGCGTAGGGGTAGTACAATTAACTCGATGTCCATTTTGTTTGGATAATATTGTTACTGAATTACTGGTACTGCCAGAGTTGCATAGTTGTTGCTATTAATAGATTTTCTTCTGAATGCTAATACCCGGATTACCTTTGTCACAGTGGTACATTCCTGGAGAACTGGGTGGTGACCCAATTACACTGCAGCTTCCCCTTCCCATATTAACAGAGGTGATGGATCTTGGAACAAAGGGATTATTGTTAGCCATGTCCTGGGTTCATCATTGAAAAGCAGACTAACTAAAGAGATCTTCCTACTAGCAACAAAACGTTTCCACTCTAAGCAACCACTTATCTAAGCACAAAACAAAACAAACAAAAAACAAGGGACACATGAGAAGACAAAGCAACAAAATGCCTGTCCAAACACCCAATTCCCCCAAGGCCAATCCGCAGAGCACTGAGGGAGAAGAAAGCAAAAACCATGCAGGTAAATTATTCAAAAGGATGACAGAAGAGATTTTTAAAAGATCAGTGAGGTGCTTGGCAGGCTCAAATAAAATATAACTAACCAGAATGGAGGTAATAAGCAAAACAATCAGGGAGCTTACAGAAGACATTAATAAAAAGCTATCTGAGCTAAAGGAAATAATACAAAAAATGAAGCTATAGAGCAAACAAACAGCTTAGCAAAGAGCTAGAGTCAAGGAAAAGGTTTTAAAGTCTAGGAGTTTTAAAAAATATATACTGAAAGTTTGGGCAGCAAAAGTGTGAAAGCAGAATGAAAAGACAGGGATGCTTTCAAAGACCAGTGACTCAGAGACTCTTAACGAAAGAACAAGAAAAAATGGATTCAATAGCTGCTAGATGACACAATCAAGACCAAGATTAACTGCAATTAGTGAAAAATCAGAAAATAGCAGAAAGGGTATAAGAAACCTCTTTATAGAAATAATAACTGAAAACTTTGTAAATATTGTGAAAGAATTAAACATATACATAAGAGAGCACATAGATCCCAAATAGCCACAAGCAAGGAAGAACCTCTCCACATCACATCATAATCAAAATGCCACAAGTCCAATACAGGGACAGAATCTTAAAAGCTGTTACAGAAAAGTAAAGAGTCACTTATAAAGGCAAACACATTAGAATTACAGCAGATTTCTCAACACAAACCTTAACATGTTCATGATAAAGCCATAATTCATGTCTAACTGCCAGGTGGCTTTGACCCACTGGCGGTACATGCATGACTGTCACACTGGGTAACCTGTGGTAAAAGCTGCCTGGTAGTCATGCATGTACCACTCATGGTTCAAGCCAGTGGGAATGTGTTAAAGGACGGGGAGCTTGAAGTACTTCAAACTCTAAAAGATAATAACCTCCAAGCCAGACTTACATATTCTGCAAAACTTTCTTTCAAAATTAATGGAGAAACAAGGCATTTCCATGACAAAGAGCATCTCAAGAAATTCATGATCACCAAACCAGCAGTACAAAAAACTCTCAAGGGTATCTTAGCAAGAGACAATGAATCCAATAACACCAAAAAAAAACTAGTAGAATGAATGTAGCAGGCGGGGTAAGTAGTTAAGCAGAAAGGAGTGGGGGAGGCACAGAATTCAACAACAGGGAAATTGTTGGGGACCACAGATTGACAATGGCCAATTTAGCATATTTCCCTAAAGGATGAATGGAAGTTTGGGATTATGGTATCACCCTTTTCAGATTTCCCATTATCTCGTTAGGGATGGGCCATCCTTTCCCACCCACTAAGACTAAAATTACTAGATTAAAAAACATCCCAGGGCAAGATCCTTCTGAGCAGAAGTGCCTCTGTCCTCTTGAGTCACCCTTAATCCCCTCTTCCACTGATAAATGTTGAGCTACTGGTTACTTCATGGCCTTATGTTCTTGTGATCCCAGATCCCTGCTGTCCTGCCATTTTGTCTCTTGCTCTTTCTTTCTTTGTCTCTCACCACACACCATAACACCTGGCAGGAAACTGGAGGCTCACTGCAGGGGTCCCCGATAAAAATAATCCAATGAAGAAGCAGAACCTCACCTTCCTGTGAACCAGGCTCCACCATGAGGATGGGGAAGAGACTCAGGAAGAAGCAGAACCATAACTTCCCTGTGAGCCAGCTGGTGTGCAGGCTGGGAAGCCAGAAGAGCATCTCCACCATCTCCACTGCTCCCCCATCCCCTACCCCGGCCCCTCAACCTCAGTGAGCAACTGGCTGATTCAGAGGAACTCAGGCAAGATGAAAACAACTAAGGGGAAAGGGACAGCTAGGTGCCAGCATTGTTTGGTTGACTCTGCAGGCCTGGGGCTGGTGGTCTGGGCATCTACCTGGAGGAAGGCAACTGTGGGGGATTTCCTCCTGTCCTTTTTTTGAAATCCTGTTTTGTTCTGTTTTACTGTTTTACTGTTTTGTTTTATTCCTATGTCTGGTAACCTGGGCAACTGTTTTGAAGATAACAATGTACAGTATCACAACCATTGTTAAATTCCTATCATCTTGTTTTGAAAACCTATATATCTGTTGTTGTCATTTTGCTTTTGTTGTTTAGGTTTGTTTACTTTTAGTTTTATCTGTTTTTTTCTTTTTTCTCTTTAAAATAAAAAAGTTATAATTTACAAAAAAAAATAATAACCCAATGACAGAAATGAGTCAATACTGTTACAGGCAGCTGAGCCAGTTAGAAATATTATAGGCAGTCAGACAGGGCTAGGCCCTCGAGGAAGCTGGCACAAAGGACCAGATGTGTGATGGCCTTGGAGGAGACACATACCTCTGTCTACGGGCCCGACCTCAAGACAAATGCAAGCACACCCTTAAGCATGATCCTTAGGGATTAAGTCTGGATCATTTTATGCCCACTTTGCAAATTCCCATTTCCCCACCTTTGAGCCATCTAATCTCATGATTTTGCTCTATAAAAGTCCCTGGAAAAGACAGAGTCTGAGGTAACCCACTTGGGACCCCCTACTGTCTCTCTTCAGACAGAAGCTTTCTCTCAAAAATTTATTCTATTTTTCACCTTTGTTGTTCCTAAAATTCATTCTTCGATTTTAGAGAACACGAACTTGCAGACATAGTAGGTCAGGCGTTTCACTCACCTATATCAATACCTTTCAGTAATAACTTCCAATGTGAATGGTTTTAATTCCTCAATCAAAAGACACAAATTGGTAAAGTGGATCAAGAAACAAACAAAAAACTCCAAAAATACACAATATACAAGACATGCAATTTACCCAAAAAGAAACACAAATTAAGAATCAAAAGATGGAAAACAATATTCCGTGAAATATTCCAGAAAAAAAAGCAAGAGTAGCTATCCTAGTTTCAGAAAAAAAGTGGATTTTAAGCCAAAACTTATCAGAAGAGACAAAGGTCACTGCATATTGATTAAGGAAACAATTCAACAGGAAGAGATAACAATTATAAACAAATATATGCCAAACACCAGCACACCTAACTTCACAAAACAAACACTACCAGACATAAAAAAAAATCAGATAGGCACCAACACAATTATAATGGGGACTTTGATAACACACTGTCACACAGACATCAACTAGACAAATAAATAAATAAATAAATAATAAATCATTGTTAAGCCATACCTTTGAACAAATGGACTTGATATCTACACTCAAGAAAAATCGAATGCACATTCTTCTCAGCAGCACATGGGATTATATCCAAAATGCTAGTGCATAAAGCATACTTAAGTAAATGCAAAAAAACTGAAATTATCCCATGCATATTATCAGATTATAGTCCAATTAAACTAAGAATCAATGTCAAAAGAAACCACAGAGATTATATGAGCACGTGGAAATTAAACAATACCCTCTTTGATAATCAAGGATCACAGAAAAAAAAAATCAAGAAAAAATTAGACAGTTCCTAAAATCAAACAATAACGCCAGTACAACATTACAGTTGTATATGCCCACATCACAAAAACAGAGTGAGCTCAAATAAATAATCTAGTGATGCACCTGAGATGTTAGAAACAAAACAATCCAAATTCAAAACAAGTATATGGAAAGAAATTATGATTATCAGAGCAAAAATTAATGAAATTGAGAAAAAAGCCCGTAAGAAATCAATGAGCTGGGCATGGTGGCCCAAGCCTATAATCCTAGCACTTGGGAGGCTGAAGCAGGAGTACCTCCATGAGTTTAAGTCCAACCTGGACTCCATAGTAGGTTCAAGACTAGCCTGAACTGCATAGCAAGCAAGATCCTGCCTTAAAAAAAGAAAATAAAAGATTCAAAGAGCTAAATCTTTGAAAAACTAAGAAAACTAGGTATCCCCCCAAAACAGACAAACCCACAACCAGTCTTATAAAAAGAAAAGACCTAAATCAATGCAATTAGAGATAAAAAGATGAAATCACAATAGACATAGACTCTCTGAAATTCACAAGATCATTAATAACTACTTTGAAAACCTGTACTCCAATAAAATGGAGAATTCAGAAGAAATGGATTCCTAGAAATATATGAACTACCACAGCTGAATCAAGAAGACACAAGAACCCTGAATAATCCAATACCAAGTGATAAGACTGAAGAAATAGTAAAAACAAAAACAAAAATTTTTCTTTGGTTCCAGGGATCAAACTCACGACCACGTGCTTGGCAAGGCACTTATGAAGCTGAGCTAAATCCCCAGCCCCCAAAACAAAAATTACCAACTAAGAAAAGCCTAGGATTATATAAGAACTTTAGAGAAGATCTAATGCCAATACTCTTCAATCTGTTTAATGAAATTGAAAGGGAAGATATAGTCTGAACTCATCTCTAGAAGCTAGTATTACTGATTCCATAATCAGAAAAAGACCCAACTTAAAAAGAGAACTATAGGCCAATCTCTTTAACTAACATTGATGTGAAAATCGTCAACAAGATATGGGCAAATAGGATGCAACAAATCACCAAAAATATCATACATCATGACCAAATAGGATCCATCCTAGGACGCAAGGATGGTTCAACATATACAAACCAATAAATATGACATATATCACATAAATATAAGCACAAAAGTCACATGATCATCTCAACTGACACAGAAAAAGCCTTTGACAAAATCCAACATCCATTCATGATGAAATCCTTGAAGAAAAAAAGTATAGAATAACCTTATCTCAATATGATAAGTCACTTTGTGACAAACCAAAGGTCAACAGCATATTAAATGGGGAGAAACTGAAAACTTAACCTCTAAAATCAGGAAAAAGACAAGGGTTTCTGCTATTACTGCTACTGTTCAATATAGTTCTTGAAACATGAGGCCAGAACAAACAGGAAGAGAAAGAAATAAAAGGAATATGAACCAGAAAATATCTAGAATAACAAAAGCAGTTCTGGGAAACAAAGGCAAGGCAGGAGAAATCACAATTCTGGACTTCAAGGTATACTACAAAGCCATAGTGTTAAAAACAGCATGGTATTAGAATGAAAATAGACATGTAGATTGTTCAAACAGAATCAAAGATGCAGAAACAATTTCAAGAACATTTAATTCTTAATCTTTAACAAAGGGGCTAAAATTTACACTGGAGGAAAGACAGCCTCTTTAACAAATGGTGTTAGGAAAACTGGATCTCCACATGTAGAAGACTGAATCTAGACCCATGTGTTTCACCATGTACCGAACTAAAATATTCAAACAAAAACACTTTATCTACTCAAAGATAAAATAGGTAAAACTTGAAGACACAGGCACAGCCAAGAACTTTTTCTTCTTTTTTGGAGGGGGTTTCTGGGAACTGAAATCATGACCTGTGTTTACCAGGCAGGCACTGTGCCACTGTCTCCAGCCCATCATGGACTTTCTGAACAAAATCCCAATTGTATAAGAGATACTAGCAAGAAGCAACAAATGAATCATACCAAATTGAAAAGCTTCTGCACAGCCAAAAAACAACAGTGCAGAGACAACCTAAAGAATAGAGACAAATTGGCAAGTGTAAGGTCTTGAGTTCAATTCCCACTACCAGAAAAAAAAGACTAATATCTAGACAAAGAACTAAAAAAATAAGACCACCTCAAATAAAACACCCAATCACAAAATGGGAACTAAAGTGTACAGTTCTCAGAAGAAATACACATGGTCAGTAAACACATGAAAAAATGTTCAGCATCCCTGACCATTAAAGAAATCCAAATTAAAATGACATTTTACTCCAGACAGGATTGCTACCATCCAGAATCAGATAATGCAAATGCTGGCAAGGCTGCAGAGGAAAAATAATCCTTCCATATTACTGATGAGAATGTAAACTAGTGCAACCATTACGGAAGTCAGTATGGAGATTCATTGAAAAACAAATAAATTTCATTCAATCCAGTTATGCCTCTCTTAGGTATCGTTCCAAAAGAGTTAATCATCATATTACAGTGACACATGTATAGTCATGTTTACAGCAGCACAATTCACAATTAAATCTTGGAAGTACCCTATATGTCCAGCAATGGATGAATAAAATGTGGCATTTATATACAATGGAGTACTATCTTGTCATAAAGAAAGGTAAACTTAAATCATTTGTAGAAAATGGATGTACCATGAGATCATAATGTTAAATGAAATAAATCAGACACATAAGCTTAAATATATCAGTTTCCCTCATATAAGAGACCCCAAATATAAATAAAGAGTAGAATAGAAGATAGATACAGGAATGGGGAAAAAAAGAGAGATGAAGGTGGGTAGGAAAGTAGGGGGAAATGCAGCTAAGAAGGAAAGTTGAGGAAGAGAATGTAAGAATTATGGCGTGTTATGTACATGGACCAGTTCTCCATGGTGAATGCAATCCTTCTGTACTGTATACATGTGCTAATAAAAAATAGAAGCCGAGCCTGGTGGTGCACACTTGTAATCCCAGCACTTGAGAGGCTGAGGCAGGAAGATCACTGCAAATTTGAGACCAGCCTGGGCTATGCTTTGAACTCAAGCCTAGCTTGAACTGCATAGGGAGACCCTGTCTCAAAAAGACAAAAAAATCTAAACAAAAAATAGAATTCAATGAACACTGCATCATAGGGAACACAGCTGTATCTATCAGCTGGCCTATCTGGGGATTTGGGGCCTGTGCTAGCAGAGATGAGAGGGCTAAGCTAAGGCCTAGGGGTACGGCTGAAGACATGGTCCATCTGCAGAAGCCAGCTCCAGTCTGGGACAGAAAGTTCAGTGAACAATCATCAGAATCATTAAGTCTGTGAGGGAGAAGCCAATGGCTCTTGCTCCTCCATGAATCCCAGGATCCAAAGGTGCTCAGGGCAAGCGGATAACCACATCTAGTGTATGGGAGGCAGAAGAGTCTGTTGTAACTCTGAAGAATTTGTCTACTCATGGTAGGGTTCCCAAGGAGGGGGACCACCAGGACAAAGGGGTGAGACCCAATGAAGAAGCCAAGGCCTCAGCTATGGGGCTGGGCTCTGGACATACAGTACTTGGCCACACCCCTGGGCAGGCCCATTTCCAGGGTCTCTGCACCAAGGGCATCCACAAGACCACAGGGCCCCTTCCAGCATGCTAGTTACAAGGCTGAGTCTGCTTACACATCTCATGCCCCCATCCATCAGGTCCAGCTCAGAATGGGGCGGACTTGAGTGGGGTCACACAAGAGATTCTCCCAGACACGTCTCTACCCAGGGGGATTCTGGAGACCAACAGAGGCATTTCTCCGATCACTGGTGAAGGGACTGCACAGCACCGACTTGAATGTCCCACTCGGCACTGGAAGCCAGAGTAAGGTCTGTTTTGGCAAAAAAAAAAAAAAATGGAGGTGAAATGAACGGAGACTATTCAGTGCAGAGCTCCAGAGCCACCCCCAGTTGTGGGGCTCCATTTGGCCTATTCCCCGGTGAGTCACCAGCTTATGAGCAATCCTCAGATGCCTGATTTGGAGGACTTACTCAGCCTGCAGAGAAAGACTTTAATGCAATAAACCGAATGTCAGCAAGTGGGACACGGCTTAGCACATGACCCCACAGGCATCCTATGCTGAGCTCTCTGTGCTGCAGCCCCCTAGACCTGCACAACGGGCAGGCTTCTGGGTCCTTCACCAGGGTGCAATCCAGAGATGTGGAACCGGAAAAGACCAAGACCTGAAGTCTGGTCTGTAGAGGTTGAAGATTAGCTCCAAAGCACTCAAGTGAGGGGTAGGGTGAGAGCCCAACCCCGGACTTCTTTCTTCCTGCTGGATACTCTTCACAGAAGCAGCTAGTTGATCAAGTCCCCACATGAAGTACTGGCTCACCAGGGTGGCATGAATCCCAATCAGTTCCCTGTTTGCACTGATTAGTAAATAGGCCCCAGGAGTTAGGGTGAGCAGAGCACAGGAAGGGAGAGAAGCTGCTATTTATTGCTCCTTCCTTCCCCCACCAATGCAGAGGAAAGTGCTCAGGAGGCAAGCTGGTTCTCAGATTTAAACCCACTCACTGAGGGATTTACCTAGGAACTCCTGAGGGTGGCATCTAGAATTTTGTTGCAAGAATTTGGTAAATATGTAGCGGGGAGAGGTTCCAGCATTTGCATTATCTGATTTCTGGATGATAGCAATCCTTTCTGGAGTAAAATGTCAAACTTCACCTAGTTTGCATCATCTCCATCGCCATTTAGCCACTATTTTCTTACTCTGCCATGAGCCAGGCAAGGAGAGGTAGCTGGCCACAGGGTTGGCTCTCAGGTTGGCTGGAATCAAGGGACTTGAACTTTCAGGGACCTTCAGGGTCCTCTAGCTGGATTCACACTATTTCACACATGAGGATCCTGAGGCTCACACAAAAGTCCCTGCCTTCGGGTGATGAGTGAAGAGCCCAGAGTGGGCAACATCCTCAGCTTCTCCCTGCAGGGCTTAGGGAAGCTGGGCAGCGACGTTCTGTGTGTGTCCTGGTTAAGATGATGGACTGGTGAGCAGACGTACAGCTTCACACCCACAGATGGGCATCCCCATCTCCACCCTACTGTCATTTTGAAATAAGATCCATGGAGGTAAATAGGTTGCCTCTTGTCCAAAGGTACCAAATTCACCAACTACAAAGAGAAGCGCTTTTATCTATTTTTATTTTTGCACTACATAAAAAAAACAACGAACAACACATTTTCTTCACATTCACATGGGTTTTAGGAAATTATTGCGTTTTCCCTTGGAAAAATAACCTAGACTGAAAAGTACCACACTGCGAAATGTATAGATCCCAGAAGTCAGTAGCTTGAAGATAACCCCAGGGGCACGAGAGACAGACACAAGCACATAGAACAGCAGGCCAAGGAGTAACAGTTTTCAGTGCCACGACCCAGAACACACAGCGGGCACTCACTCTTTTCTCTGATACCCACTGCCACCACCTCAAAGAGGTGATTTTAGGTTTATGGTCTGAAAACTTTGCAAATGATACTAGACTGGCTCCCAAGAGAGGCGCAAGGAGACAGGTTCAAGTAGCAGTAAAAACCATGCCAAAGTCCAAGGTCGGGGAAGAAACTCATAGCAAAGAGACACCCAGAAGGGTCGACATCTGGCTACTTCAATCAACTGCCTCCCCTGGGCCCAAGTCTCTGAAACATTTCAGGGTTTAAATTGGCATAGACATTGTATCCCTACAAACCCAGCAAGGTGACTTTCCTGACCAGGAGGGGATCAGTTTATGCCCTAAAGCAACAAAGACAGACGCGGACACTGCCAAAGTTCAAAACTTAAGGTGGAAATTGTGCTTCCTTCAGGATGAATTGGCTTTGAAACTGCCTTTTGTCTGAGTCAGCAACTTCTCTCCTGCTTTTTGCTGCAGGTATTTATTGCCTTACGCTTGAAATGAGAAGGCGAATTCTGAGATGCAAGGACTGGTTGGTCCCGAGAGGGCAGGGGGTCTGGAAGTACAGTAGCGAGCACACTGTGCTATCCAAATGGCTTGGCCTTCCTTCGGTCCCAAGGACTTATCCTCCAGGTCAGTCTGAAGTTCATCTCTGCTGCAAGCCTGGGGACCACTCACTGTGTCATGGGGACAGTGTGACAGAGAGAGGTCTTCAGTATTGCACAGGAATGAAATGTCCACAAACTTGAACAAAATCACAGTTGCTCTGGGGGCTGGATGGGCGCACCCCATCCGAGTCTCAGCAGGACGTGGCTGTGGCCACAGGACTCCTGTGGAGCTCTGTGACCGTGGAGAGGGTGGGTACTGGTGCCAGCACCGAGGTAGGGAATGCACAGTAAGCACCCTGCATATCAGGGTTCAGAGTCTGTAAATGGTCTATGAATGAGGAGCCTGCTGCCTCCCCTTGGCAGGAGGGAGGCTGGGGCCTGGGTGTGGAAGGCAGGATCTCCGACTCATACTGGAGCAGCTGGCCCATGAAGCCAAAGTTGGGTGAGACCACACTCCTCCTCTGCTTGATGTAATCAAAGGCCTCCTTCAGGCGGAACTGCTTGGTCTTCATGAGGTAAGCCATGCAGATGGTGGGCGAGCGGGAGACCCCAGCCTCGCAGTGGACCAGGACCTTGCCTCCCTTTTCCCTGACACAGTCTGAAAGGAAGAAAGGAGTGGAAATGAGTTTAAACTGGAATCTGAAGCCCATGTCAAGGCACCAGAAGTGAATGCTAACGTGACCTAGTTATCACACTGTCCATGCAGGAGCTTATGGCCCTATGAGATTTGCCAGTCCATAGCATCCCCTGGTGAGGACAATGCTTTTGGGGTCTCACTAATGTCTGTCCCCTTGTGATCCTCCCAGCATCTCAGAGTGCTAGGATTTCAGAACTGTGCCACCATGCTCACTCTGGGAGTGCCATCTAAATTTGAGTTCTACTGATGACGTTCACAATGGCACTGGAAAATCTTTGCAATGGTATGCAAATCTTTATTGGGTAGGTGGATTTTTCTGTGAGCATCCCAGGTTCAAGGGCTGACTTGGAATAGAAATCAAAGACCTAGCCCCCACTGCGGGAGAAACCTCCCGGCCTTCCTGGGCATCCTGTCTTGCTATGCCAGGACAGGATGCTTGGCTCAGCTCCCAGGGTTCTCACAACCATAAGATAAATAATGTCCAGCCACTAATTATAGCCCTGGCTAAGTGACGCTTACTGGATGGGCAATACGAACAGCTTTTGCAAACTCCATCTTGCTCAACAATGGGAGTAACTGCTATAAAGCTGCCACCATGAGTTAACATTCTTTAGCTTAGTATGACACAAGGAAGGGACCCCTCCTTTCTTGTTCAACACCTCCCAGCAAAAACAAAATGCGAACTGTTAAAAATGGGAAAGGGTAAAAGGTGAATACATATCAAATCAAAACCACAAAAAATACAGTCTTTCTAAATCCCTCTCTTGCTAATGAAGAAACAGAAATCACAGGAAGTTAGACATAGCTGGCACTGTTAGGCCACAGTATGCTAAAGCAGAGTTTTGAAGGGGGAAGACATCAGCCCTCTTACTACCCTCCACCTACCTGCTCAGCTCAAGTTTGCAAATGATTATGCAACATCTAAATGAAAAAAAATTTCTGAAGAGACAGGGAGTAACCCCACAGGGTCCCCCTCTAAACAAAAAACCCCAAAGGACAGCCAGGATGGCTCATTAGTGGTACTCCAAAACAAACAAACCAACCTTCCAAAATAAAAATCCCTGTAAATTGGTTCAAAGAGGACACCCAGGTCCCTAAGATTATAGTCATGCCTCTTATTTTCCTTCGCTCTTCTGTTTGGCTCCCTCTGAGGTACAGCTTTTAGAAGGCCCAGCACCACATCTATAAATGGAAGGGGCCTAGAATGCATTGCTCCTAGAACTCTCTACACCTTAGGAGCCTGCCTTCCACACGATCCTCTTCCTTTGGAAGGGGTCAGTGTGTATGTCCACACAGGGCTCTCTGTCCTCCTCCATGGCAGGGCAGGGCACCAGGGAAAATGCACCCCGTGCTTTTGAAACACTGTTGGCTTGTGTAGCTGTGTACACAAACACAGGCACCACACACACACACACACGATGCGGAGGGATGGTTCTGAGAACTGGATGGAGACAGGTTTTGTGACCTCATGCAGCAGCTATCTAGGTGATTAAACAACAGGCTGAGAAGGGCAAGGCCTTCCCAGGGACAGGCAGGACAAGTTAAGAGTTTCCCGCCTGGAGTCCATCATTTTGGTTGTCTCTCAGGCTCCAAGGGGATCATGTAGCCCACAGGCTCAAGGGGAAGAGGAGGACAGGCTTAGCCCTTTGCCTCTGGCTCAGTTTCTTCTTCTTTTTGGTATCAGGGATCAAACTCACAACCTCATGTTTGCCAGACAGGGGCTTACACCACTGAGCTAAATCCCTGGCTCTGCTGAGTTTCTTTTTCTTTCTTTTGGAACTGGGGAGGCAGGTGCTTGTGCCACTGAACTATATCCCCAGTCCTCTGCTGCGTTTCTTGCTGAGATTGCTATGGAACAGAAATTGTGTGGTGAGCACAGAGCCTACCACATGGCTAAAGAGGGCCCTTTAATCACTGCCCGCACTAAGTAATGACTGCTGTGCCCAACACCCACCTTTCTCCCTGCAACATCCCATGGAATGAGAGAAAGGACAATCATGTCAATTCCAACAACGATGCAGGCCGAAAGAAAGCAGGCATTGGAAAGGGGAGGCAGAGCCACACGGCTGGGACTGCTACTTGCAAATTTGAGACAAAAAAAAAGTCAGGCCAGCCCCCCAGGAATGTGGATGGAGGGAGTGGAAAGATGTCCAAGGGGAGAGTATTCCAGGCTACTTGAGCACCTGAGAATTATGAGGCCAAAGCCCTCTTCAGACAGAGGGGCCAGAAGCCCAGGCAGCACGTTGGTACGGCGGAGTAATGACAACTGCCTCATAAGAATGCAGAAAGGATGCAAAGATGCCAAATGTTCTACGTGCAAGGCACAGAGCTTGAGTCAAAAGCTATTTTTAATCTAAAATTAGCTAAAAATGCAAAACAAATTGCCTCCAAAGTCGTTTGCCAAAACTGTGGAGAGCTGCAGGGCCCTTGAGGCTCAGTGCGTAAGTAGCGCTCGCTCTCAATCCTTCTGTTTGCTTTTAAAAATACCCCGACCGACGCAGAGGCACAGTTAGGGCGGTTCTTCCCCCACTTTCTCCACGTGGAGCAGTACACACAGACACACTTTGCTCCCGTGCAGCTAGAAACAGTAACAAGAGTGGCACTCAGCACCACCATAAAATTATATTCATTTATCTTGCAAATTCAAACCCCTATTAATAGGATGTCGAGCTCTTCCCTCTGCCTTTTTGGTGGCTGCATCTGTCCTTGGCTCTGACTTTTAGTGGGTACAACACAAGACTTTTTATCCCCCACACAACACAGCCCCCATCAGGACCTCAAAAGCCACAATTGTGTGCTCCAGGGGGGCTCTGAGCATCACAGAGGGGAGATGGTAGAACCTACCAATGAAGTCTATTGCTTCTTGAAAGTGGGAGCTAATGTCAGTTGTGTGGCTGTCTTCCACAGGGATCCATTTGTAGTGCAGATGAGTTGTACAGGCCTCAGAGGTCCGGCGGGAGACATTGAGCAGGGCTGTGATGTGCAGGTTGGCGAGGAACTCGCACTTGGATGCATGGTAGGCACTTCCAAGGTAGAGGAAGGGAAGGATTTCGACTGGGTTGCCCTGGAAACACGGACAGACACCAACCAGGAAACACTGGGTTAGCTTGCTCATTTGGGACAAGGAAAAAAAAAAAAAAAACTCTGACCTATTTGTTCTTTAGGGTGGGAGGTTCCCTTTCTGGTTTCCAGGTAGAGAGTTCAGAGCTGGGGCAGTTCAGCCAAGGGCGTGGGTGGTGCCTCCATCCTGGCAAACTCTCTACCCTGCGTGACTGCCTTGTGACTCAGTGACAGCAAAGCCCACATGGTCCAGAGTTTCGTTTTTTTTGCACACATGGAGGAGGCAGGAATTGCCAGAAGCCTTTCTGCACTAGGAGGGGAGAGAGGGAGTGTAGTGTGACAGGAAGCACAGAAAGGTCCATGTTCAAAATGGACCTTTGAACTGCCCTGAGAGTCCCAAGGCAAGGCTTGAACCAAGCCTTGGTTTCTCCAGAGATAAAATGAAGGTGGGTTTGGCAAGGGAGGTTCCTCCCTCCACGCTACAGACATTTGGTACTTCACCAATCCTAAGAGAAATGGCTGATCCTAGGACGACCTAGTTTTAGAAATGGTAAATCATGGCCCTACCCCAAAAGTGTGCTTCTCAGAACTGAAAATAACTATGATCTACCCAGAATCTATAGACTAAGCAAAGCTGTTAGACCACAGGCAGAGGGGCTTTCCCCACCCCTGACCTTCACATGGGGCGCTGGTACTGAGAGAGAGGTTTACACTGTCTCTCACACACTGGTAGGAGGAGCTAGACTAAAGGAGGACCAGAGGCGGGCACCCCAACGCAACACTGAGAACTGCCGCTTGCTGGACTCCGCAGTCTGAGCACATAGTGTCCTCAGGCACCA
The DNA here is from genome assembly GCA_004027455.1 of Hydrochoerus hydrochaeris. Lineage (NCBI taxonomy): Eukaryota > Metazoa > Chordata > Mammalia > Rodentia > Hydrochaeridae > Hydrochoerus > Hydrochoerus hydrochaeris. Next base: position 429,554 of record PVLA01000244.1, read on the forward strand.
AGAAAAGCCAGTGACAGGTGGCCCAAGCAACGGGAGCCCCTGGAGATTCAGAGGAAACGCTGGGCTGGGGGGACAGTCACCGAGCTGCTGAGCGCCTTTCCCATACCATCTATCCGTTTCCTGTCTGTTTCCTGTCCTGGAGTAAGAGTGGAACGGAAACGCCCAGGGAAGGCGCATGTGACGGGGTCGGCAGCAGGCAGCTCCGATCTACCTAGCACTTACTGTTTGCTTTTTCTTCCCCGACAAGTGTTTAAGCAAAAGCCAGTTCAGCCACTTGGAAGAAAGTTACAATTTTACACAAGGCAAACAATAACCACCGCCAGTACTTTTATCAGTATGTGCAGTGGCCAGCGTCTGGGCTTAACGCTTTGGAGCAGCAACGGCAAATCTTTTAGCGCTTTCAACGGTAATGAACATGCCTGCGTAGGTTCATCACCACTGCAAACACGCTGATAGTGTATTAATTTCACAAATCTGTGAGGTAGGTAACATTATTCCCATTTTCCATGTGGCTGACTTGAGGCTAAGATGATTAAATAACACGCCTGTGTCAGAGCAAGGCAGCGTTACAGCTGGGATTGAAACCCAAATCTGACGGCTTAAAGTGAGCTGCAAGGCATTATCTGACTGCATTTCAACAGTGTCCGGTGTGAGAGATCCATATACATGAGAATTTCATACAAAAGATACTTTCCTCTTTCTCCCTGACATCTCTCAGTTCGCCCGCCATACCTACCGAGTAGCCTTGCCAGTGACAGTATGGCAGTAAGGTTAGGAAATAATTCCAGCACTCAGAAGGCTGAGCAGGAGGATGATAGCGAAGAATTTGGGAGTGTGAAGTCTGCCTAAACTATACAGCAAGACTCTCTGTCTCAAACCAAACCAAACCCAACCCATCACCACCACTGCCAAACCAAAAAGAAAAGCACCTAGACTTCAGCATCAGAAAGAACAGTTCTCAGGCAATTTCCGGCTCCTTATTTGCTACCTGACATGACCTTGGGCAGCTCTGCTGACTTGTGAACTTTATCCATACCCTGGGAATCGTAACACCTGTCCTCTTAGGGTAACTGGTGAGACATAAATGAGCTAATAGATGCATTATGTAGCCATCATCTCTGAGGCTGCAGAACAAACAAATAGAACATAGGCCTTCCCTCCCTGGGGAAGACACAGGGCAGCAACAGAGGCCAGCGATCCCAGTGAGTCTGGTGCAGGCCTTAGCAAGACCCATTCTCTGGGCCCCACTCCCCACTGGTTAGAGGTCAGGAACACAGCAGAGGTGGCAGAGAGGGGTCAGAGTGAAGCTCAGCTTTATTCAGCTGCTGACCAGCTCCAGCTCCAGCTTCCCATCAGTAGGACACGAGCCTCGCCCTGAGGAGCAGGCTAGACAGCTGGCTCTAATCCCTGCCTTTCCTGAAGGCCCGGAACACGAACGCACCAGGCCTAGGATCCAGCTTTCCCATGAGCGGAGCCTAACAGGCCCCTGACACACTCATTTCTTTCCCTTTCTGCATCTTCCCTTTTTAGACTCAAGAGGAAGACACCCGAGGCCTCGAAACCTCAAAGGTTAACTTGGTCCTCGCCTAGCTTCTGTTCGCACTGATGCACTTCTAGGAAGTGGCACTTGGGGGTTCCCCAGGAGTCCTGAAGACACATCAGACCTCCCCACCCATCACTTGGCCAAAGATCTGCACGCTGTCACAACACACTGCCAACTCTTATTTCTCTTTCACTTTCTGAGAAATGCAGGGGAAACACAACCTCAACAAACAAAAACAGCAATCTAGCTAGGCTAGTTAGTTGCTTACGGCTGGAAAGCCAAGGGTTCATCATGCGTGTGGAAGGTGAACACTTTTCACAAAGGAATATAAACAGAATCATAACCCTGGCACCTAGCTGAGCCACTAAGCTTCTTGACCAAGGATCCCATTCAAAACCAGGTCAACCTGGTTTTACTTGGAAGTCTGCCCCCAGGGGAAGAGTTCTGGCTATGGCAGGGAGCTTGCATTTTTGGCAGGATCTAAAAGATAAACCTTCCTTCTTAGACTTCAGCTGTGTTTAGTTTTGGAGGAAATCTAAAAAGCTTCTCCCTCCAAGTCAGAAGGATTGGCCAGAGGGAAAAGAAGCTTCTGAAAGATACCAAAGCAGGGACTTAAAAGATGGCAGTGCTGAGCCTGCTGCAGGTCTCTGTATTATCAATCATACCATTAGTCATGGCCAGTTTTTCTTCCCTCTGAAATAGCAAAGTATGTTTTGAGCTTTGGTTCCTGCCAGATCTGGATTCTCATCTACCTTTTCCCCAGTCTCCTACATTGTGCTAGGTAACCCCAAGCTGTCACACAGCATGATTCTTTCAAGAGAAAAAAACCTCTCACACGTGAGTAGAAACCTGAGGCAGTCTAGTATTTCTTGACCTCTCATGTCAGAATACACAGAGCTGTAAGCAAATGCCTGCTCAGCCATCTGAACAGGAGTTTCCCTGTAGCACCTACCTTTCCTCACGTTGGCTCAGTTAAAGGTACCCAGAAGACACACTGTGACTGGTGGGGTGGAGGGCTGGTGTGCTAAACTGCAAAGCACGAGCAATGAGCAATGACAAAGAAGAATAGGAAGCCTAACAGCCAGTTTTGGAACCTCTTCATGGAAACCTAAACCTGTATTCTGAAGCCTCTCAGAACCTCCCAAGCCAGGGAGTAATAATGTATCTTTCACTTCCCCTTTTCTCCAGAAGCTGCCCAGCATCCTGCTGCTTGCTCGCTCTTGTCAGCTCCTTTGCTGGAAGGATGCCCATTTATCCTTGGATGGGAAATCGAGTTGGCAAGCAACAGAGGCTCTCAAAGCTGGAGGATGGTGCCAGTACCCTGATCCACAAAGAACGAACCTCCGCTGCAGCGCAGGGAAAGGAGGCGTCAGGGTGCTGAGGAAGGAAGACAAGAATTGAAAACCACATACCTGGTCATAGGCTGGCCTGCAGCCGGCACTTGGCACTGGTTTTCCACACTGGCTAAGCAGGGTTCTCTCGCTTTCCATCTTCTCTTGTGAAATGGGCTTTACATCCACACAACACTCAGGATATTCTGAGTGGAAGGTCTCATATCCCCCTACGAAAACAAAGGCACAAACAAAAACTGAGACACAGGTAATTACTGGTTTTTCAGCCAATCAGAAAATACTCTCGTGTAAAACAGTTTAAAAAAAAAAATCAAGTGAACATTAATTCTGGTCATATAAAAATTTAGCAAAACCACCAAACAGTGTTACACTAGAAGCAAGTTACACACACACACACACACACACACACACACACACAGAGGCACATACACTCACTCCTAAAAGGCTATATAGTTGAGAGAAGCAATGATTAACTTGTGCCCATTAGCAGCACCTTAAACTGTGAAAGGCCCTGTCTAGCATCTGGCAAATATTAACCAAATCCCTCCAGAACACAAAACTGGATTTTCTCTCTAGCTTATCTAAAGTTGATGGCTTGATTCTGCAAGGTTTCATTAATTTACAAGATTCCTAAACTGGTTTCTTCCCCAGTGCAGTAGTCCAGAAGTGAGAAGGGGGTCCACATAAGGTTTCAACTCTGGGCAGTAAAAGAGCTTTGCTGCCCTCCCTGCTCCAGGTGCTAAGAACACTGCTGACAACCCTTTCTATAGGTTCCATTTAGGGGTACTGATCAATTTAATTACCTTCTAAACAAATGGTAGGAATGAGGATTCTGAACTTAGTTCTCAGTTCCTGTTCAGTAAAAACTGTCTCTGTCCCCTTGTGACCAGCTATCCTTTCCACCATATTTATTACCCTCCCCTCCTGACCTTTGCCCTTGCAGGTCCCCCCCACTAGCATCAACACTGGCCTGGAGGAATCCTAGTGTTGCATTTAAACTTCACCGGGTAGATAACTTACAGCCACAGAGCTGTGCCTATATAAATAAGCTTTATAAGCTTATTTATTTTCTTAAAAAAAAAAAACAAAAAAACTGGCCTGGGGATCCTAGGAAGGCCAAGGGCTTGTCAGTAAAACCTGGCAAGTTTCATGGTTTTACTGAAAGACACAACCGTGCACAGAGAAGAAGGTAAGGCCAACTTCCTTCCCACCCAGAGCAAACAAACACACTATCTTTTGCTGGCCTAAAGAATTCGTTTGGTGTTGAACCATCAAATATTCTTTCTGAGATTATGTCATTTCAAAAATGAGTCTGTCTTCTTCTGCCTTTGGATACTGTGATAGCTCCTCAGTGGAGGGGATGCTGGCTCTTCTAAACCCCTGCAGTTGACAAATGGTTAATGGATTACATGACAGGCTCCATCTCCCTCCCAGAAGCCGCGGCCAATTCCTAGAATGAGTCATCTTGCCATTACTGCTTCCTCTCGGCTCACTGGAACTGCCCCCACCCCATTTAGTATATACTCCCCTGTGGTCACTGCAACAAATAGCCCACTGCGCCTTCCCGGATGTGCTTCTGGTCCTCCACAGTGACCATGCTTCCTGTCATGATGACAAGAGGCCTGGCTGGGGAGGGGGTGTGGGGGAGAGGGGGAGGCTTTGGTGGCTTAACGCTCCCTTTCCATACCCAGGCTCCTTCCCTTCTAGGAATGCCACAAGCTTACACCTTCCTTGTCAGTAAACTACCTGGATTGCTTCCAGCATCCATGCCTGTGCCATTTTGGGGTCCAGGAGAGAAAATGAATGATTTGGGGAGGGAATTTGGAGTCGAGGGGCCCAAACCCTCCCAAACTGAAATGAGGCTTAGAGAAGAGAAGCCTTCAGGCCATCCCATCTGTAAGTTTTAAACAGATCACTTAAGAGCTGGCTACCAGGAGGGCATCAGAGGTGTGGATGTGGGGCAGAGGGGAACTTGCCTGCTGTTGACAAAACAAGGAAGACAGACAAAGCGTCTCAGTATAGTTAAGGGCCAAATAAACAGGGCCCTGCCTCTTTAACTGGGGTCAGAAGGATGTTAGATGGTCTCTGTCTTCCACCCACTCCCAGCAGAGGTGTGGAGATAGAACATTCCTCTCTGGTGTCTCACTCTCATTGCAATTCTCAGGGCTGCTTCAAGCTTTCTCAGAGTGAGTCTGCTTTCAATCACCAACAAACTGCAGGCGAAGAGGTGGTACATAGACACTATGTAAAAATAGGCACTGGCCATGCAACTGGAGAATCACCACCTCATTCCAGTGAGTCTGTTTGGACAAGGTGGGGGGGGGGTGTAAGAGGCACTGCTCCAAGATCTGAATGCCACTAGGTTAAAGCCTACACTTGTATTTGGACAAGAGTTAGAGAAGGAGATAAAGGGTTGTCCACTGACAGCCTTTGCAATTGTAATAGTGTTGTCAGGGTAGCAATTTCCACTGAATTTTCAAATGCACATAACTTTTGACCTGGCCACTCTCAATCTTCCAAAAAATAAGTCACTGCACATGAAAGAAACATGACTGAGGAGAGCTTCCATAACACTGCTTCCAACGATAAGGTAAGCAATCCATGGCCACCACCAGTGAAGGCACAAATGTGCCCTGATGTGGACAAGTCTCCAAGATGTAGCTGGGTGGTAGAGGCAGGCACCAGGGTATATAATAAATTTATTTTTAAAAGACACTTGTGGGAACTTATCTGAAGATTAACAAGAAATAGTTGGGGGCTGTGTCTAGGGATTGGAAGGTCACTTTTCACTGCACACCATTTGTTCCAATTTACACCTGGGTATGTTACTTCATTAAAAAAAAATTTTAATGTTAATTTTCCTTGGTCTACAGAGCTGATGTGTAAATTGAGAGCACGGCCCCCCTAACGGGGGGGGTGGCAGAGTCTGGCCCCCAAAAGGTTTCTTGCTATCTTTCAAGCTACTGGGGAGACAGAAACCCCCTCCCCTGCCATTGCTTAGTACAGGAGACAAAATCACACCTTTCAGACCTCTTAAGTGCGGTGGAAAAGGCCTTCCTTCCACCTCCTGGGGGCCGGGGCTGCAAGCTGTTATCTCCCCAAAAGGATCAACAAAAGACAGGCAGCAAGAGGTGCTAATAGAAGGGAAACTACCCACGAGACTTGAATCATGGAGCCTCCCGCCTCTAGAATCATCCTGGCTGCAAGTGTGTTAAATTCCCCAAGCCACGTGGCATCAACAGGGTCCTAACTCTGCTCCGCCGCACCTGAGTTCTGAATCATGTTAGTTACAGCCTTGGGGCTCTGCCAGGGGAGGGGGTGGGGTGTTAAGCCCTCTCCCATACATTTGGGGCAGAAGCAGTGACGAGAAGTAACTAGAAATCAACGCCGTGAAGTTTATCACCCACCCATAAGGAAAGACCAAAAGCAGGTGAAATGGGCAGGCCTGGTGGTGGCTGAGGCTAAGGAACCTCTACACACCTCTCCCAGGTTCAGACTGACCGGCCTGCGGCTTCCAACGGCAATACACTCGGCTCAGGCCCAGAAATAACCCCAACCCGGGGAAGAGAGGTGAAAGGGGTGGGAAGGGTATCAGGTCCCAACTGAGCTTGAAAAAGGTCTAGGAGGGGAGGAGAGGAGACGGGAGGAAAATAAAAAGCAATAAAACAGAAGTAGAAAGAAGGGAAGGGTCTCGCTAAGGTCAAGAAAGGCAAGCGGAGCCGGCGAAGTCAGCCTAGGGTGCTGCAATAGGCGGGAGAAGGGGGACCTCTGCGCCAAGCTCCAGGGGAAATGGGGCTTTGACTTGCCGATCGCTCCAGATCTAGGAGGAAGGTTCCGAACCCTGCCCCCAGCGACAGCGGTGACTCTGGAGTCACGCTCGCGACCGGCACGAGCCCACGGCCCTCAAAGCCCTAAGGAGCAACCCCAGCAGCCCAACCGCCCCCCCCCCAAAGCCTGGCGGACAGACAGACTGCCAGACGCTTTCGAGGAACGCGGCTGGAGAGGGGGAAGCTCCGGGCGCTGACTTTCGCAGCGCCCTCCCAAGAGCGCGCCAAACCGGGGCGCGCAGGCTCCGGGAACGGCGATTCCCCTGGGTCCGGGTGGAGGGCACCGCGCGCAGGGAGCGCACCCCAGGCCCAGGAGTCCTGCCGCGGGACCGGCGGCCCGACGAGCTCACCTTTGAGGAAGTAAACCCGCGGGCCGGCGGGCAGGCAGGCGAGCAGCGAGGTGAGCACTACGCGCGCCGCGCTCTCTTCGCGCAGCTTCTGCCAGTGGCGGCTGCCCTGGTCCAGCACGACCACCGCCGCCACGCCGCCGCCGCCCTCCTGCAGCAGCCGCGCGCGCGCCGCCTCGTCGGGCAGCACGTAGCGCGCAGACACCGCGCCGCCCCGCGCCCGCCGCAGCACCACGGAGTTCAGGTTGACGTTGAGCGAGCCGCGCACGCTCGAGGCGGCAAACGCCAGGTAGGGCCGGCAGTCGAGCACCACGCAGCGCGCCGCCGCCTCCTTGCGGAGCATCTTGCGCAGCTGGCGCCCGTCGAGCGACGTGACCTTCATGCTGCCTCGCGCCCCGCAGGTGCCCACGGCCAGGGTGCCCGTGGGCTAGCCACAGACGGGCCTCCCACGGGGCTGCGGCCAGCAGACGGAGCCCGGCGCCGGAGGAGCCTCTCACCGCTCCTTCCCGCCCCGCACGCTTGGCGCTTGGCTCGGCCACTCTCGCCCCAGAAGCCGGGGATTCCGCCGGCAGTGCGGCGTTTTATGTGAATGAGTGAGCGGCCTGTGACGTGGCTGCCCATATAAGGCCAAATATGGATGATGCCCCGCCCCTGTCAGGCCACGCCCCCGAGGCGGGGCGGGGCGGGGCGGGGCGAGCGTTACTCAGAGCCCGAAGAAGAAAGCGGACGGCGCCTCCTGTGCTCCCGCGGCCCCGCGCGCGCCGAGGGACTCGGCCACTCACTCGCGCATCACCCGGGCCTGCTGGTGCGGGGTCGGGAACGGCACCCGGCCGCGGTGACCGACGTGTCTCGGGAAGAGGAGGAGGCAGACGAGGGGGCGGCGGCGGCGCCGCATATTCCTGTTTTCCGTCTTATAGACGTAGGTTGGGACTCTGGGGGGGCTGCGCCTCCAGATGAATCAGCGGCGGACCCCGGTCGCCAGCCAGTGTTGAGGCGCGTAAGGAGATGGGATCCGCGGTTCGCCTCCGGGGTGGGATGGACAGCTGCTGCGAGACCAGGCCTGTGTTGATAAACCCCTGAAGCTGAGCGATGGCTACTTGGGGGTTCGCAGTACAGTGTTCTCCACTTAACCCTATACTGTCTTTGAAATTTTACATAATAAAAGTTTCTCCAAGTGAAAACCGGGTGAGGGGGAGAGGAGCCAGCAGTTAATGTTAGATTATTCTGCCCTCACAAGGGTTGACAGTCCATTTCTTTGACCCCCAGGAGTAAAGAGAATAATAAACTGGTTTTGATTTCGGTTTTTCTGTTTTTTGAGCAATCGTTCTCTAGTCCCTGGGAGACCTGTCGTGAACTCAGCAGTACATAAACATGCATCTGACTGCAGTACACGGCTGGCCAGGTGGCTTCTGGATTTGGGGGATTATCTGTGGATCAAGTATAATCCTCGGCTGCCTGCCCCCTCCATTCCCCAGGAGCTTCGGGCTTTCCACCCCCGTTCCTGGGGAACTAGACAGGATTCGCCCTTTCTGCAAGTGGTTACTGAGGCTCTGCTAGCGGCAGGGACACATGGGAAGGAACGGTGTCTCTGCCCCCAGCCATGCCAGCCATGTTGTTAACCCTGCTGGGCTGCTGGATGGCAAAGAGCCTGCCTCTGCTGGAGGGCCGATTGTATACAGCTGATAGAGGCGAATGAGGCTTTTAGAAGAGAGCAGAAATCAAATTCTGAAATCAAATGCAGTCAACCTGGACACCAGGATAGCTGGCACTGCTTTTGGGTCACAACTGTCCTCATCCTGCTTGTGGGGTCTTGAAAACAACACCATGTAAGGGTTTGTTTCCCCTTTCTTTCTGAGGTTATCTATGCCAGCCTTCCAGAAACCTGCACCTCCTCCAACCTGTCTGTCCATCACCAGGGCTCTCACTGCCCCTTGTTTCAGCCCAGAGCCATGCACATGTGGAGCACCACAGGAGCCAAGATTTGGATTGGGTGCTGTCTGTTCCATCTACCCCCAGCCCAGAAAAGAGGCCAGATCCAGTCATAGGTCTCTGAGGTTCTGTGGCCAGTGCAACAGCCTAGGTGTGGGGGCTAGCCAGGCTGTGAAGAGGCAGGCAGAGGGCATTCCAGGCACAGGAAACTGCTTGAGGTAAAGAAAAAACAAACAACAACCCTGTGTGGTATGTGTGGGAGACCAGCACTTCTGGTATTTATTAGAAAATAAAGCAGGTCAGGTGGCATAGGGCTTGTACATCATTATTTAATGCATTTTGATCTTATCCTTTGGGTCTTACTCAGTGGCCTAGCCAGGTTAACATCTGGGTTAGCCTCCCATGAAGGATGGATGTTTTATGTGAGAAGGGTCCAGCTGGAGCCAAGGGAAGGGAGGTAAGTTTGTCTTGGGAAATCTAGGCCCAAATCTAGGCCCAAGGACCTGCTGGAACCTTGTTGTGATCACAGTTGTGAAGAGGCCACACCACTGGGAGAATATTTAGGATTATTTAAAAAACAAATTGCCTAAAGGATTAGGGTAAAGAGAGAGGAATAGAGGGTGACACCCATGGGAGGGACATACTGGGATTTTAACTGGTGCCATGTCTCCATTAGGTCTGGTTGTAAATTCTGCATCAGGTTGATTGGGTGAATGGTGGTACCTTTAGTGACTCTATAGCAGTGATGGTGAGCCTTTTAGAGAACCAGGTGCCCAAACTGCAACCCAAAATCCATTTATTTATTGCAAAGTGCCAACAATGCAATTAAACTGAATACCAAGGCTGTAATATAGAGAATAAAAACTGTTATCTAATGCTTGGGCATCAGATATCCTGGGGCAACTTGGCTAGTGTGCTCACAGAGAGGGCTCCCTGGGTGCCCCCTGCAGCACCTATGCCATAGGTTCCCAACCTCTGCCCTATAGCAGCAGGTGGAGGGGGAGAGGAAAACGAGGAGGGGCGAAGTTGAGACATTAGTAGTCCAGAACTGATCACGGCCACCCAGGAACAGTGCCCGGCAAGCAGAGCTTGCAAGCCTGGAAAGCAGTGGAGAAAGGCCATCTGTCAGCTGTCCTGCTAGTTTGTTCCCTCTCAACCCAGGTCTCTAGAGGTCACCAAATCCTGGAACTGCTTTCCAGTCCTGGTTTCCCAGGTCTGTGACTTGGGCAGCCACACAGGGCCTTGTGCTTCAAGGATCCCTCCCTATTGTTTTTGTTTGTTTGTTTGTTTGTTTGCTTACTGGGGATGGGGATCACGACCTCAAGCTTGCAAGGCAGGCGCTTATGCCACTGAGCTAAATCCCAGGCCCCTCTCCCCATTGTATTAATGCTCTGCTGTTGCTGGCTTGAAATTCTTAATTTTTGTTCAAAGGACCCTGCATTTTCTAACCCCCCACCGGCTGTACAGTAGCATTCTGTTCACAGCCTCCAAGCTCTCTTGATCTCCTTCTTTGCAATGTGATCTTCTTAAGCATAAAGCAGAGCAAAGAGCATACCTGTTCTGTTTAAAAACCTTCAATGCCACCTACACCTGTCCAATAATATCTAGATTCCTTAGTTGAACGCAAAGGTCCTCATTCTGACAACTTGGCCACAACCCCCCTCTTACTTTCCTCTTCCCTTCCTCCCCAGGCCACTCTTCCTTTGTTCAGGAATCCTTCACACAGCTTCAGTTGCTGCACCTCCCAGAAGCCACCCCCTCCCCTTCCCCGCCCTCACAGTTCTCTGTCCTGCAGGCTGCAGGCCACATGCAGCACCCCCACCCCACCCCCTCCCTCACTGCACCCTGAAGTGGGAGGGGCTGAGAGCTGGAACGGAGTTCAGTGTCTGCTGAGGCTGAGGGCATTCAGGGAGGAAGCTAGAACCAGCAGGGATCAGGGCTGCAGAGGTGGGTGAGGAGGTGGCACAGGGACCTGGGAACTTGAACTCAACTGGGCTGGGAGCTGAGATTCATCAGCCACTGGTCTAGGAGGAAGAAGATGGTGTCTGACACCGTAAGAGTGTAATAATCTAAACACTGTGCCTCTCCCCTTACTGTTTCAGAGTGGGATGTGAGGGTGGGCTCAGGGGAAAGCAGAATTTAAATTAATATTGTGAGCACGTGAGCAGGGCCCTGGCTTATTTGTTGTTCTCTTCCTGCCAGTTATTGAGAGCGAGGGAAGAATTTTTGTAGGGTCTTGGCCTTTTGGCTCTGGTGTTTTGTTCGTCATGGAAGTCTGCATTGATGATGGTTTTTGGGTGCTCACAGGTATGGTTTTGTAAGAGTCCTGGCCTCCCCTTGGAAATGGCACATCCAGCCCTCAGTCCAGGGAGTTTGCAGACCTGCAGAATCCCCAGAACTCGTTGGCTCTGCACCTGGCAGCCTCAGTAAAGGTGTGGGGTTCTGCCCCAGCCCTTCCCCAGGTAGCTGGGGAGCGCAGCAGAGCTTCCAGGAACTTGGGGCCCAGAGCCTCCTCCAAGCGCCAGCCCTCTCAGAAGCAGGCTCTCAGTCCCTCTGTTTATTTTCCTGTTTGTTTCTTGTTGTAACAGTAGGGTGTACTCATTGTCGAACATGTGGAAAATGCCAAGAAATAAAAAATAATTTTGGGTATTACTTTTTCAGCCTTAACATGCTAAATCAAAGCTAATGACAGATCCAGGCCTAGTGTTACTTCCCATCATCTTAAAGGAAAGAGCATCGAACTGGGAATCAAAAATCTGAATTGCTGCCAGGTGTAGTAGCACATGCTTGTGACTCCAGCACTTGGGAGGCTGAGGCAGGAGGATTGCCTGAATTTGAGGCCAGCCTGGGCTACATAGTATGTTCTAAGCCAGCTTGAACTAAACTGCATAGGGAGAGACTACATAGAGAGACCCAGCTTGAACTAAACCATGTAGGCAGACAAAAAACAAAAAAAAAATTCTGAATTCCCATAAAATCTCTGTTGTTGAACTGAGCATGGTGATACAAGTTTATAATCACAGATACTCAGAGAAAATTACCAGTTTGACCTGGGAATTTTAGCAAGGCCATTTTGAAATGAAAATGTAGCTCAATAGCCGGATGTTGGTAGCACATACCTGTAAACCCAGTACTGGGGAGGCTAAGGGGATCATTGAGAATTCAAAGCCAGCCTGAACTGCATAATGAGACTCTGGCTAAAAAACAAACCAAACCAAACAACAGAAAAATAGAGCTCAGCTCGTCCTGGGTTCAATCCCTAATAATGGGGAAAAAGTCTTTGCTATTACCACCTTTTCTTCAATTATCTAATATTTACAGAGGGCCTTTTCTCTCTGCCTGGTCCATCTCCCTTGTCCTTCAGAGCTCAGAAAAAATCAAATACAATGGTGACTTAACGGCACTCACAGCGCTTGCTCCATGCCTGAGGAACCTCACTCACTCTTTAGAGCCATGCTGATTTGCTCATGGTTACACAAGACTTTCAACCACAATCGTCCCTGAGCAAAGACCCCATGGCTGAATGATCCTCCCTTCTCTCTCCTGTGTCATGCCCTTGTGCCCAGTGTCCCATCCTTCAGGGTTATACCTCTCTCCCTTTGACCAGTCGTCTCTCCTAAACCCTCCAAGGCCACAATCCTATCCTGGTCCACAGCTGGCTCTAGGGCAACAGACTGTCGTCTGCCCAAGGAATACATGAAATTGGTACTGGCTTTTTCTCCATAGACTGACCGGGAAGGAAGAGACACTTCATTCTTGACCTCAGGATGGACTGGGGAAACAGCTGAAGACCAGGGAGGATTCACTCAGGGAGAGAAGGGGAAAGATTCTATAGCTGAAGGAGACAGAGCTGCACAGGAAGTAGATGGTGAGCTGCCGGGTAGAGCGTTTGCCTAGCATACATGGGACCTTGAGCTCAATCCCCAGCACTAAAAGAAATACAAAGAGGGGATTCTTATTTGAAATTTCAGTTTCTCTTAACTTTATCCCTAATACCCTACCTTTTCCCTGAGATCAGCCCTGTTGGCAAACCCATCTTGGGCAGGTCTAGGGCTTTTCTCTTTGGGGGAAGTTATGGATTAGAGTCCCTGCCCTTGATTTATAATACTGACATGCAGTTTAAGTTTGTTTAGTTTTAGGTAAATCCCTTCAGGAAGTTGTTTACTCCAATGCCTGGGGCACTGCTATGCAGAGCTCAGTACTCCTCATTCAAGACCATGGCTTGCCTGGAGGTATTTTAAAGCAAAGGTCATTTGAAAACCAGAACCCCAGCTGTGGGGCCTGCAGTCAGTCACCTTTGTCAGCGCTCTGAGATGCTGTGCTTCATTGATATGGAACAGGGAGTTTGACTTACAAGATTTCAGGCAGCTTTGTCTTCTGTGATTCCTTAAAATGTTATAAGAAATACCTAGCAGCTCCACCCCTGGTTATTTGTGTGAACCTGGGTGAGTTACTAACTTCTCTGAACATCAGTTTCTCATTTATAAGAAGGTAGCAGTGAGATCTACCTGATAGAGTTGAGAAGATTAAATGAACACAGCCATGAGTTTGATACCTGGCAGTACGGCTTCACTTGAAAAGTGAGTCATGGGTTTGATAAGAATTGTGAAGATGAAAGTCCTTTGTCTTCCTCTAGCCCCATCTGCAGTGTACTGGGGAAGTCTGACCAGGCAGGGAAACCTATCATTTCCCAGCCAATGGGGTGGTAGCCTGAAGCCACCTAAGCTAAAGGACAAAAACAACTGAGCAAACGAACACCCTTTAGAGAGGCAGCTCCTAAACAAGCAAGAGTCCAAACCTGTCTGGCTGCTGTTTTGGCCAGCACGTTCTGTACCCATCTGCACCTTTATCTTTATTATATTTCTTCATCCTGAGCAGCCAGAACGTCAATCTAGAGTTTTTAAGGAGGGAGTGAGGGTTCAACTTAGTGAAGTTCAAAGTCTTACTCAAAATACATTATTAAAGGGTGAAAAACCTGAGTGGCACAAAAAATCTGACACTACTATTGTAGGAAAAGAAAAAAAATCCACCTCTCCTCTCTCTTCCCTCTCTCTTACTCTCCCCCCACTTTAAACATAGGACCTTGTGCAAGTGCTCTACCACTGAGCAATACTCCTGGACCTACAATTCTTCTTATACTCCAATGTTATCAGCTAATAACATCTAGTTCCTTTGGGGGAGTGCACTGGGTTCTTCTTGTTTCCTTCTGCTCCTTCTTTGACTTTCTGACCATCTTGTGAGAGAGACAGTTTTTGAGTGGTTAGGAATAGGGGAGTTTGGAAATCATAACGGCTTGTTTATGTCAAACTCAGATGCGAGTCTCTGAATCAGATCCTGGATTTTTTTGCATCTCATCAGTGAAAGTGAGATGACTGTAATAATAAAGCCAACCTCATCTGGTTAAGTAAAGAGGTTTGTATATTTAACGTGATACCTGGCATTCAGGAAACACTCAGAAAAGGTTGACCGGTATTATTACTTGAGTATGTAAAAACAACAAAAAAAGTATGTCAATATGGACTTGATTATACGCATCATGATGGGCTATTGTGAAGTTGCCCTTGCTTATGTTGAAACAGGTGATTAGGGTGTGTCCTAACTGACTGGGGAAGTAGGTGTGACCTATTAATTACAAAAATCCCAGGACACATGTGCAGAACAAGTCCCAAAGCCTGCACAGGGATATGAGAAGGTTTTTGACAGGAGCAGGTTTTCCTAGCCCAGACATCAGGCTGAAGGTTTTTGTGGTATGCTGAACAGCAATAAATGCTAGAGAGAAAAATAAAGTGGGAGGAGGTTTTAGAGATTATGGGGGATGAATTTAAATTACTTTTGAGCAGCTGGGCATGGTGGCACATGCTTGGAATCCCAGCACTTGAGGGAGGCTGAGGCAGAAAATTTGAGACCAGCCTCAGCTACAAAGTGAACTCAAGGCGGGCCTGAACTGCATAGCGAGACAAGGTCTCAAAAAGAACCCCTCCCCCCCAACAAAAAAGTACTTTTGAGTGAAGGTGCAGAAGCAGGGCTAACAACCATTGCAAATATCCAATCAGAGCAAAGGTCCAGAATAAGACCCTGGGTGGGAGCAGAATAGCAGAGGGTAAGTGGCTGCAGAAGAGGGGTACAGTGGTGTTCAGCAGAGGGCCACCCCAGTGGACATACGGCAATGTCGGGAGACATTCTTGTTTGTCACCGTGGGGTACGAAAGCAGTTCGTGTGCTACTAGTGTCTAATGGGTAGAGGTCAGGGATGTTGCTCAGTGTCCTACAATGCATTATACAGCTTCCCCCACCTCCAAAGAGTTATCCCGCCCCAAATGTCAAGAGTGAGAAACTCAAGTTTAGATCTGAGAAGACTCGCAGGTGAGGATGTCAAGTAGGGGATGGGGCCAGGGATTTAGCTCAGCGGCATAAGCGCCTGCCTGGCAAGTGCAAGGTCATGAGTTCAATCCTCCGGTACCAAAAAAAAAAAAAAAAAAAAAGTGGGAGGGGATGGAGGATAATGCATAGAGCAGCAAATCACCAAGAACATTATAGGGATTCTAAGGGTTTAGCTTTTACTGTAGGCCAGATGGAAAGCCATTGGCTGTTGACTTAAACACACAACAGTGTCAAGCTGGTGGAATTTCCAGGTCATAGCAGGGAAAAGAATATCAGGTAATCGTTGATCTTGGTCCCAGGCACTGGCTTCCTCTGTGTGACCACACCTCAGGAACTAGAAAGTAATGACAGGTCATTTCCAGTTATTAAGTAGGATTTCACTAGTGGGTTAAAACCCTGCTTTGTTAGGAAAGTGTTCATCTTGATTCTAGAATAGCCCGGCCTTCCTTAGTAGGAACCATGGGAAGTGGAGCTCCTTATAGGACATTGTTATGTCACCAAGTGTCTCCCGAGGGCTACGTGCAGTGCAAAGCTAGTATTTTAATACAACCTTGTGTTTAAATTCTCTGAACTTTCATTGTAATGAGGGGTAGGAGGAGGATTAATTCCCACACTGAGACAGGGAACATTCAAGAAGCAACCGCAAAGCGTGCGCTGCCTGATGGGAGCTGAGTTTGGAGGGGTTAATGAAGGCACATGTGCAAAGGCAGGAGGAAGAGGAGCAGACAACAGAAACGTGGACCCTGCACTAGGGCGGGTGAGTGTACTTACGAGTAGGGGTGAGCACAGGGCAAGAGGACAGGCTTAGCCCTGGCAGCTGGTGGCACAGAAGAGGTAGTGGTTAGGCCCTGGAAGACAGAGCAGCTCAGAAGGTGGAATTATGGAGGAGAGAGCACAAACAGAGGGAGAGCAGCCAGCATTCCCAGGAGCTCAACTCTGTGCCACACCCCCGTGTAGACCACATCCACATAGGTTCTTATTGAGATGGTACACAGCCCTGGGCCCTGAAAACTAGAGGTTTCTCAGACTGCACATGGCAAAGTCCAACTCAAGCAAACTGCACATAGGGTTTGGGCTTCAAGCTTCCCATGCTGCTCTCAAGAGCAAGACTCAGATGTTGCTGCTTTGAGGTTTTTGTTTTGTCTATTTTAGTACCAGGAATCAAACTCAGGGACTTGGACTGGCCCGGCAGGTACTATGCTGCTGAGCTATATCCCTGGCCCTGTTGCTGCTTTAAAGGCAAAACCCAGGAGGATCCAGCCTACTGTGCATGGCCGCACTGAACACTGTCTTGAAGGCCTTAAATACAACTGGGGGAGCTTGTTAAACTACATATTGCTGGGTCCCCACTCCCAGATCTCTGCCTCACAGTCTCGTAGGGACTCTGCCTGGAAATACATTGCTCTTGTGGTGTCTGTGGTGGTGGAGATGCTCCCCTTTAAACACAGCCTGGAATTTCAAAAAGACTGGGAGTCCCACCCAGTATCCCATCTATTTTAACCACAATAACTCCCTTTATTCAACTTTTCCTGAGAGTAGAGCTCTTTGTATTTATTATTATTATTTGAGACAGGTTCTCACTGTGTAGTTCAAGGTCTCACTGTCTAGCTCACTCCTTGAACCCCCTATGTACCCAGGCTGGCCTCACAGCTGGCCTTCCTCCTCCACCTCCCCGGTGCTGGGATTACAGGCGTGCACCTCCGCATCCAGCTTTTACATTTAATACATTTCTTTAAACTTCCTAACAACCTGGTGAGGAATTTAAAAATCTCATAAAGAAACTGAGACCTAATGGTCAGGGGTGGAGACACTGGCCTCGGCTTACCTGACCCCAAATCCAAATAGTTCCCTGTGTGGCCCTGCTTCTGACACTTTACTGTCCCTGTTGCTGCTTGTCTCCCCCCGCTGGGTTGCAGATTACTTGGGGGCAAAAATTAGATCTTCAGCTGTGGTCTATTCCTCAGATTAAAGTTTGTTTTCTATTTTTTAAAAAAATTTTTTTGCTACTGGGAATTTACACAGGGCCTCCCACATGCCAGTGCTCAACCGTTGAACCTCACCCCTTGCTTTAGACCTCCTGCCTCAGCCTCCCGAATGGTCAGGATTATAGGTGTGTACCGCAATGCTCAGCTAAACATTTCTTGAATTAACTATGATGGCCACAGAAAGAACTATGACAGCTCATTCCAGATTTTTCTCTCAGCCTGTGGACCCCAAGCCCCCATAGACAAGATCTTCTCTTTTTCAGAGGGATTCTCTGCTCTCTCTGAGCTCCCCTGCTCTAAACCCTCTGCCCAGTAGCTCTCATCAGAGAAGCCTCAGATGTGAGAGCTCAGCTTCACCTTCCCTTTGACAAGTTCCTCCCTCCTGTACCTGGCTCCTGGAAGGAGTGAGGGGGCTTCCCTTCATGCCCCTCAAAGCTGCACTTAGTGGGCTCAGTGAACTCAAGGGGACCTGCATGGTAAGTATTTAGAGTTTAGACTTCTGCGGACAGAAACTGAGGACTGCCCCCCTGTCCCGCACATTTGTTGATATTTAATTTATCTAGTACCTACTAGGTGCTGGGCCCTGGCTCAGGGCTAGGAATTCAGTGGTGAACCAGGTGAGTTCCTTGCTGTCCTGGAGCTTTCTTCTATGGGGAAGATAGACAAAATACAAATAAACTAGCAAAGCCAGCTTTGTGGCAGGGGCTGAGGAAAAAGGAGGCTGATTAGACCTGGAGTGCTGAGAGACCTTCCTGAGCAGGCATTATTTGCACTGATCATGGCTTGACCAGCTGTGTGTGAATTGGGAAGGACAGTTCAGGTTCACAGGCCCTGCCCCAATATGGCCTGTTTGAGGATCCATAGCCTCTGCATGGCTGGAACTCAGTGGGCAAGGGGCGGTGCGGGTGAGATGGAAGATAGTGGCGAGGTCAGACTTGGTGGGACCTTCCTCGAAGACCATGGTAAAGAGGTCAGGTTGGTTCTTGCTGAGATGGGAAGTCACTGGAGTGTTTGAAAAAGCAAGGTGATGAATGACCACCAGCTGCTTTGGGGGACTGATCATAGGGAGACAGCGTGGGAGCAGAGGCCAGTGTGGGGGCTGCTCCTATGACCTAGGTGGTAGTGGGAGGTGTGGTGGCTTGGGCAAGGATGGCTGAAGAGGAGGCGTACAGACAAGTCTTTCAGATGCAATGAATTAGGTGGGGCTAGAATGCGAAAGGAGGAAGAATCATGCCAGGTTCCCAGGTTTGGGTGGGAAGACAGTAAGAGCATGAGGGGAAACAAAAGCAGGAGTTCTTGTGTGTTCATGATGACAGTGGTAGGGTGAAGTATGGTCCCCAAAAGAATATACCTGCGAATATGCCAAGAGGTCCTTTGTAGATGGGATTGTCTAGAATTTTGAGATGAGATTACCCAGGATTATCTTGATAAACCCTATGTAAACACAAAGGGCCTTATAAACCAAAGGGGAGGCAGGAGAGCCAGAGTGACCGGATGCCAGAACTCTGCTCATGGATGCTTTGAGTCTATGTTCTAGATGGACAAAAGGAACTGTGAGCCAAGGGAAGTGGATGTCCTCTGGGAGCTGGGAAAGGTAGGAGATTGGCTTTTCCCCTCACCCCCTAGAGTCTGCAGAAGGAACACAATCCTGCTGACACCTGGTTTTAGCCCAGTACCGCTCATTTCGGACTTCTTGTTACTGAATTCTCTGGTTCTGGAAATTCAAGTTCTCAGTAACCTGAAAAAAGAACTGGGCAAGACATACAAACACGGTAGCAAGATTTTACATTTTTGCCTGGGATTTAGCTCAGTGGCATAAGCACCTGCCTGGCAAGTGCAAGGTCATGAGTTCAAGTTTGATCCCCAGTACAAAAAAAAAATGGTTTTACATTTATTAAAGGAGGTTGCTCTGCAGAGTGAGAACGGGCCATCTAGAGGATTTGCAGTGACCATGAGGGTAACAATAACCATCTTCTGTAGCCCTCGTTCTTCCAGCTGAGGTCAGATGTAGGCCATCCTATCAAAAGCCTGCTTGATTCTGTGGCAGAAGAACTGAAGTTAGCATTTTCTGGTTGATCCCAGGTGCAGGGGCTGTAGTCTGCATGTGTCCTGGGTCTTCATGATTGACAGGCCACACCCACCTACTTGCTCAGCCAGTTGGCCACACCTTACATTCTGACTCCACAACTATAAATAATGCCTTTGTGTTAAGTCATTAAATGTGTGGTCTTTTGTTACAGCAGCAATGAGAAACAGATACATAGGCTCTATAGATTTCCAAGTGGAGAACAAGTGGGTAGCAGGATGTATTGGCCTCAGCCATGCAGAGAGCCAGGGGCTGAAACCCTGGGAGCAGACAGTGTACACATCAAAAGAGAATGAGCTGGTTTCTGGGTCTTGGAATAATTCCTATGCTTTCCCAGGGGAATATAGGCGGTCTTCCAAGTGGAGAATCTCTGGCCTGAGGGACTAGAATGGGCCTGGGCTATTTGGCCATGGTCAGGCCGTGGTCAGCAAGTTAAGAGTGAAGGCTCTGTTAGCTGTGGTCTCCTCCATGCAAAGGACCCAGGACCCTGTGGGAGGCATCCATCAGGTTACCTGAGCTGCTCAAGGGGCCACTAGGGGAGGGAGACCCCAGAGGAATGAAAATATTGATTTAACACCTACTAAGTGTCAAGTAACACTTTAAGTATCTTTAATCTGTTTTTTTTAATTTAAAAAATTTTTATTAGTACACATTTGAAGTACATAATATTACATTCATTGTGGGGAGTTGGTACCTGTGCCTAACACATAATATTTGTGGTTTTAAACCTTACAGCAATCATGGCAGGGAGCTATTAGTTCCATTTCATGGATAGGGAAATCGAACCCCAGAGGGATCAGATTACTTCCTCAAATTAACACATTGGTTGGGCTTCAAATGTGCTTAGGGTGGTGCTCTTTCCTCCAAGCCCCTTGACCTGGGTAAGGACTGTTAGTCCTTTTTTTGCTCAGCAAAGCAACACTAGCTGGGCATGAGGGCTCCCACCTATCTATAGCATTTGCAAGGTGGAGGATCGTGAGTTTCAGACTAGCCTAGACTATATAGTGAGACTGTCTCTACAAAAATGAAACAACAGTCCCTGGTGACCAGGCCTTCCTCTCAGTGACCTCCCCTTGGCCTGAGATGAGCATTTCATCTTCTCAACAATTTCATCAGTTGTTTTATTGTTTTCACTTTATAGCTGTAGATACTGAGGCTGGGAGGGTTCTTTATTTGCTGATAATGCAACCCAAGAGAAGCAGGTCAGGACTGGATTCCTGAACAGTGATTCTGCATGAAGTAACAGTACTACTTTCTGTCCCTCTGCAAATTCTCCTCATTATCCCTGCTCTTATATGATCCCTGCGGGTCCCGGTCCAGGTGCTACAAACCGCAGAAATAGCACCTGATTCTCTGCTGGGATTCAGGTGTGGAGAGAAAAAAAAAAAAAAAAAATCTCTGTCTCAGGTGATTTCAATGATCAAAAGGTGGTGCCCATGAAACATCTTCCAGGAAGCCCTCTCTGGTTACTTCATCCTACACCATTCTTTCCTTCTTCTCTGGACTTACATTTACTTCCCAGCAGCCCTTGCGGAAGCCATTGTGATTTCATGTGTACATTTCACTCACAGAATGAAGCCCTCAAGGGGAGGGGTTTTTGTCTAGTCTGACCTTGCTGAATCCCAGGTGCCTAGAAAGGGCCTGGTATGTGGTAGGCACAAGATGAATAAGTCCTTCTTGCAACCCACAGGGACTGGCATTGGTCTGGCCAGGTCAGATGCAGAAATGACCCAAATGACATCCTGCTCTCTGAGCGTAGGAAGGATTCAGACCAACCTGCACGCTCATAACACACAAGTGAGAGGAAAGACCAGCAGGAAGATGCGCTGCTCAAGGGGAGGATGCCACCAGAAGTTAGAGCAAGCTGCTGCAGAGTCCCTCAGAGGAAGGCAGCTGTGTGCCTGCAACAGGCTGAGAGGCTTCACTGGGGAAAGTTTGGAGCCCCGGCTCCAAAAAAATCCAGTTGTCTTGGCACAAATCCTCCCTATCCAGTCGCTAGCTGAGGAAAATGCAAACCTAAGGCTCACTGCAGAAATTCGGATCCAGCACAGCTGGAGGCTAGGAATCTGCATTTTTTTTCCAGTACTGGGGGCCTTCACAGTGAGCTACAGTCCCAACCTTTTTTATTCTGAGACAGGATCTCACCAAGTTGCTGAATTGCTGAAGCCAGGCTTACACTTGCAGTCTTCTTGTTCAGCCTCACAGACTGCTGAGATGAGAAATGTGTGCTACCGTGTCTGGCTTTTTTGAAAAAGCATCTCATGGTTGATTACAGAGGGTCCACAAACACCATCTTAAAAATCACTGGCCCTTGGGGAAAAACAGTCTGCTGTTGGCAAACTGGATTGTCACGCTTGTGTGTTGGGGACATTATTTGTCAGTGTGAAATCATAAATTATTCAGGGTTAGACATTTAGATATTAAACCACCCACTAAGTGCAGTTGGCCAAGGAAAGAGTCCAACAAGCCTTGTCTCCCTCGGGCCATCCCAGGCCACTCTACAGTGGCAAATGTCACTCTGACCTCACTTGAGGTCTGGGGTGGACTTGGAGGAGGCTATCTGCAAATATTGACAGATGAACAGATGTTCTAGCCAAGCTCAAATTGACTACCCCAGCCCCACACGGAGGGTCAGAATGGTCCGCAAGAACCCCGGGGAAGGCCAAGAGTTGGTGGCCCAAGAGTTGGTGTGTCCAGTGCTGATGTCTCTGTGGCTTAACCAGAACATGGACCACACCAACACCATTAGGACTCTTGCAAAGCCAGATGCAATTAAGGGCCAGGAAGATGTGAGGGCTCAGGTTATAGTCTCTTGGGAGACTGGATCTCTCTGAGCTGGACTCAAGTGGAATGCCTGGTGTTATATACCATCATCATTAACTCTGTACTCATTTAAGCATGTGCCATGCTGGGCTAGGGACATGGTGGTGAAACAGGTGCCTGTACTCAGTGAAAGGGAGCAGACAAATTAGATCAGCAGGAATGAGAGGAGAGTCCTAAATGAATACCAGGCCAGACTGCAGGGAAGATCTCTGTTTAGTTAGGGTGATCGGGGGAAGGTTCTTCAGGGAGATGACACTTTTCCTAGGTTCAGATGTGGGCAGCCAGCCCTGGAGGATGTAGGGGTCACAGCACATGCAAAGCCCTGGGAAAGAAGATTCTCGGGATATAATGCATGGTGTCCTCAGCGAGGGCTTCTAAATAGGAAGCTAACGTCTCCGGTGGCTCTCTGCACTGCCTGAGACTCCCAGTTCTGACCTCAGGGATTCGGTAATCATGGAATCACAACTGTGAACATGGAGAACCCCATGCCCCTTGTGATTTGTCTCACCTGAGCCTCACGATCACTCCTCAAGGAGGACCGCCATGCATTAAGGCCATTTTTACAGATCCAGACGCTAAGACTCACAAGTTACTCAGGATTCTAGTCAGGGCAGACTCTAAGGGCCTGGGTTCTTAACTGATACATAGCCTGTTGATTTGATCTGATCTGGCGCCCCCTTTCCAAACCCTACTTTTCTGCTAAGCAGAAACTCTTTGCCTGGGAAGTACCAGCCTCCCCTTCAGCCATGACAGTGGTCACTGACCTGCTAGGTGCCATTCCCCATACGGGACACCACCTTTGGGCACATGAACTGAGCATGAGACTGCAGAATGCTATGGCTGGGGGATGATGAGCCTGGTTAGCTGGGCTGGAAACCATCCTTCTGTGCAGCTCCTTCTAGAAGGAGGAGTTCCTGGCCCACACTATGTCCTGTTCCCGAGTCTGGCCCTCCACACTCCCAGGCTTCTGCTTGCGTCTGCCCAAGGCTTGCGCAGGGGCATCCTCTGGGCTTCCACAACACCCTGTTGTTCTGCCCTGTGCGTGCCTGTCTTCCATTCCCAGGGGAGCCCTTCATCAGAGTTTGTTTCTACAGCCTGGAGCAGACCAGCCCACAGAGCAATTAAAATGGTTCCCCAGGGCCCCCCGAGGCATCCCTGAGTTACATAGTCAGCCCTCTGTCTCTAGGGTCTGGCAGTGTCTGTCCTTCTGCCTTCCCCAAGTCCCCAAGTTCTCCTTCATCATCACTGATGGGACCTTCTCTCCCCACTACCCCATCCTGTCTGAGCCGACGTGTACCATACTTGTTTGGCTTCCCCTTTCCTTTCCCCACTCCCTTCCCTTCCCAGGGTGACAGTGCCTTGTTGCCTATGAGAAACTCCCCATGCTCTACTCCACCAGTCACATGATACCTGTCTTCCTGGCCACAAGGACTGGCCATGGGATGGACATGTGATTCAAACCAGGTCAGTCAGAACCCTGGCCTGGGATTTTTTGTGCATGGAGCATGGTTTAAAAAAAATTTTTTTTTCTTTCCTTTCAGGTTTGCTAACATGGCAGGATGTAAACTAGGCTGGAGTTACTGACATCTCTTCCCCTTGCCAGAAGGAGGTTACCCATGTGGAGCAGGAAAAACCATGAGGTCAGCACACAGGTAGAAGCAGAGAGTGAAGAAGTGAGCTGCCCGGTATTTGGGTTTTAGAGTCCCCAATACGAGCTCTGCTTCAATTATTTGCCAGATTGTCAAACATTTGCTTGAGCTAATTTGAACTTGCAATCAATAATCAAAAAGCAGGAGCTGGCAGAGTTCTTGCCTAGCATGTTTGTGGCCCTGGGTTTCCTGAGGCAGGAGCATCATAAGCCTGAGTACAGCCTGGGTAACTTGGTGACTTAGCAAGACTCTCTCAAAATAAAAAAAAATTTAAAAAAAATTAAGCAGGGATGGAAACATAGGTATAAAATATATTTGACTAATTAAGCATGATAGTGAAACCAAAACTCATGACTC
This sequence comes from Hydrochoerus hydrochaeris, assembly GCA_004027455.1. Taxonomy (NCBI): domain Eukaryota; kingdom Metazoa; phylum Chordata; class Mammalia; order Rodentia; family Hydrochaeridae; genus Hydrochoerus; species Hydrochoerus hydrochaeris. The sequence continues at coordinate 453,832 of PVLA01000244.1, forward strand.
ACTGTGTGGCCAAAGAACTAGAATGTGACAGAGACCAGCTCCTATTCCATTGTCCTACGAGGTGATAACTGTCCCAAATGTTATGCTCACTCCTCCTTGCTCTAAAAAAGACTAAGATGCATTTTTGTGACTTTCTTAATAAATGTCATTGCTTGTTTTTAAACTTTAGGGAAGAAATTCTATAAAGCTATGTATTATTATTATTGTTGTTGTTGCTGTTGTTGTTATTGTTATTAGTTTTGAGTACTAGAGATTAAACACAGGGCTTTGCATTCAACTACACCCCCAGCCTTTTTTTGTTTTTTAGACAGGTTCTTGCTATATAGTTCAGGTTGACCGTGAGCTCACTATGTAGCCCAGGCTGGCCTCAAACTCCCAGAAATCTTCCTGCCTCAGCTTCCAGAGTTCTGGGATTATAGGCATGTACCACCATGACTTCCTCTTTTTGTATTTCTTATTTTGAGACAGGGTCTCTGTAAGTTACTATATTTCCTGGGGGGATTCAAACTTGGAATCCTCCTGCCTCAGTCTCCCAGAGTGCTGGGATTACAGGCATACAATCCTATCCCTTTCTGGATATTGCAGTCTTTTAAAACTTGCTTTTGTTCACACTTCATTTGTTCTAGGATCCTTTTGGCTTCCTGAATGTAAGTGTAGTTCATTCATTTTCACTTTTGCATAGTGTTTAATTATGGAAGGAGGCTATGATTAACAATTTATTCCTTCTCCAGGTAATGGACTGCCGAGTTTGTCATAATTTTCCTATTATAAACACTGCATGTTTTCACACATGTGCAAGAGTTCCCAGGGCACATACTCAGAAGAGGGAGTGATTGCTGGCTCACTGGTGTGCAAATTCAACTCCACCAGACAGTGCTCGGTTGTTCCCCAAAGCCATGTGCACATTCGTGCTCTCCACCCCCTGGGTAAGGCTCCCCATTACCAACTTCCCAGCACTTGTGCCCTGTTTCTGCTCCCATGGTGCCTGGCACGATCTCCGACTCTTATCTCAGACTTCTCCGTTCGCTGACTGCCTGAGCCAGTGGGATGGACTGGCACGTGGCACAGGTGACAAACAGAGAGTTAGGGGGAGTGTGGAGAGCAGTTTCACCCAGAGAGATGGACAGTGGAACTCTGGCACCTCTGACTGTCAGTGCTGGCCAGAGACTCTGGGCTTCTCTGGGCCAGTGCTCTGAGCTCCCGTAGGCAGCTTCTCGGCTCTTTGATTCACCCTTGTTGCTCGTGAGCCCTGTCTGTATGGGCACAAGCTTCTAGAATGCACCTGTAAGGAGCCTGGTGACTGGTCCTTGCCTATCTTGGGACTTTCTGATGGCTGAGTAGCCATGGGCCATGAGACTAAGAGGCCTGGCCTCAGACCAATCCCTGGGGAAGCCTTGCTGTGAACAGTGCCCCGCCACACATGGGCCTGATTCCGGTGCCCAAACAGCCACGTTTTCCTGCCCTCCTACTTTTTCTCAAAAGTTTTTGTGTAAGTAAGCAGGTGACAGTAACATGGTATAGTTTTTTCACTACACAGTTCTAGCTATGCTCAAAATTCATCATCTACACATCACACACACACAAGCACACACACAGTCTTTCCATGTGCGTAGCCCCTCTCCAAGCTCACATTGCTCCCTTCTTTTTAAGTCCAAGGCCTGCAAGAGGAGTGTTTCTGTCGAAGGTCAGCAGCTCTGATTGCATTTCTTTATTTAGAACATTGTTTTTGCTGAAACTGATTCCATTACCTTTGAGTGCACGGAAGTGAAGCCCATTAGAAGAGCCGGCAGTCAAGAGGCTCCCAAACAGGTCTGGAGAGTGATGCTAAACTTGGGCTCATTTAGCTGCTGGGTTTATTGACAGGCTCTTTCTCTCTCTCTCTGTCTTTAATGGAGCCTGCATTTTCCTGCTTTGCAACCACCAAGCTGTTTATGGTGGGAAGAAAGGAAACATGGAAGTCATAATGTCAACATCCATTCTTATCTCTGCTCCTAGACACCCATTCCTTTAGCAAGTGACCCACTTTCCATCACCCCTAATAAGGCTCATGACACCCGCATCTGGGCTCTGGCTGGCACAGGCAGAAGTACAGCGGACGCAGCATTCTCTCTCTGGGCCTGGAAGAGGGTACTGACCTGGCCATCCTACCTTTTGGCTCCTGACTTGTATGCCCCTTTGCTTGACTTGCCTGCCAGGGCTGGGTATCTGTGAGCTAAAAATTCCCTCACCCTGCACTCCTTCACCCACACCGACCACACCCTTCCAGCCAGTGACCTCTGTACTTTCTGTGTTCAGCACTGCTGGGGTGCAGGCTCTGGGTCTGGAGCTTTCTGAGCTGCAGAAGAGAGGTGATAACACTCACCCCCAGTGCAGGTAGACTCGCACTTAAAATTGTGAGGTGCCATGATACTGGCAAGAGTGAAGCATTTGATCAAAGCCTTGGGTTGATATCATGAAGGGGAGGGCCTCTGAGTCAGCTGGTGCTGAGTAGAGAGGGCACTGATTCAATCTTGCCAAAGAGCACTTTGTCAGTATTTTATTATTTTATTTTTTGGTACCAAGGATCAAATTCAATATTTTCAAAACCAGAAGAAAAAAAAAACAGTTATCCTTTGTGCAAGAAAGTCCACTTCAAAGAAACTATTCAACATGGAAACCAAAAACCTCCACAAGGAGATATTTATTGCGGAACTGTGTATATCATAGTAGCTAAAACTTGGAAACCACCTAAATGTCCATCTTCTGATATGACGCAGGAGCATGATATGTAAACACTAAAAAAAATCGAATTATGATCCACATGCTGATGTAAAATGAATCCCAAAGCTGCTCTACTCTAAGAATGGCAGAGTGCCTGCCTAGCATGCTCAGAGTCCTGGGTTCCATCTCTAGCACCCCATACACACACAGAACAGAAAACAGAATTTTTTTCAAGTAGGAGCACAGAAGTGGAGGGAAACTTATTTTTTTAATCATGTGCTCCTATATTTTGAAATCTTAATTGTAGGTATATGATATAAGCACTTTTTCAAATCCATATAAACAACATTTTGAAAGTATACAAAAAATATAAGCTATTTCTATTCTGACTTCTCCTAGGTTTTCATTTCTACAACACATGTGTCACAAATAGTGGCTCTGACAATGACCTTTTAAGACTCACAAGAGGTCACACACTTTAAGGCACTCAAGAAGGCTATGAGACCCCCAGGATACCTCCAAGGCTGCTTGTGGCCCTCAACTCAGGAAAGGCGGTCCCCTCAACCCTGTTCCAGCCACCCAGCTTTCTAACTGTGGCCCCACATCCAGCACCAGCACCCACCGCGAGCCACCCCGCTCTGCTGGCCCATCACATGGTGTAGGCTGGGCCCGGGGGGGTTCCTGTTTCAGGTGCATTTGTTTCAAAGTCTTCATCTCTCCCCTTCTTCCATTCCCCACAGCTGGCACGGTGGTTCTGGCTACTGTCGCTTCTCAGCAATTGCTTGCCCCCTGCAATCCATTCTTCACACGGCTACCAGAATGATATTGCTAAACAATAAGTCATAAAGGCCACTGCCCTGCTTAAGCCCCCACAACCCATTGCCTTTAAAATAAGACACAAGCCCAATACTGTACCATTGCTATGTGCTGCTCTTGACCCCCTCCAACTTGCTTCTCCTCCTGCTGCCTGTCACTTGCTTTGTCCTAACCATCCTGACTTCCTTCCTGACCCTTGAAGAGCCCAAGCACATTCCTGACCCAGGGCCTTTGCACTCCCTGTTCTCTCCGGCTGGATGCCTCCTCCCCAGCTCTTCTCATAACTCCCCCTCATCATTCAGTTCTCAGCTCAATGCCACCTTTCAGAGCCGTCTTCTTGACTACCCCACATACAGAGGACGCCTCCCCTCCTAACCCACCCACCACTCTGCCCCGGGCTGCTTTGCTCCGTAGTATTTGTCAGTCTTGCCTTGTGAACTTGTTTAGGTCCCAAGCCCTTTCCATACATGGCAATGCCCTAACTACATGGACTTTATTGGGAATGACCAGCCCTGAGTCCCCGGTGCCCTGACCGGGCCTGGAATGTGATATGGGCACCGTGGAGCACTTTGCAGGTGTTCAGTGTCAGTGAATCACTGCTGCTGTGTGGCCTTGGGAAAATCAGTATTTCTGCAGCTGTGGCATAGGGAAGGCTGCATGTAGCAGCAGGGCACAGCGGATCTGCTCCATAGTAGGAGAGCATACGGCTTTTCTAGAAGTCTTTTGTTCCGAAGAAGCTGTGCAGAAACACATACTCTGATTTTCCAGCTGGGGCTGTTTTCTGCCCACCTTCCTGCCCTGGGAAGCAGCACATATTCCTGGGAGCCTCGCCTGGGAGGGAGGGCTGGCCTGGGAGATCGCCCTGGGTCCAGGGGGAGGGGTGGGGGAGAGGCCAAATGGGCGGGGGCGCCTGGGGGAGATGAGCTGTCTCCTGATAAAGGGTGTGGAAAGAGAGATGGGATCAGAGGACACAGGACACTGTGCAGGCAGAGCCCTTGGCATCATGTCTGACACTCTGTGTCCACACTAGAAGTGTAAAGGGATGGTCACCATGATTATTAGTATCATCATGATAACCGGACTGGCTCCATTTCCATAAAGGAAGAAAACAGACTATTTCAAAGTGTACACTTGCACAGGTCTTTGCCTCTTTTGCCTTTTACAATGATTCTTCTGGAAAGCGTCTCTCTCTGTCTCTGTCTCTGTCTCTGTCTCTCCCTCTCCCTCTCCCTCTCCCTCTTCCTCTCCCTCTCCCTCTCCCTCTCCCTCTCCCCCTTCCTTTCCCTTTCCTTTCCTTTCCTTTCCTTTCCTTTCCTTTCCTTTCCTTTCCTTTCCTTTCCTTTCCTTTCCTTTTCCTTCCTTCCTTCTTTCCTTCCTTCTTTCCTTCCTTCCTTCCTTCCTTCCTTCCTTCCTTCCTTCCTTCCTTTCTTCCTTCCTTCCTTTTGAGACAGAATTAGTCTCCCAAGTAGCTGAAACCAGCAGGTGTGAGCCACCATGCGCAGCTTGGCAGCGACTCTGGGTTTGCCACTCTTACAGCTGGAGAAACCAAGGACAGAGAAAATGACTTATTTGTTCACACAGAACTGTAGTTCTAAGGTTTAAGCAAAGCCAGTCACAATTTTGAGGTTTCTTGGAACTTCCAGGATTAATTTTGTTAGGGCTAGTCTATTTCCGTGTGGTTACAGCAGAAAAACAACTTCAAAGAAGTGAAAGAAGGCTGTGGGCCTGTTTTGGAGGGAATGGGGTTGAGATGAAGTGGGGGTGCCATGCCTGGCTCTGTGGGAGACTCTGACATGGAACTTGTGGGGGCTGTGGGGGAAGGGAAGAACCAGGTCAAGTGCCAAGTCCCTCTTCTGCTACGTAGCCGGAATTGTCTGTTCCCCTTGAGAGGTTACAGCACTATTGATGACTCCATAGGAGCGGAGCAGAGACAGGTCCTGAGCAGGTCCCTACGGGGATGGGGACTCAAACCTTATCCTCACCCTGGCATTGGGGATCTTCCAGCTGTGGGGCAGGCCTGGCTGCAGGTTTTTCCTTGAAAGCCAAGTTCTGAGCGCTGGGCCACCTTGAGTGAAAGCAGCAGGTACAAAGAACACCTGACTCAGAACAGGACCGGGGGCCACCTGCTTGAGAAGCCTGGTGTGGGGCCATCAGCCCCTTGCCCTGCCACTGGGGCAGCAGTGGTGACATCCTCCGTTCCACTCTCCCTTCCCGGACCAAGGCCTGCAGCCTCAGCATGACTGCAGTCCCGGCAGTAGGCGCTGAGGCTGCGTGGCTCTCTGAGGCCTGCCATACCTTCCTGGGACTTGGTGTGCTCGGCGGTGCGTGGGTGGATATGCTGTCACAGGGCTGCCCGAGTGGGGGTGTGAAAGGGCGCGGGCAGAGTGGCTCTGGGAAGCAGGCCCTGGTCAGGGCTGTGCTGTGGGTCTGGAGAGCAGGTGGTAGAACCCGGAAGGAAAGAAGAAGCTGAATTAAGAGCATTTCAATTAGGCCGTGATATTTCAGGCCTCACCTCTGCTGGAAAAATGGGCCAGTTTAAAACCGGCTGGAGGCGGTGTAGGCTGTGCCCTGGCTCTGAGAAAGGCCACTTGAGTCTGCCCCCCTCACCCACTCCGGCTCAAGCCCGTCCCAGCACGTCCCTTGGTCCCTGCGAGGTTCCGGCGGGACCACCCACAGAGCAGCTTGAGCCGGGCACCCAGTCATAAGGCTGAGGGGCCTGCCAGGGGCATGAGGGTGGCAGATGGCTTGATGAGGGCATGAGTTGGGGGAGGCAGATGGCGGGGCAGTGACTCTGGGCCCAGCAGGGATTCAGAGAAGTGACCGGAAAGGTCGGCCAAGGCCTATGAGCTCTAACTCCTCCACTCCATTCCCAGGGATGCCCGCCCTGCTGGCAGCTGGGGTGGGGGGAAAGTGGCCCTGGGGGACCTGTGACCTGAGGCCTAGGGCTTCCACCTGGCCTGGCTTCTCCGGCTGTGGGAGGCAAAGCCTGGCGCTGTTTATCCAGGCCAGGCTCTTCCGGAGCAGATGGGCGCCTGTCAGCACTGCCAGCCAGGAACTGGCCTGACGTCCTCTCATTGCCAAGTGGCAGGTGACCGGAGGGCCTGGATGGGAACATGTGTTTGGGTTGGCTATTTATTAGGGGAAATCTGCTCATCCAGGAGCTGCTATACACCCCAGTGCAGGTGCTTTGACCCCCCAGAGACCCGCCCTTCCCAGGTGCAAGGACCTGGGAACTCTGGGGACTTCAGGCTCTCCTGGAAGTGCTGTGGAGCTCTGGCTGCCCTGAGGTCTTGGCTTCCCAGGGCTGCCGTAGAAAGTTCCACAAGCTGGGTGGCTTAAAATTACAGAAATGGATTCTCTCCCCCTTCTGGGGACCAGCACACAAAACAAGGCTGCAGCAGGGTTGGGTGCTTGTGGAGCTCATGAGGGAGTCTGTTTCATGTCTCTGTCCTGCTCCGGGTGGCTGCCTGTCTTCCGTGCTCCCGGCTCACAGAGATGTCATTCTGCCTTCAGCTGCCATCTCCATGTGGCCTTTCCCTTTGCGTCCGTTTTTGTCTCCTCTTCTCATAAGAACTTCAGTCACATGGGATTCGGGGCCCTTTTGACCCCAGTGTTACGCATATCTCTCTTAATTACATCCGCAGTGACCCTGTTTCCAAATAAGGTGATGCTCGAGGTTCTGGGAGGGACGTGACATTCAGGGGTTCTGAGGGCTGCTATGCAATGCTCCATGCCTCAGTGGTCACCTGCCTCACTCTCCTGTCTTCCTCCCACTCTGCCTTTTAGGGAGAGCACCTCCTGTGCTCAGGGCGTTTGCAGGGGGTAGGGAGGAGAGAGCAGGAGGCACTGTTTTCCCAAGAGCCAGCTGACTCCTAATCCTTCAACTATAAATCAGAAAGCCCATGAAGAGACAGTCAACTAATTCTTTCTGGTGTTTGGAAATCGAAGGGAATGCTCTGGACTCCTGCTTGGGGGTAAGCAAACCCACAAACAAGTACAGCTCTCTCCATGGTGACCCAGCCCTTCCAAGGCCTGTCTTTCCTGGGAGGACTGAGGAACGCCCTCTGGATAGTACCACGTGTAGTGTGTGTGAGGTCTGGGCTTTCCGTACTGGGCAAGGACTGGGTGGGGTTTCCTCAAGGGCATCGGTGTGAGTGGGAGGACAGAAGGAATTCTAGGAAAAAGGAGGTACTCTGACACGGTATGAAATGGTTTTTCCTTGCCTCAGTAGGCACCAAACTCAAGACATTGTTGAGGAGGGTCCCAAGCCTGGTGTGCGACCTCTGGGCCCTGAAAGCGCAGGTTCTAAGATCTACACGGTGTGATGAAACTATATGGTGAATATCTGCATTTAAAACATTTATTACAGTCAAAGGGACATTGTTACGAATCCCCCTCAAAATATTCCCCCTTGCTTTGAATACACCTGTCCCACTGTTCCTGTCACCTTCCGAAGCAGTTCTGGACATCCTCTGTCAGGAGGGTTTTTGCAAGGTGTGATCAAAAATTCAGTGAATGCTGCTGCCAAGCACTGTCCAGCAGAGAGGCCCGTTCACAGAAACCTTACGGTGCATCCTTCTCCACCTGATTCCCTAGATCTGTCTCTTCTGGTTCTTCCCCAAAGTCAAAATATAACCATGAAAGGTGAATGTTTTGAATTGCTTCAGGGTGATGAGGCAGCCCCACTAGACCAACCAAAAACACTGGGAAAACAGGACTTTGAGGGGGAGTGTCGAGAGGGGAGCTAGTGACGACACATCTTTTACTGTAATGAATTTTTAAAAATGTAAACATTCACTGTATTTTTCATCCCTGCCTATTAAAGGACAGGGTGGGAGCTGCAGCACAACTCATCCTGTGACCAAGTTTGTGTAAAAGCTTTCAGACTGTAGCTTCCGCGAACCTGGGGACTCAGCCCAAGCTGCTAACAGCGGCTGCCTAGAGGGAGGAGGCTGGAATCAGAGGCCTCGCAGGGGACTTTTCCATGTGGCTCCCCACTGGGAGGGTTGAATGACTCCAATCAGAAGTAAAAAGGATCAAGATGCAATTTAGGGCCAGGTGCAGTGTAATCCCAGCACTTTGGAGGCTGAGACAGGAGGACTTCCACATGTTCAAGGCCAACATGGACTACATAGTCAGTTCAGTACTACCCTGAACTACAAAGCCAGTCCCTGACTCACAAAAATAAAAGATGCAATACGTGTGTCACCAGCTCCCCATAATGCATATATTCATTATATATGCCAAATGCATACTAATAATTGATAAATACCTCCTGATACTCCAGAGGTTTTGGATCACCTCAGATAAGTTTGTGAAGGCCATGGATGGCCTCCAAGGGCTCCCCAGGCCAGGAGATGGGGCAGAGAAGGGCACTGGCAGCTGAAGAGCTTAACTGCTGCTGCCACCATCAGGCCTCTGAGACATCCCTCCTCCCTCTCTTTGACTGCTCTCCAGACGGGGTGTTAGGGACATGGACAAGGAAAAAGTAATATTTTTGGGAACTGGTAAGTACTATGAAGAAACAGAAAACAGGTAGTGTCAGGAGAGAGTGGAAGACGGGGTGATGTTGGAAAGAGCCAGTTGTTGGGACGTCCTCAAAGGGGAGACGATGTGAGCTACCCAGTAAAGCAAGAAGTGGGCACTGCAGCACCCCACCCCCAGCTCCACAGCAGGAACAAGGAGGTCAAGGTGCTGGGCTTTGTGACAAGCACACTGAGGAGGCCAGGAGGCTGGCAGAAGCTGGCTCTGGCAGAAGACGGGAGCACAGGCAGGGCTGAGGGGCGTTCTGGGAGGTGGGGAGGACACCAAGAATGAGGGAGAGCTTGGCCTTGACTGAGGGCAGGAACGGCAGAGAGAGAAGAGGCTGGAGTGGGGCCTCCCACGTGGCAGGGATGTGAAGCAAAGGACCAGAGGACAGTGGAGCACAAATCAGTTTGACTAAACCCAGGGGTATCAGCCTCAAGATGCAGGAGAGGCTTGGTACAGTGACAGAGGTGTCCCACTTCAGAAAGGGAGCCAGGACCCTGCTGCAGAGTTTTCTAGGCCCAAATGTCAGAGGCAAGAAGGAGGGTTCTGAAGTCAGACTACCTAGGTCCCGGTGTGGGTCTGTTATTACCATACCCTTGACAAAGAGGTTTCAGCCCTGCACACCTGCCTGTGTTGGGAGGAGGGCAGGGCGGCCAGTAAAGGGCAATAAATATTTAATGAGGCTGAGTCCACACATCCTCTGCATATTGTAGTAAAAGGGCAGTGGGGAGCGGAAGGCTCTGCCTGCGTTCACCGCCCCCACACACTCTTTGGGCCAGGTCAGGCCTGAGCCACCCACGCCCAAGGCCAGGCTTAGGGGGGGAGCCTGTGTGCGACCCACACTCATGATCCTTCTGCTGGGTTAGGGTCCTGGCTGTCACCTGAGGACAGCGACTGGGATCAAGAGAATTTCACGATTGGTTCCCCTTAGCAAGTGTGGACTGGCACCTGCCTCAGCACCCCGTAAGAACCAGCTGACACTAACCGGTGGATATTTTTTGACTGTGTGGAGTGTTCCACGATCCAGAGAAAGCATGGGGCTCAAAGGAAGCTTATATACTTGGCTCCAGAAACCACATTAGCCCAGATTTCTGTTTTTCCACTTTTAATTATTGATAGCACTGGCCTCCATATGGATATCAGAAAGAGAATCAGACCCTGCTGCCAGCCACGAAGTGTGTCTTAGCCTGGCTTTCAGAGTCAGTGATTCTCTCCAATCTTTTTCACAAAGAGTTCTTCATTATAAGAATCAATGTATTTGTGAAAATTTCTGGGGATTTAGTCCATAGATTTCATCAACTTCTCAAAGTTTTTGGGAAAAAAAACAAACCTTCTTTCTTTCTTTTGTTGGTACTGGGGATCGAACTCACAACCTTGTGCTTGCCAGGCTAGCTCTTCATTTTCACTCTTCAAATGCACCTGGAAAATAAGCCAAGTGCTATAGAAAGACTATAACTGTATAAGACTAAGAGGCAAAATTTTCCCCCTGGTGCTTTTTTTTTTTTTTCCCAGTCCTCCAAAAAAAGTTTGCATTAGATATATCCTGGACTTAAGAGGGTCTCCTGAAAGCTCAGAACTGTAGTTCTCTATGCTCTGGCAGCCCACTTTTCTGCTTTTTGTCCTATTGTAGTTGTATGAAAAAACAATTGGATTCATATTTGAGTGGGGAGGTGGAGGAGGGAAGGGAAGGGGTGGGGAGGGAAGCGGAGGGGAGGGGAGGGGAGGCGAGGGAAAGAAAGTAGAAGGATCTGCTTTGGAGTGCTCCCCTGCTTTAGATTAGCTGGGAGATACCAAGAGGTTTCTTTACCTCTTCGAGCCTCAGTTTCTTCACCACCAAAATGGGGGTTCTTGTGGGGCTCAATGGTGCGCAGAAGAGAGGGCTGCTGCACTGTGGTGTTCTGTGTGCCTCCTGGGAAGGAGGGTCTGCCAGTTGTAAATCAAGGCTACAGTGGGGCCTGTCAACAGCTGACCCTTGGAGTGCCCTGTCACTTTGTTTCCCAGGTCCAGGGGGAGGAGTGTGGGAGTCCCCCAACTGGAGATGACAGGGTCACATGAATTCCTCTCCCTTGGTGTCAGCTTCCACTTCAGTCACTCAAGGAATGCAAACCCCAGAAACTAACCTATCTTTCTGGCTGGGAAGGGATCTCTGCCAACATTTAGGACAGACCTCTGATGTATGGCCCCTGTCACCCTCCCCACTTCTTTACTGTCATTTCGGGCATTGAGACCTCTGCGACCCTGACATCAGGGTACATATGCTCCTGGCAAAGACCCCCAGGCAGTGTGGCTGTTATTGTCTGCAAAGCTGCATCCAGCCCCAGGGAGTCAGAAGGGACAGCAGGGTTCCAGCCCAAGCTCCCAAGGCTTCAGTAACGTGGAGATGACAGGATACACAAAGGCCATTTGTTTTTCCCACTGGCAGGCTCAGTACCATGCCGGTTCATGCAGGTATTGCTCACTTGGCTATCCCAGCTCCACTCCCACTTTGTAAAGTGGGTGCTGAGGCCCAGAAAGGCAGGCCAGCTGGCCATGCAGGGAGCAGGGAGCACAGGCTTTACCTGTGGAGTCCAGCACCTGTCTTACAGAAGAGAAAAGGCACAAAAAGCACAAAAGAGTTAGATTATAAAAGGGCAGGAGGATCTGAAGTTCAATCTGGGCTACGTTGCAAACAAAGCCCCAGCTCTGCCACTTATTTGCTGTGTGACACTGGCACCAAGACATATTTCTGAACCTCTGTCTCTTTATGTGTGAATGGAGGGGAGAAATAATAAACTGAGGTGAAGTAAATGAGGTCACGTCTGCAGAGCCTAATGCGGTCTCTGGCACTTAAGTGTCCCATATAGAACACATTCCTCCTCCTTATCTACAAGTGGTCAGCAACTTGGAGCTGCAATAACCTTCTCATAAGCCACCCCTCCCCCCAAAATACTTCGCCCCGGTCAAGCCTGGGCTGAACTTCTAGCAGAGGTCACTGGCTAGCACCTGTCAAACTGCCAGACCAGAAATACGTGGGAGAGAGGCTGCAGTGGGGTGTGCGGAGCTGGGCTCCATCCCGGTACCCCTGCTTGCGGTGGAGCTCTTGGCCAGGCCACCTGCGGCCCACGCAGTGGATCCTGCCCTGCCAGGGACCCTTGCTGAGAGTTCCAGTGAGCACCAGTGGGCCCAGATGAGTTTCCCCATTGGGTAAGGCCCTCTCAGGGCACCAGCAAGGTAGTGGCTGTCCCTTTGGGAGCACTTGGTGTTCTAGATCCATGATGCCCACAACTGAATGGACTTAAACTGAAAATTCAGTTCTAGAGTCACCCTGGCCCCATTTCCAGTACTCCACAGCTGCCCGGGGCTGGCGGCTGCTCTGTGGGCAGCAGAGAGAGACTGTTTTCCCCCTCACGGAAGGTTCCCATCACTGCACTGCACCAGTTTTCCCCAGGGAAGATGTGGGCAGAGGAAGCCTGAACAGGGGCAGTGGGCATCTAGGTTTGTTTGTGCAGACCCTGCTTGGCAGACTGGATTCAGCATTGGCCACCCTGGGCACCTCCCTGTTAACAGTCGCCCTGGGCAGGTCCTCTGAAAATAGCCTTTTCCAGCCTGGGTATGGGACTGGCTCCCACTCTGCATCCATCCCACAGCACACTGGCTGGCGGCCCCAGGCTGGCAGGCCTCCTCCTTTTCCTGTCCCCAGCACGGTTGGCAGAGAGGGGATGGCAGCAATCACATGAGGCAATGCCAAGGTGATGGCACCACAGCCTGGAGCTGGGGGACCAATTAGCCAGTCACAAGCTGCCAACCTCTGGAGGTGCCTGAGCCCCTAGATTCTCTCCTCACTCTGGGCCAGGGCACCTAGAACCCAGCCCACTGGGGCCACTAGCAGCAGCCAGCATAGCTTGGCCACCAGGTTCTGAGGCTGAGGAGGCCCACGGAGCAAAGGACAGACTGAGGACCCCCTCCTGGAGAGTTCTGCTGAGGGGACACCCCGGGGACTCCATATTTTATGACTTGCTACTTCCTGCCACCCCAGTAGACACAAGCCATGCTCACGCAGAGTCAGCCAGTACATCAGGAAAAGCCAAACCCGTATAAATACTCGAATACTAAATTTATTGAGACATTAGCAGATGAATACAAATTACCGTCGGCCTCTACAGTGACAGAGGTACTCAAAGGCCAAGAGCTTCCAGATGTTTATCAGCACGGCGAACTCCTGACATGTGTATACATTAATTCAGCACACTCTGTGTGCCAAGCTGAGTCAGTGCAGCACACATACACAGGGCCACGCAGAGGCAGAGACGTCTGTCCGGCAGCCAGACACACAGGCCATGCATCCCTCCTCAGGGCACACTGCTGGCCATATGTGCACATGGGCGGGTGGGCTCAGAATTGACCCCTGAGTCTCTGAACCCCAGACGCTGTCCATCAATGGAGAGTTTAAATCGTGCATCCAGTTTAAATCATGCATTCCCAGCCCCCTCTCCCAGTCCTCATTGGCTACAAACTAGGCCCTCTGCAGTATCAGGAACCCCACCCTTCACACAGAGTCACCAGCTGGACACGTGGCCTTTCCTTCTTGGAGCCAGGGCTGCTGCTCTCTGGGGAGGACGAGAAGGTAAGAATGCAACACCAGTGCTTGAACTCCCCCTCAACCCTCTCCAATCTCGCAAAAGCTTCAGCTTTCCCATGGGGCTTCCAGACCCCTCCCCAGCCTCTGCAGCAGCCATGGGCCAGCCCATGTCTGGTTTAGGAGCCAGGCCGAGAAGCTGAGGTGGGCTGGGAGTTCCCAGAAGGCTTCGGAGCTCTGGGATGAGCTAGGTTTTCAGCAATGGTCAGGCAAGGCTGCCAGGAGCAGCAGCCGGTTCCCCGCCCTACCCTGTGCCCAGCGGGCTCTCTACCTTAGCTTCCGGGAACCTTGGCCATCTCCACAGGACCCAGCTTTCTCCAGGAGCCAGGATTTTACAAGGAGTCTCAGGAAAGCATAGGCTTCCACCAGCCTGGTGGCCCTGTGCTAGACTCCAGCCCTGGATACTCTGTCTGCTAGGTCTTCATCTCATTCTGCCTCCAGGCCAGAAGCTTGTCAATAGAAAATGTCTTTGGACCAGAGGGTTATATATCACCTTCCTTGTGCCCACTTGAGACCAAGAATAAGATCTAGCACATAATGACTGATTGTATTAAAATCAAAATTTGTTTTTGTAGACAAAGTCTTGTTATATAGCTTAGACCAGCCTTAAACCAGCAGTTCTCCTGCCTCAGCCTCCTGAGTGTTGGAATTACAGGCATGCATCACTGTACATTTAAAATAAAAAGAGCTCTTGGGCAGTGTAGTATGTGCCTGTAATCCCAGCACTCGGGAGGCTGAGGCAGGAGGATCATCACTAGTTCAAGGCCAGCCTGGGGTACATGGTGAGAACTTGTTTCAAAAAAAAAAGAGTAAAATAGGCACAGCTGACATTACTTACATAATAATAGGTCACTTAAAAAGAATGGCTGTCCTTAAAATGTAAACAACAATGTAAACAAAGCAAAAGGTATTATCATCTGTTTTGGTTTACCACCATACCCCCAAAGCCTAGGCCGGGGCTGGGTATCTTGCTGGTACTTGGGAAGCACTTGATGAACTGCTTCCTGCGTGACCTTCTTCTGATCACCATGTCCTATTGCCTCTCTCAGTATTATGTTTTAGTTTTCACTGACTCTTTTTTCCCCCCAACTAGGGATTGAATGCAGTCTTTGCACCGAGTTATGTCCCAGTTTTTTTAAATGCTTTTTATTTTGAGGCAGGGTCTGGCTAAGATACTAAATTGCTGAGGCTGGGTTTGAACTTGTGATCCTCCTATCTCAGCCTTCCAGAGGGCTGGGATCACAGGTGTGCTCCACCATGTCCAGTTCATTGAATCTTTTTCTCAGTGGAGAAGTGGAGCCTCAGGATCTGCTTGTCCTTCCTGATCACAGAATTATAATCTGCTTTACGCTGATTTAATCTTTTTTTTTTTTTTCTCTTGTATCAGTACTGGGGATTGAACTCACGACTGTGTGCTTGCAAGGCAGGTGCTTATGCCACTGAGCTAAAGCCCCAGCCCTATTGAATCTTTTTCTGTTCTGCTAATAATTTATTGTTATTTGTTTCTCCTGCCAGACTATAATATCCCTGAGATCAAAGCAAAGGAGGACTTGTTTTAAATACAGAAAATTCTTGATCCGAGTTGGTGGACTGGGAAGTTTCCTTCCATCTCTGCACCTATGTCACTCACCAAATGTATTGAAACCGATTTGGGGTGAGGGGGAGGAACCAGGTGACCAACAGCTAAAAGCAGAGACTCTAGAGACAAAATGGCTGGGTTCAAATCCCCATCTCTATCCCTTTCAGGCTGTGTGAACTTGGGCGAGTTACACAATCTCTCAGGCCTCAGTTTTGTCATGTGTTAAATGGGGATAATAATAGCTTCTGCCTGCTAGAACTGTTGTGGGCACTAAGTGAGATAATGCTTGCTCAGTGCTTGACACATGGCAGGGGCTCCATAAATGGCAGCTATTATCGCCCGTAATATGATGTTGCGGTGACTTCTGTTTGCCGTGTATCTGACAGAGAGCCGAAGCCTCCTATTAGCTCTTCTGCAGGCTGCAGCTGGAGGCCTGTTGGCAGGTGCCTGCAGCAGGTGTGACCCACTCCTCCCCATCTGTCAGGGTGAGTCCTCCACTGCTTCCGGTCAGAGCCTAGTACCCTCTTATTAGGTTAATTAGACGCGACACATTTCCAAAGAGACTCTGACTCCAAATCCAGCCCTAACACCTGGTGAGGGCTACAGCCTGCCAAGGACCTGGGGAGTGACAAGTTCCCACAGGCCTTTGGGTGGAGCGAGTGGGGCAGCAGGGGGCAGAGAAACTATCCCATTTCTCTCCTGGGACCACCAGCTGGCTCTGGGGGTCTTCTGTTTGTAGGATTTCCAGGTAAAATACAGGAATGCCTCATTAAACTGGAATTTTAGATAGATACCAAATACTGTAATTATGTCCTAAATATTCTGGATAAATATTTCCTAAATACAACATGGAGTATACATTTAAAATATTCATTGTTTATCTGAAATTCAAACGTAACTGAGCATCCTATTTGTTTTTCTTCCCCCTCACCCTGGCGACTCCCTCTCTAGGTATGGAGGAGAGAGCTTTGAGAAGGAGGAGGAGTAGGTGAGGTCCTGGCTGGGCAGGGCTCTCTCTGAGCCCTGCTTACAGCTCCACTCAGGGCCTCTTGGGTCTGAGACGAGGTTGCCTGGGGACCGGCCTGGAGCCAACTGCCTAGAGGGAGCAGGCAGGGCTGCCAAGTCCAAGTTGTTTGCACTCTGTGGGCTGCCTGGGGCACAGGGCCCCTTCCTGGTTAACATCCTGGACAGGAGGCCCAAGAACAGCAGCACCTTCCCGCAGGCACTGGAGCGCGGTCCAGGGACATCAGAGTGGGAACAGGTGGTGCCGAGTGGCAGCCAGCTGGCCGGGCCCTGCAAAGCTGGCCCTTCTCTTCAGAGGGCTCCCCACAAGGTGCAGGATGGGCCACACAGTGCTGGATATGGAGCTCAAACGTAGTCTCTGGACATCTCATTCCCACTCCTCTCCGCCGGTGGAGCTGCCTTTCTGGCACTGTAAGGAGGCAGCAAGCTTCATGGGCTTCAGACTTGACCCAGCGTCTCCCTCCTCCAGCCTCATTCCACAGTTCCGTCCACGGCAGCACCCTAAGCACCCAGACGGGTAGCCTCGACGGTGGAAGTGCACTGCTTCCCTGTTCAGGAGGCTGGAGCCAAGACCAATCTGGTGGTAGAATTGGCTTCTCTGGAGGCCTCTCTTCTTGGCTTGTAGACAGCCACCCTTGGGCCCTCATATCACATTGCTCTGTGCATGCGCATCCTAGGTGTGCGTGTGTGTGTGTGTGTGTGTGTGTGTGTGTGTGTGTATTTCCTACATTTAGGATGAGGGTCGCATTGGATTGAAGCTCACCAATGGCCTCATTTTAACTTAAACCACTCTCTAAAGGCCTTTTTCCAAGTACAGTCACTTCTGAAACTGAGGGTTAGGCCTTTACCACGTGAACTTCCGAACTTATACTTCAGCCCTAGTCCTGGGCATCCCTGCTCTGCCTCCTATCCTATGAATCCCTAAGTCCTGTTCAGGACCATCACACCTGGCATTCTCCGAGCAGGCAGAGGCATCTGGCCATCTCTGTATCTCTTGAACCTGTCCCTGTCTTTCCATTGTCACCCAAGTCCAGGTGTCCCTCACCCCCACCCAGAGTGTTGCACCACCAGCCTTCTGCGTGCTTCCTGCCTTCGCCCTCACCCCTTCCAACCACTCCGCACTCAGCAGCATGGAGCAAAGCCCACTCCTGTCCATCTCTACTAGCCACTGGATGATCCCATCACTAGCTGCTTCTACTCGTTAGGCTCAAGACTGACCCCCTTGACAAGGCTTATGAGCCTCCAGGCAGTCCAGCGCCAGCACCTCTCGCATCACCGGTCCCTCTGGGGGAGTCCCTCCCCCTAGGATGCAGTGACCTCAGCCTTCTTCCCTTCTCCCGTGCGTGCGTGCAGGGGTTTTCTCACTCGGGGATTTTCATATGTTCTTCCACCTGCAGCTGCGGTCCTCCCACTGTGCCTTCCCGGGCCAGCCCCTTCCCTCCGTTCTTCAAGTGTCTACCTACACTCATTTCCTCCTGAAAGCCTCCTTTCCTTCCTGCCAACCTTCGGCCCCTGCTCCCAAGCACCCTCCAGACACCCTCCATTACTGCTCACTTGTCCATCCTCCCAAATAGTCCATGGCTGTGGTGAAGGCGGGGGCCTATTCGGCGCCATAGCTACAGTCACTAGCGTGTACTGGCGCACGGTGCCATCATTCGTTAATTATGAGTTGCGGCTGTTATCATTAAATTTCTGGGCAGCATCAGACTGCAAATGACAGGAGGCAAAAGGAGAAAAAAAAAAAACCCAGGCTAGGAAAGCAGTGTTTTTGATTTTGTTTTTGTTTTTAACTCTAGCCACACTATGGAAACACTTGTGTTGCTTTGTAAAATTACCAATGCCCGGGCCCCTCCCTGAGGTTCTGATTCTATAGGACAGAGGGCAGCTTGAGCATTAGCACCTTCCAAATCATCTCAGAGAGTCTGATGTAGCCACCCCTGGGCGGGCTCTGGGCAGATGTGTGGGCTCAGTTCAATGAAGCTGCGTTCAGCATCCTCCTCTGTTGCTGGTGGCAGGAAGAGACCCTGGACACAACCCCTGCCCCAGCTTGCTTCCCTTTCCAGGGCCCATGGCTCCTGGGCTGAGGACCTATGGTTTTGTGCCCTCTTCTGCATATATTCCCTGCACATACCCTCCTTCCCTGGGAGCCAGCCAGGCAGCCCCCGTAGGCTCCGTGGAGACACAGCCAGGCCCAGAGGGAGCTTCCGGGCTTGTTGTCCAGCCCACAAGGTTGGGTCCTGAGTCTCCTGTCAGAGCTGGCCTCAGGGGTGTTCAGTCCATTCAACAAATATCTCCTGAGTACCCAGGCAGGGCCAGATTCTTTGCCAGTGGCTGGACAGCAAGAGGTGAATCCGGGAACCAAGTCTGCCTGCTGATCAGCCCCGTGTCCAACCCTGGGCTGGGCTCAGATTGAAGCTGGGTGGGGAGTAGAAGTGGTTCTGGCTATTGGCATTGTTGTTCCCCAAGCCCACCTCCTCTAACATCAGCCGAAGCAAGGTGTGACTAGTGTACCCCTGTTTCCTAGGGCCCAGTGTGGCTAGAAGTGATTGCATCAGAATCTCCTGGGAAGCTTGTTAAAACACACAGAGGTTCCTGGGCTCCGCCTCTGAAAATATGATCCAGAGGATCTAAGGTGAGGCCTGGTAATCTGCATTCTCAACAGACTCCCCCAAAGTATTCTGATGTGACAGATTATCCATGATTCCAAGGGGGCAGCTGCCTACATCCACAGCAATCTGATTCCTCAGGTGGGTTCATGGCGTGTGTGGAGAATAAAGTGAACGGCAGTGTCTCGGGCTCTGTACACTCAGCCACACCTCATCCTGCTGGGACACCTTCCCGATCGTCACTCCTGTCATTCGCTGAGCAGGAAGGGGCACCTGGCCGAGTGATTTGCTTAATCCTCACCTCAGCCTGGTGTCATCTCCATTTTATAGCCCAGGAAAAGCCAAGTTGCTGCTGAAAGTCATAAAACAAAAAATGACCAAGTTGGGTTCTGGCACTAAGGTTGGTTGTGACCCTCAGGAACTAATCTAACTTGAGGCTAAACCAACACTAACTTTCTGCAAACTGAACTCAAGGCACTGAGAGAGGCAAAGTCAAAGTGCTTGGCAGGGCAGAGAAAGAAGCCACGTACCTGCTGAAGTTGGGGAGGTTCCAAAGTAGGGGGCAGCATTTGAGCTGGACCATGGTGGACACATTCAATTTGGAGAAGGAGGGGGAAGAATACCTGGCAGAGGACACAGCACGAGGGAAGTCACTGAAATGGGAAAAATACGCTGGGAGCAGCAGGTGCTCTGCTGCGGTTGCTGTATGAGGTATACAGAGAGATCTGGAACAGGTTAGGGAGCCTCTGTTCAATGGGCCCTAGGAAACAGCCAGAAAATCTGGGTAGGGAAGCAAAACCAATCTGGCTTTCAGCAGGTAACTGGGGACAGTGGGCTGGGCGAATCAGAGATGGCAGCTCGGTTAGGAGATGACCAGACCCTCCCAGCACGATCAGTGTGTCACTCCAGTTCTGCGGGTGAGCTCTAAAATGGAGAATAGATGTCCCTCCCTGCCATCCTTCCTAGGCTGTTGGGAAGATGGAAGAACAAGGGGGATGGGAAGAGGGATGGGAAGAGTGTTGGTGAACCTCAGGGGAACAGAGGGAGGTCTTTACTGGTTAAGAGTCAGGATTAATTCGATCCCTGGTACCAAAATAAATAAATAGATACAGTCAGGATTAGGGGACAGGGGACCATGTGACCATGACACACCCTATCTGGAGACTGCAGTGACCAGACAACAGGACACAGGGGCATCCAAAGAAGATATAGGTCAAGGATAGGAGGGGTTTAGCTCTTGGGAGTCAGCTGCATCTGAACCCGAAATGCGGAAGGGAGAGAGAGGGGTTGATTTTAAGTCTGTCTGAAGTCAGAGGCCAACTGCTTTCCTCTCATTGACCCAGTGGACAGAGTTCTGCTTCCTGTGGGTCCTCAGAGTACCCACCCCACGCCAGCACGAGCCTCCTCTCCAGCACTGGGGTGATTATGGAAGAACCTGTAGCCAGAAGGACTCAGGGGGCCTGGACTCCAGTGACATGGCCCTTTCTGTCCCTGAGGGTGTCTGAGGGTGTTCCCTTGTGACATTCCCTGAGAAGGGTGTCAATCCCTTGCTTTACCCTACCCCACCCACTCTGGCCTCCTGAGCCTAGTGATTCCTTCAGTTCAGCTCCAGGGGGCCAGGATAGCAGTTTTAAGCCTCATAACCAACTCTAGGGACTGAGTCCTAATTTTCCCAGGTAAGGAAACGGATCCTCAAAGAGTCCACACAAATCATGTTAAACAAAAATTACAGGCTGCCATTGTTTTGGTCCAGGCTCCTGCAATGGGCCCAAGAGACTCAACTCAACATCAGAATGAAGTCACCCATGTTAAATAAAGTGCCACATCACCAAACGCAAACTAAGCCTTTAACTGAGCTTCCAAGAAATCAGGAAAGTGTGACATAGCCAAATTTCAATGAAGTTCTCGCTGCTAATCCTCTAATCTTTCTAAGATGTAACCTGAAGTGACCTGGTGTTACCCAGTCAGTAGCTTTTCTATTGTTCTGTCTCCCTGTCCCTGACCTTAGAACCTTTGAAATGATAAATCTACTCTTTCTCTTCCTTTCTGCTTTCCTAAGTCTTTCCTCTGTCTATAAAACCAACTTCCTTGGCTTGGCCCACCAGGCCTCACTCAGAAGTCCAGCCTTCCCACACACCAAGGACAAAAGAAACACAGATTTAAAGATCTCAAGTGGTTTTATTTTGTGATAAAGGTAATATTTGCTCCATAAAATATAGCATGTGTGCAGGGCTCCTTTAGCCGTTTCCCCTGGCTAGACTGAGGGCCCCAGAGAAGCTGCCCTTGGCTATGGTGTGACCAGGCCTGTCCCCTTCACATTCACATCTGGAGATACCATCCGGCCAGGTCTCTTCCTGCCCTTCCCAGTGTTAAGAATGCCATCTGGATTTCCTGCTCCGGGAGAGGAATTTTCTTCTCAGCCCCAGGCTCCGCCTACCCAATGCAGCAGTAGATGGTTTGGTTATATCATGACGTAGTATAGACTTTTCTGATCTTTTTTGATGTTGGTGGTGGTATTGGGAATCGAACTCAGGATCTTGTGCTTGCCAGGTAGGCACTGATGCCACTGAGCTAAATCCCAAGCCAGTATTTACACAGCTTTTTATAGCCATGTAAAACACTATGGCAGCTAAGCCATATAATGCACAGCATTATTTTTTCCACCTTTCTTTAAATTTAGATAGTCACTACCAGCTCCAGGAAGCTTCAGACATCACTGCCCAGTGACAGTATGTTTCAGTCAACAACCTCAACGCTGACATTGCCAAAGCAGTTTGTTCTTTCTCTTTCCTGCTTACATTTTCTCCATCCCTTCTTTTCTGTTTCCCCAGTATGAGGAATCAAACCAGGACCTCACACTTGCTGGAGAAGCTCTCTAACACTTAGCCCGCCTCTTCCTGAGAAATAGCTGTGGTTAAGCTAATGGTTGCTTCACCAAGAAGGCATGGTCCAAATTTAAAAAAAAAAAAAAATCATTACCTTCTCAGTTTGTGTGTCACTAAGAGACCGTTGAATGGTGGCTCTAAGGTGAATTCCAGAGTCAGAGGGAGCAGTGTGCACCCCCCCCCCACTGTCCTCTGTGGCTATGTGACCTTTAGAAAGTTGCATATCCCGGCGCAGCTTCAGTTTCCTTATTTGCAAAACGGAATTAAAGGATGAAACCACCTGCTTCATAGCACCGGCTGGGCTGGAAAGAGACTGTTCCCGTAACATGCCTAGGATGTGGGGAAGGGTCCCAGCGATGGGCGTTATTATTATTCTTTGCCTTTTTTTCAGTTCCTCTTCCTTCCTCCCTTTCTTGCTTTCCTTCTGAGATAGGGTCTCACTCAGTTTGCCAAGTTGGACTTGAACTTGCCTCAGCCTGAGAGCACTGGGATAATAACAGTTATGCACCACTGTGCATGGCTTACTCTTGGTGGGGACTCCTTCAGGGAATGAAAAAACCAGCCAGCTTTACAGACATTTAGGTCTTTCAGCGTGGGGAACAGCCATGCATCTCTGTCCTGGGGAGCCCAGTGCACCTGCGCCATCTCCCCAGGGAGCACTCCGTGGGGTCTCAGACACACATCAGGGGATGCAAGCATAGCCCAGTACACCCCAGGGAAAGGGGCCAATCATCCCTGCCCCCACTTGCATTTTTGTGGTCCTTCACCCAACTAATTTGGATGAGCTAGGGACATTGTCCTGCACATGGACTCTTCTTATTTTATCTCGGCTTCCTCAGGTTGCTCTTAGAGGACTGGATTTGATTCTCTTCCATTCCTTTCCTGTTTATTTGAAGGGAAAGAGTTCATCAAATATAGTTCTAAGAAATCCTAACCATGCAGAAGTACCAAAAAAAAAAAAGAAAAAAAAATCAACTGTTTTCCATCCTGGAGAGAATTGCCATTAACAGTTTGCTGTGTACCCTTCCGGGAGTTTTCTCTCCTACAATTCAAAATGTGTGTGTGTGTGTGTGTGTGTGTGTGTGTGTGTGTGTGTGTAAGAGAGAGAGAGAGTGTGTGTGTGCAAATGTGCATGCACACATAGGCATGTGCTATGTTCACTTACAACACACAAATACAAGAGGAAAATAGTAGCAGCGTGAAGTCACACCACGCCTTAAATTCTGCAATTCAGTTTTTCACATGGTAGACGGGCCACCTCCCAGGTTGGCCTTGACACCTTTGGCCCCATGCTCTGTGGATTTCTGTGGTCTCTTCCCATTTTTACCAGAATGAGCAGCCATGTAGTGGACATGCTCTTGAGGGTACCTATGTGACTTGTGTGAGCACAATGTAAAACAGAGGCATAGAAAGTAGGCAGACAGTTCAGAGTTGCTCCCCGAGGATCCTCCTGGACCTTAACCCCGCAGAAGATGACTCTCCAGTTTCCCTAATCCTTGTTGCTTTCCACAAGTGCCCCATCAGCCTTTGCTTGAGCGTGGGTTGAGCCCCCTCCTCATATGAGGATCAGAAATGACTACTTTTCCTACCCTTGGTCTTTCCACAGCGCCCCCAGTTTCAGTAAATGAGGAACTTGAAATGCAGAGAGGGAAGTAGCTCACCCAGGGCCTGTCCCTGGCCTCTGGGTCAGAATCGGGATCTCTGGACACAGAAGTGGGGTGGGGGTAGGGAGGTAGAACTAGGTCACAGAGTTACAGAGGGTGCTAGTGACTCTCTGCCAGTCATCCCATTTGATCCCAGGAATGCTGGGAGGTGCAGATGGTACCATTCCCATCTCCGAGGTGAGAAAATTGAGGCTCTGGGTGTGAAACCAGCTCTGTCCAACTCCTAAACCTTGCTGGTCCTTCTTCCCTTTACCTCCAAAGTGTGAGATCTAGACTCAGGTTGAGGGGGCCAACAGCCTTTCTGGGTGTTCCTGGCCCTGCCCACCCCCACATTCTCTTCCCCCAGAAGTCCCAAAACCCAAGGGCCCCCACCAAGTTGCTGGAGGAAGCCACTCCAGAGGATAGGCCATCTGCAGCCAGCAAGAGGGGAGGAGGAGATGGGGCTCTTGCTAGCACATGAAGCCTACTTTGTAAAATCTCCAAGCATGGCCATCAGGGGCTGAGCAGGCAGAGGCCAGTGTGTCCTTGCTCCATTGGAGGTGAGCCGGTTGAGCTGTCCAAAAATTGCCTGTGAGAGGGAGACAGAGCAGGCTTCCTAAGGGCAATGTGCAGGGGAGACCTCCTGCCAGGGTTCTGACCAGCTCCTCTCTCTGAGTCCCAGAGCTGAGGACTCCTTGGAAGGAGCTTCCTCTTGGGGACTCCGACCTACCACCAATACCCAGCCCTGGTTGCTGGGCACTGTCAGCAAAACACTCCCCACAGGGCCAGCCCTTGCCAGGAACTGAGAACAATGATCCCTCAGGGAAAAGTCTTGTTACCCAAGCTGCTCGGAGGGAGAATGGGGTGCAATGGGCCATGTCTCCTGCTGACTTGGGGTTTGAACAACTGTCAGGAAGTGGTGTCTCCTCATCAGGGCCCTGTAAGAGCCTGATGAGGGTGGCAGTGGACCCCACACCCAGCTCACACTAGCCCCAAGTCTAGCTACATGTGGGTTGAGGCCCCATCTCATAGGAGGATCAGATGTTTTTCCTACCCTTGGTCTTTCCGCAGTGTTCCTGTTTGGGCACAATTCACCATCCTGAGCTGGCAGGGGCCCCCCTCCTGCCATTTCCTAGCTCTTCTGTAGTTTTGCCATCTTTTCCTGTCAGCATTTTCCTGATTTTTTTTTTAAGCAAGACAGGCTTGTTATTTAAAAAAAAAAATTATAGCAGTGTCTACAGTAGAGAATGGAAAAGCCAGCGTGCACCCCACTCGCAGACCTGCACTGTCGGACTGCAAGCTCACCCTACCCAGGCTGAGCTTTAACTTGCCCAGCCAATATTTCTTCACAACCTCTTTGTCCCCTCCATTGATTAAACAGCTCTGAGGGCTTCCTGTGGCTCTCAGGTAGAAAACACTTTCCACATCTCGGCCTCACGGTGCCGCCTGCCTCTCCCAAGTCTC
This sequence comes from Hydrochoerus hydrochaeris, assembly GCA_004027455.1. NCBI lineage: Eukaryota > Metazoa > Chordata > Mammalia > Rodentia > Hydrochaeridae > Hydrochoerus > Hydrochoerus hydrochaeris. Next base: position 478,692 of record PVLA01000244.1, read on the forward strand.
CAGCCACACGGCTGCCTCTCAGGCCCTTGTCCTCCCCTCCCTCTGCTCTTACCTTCTGCCTCTGCTCTGAGCTGTGTCCCCGTCCCCCAACTGGGAGTGCTGTTCACCTGGGGACCCCTGCTCCTCTGTCTTTAGAGAGGCCTCCTCAGAGCCATGGAAAAGCTGATTCTCTCTCACCACTGCTGCGGTTTTCACTTTGCATCTAACTGATGGATTTGCTTTCCCAAACCATGCAATTCAAGATTAACCTACTCCAGGAGCAAAGAAATCTGTTCTGTTTCTGATTCCCTACCAGAGATTGGCACACTGTGGGTGCCTATTTGATACTGAGTGGGTGGGTAGGTGGGCATAAGAAGTATGGATTTTCTGTTTACATGGGCCAGCACAATGCTGAGAGTGGAGGAACTCAATGGGGGAGTAAAACAAGGTCAGAATCTCAATATCTGGGGGTAGCAGACCAGGAGGAGTCAGGCAGGGCTTGGGTAGGTTCTAGGATGTCATTTTAGGGGGCCACAGAGCATGAGTTTTGACCTGACTGAGTCATTGTGTACTTGCCTTTTCCTCTCTTCCTGTTCAACACAGGACCCTGCAGAGAGGACTTTTATTTCTACCTCACCCCCTTGCTGCTTTTCCCATATGACTCCCCACTCCTTAGCAATTAGTCCAGGCCAGAGATCTACGGAGAATATGTGTTAAAAGGATGGATGGATGTATGGATGAATGGATGGATGATGGATGCAGGATGGATGGATGGATGGATGGATGATGGATGCAGGATGGATGGATGGATGATGGATGGATGGATGATGGATGCAGGATGGATGGATGGATGGAGGGATGATGGATGCAGGATGGATGGATGGATGGATGGATGATGGATGCAGGATGGATGGATGGATGATGGATGCAGGATGGATGGATGGATGGATGGATGATGGATGGATGGATGGATGGATGGATGATGGATGCAGGATGGATGGATGGATGATGGATGGATAAAAGATCTTAAAAAGCTGACAAGGCCTCAAAGATTTCTTATCCACATTCTGATTTTTAAAATGAGGAACCTGAAGTCTAACAGAGGTATACCTTTAGTCACTTCCTTTCTGAGAATTCTGTTGGTTTCTTCTTCTCAGCCTATAAACATGTTTAAATACCTCTGACCTAACCAAAGCAAAGCATCTCTTTTCCTCTTTCCTACAGCCTCACCCTTACCTGGGACCGCCTCATTTCTTTCTGCCAAAGTTCTTGGAAGATTTGTAAGACTCACTCACTGGACTTCCTCCTCTCCAGCTGCCCCGTGGTCTCTCTCGGTATCTGGCTTCTAGCCACATCACCATGGTAACTCTCAAGCTGCCACTCCCCGGGGAACTTCGCAGGCACAGACAACAGTAGGCTGTGTCACTGTGTCTTCCTGAGACCCCAAGGCACAGCCTTTCTCTTCCTATCCAAGACACAGCTCCTTCCTCATCCGCACACGGCACCTTTCCCTGTGCCTTCTCCTGCAGCTCCATCCTTGCTGGTTCATGCTGTCATTCTGAGTTCTCCCAGCGTTCTGGGAGTGTCCGTGACAGGCTGCATCCCTGTGTGGTCCTCCTGCTGAGCCTCTGGTAGCAGGTGTGTCGGCATCAAGTCGTACTTTACAGTGACAACGTGAGATCCTGGAAATTGGCCAGGGTCACCCAGCTGGCAAGTAGTGTCTGAAACACCACCAAAATCTTGCCCTTTTCAAGCCTGTGCTCTTAGCTTCAAGGCCACCCCTTCCTCATAGCTGTCCCCTTCACACAGAGGTCTCGCCTCGCTTCTTAACAACTCTCAAGTGATATTTTCAAAGTGACCTTCCTCAGAACTGCAGCCTTACTCTTCCAAAGTCCTGATGACGTTTTATTTTTTAGCTGTTCCTCCAAAAGCTCAGAGCAGACTCCTTGGGTCTCTGGCCAGGCTGGCTTACTGAGGTCCTAACCCCAATGTCTACAGTGACCCCTCCAGGGGCAGAGTCTTCCCTGCCCACTTAGGTTCTCTGCCATGCCAGCCCCATCCTGACTCCAACCCTGCCTGCCTCCGCCCTCCTCAGACAGTCCGGTGCGCCCCACTCAGGGTCCGATCCAGCTGACACTGCTAATCTTTGTCTTTCAGATCTAGAAACAGACCAGCAGCAAAGTTCCAAACTTCAACGGTGGTTCCCCCATGAAGGAGTCCCTGTGTGCTGTGATACGCATATCTGACCCATACTTTCCACATGGCCTATGTGTCACTTCATAATCAGAAAAGAACTTGTTAAAACAATTTTTAAAATAAACCTCATTCCTCCAGCCCATCTGCACCAGGGCTCACCTGAAGCCCCCTCTGAGGTCCTGCCCTCCTATAGCCCCAGAGCCAGAACCCCTGCTTGGCCCATGAGGCACCCCAACTGTGCGAGAGGATTGGATCAAACGCATAGTCACAGTAGTGTTCACCAAAGACTAAAGCCTGGAGACCTGCTCAGTGTCCACTGGCTCGTGGACAGCTAGGAGGTAGCCTTAGGCATCAAATAAAAAATAGTTTTTCCAGAATAATGTATGCAATATGTTCACATTTATGTACATAATAGGAGAGACACATGTACAGGTTTGTATACTTAAAGACGCTTGCAAGTACAGAGTATCCTTGGGTGACCTTCCCCGCAAACTGGTAAATCAGTTGCTGTGGGAAAGAGATACGGGGACAGGGGAACCAGGTAAAAGAGATCAGACAAGACACTCAATTTTAAAAAGCTGTTTGCATGCATCTCTTTTTTTTTTTTTAAAAAAAGGCATAAAATAAGCCAGGTACAGTGTTGCGTGCCTGTAATCCTAGCATGCAGGAGACTAAAGCAGGAAGATCACACCAAGTTCAAGGCCAGCCTGAGCTGTGTAAGTGAAACACTGACTCAACCCATACCCGCAAAACAATACAAATTTTAAAAATTAAAAGGCATAAAATAGGATTCAAGTAATCTACCCAGGAACCCATGGTATTTACTGGGGTATCCTTCAGGTACCTTCTGGGGCCTTCTCTCCTACCCCCGCTCCAATGGGCCCATCCTGAGTGAGAGAAGCAAACAAGAACCCCCAACTCCTTGCCTGCAGGTTGAGTCTGGACCCTACAACCAGCGGGACCCGCATGTACCAGGTCTGAGTGGGGATGGCCTCTGGGGGAGCCAAGGGTGAGAGCTAGGGGGAGTCCCTACTGCAGGCCATGTGCCTCCTGGCAGGGTGAGTGCCCCTGGCGCAGGCAGGTCAGCCTGTTGGCACAGGGTAATCTGCCACACCTTTCTCGAGGTGGGAAGCACCAGCTGACACAGAGTGACTCATACCCAGGCAGCTGGGCCCCTGAGGCAGCAAGCCCAGCTCCCCGTGCCCGTGTGCAGTGGAAAGACCTCGGGGCCTCTGCTTCTCCCCTAGCTGGGAGGCCCGGGCCCAGCCTGAGGCTCTGGGCAGTGGTTTGTCTTCTCCTGCATCAGTCCCCTGAGAGGCAGGAACACAGGGACAGAGCCCAGCAGACTGCCAGCCAAGCAGAAGTTGTCCTCCGTGGTAAGAACAATTTCCTTTGCTGTGGAGCATTTTATCTGAGGATCTCAAAACGCTGAAGACCTCAGATATTGTTTGCAAGAGTGAGAATTTGCCTAGACCAAGGGCTCAGAAGCCCAAAGGGAGAAGAGCTGGAATATTCCAGAACCGCCTCTTCTGCTCCCACTGGGGCCTCGCATGTCCTCCGTCCTTAGGCCCATGATTTGGAGTCTGGCTTTTTCTGGGGGGAAGGTACTGAGAATTGAACCCAAGTTCTTCACACTGAGCTACATCTCCAGCCTATTTTATTTTGTTTTGTTTTGTTTTATTTTATGAAAGGATCTTGCTAAGTTATTCGGGCTGGGCTCAAAATTGTGATCCTCCTGTCTCAGCCTCACAGGGTGCTGGGCGTACAGGTTTGAGGCACCCCTCCCAGGAGTGCATAGCTTTGTCCTTGTCACCCTCCTGCTCTGGCGTCACTGACTACGAGACACATAAATCATCTCTGTCTCTCAAGACTAATTTGACTGATGGCCAGAGCCACCTGAGCTGGCTTCTAGCCCTGTGAGCGGCCTGCCCGGCTGCTTGGGCTGAGTCTGGCCTCCACTGTCCTGCGGGTTTCTCAATAGACTGAGTGACACCTCGAGCAGAGGTTTGTGGTCTGCTCTGAAGTCCCTGGAGCAGGAGAGAGTTGCAGGACAGGCATGAGAGAGGTAGGAGGTGCAGTGAGTCCTTTCAGACTCTGAGGCCTGGGGTGAGAATCGGACACAGTCATCCTTTGGTACATGCAGGAGGTTGATTCCAGGTCCCCAGGAAACCAAAATCCGCACAGGTCCCAGCCCTCCGCACAGAATGGTACCGTATTTGCTTGTAATCATGCATGTCCTGGTGGGGAGGAGCAAATCACCTCCAGATGGCTACAGTAGCTAGGTATGTAAATACAGCTGTTAGGCTGCATTGTTTAGGGAATGTTAACACAGAAAGCGACAGTTACGTGTTTAATTCAAACGCAGTTTTGTTCCCTGGCATGTTTTCAGTCTGAGTTGGTTACCTCCACGGAGGCAGAGCCCTGCGGCATAGAAAGCTGACCCTGGGGTGAAACGCCTGTTGCCAGGTGCGGTGCTCCAGACCCTACTGCCCAGCATGCCCTGACGAGGGTACTGGATCTTCACATCTACACGGGGAGCCTTGGGCCTACTCGCCAGGTGAGAAGACTGAGGCGCAGGCCATCTATTACCCCCCAAGTCCCACAGCTGGGGAGTGAAGTCACAGGTATTGAGCCCCGGTCCTGGGCAGGGGTCCTGGGTGGGGCCCGGTTATGGGCATGGTTGATGTGGACCCTCAGCGATGCCAGTCTGACACCCAGGCCTCTCCCCAGGAGTAGCTTACTGCAGCATGTGGCTCCTGGTGCGGGAACACGGACTGCTGTGCGCTGGATTCCGACTCGCGGACTTGCTCTTTACTGGCTTTCACCCAAGAGGCAGCTCTGGCTGAATAATGTGTTACAGAGCCCCCCAGGGAGGGCTGATCCAAGGGACCCCTGCCTTTCTCTCCCTCCAATTCCTGCTCACTGCAGCAAGGCAATGCCCTCGTTGACATTTAGGTGCCCTTCCTGCTCTCGCATCCTGCGGACCCATGGCCAGGCTCTGTGCCCTGGGTGCCAGCTCAGGACCTGGGCCACAAGGCGTCAGAAGACCAAGGTGAAGCAGTGGCGACCTTTGCTTGTCTTCACCCAGGCTGCTGGGGTCCAGGATCCCACAGCTGTGATTTCCACAAAGTTGTGTCCCCCAGGCTGAGTGATAGGGTATATAATCCACAGGAAAACTACCCAAAGTGACGTCCCAGCAGTCTGAACCACTGCTCTTCAGTGTGACCCCAGCACCCCCTGCCACACCCTCCCCTGGCATCATGTGAGTGCCCGCCCGCTGGAAGGACTCTCTGAGCAAGGAAAGGAGGGGACCAGGGGCCTTGGTTTCCAGTGGGGGAGCCCCTGCAATGTGGTCCCTATCCAACTGTGACAGAGCCCCAAGGCAATGTGATCCAGGTGACTGCAGAGGTCATTTACCTCTGGCTAAAAATAGATGCGCTCCCCATGGCAGGCGAGTGACCTGGCAAAGCCACACTCTTCTGCAGGGAAGGATTGCGGGGCCACTGCCGGTGGCGTTCCCTAGGTGCTCAGACAGCAGGAAAGGGTGAGTGACCCACGTGTGGCATGGGTTTCACAACACTTCCTGGTCCAGCAGATCTTCCCACTACTCCCTTCCCCCAAACCCATAAAGCTCAGGGCCTAAGGGTCTCCACCCCCACTGGGGCTTGCTTTTGGGGGGTGGGGTGGGGGGACAGGGGGGGCGCACAAGGAGAGAGGCTAGACAGGAACCCACCATCCGCACCTCCCAGAGTGACGGACCACACAGTGTGAGGACCTGCCCGGCCGCCCAGGCTTCTGACCCCCACGCGGTGGGATCTGGGGGGCGCGGCTGCTGCTCTGTCCCCTGAGCTATGCAAAGTGTCTCCTTCCCTGACCCCACGCTCTTTAGGAAGCAAGTACAGCCCTGGCTTCCAGGATTCTTCTCCAGGGGCTACGGAAGCTGAGGAGTGAGGCAAATATTCGGAGAATTCTGCCCCACCTCAGGAAGCTGTCTGAGCAGATGGCGCAAAGGGAAGCCCCAGAACTGGGCCCCAGGGGCCCTGCTTTCTGGCCTGGGCTCTGCCTCTCCTTGCTGTGTGACCTTAAGCAAGTGAATTCTCCTCTCTGGTCTGTAGTGTATCCTTTGTTGACTTATTTATTTCATCAACAAATATGTATTGAGTGTACCTGGGCCAGGTATCCATACATACCACACTAGATACAGGAAAATAACACTATACGGGATTAGAAATGCTCAGAAATCCTGGACGCCTCCCCATCATGAAATCCGGAGCAATTGCTTCATTGCTTGACTCTAATCTGATTCAGTAAGTTGCTTTGACTAATGCTGCAAAAATGACACTTGACTTTTATGACTGCCTTGTGTAACCCAGCTGTCACAGGAGGCCTGAACTCGCCTGCCCCACTGCAGAGGCCACACGTGACAGAGAGCTTTTGTACCTGAACTATAGCATCAGTCAAAAGCCAATCAAGTTAGGCCAGGTGGAGCTAACCCCGGCCACCCAGCTCACCAGCCAAGATTGTTTGAAGGATCCCAGCGCCCCAGGGGGCTGAGGCAGAAGGATCACAAGTTCGAACCCAGCTTAGACAATTTATCAAGACTCTGTCTCAAAATTAAAAAAGGCCGGGGAGTGTAGCTCAGTGGGAAGACTCTGGGTTCAATCCCTAGTACCTGGGGGTGGATGTTGAATGGGTTCAGCAAATGCCACTCAGAGCAGAGACAAGCCACCCAGCTGAGCTTTAACTGCACTGTCAAATTGTCAACCCATAGAATGCTGAACAATTACATTGCTCTAATTTTTTTAAAGCTACAGCAACGTTTTGGCCAGGTGTGGGGGTGCATGCTTGTAATTTCAGTACTGAGGCAGGAGAATTGCAGAGTTCGAGGCCAGCCTGCACTACACAGTGAGACACTGTCTTCAAAGAAAATGAATGTTTATTGACCATTTCCTTGGTGCCAGAAACGATGTTAGATATTATATATAATAAAATCTCACATCAGCCACGTGAAACAGATCTTCTGGGTTCCTCTTTATAAACGAGCAGATGCGGGCACAGCAACTTGCCTAAGATGGAAGGACAGGCGAGTGGGGGACTGGAATTTGGGGCTGAGCAGTCCAAGCTTTGAGTCCAGCAGTCCGTCTGCAACCAGAGCCCCAGTGCTTGCCCTCATCAAGTTTACAGTTGAAAACCAGGTGTGGTGGCTCACGCCTGTAATCCCAGCACTCAGGAGGCTGAGGCAAGAGGATCGTTGTGAGTTTGAGACCAGCCTGGGCTACAAAATGAGCTCAAGTCCTACCCAAACTGCATAGCAAGACCCTGTCTCAAAAAGACAAAAAAAAAAAAAAAAAAGTTTACAGTTGAGGCTGGAGACAAGTGTTAGAGAGGTGCAGAAATGCAGACCCTCCTGGGGTGATGAGTGCTAGGAGGTCACAGGTGCCAAGGTGGGAGGGGCGGGCAGTGGCTGAGAGAGGCTGGGCAAAGGCTCACCCCAGGTCCTGGCTTCCAGCTTCAGTCAGGTAGAAGTCACCTGGCAGGTAAGTGTGTCAGAAACCCAAGCTAGGTGTGGTGGGTGGTGCCTGGCCGGTCACAACACTTGGGAGGCTGAGGCAGGATGAAAACCTGTCTGAAAAAAACCGAGGAAGAAGGAAGAGAAGGAAGAGGAGGAGGGCGAAAAGAGGAAAAGGAGAAGTGGAGGAGCAGGAGGATGGGGGAGGAGAAGGAGGAGGAAGAAGAGGAAGAAGAAATGAAAGAAACACAAATGCCTCAGATTCCTCAGCAAATTCCTAATTCCCCAGAGATTCTGATTTCCACGAGGCCCTCTGGGTGTCCTGGATGCTCTGATGTGACAGGTCCTCCAGCCCCTGCTCAGGCTCTGACCCCTGACTCAACTGCCCCAGCCGACACCCTGCCCCACACACAGTCTCCTCCCAGAGCTGTCCCAGGGCCCCCCAGTGCTTTCCCAAGTCTGCTGAGTTTCTATGTGTTTTAAGCAAGTGTTGCTCTGATTCTGCCTCAGCCTCAGGATGGTAACTGTGTTCCTTTCACTGCAGGAGAAAACGGTCTCCACCATCAAAGATCTGCCCTCCTGCAAGGTCACCCATCTGTTCTCTCCTTGTTCTCTGCCAGCGCTGCTCGGGGTCCCCCAGCCTGGCTCTGGCACCTGCACTCTGGGCAGTGACAGCACTGAGATGTGTCCCATCAGGAGAGGTGCGCTGGTGCATGGACCGGCTCTTGCCCGGCTTCCTCTTCTTCTTCCAAATAAGGAGGAGGGCAGCGCTGCTGGCTCCCGGGCCAACTCTATTGAGGCTGGGGAGAGGAAAGAACTGGCTCTTGGCCAGGGACCCCGCATGAGAAAGGAGATGGGCACCCCGGTTCCAAGGTGCAGTCAGGAGCACTGGGGATGCCAGGAACTCAGGTTCTCGCCAAAGGAATCTGCATTCCTCTTCTTAGGGACAGTCAGGGCCGGTGGTGAGGCTGCTAAGCGCAGCAAGACAGGAAGATCTTACTCGAGGGACTGGTTCAGGACCCAGCCGCTGTGGCCATCCCCAAGGCTCCAGGAGCTGAGCGGTCACCTGGTCGCCTCTGCCTACAGAGGGGACCCTCCCACCAGCCGTGGGAACAGCGCAGGTGGCACCCAGGACAGAGGAGCGGCTGGCCCAGGAAGGGCCGGGCCTGACCAGGGAGGCAAGAATGCAGAGAATGAGGCTCTGACTCAGCCGCGTGCCTCGCAGGCCTCTCGGGAAGGAGAAGGGCTTGTTTGGGCTGGCGTGTGGCCGGGCCCCAGCCTGGCAGAGGGCGTGGTGAGCAGAGGGCATCAGGAGGCTTCTCCACGAGGGGACAGATCATCCCAGGAAAGGGGCCAGTTTAAAGAGCAAACCTGCAGCTGGATCTGTAGTTTTTTTTGTGCACTCCAGCAGAGAGGCAGGAAGGACAGGCTTGGATGACACCCGTGTGGGCACCATCTCTCTGAACCTTGGGGTTCGGCGCCGGCTTATCCTCTCCAAGCCAAGTATGGAGCACATCCAGCACATTTTCCATGCAGCAAGAAAGCTCGCATAGTACAAAGGCATGTGGGGCCCAGTGGTGGGGGGCCAGGGGTGTATTTTGTGAGTTGATTTGTGGGTGACGGGACTCCGAGGAGAGCGTCTGATAGGGGAGTAAGGATGGGGTAGGGAGAGAAGCAAGGGTCCAAGTGTGACTCTTTGTATTGCTGGAATTTTGGTTGCAAGGGAAGCAAAACTTTTTTTTTTTGGACTAATTTCAAAAATGAAATTAATTGACTTTAGACCTTATATCCCAAGAGTTTGACTAGTTTCACACAGGGCTTGATCAGGAGCACTAAAATGATGTCACCAAGACCTAATGTTCTCTGTTGTCTTTTGGTTCAACTCGTCTCCAAGTAAATAGCTCTATCCCAGCCTGTTTCCCCCACCCCCAATGGTGTCAAGATGGCTGCAGAAGCTCCAGGCCTCACATTGGTCCTGAGGGCAAAGGACAAGTTCATTTCTCTTATAGCCTAACCTGAGTTTCATTGGCCCTCACTGGCCTGAATTTGGCCAGGTATCCTAACCAAGGATTGTGAGCAGGGGAAGGGAGTATATTGGCTGACAGTGTCGTAACCTTCCCCACCCAATCTGACTTTGGGGGGCAGGGCTGTGGACCTGGAGCTTGCTGGCAATGGTGACTTCGGCTGTGGCCACACTGGTGACTTGAGATGTCACACCCTGAGCAGACAGCAGAGAGAGGCAAGGTCCTTGCCTCAGCTACTCTGGGCATGGAGGACACCAGCAAGGAGGCAGAGGGAAGGGATGTTAGTGGGCCGGGGCCCCTTAGCCCCCCACACTCTCATGGAACCCAGAGACATCCAAGGTGACTGGGGAAGGTAAAGTGCGGGGAGCCCACAAGATCTCTCCAAAAGAAGCAGCACCCACACCATTTGGGGCCCTTTGCTGGCCAGGAAGGGAAGAACCTCCCCCTGAGGGCCACGAGCATGGATTGCAGGTGAGCCAGCCCCCTTCTTGGCTTCAGCGTACTCCTCCCTCTGTAGGCTGGAGCCTTTCCTGCCCCTGAAGCTGCATAGACAGAGCCCCGGGGAAAGGCTGAAGCATTGCCCTGGGCCAGGCCTGTTCCTCTGCGAGGCCTCAAGCCCAGACATGAGGGCCAGCACCAGTGCCCCAGAGGCGCTGGCAGCTTAGGAAAAGCCCGGATATGCCCTGTGGCATTGGTGTCCCGCAGGCCCTAAGGTGGCTGTCAGCCAGGGAGGTAGGCGGCCCTCAGGACCACATCTGAGGAAGCCCCCAGGCTGGCCTTGGCCCTTCAGGTCACACTGGTCACACATCAATAGCAGCGGGAAGGCCAGAGGGAGAAGCAGCACACAGCAATCACAACCTGCCCGCCGCCTGGGTGAACAGCCTCCTCCTGCAGGTCACATGACTCAGAGGACAGGGACAGGGACAGAGGGGTCCTCTTCCTCCTCCATGCTGGGGTGTCTTCCCAGCTTCCAGCCACACTTTCTCCTGGCCTTTCTCCCAGAGCCACCTTGCAGGGCCCACTGGGCAAGCACAGTGTGTTTCAAGAATGAGCCAGGCCTCCTCAGATCATCTGCTTCCCAAATCTGGGCTCCCCCTGCTGCAGGGTCTGGTCAGACCACATCTCCAAGAGCTGGCTGGTGCAAGCCACGCTTGGCCTCTCCATACACCTATGACTGCGTGGGTCCTGGATGGAACTAGTCCTTTCTCTGTTGGCCGGCAGCTGGACCTTCCTCTGAGGAGATGACCAGCACGGGGCCTCTCTGTAAGGAACAGGCATGGTGGTAGGGAAAGCCAGGTTTAGAGTGAGACCCACAGAGCTTTTAATCACAGCTCCTGTGCTTTTGGCCCTGACTGGGAGCAGGTTACTTCCACGAGCTTATCAGAAAACAATGGTGAGATCTACAGGTTACTGTGAGGACCTGCGATAAAAAAGACCAAGCTCCTGGCCCTTGCACCTCTCCACACCGTATCCACTTCCTGGTCCACTTCGGTCCCCAGTCCAGACGTTAGCCAGTCCACCCAGCGATCGCGGACAAAGAGCTAACACTGACTGCATTTCTTCAGCTCCACAGCCCTGGGAGGTTGACACCATTAAGCTCGTTTGATTCAAGAGGCCACTATGACTCATGCGGGGACAAGAGTCAGGAGGCAGCTGGGGTGCAGAGCCAGCAACTGATGCTGGGTCTTCTTGGACTGCTTTTCTGCTTGGAATGTTCCCATTCTCTCCTCCTGGATCCCATCAGTTATTCAGGTCTCTTTCCTTCCATGACCTCCAGAATACCTTCTGCATCAGGGTCTCACTATGTAGCTCAGGGTGGCTTTGAGCTCACAGTGATCCTCTGCAGCCTCCCAAGGGCTGGCATTACAAGCGTGCATCATTACACCTGGTAAAGAGGACATTTTTGATTGCAGCTGACAGATAGCTCCTTCCCAGCCAGGCATGGCAGTGCCTGCTTTAATCTCTGCACTCGGGAGGCAGAGGCAGGAGTGTAATGTCAGTCTGGGTCGTGTAGCAAAACCCAGTTTACAAATAAACAACCTCCATCCTAAACAGGCTTAAGGAAAAAAAAAATGGAACTTTTTGGATCAATTAACCACCAAACCAGATGCTTTTATTCTAAGTGAGGTTGGATGTGACCCTCAAAAAATGTCATCAGTATTTTTCTTCTTTCTAAATATTGCTTCTGCCTTCTTTTATGAATGCTAAAGTCCATCTGCATCAAAAAAAGTGCAGTGGCTCCAGCTCGGGTGCCCAGGGAGATGGATTCTGTGGATTAGTGGTCATGAGAGTGGGGTCCCCTGCCTGACCTTGGCGACTTTATAAGAAGAGGAAGAAGCTGGAGCAGGCAAGCTTGCACTGTCTCATCACTGGTGCCCTCTATCATGCAGCAGAAGACCCTTGCCAGATGCTGAGCAGGTGCTGGTTCCATGTTCTTAGACTTCCCAGCCCCCAGGACCCTGGGCCAAATACATTTCTGTTCTTTATAAATCAGCTGATCTCAGGTTTGTGATAGCAACTGAAAATAGACTAAGACAGGAGTCATCTGGTCCAACCCCAATATTCTGAGGAGGAAGTTGAGGCTTAGAGTAGTGACATGACCTAAGGGCTCACAGGCTATTGCTGCTGCCCTGGAAAGGTCTTAAGGGGGGCTGGGAGGGAAGACAGAAATTATCCCATGTCTCGGGGGATCTTCCTCAGTTCCCCAGAAGAGGAAACTAGATTGAGAGCCCCAGAGGTGACTTGCACCTTAACCTGGTTGTCATTAACCAAAGTCTGAAGACCAAGCTCTCACCTGGAACTTCTTCCTCTCATGGCAAAGGTGGTGGAACCATCTAGTGCATTGATTTCTTCAGCTTAGGCACATGGTCCAAAAGTCCTCGTACCACGTGCCTGAATTCCTTCCCTGGACCCCTTGCAGACCAATCCCTCACCTCCATCCTCTCGGACCTACTATTTCTGGAGATTCAGCAAATATAACCTGTTGGCCCACGCGCTCTTAGCTACAATATCTCAGCCATTGCTCTGCTCAGAGGTTGTGCCCAGGTGGCCTCATGCAGAGCCTAGGTGTTCCCAAACCATTTCAGTCACACAATCCTGACAGTCCTTTGGATCAGGCTGTTTCAGAAGATTCATACATTCATTCAGCCATGCATGTAGAATTCATTGATTATGTGTCAGGGCCTTAGTTACTTTTCTCATTGCTGAGACAAAATACTCAACACTCACAAGTTAAGGGAGGAAAAGTTCATATAGTTTACAGTTAGCAGAGGTTTCAGTTTATAATTGGCTGCCTCCAAGGCAGGGTGGCACATGGCAGAGGGTGACAGTTCCTGGCAGCGGAAGACAGCAAAAGCAAGCAAGGGATGTGTGAGACAATACATTACATTGTATACAATCTATCGAAATTAGGGTGGTGCCAATCTAACGCAATCAACGGACTGAACCTGCAATTACCCTTAATTCCAGCACCTTTAATCTTAGCATTAATCAGACACTCTAGATTAAGGCACCTCTGAAAACCTGTCCCTCCCTCATGACTGCATGAGGCTTTAGGGGGACATGTAAGCAGAAACCATAGCAGTCAGGCTCCAGGCACAGAGTGGTGGACAAGACTTTGGTGGTGGGGATTGTCACCAGGGAAGCAATGACATTAGACATTCAGCTTATAAAGACTTCAGCTGGGGGAAGGACATGGAAGTGGGCCCTTCTGGACACCTGGCTACTAGTGAGGGGACTTTCACTGCAATCCAGGCAGGAGGCTGTGGTAACTAGAATAGCGTGCTAGTCATAGGACTGGAGAGAAGAGAGCAGATTTGAGGAGGCTTTGTTGGTGGCTTGAGGCAGCACAGGGTACTGTTGAAGGGCCTGACGCTTCCAGTAAGTACATCATCCTTCTGGGTCTCAGTTTCCTTGTCTGCGAACTGGTGATATCTCAAACTACAACATCAGATATAAATTCAGGAGATCAAGTGTTATGGATAATACCTAGATGGCCCCCCACAGCCTCATACACTCCCAGGTGGGGCTTTTCAGAGCTGGCTGGATCTAAAGCGTGTCTTACTGAGACTAAGGGTGTATGGTATTAAATTGGTTCACTGATTGGAATTAGCATATTTTTGGGTGGCACCACCCAAAAGGCTGGTAGCCAGAATAGGATGAAAGGGAAAGGCAGGCTGGCTACTTGCCACTGCTATTTGCTGTGTGGTTGCCTCCTGTGTTCTCTGCCATGGTCTGTTTCTTCTCTGCGATGCCCCTCTGCCACACAGTACTGCCTTGAAGTCAGCCAACTATGAAATGAAACCTCTACAAACTGTGAACCAAAAATAAACCTTCCCTGCTTTAACTTTGGGTCTCAGATATTCTGTCTCAGCAATGAGAAAAAGTAAGACACCAAATAAGTAGGCTTTCCAGGTTTGTGGCAACGAGGTGATGTTTCTGAGGTAGGAGAAGCAGGAGGAGCAGGTGGCTGTGGGGGACAAGATGCACCCCTTCCTGTGGGGATTCTTGAGTTGGTGCCTTGGGAGGCATCTAGCTGGAACTGCTCCTGAGACATCTGGATGCTGGATCCCAAGCGCCAGAAAAAAAAGTCCATGCTGGAGTTTTCTGTTTCATCTTGATTTTACACTGATTTACGTCTTTAAAATGTTAGCCTGTGTGGCTCACAGCTGCATACTTGGCTCATGGTCAGTGACGGAGTTGGAATCTGCACTCTGTCTCCTCTGTCCTCAGTGTCCCTGAGCCAGCTTCACCAAGCCACGGCCTCTGCTCTAAGAGCCCAGAACTTCTGCCTTTTAGCCTCTGTGCTGAGCCTCTGTGTACCTGGGCTCATCTTCTGTGAGCTCCTGACTCATCAGGAAAGCTGCTGCTCTTGGTGAAGAACCCAGGGAGGCTTCAGGAAGCTAACTGACTTGTCCAGAGCCACAGACTGTCTGTCTGACTCCCAAGCTGGTCCTCTGGAGGCTTACATTCCAGTGCAGAGCAATCCGACAGACCTGTCTGTGATGATAGAAGTGTGCCCTGCCCAGGGGGCACCTCTAGCTACACGGGCAGCTGAGGAGCTCAGCTTTTAATTTTATTGAATTTAATTTTATTGAATTTAATTCAATTTTAATTAATTTAAATGCAGTAGCTTCATGTGGGTAGTGGACAGCATAACCTGGAAGGCCAAGGGGGAAAAACTGTTTTCCCTCAAATCTGGTTGCAGAAAGAGACAAGGATCATCTTGAGCAAGACACAGCCCACCACCCCTGTTCCTGAACTCCTCAAAAGAAGATGTCCTAGCCCTCAAGGGTTAACTCAATATTTCCTGCTGCCCACAGTATCCAAAGCTGCCAGATGGGAGAGTTGGTTGGTAGGGGAGGTGTGAAGTCCCCTGGTGATTTCCAAGATGAGAAGAGGAAATGCCCTTTTGTAGCATCCTGGAATATCAGCCTCTGGGTTGGCGGTTGGCGTCTCAAGCAATGGGACTGCTGCCTGGGAGACAAGCTGCCCCCCGGGGGCAGCTGACCTGTAGCAAGGCCTGCCCTTGGAGGACAGTGGCTAAAAGCAAGGCAAGGAAAGGGCCGACATAGGCTGGACTGGCACAGGGTAGGAGGCCAGGAGGTGCTGGCATGGCACCAGGGACGGAAGGGGCCAGGAGGGGCCTGCTGTGATCAGAAGGCTGAGGAGAGGAAGGGCAGCGGCGGCTGCTCTGGGGGGAGGCGGGGAGCACACAGGTCACAGAGTGGAAACACAAGCAAGCTGGGCAGAAGAGGTGCCTACAAATCCTTATTGACCAGGCGCTAAAAACCCACATTTTCAACTGACTGCTTTGGCGATGCAAGATGTAATCCTACCCACCGATGAATAAGAGTAAACGAACAGAGGAGGAGCAGCTTGTGGCTGTGGAACCCCAGCACTCGCCTTCCCTCTGTGCCCTCCGTGGCTGCCACAATGCCTTCCCTACCTCTCTTCTCCCAGCAGGACTCTCTTCTAATTACTTCTAGCCAGGCTCGCCAAGTGTGTTTCCCACTGAATTTCATTTCCGGACCTGTTGAATGCCAAATTAATTTTTAATCACCCTGGAGGTGTTGAGTTTAATTACCTCGATTGGAAGTAACAAGGAAAACAGGATGTTGAGGGTAACTTTTGGGGGTGCTCCTTAGGAAGGGGACAATGAGTTTCTAGGGTGCTGGGGGGAGGCAGGGAGTCTTGGCTTTCCAGCCACAGTGATGGTGTATTTAAGAGCCCAGGGCGGGTCCCGCTCTGCAGAAGACAGGCGGGGAGCAAGAGAAGGCAGGGCATGTGGTCCCTGGCGAAGCCCATTTGTTGTGAGAGTCTCACCCAAGCATGGGCCTGTGATCCTAGCACACGGGAGGCTGTGGCAGGAGGAATGGTGCGCATTTGAGGCCATCCTGGGCTACATGGTGAGTTCAAGGCCAGCCTGAACTGCATAGTAAGACCCTGTCTCAAAAAAAAGTGGGGAGGTTGGAGGAGAAAATGGAGAGGAAGAGGAAGGAGAAGGAGGAGGAACAAAAGAGAAGGAAGAAGAGGAAGAGGAGGAGAAGGAAGAAGAGGACGAGAAGAAGAAAACAATGCGAGATTCCCTTCCTCATGTCTTCATTGGCTGAATGAAGCTGCTTCACCAACTCACTCAAAACCCACAGTCTCCTCTGTACCACCGTGTCATCCAGGTCCCAAAGCCCAGCACCTTTCCTGTGTGCCAGCTAGGAGCCCTTCTCCTTCCCTAACAGTTTGGGTAATCTTCCCTCCGGCACATGGCCTCTGCTGCGGGCTCCATGGGTCACACCCCAGAAGGATTTGTGAGGAATGTGGGAGCATGTGTTCTGGGAGAGGATTTTGTTTGTTTGTTGGCTTGATTTTGGTTTTGGTTCTCCAAATGAGGCACCTAAGAGATGCCCCCCCTCTTTTCTACAGGACACCGTTGGGTCCTGATAGGAGAATCTGAGGCTGGGTCCATGGTAATCATTCTTTCACCATGAGAACATTCACCTGAAAAGGCAGAGGAGAGTTCAAAGATGGCTGACTGGGAAGAACATGGAAGCTGTCGGGTCTTGGGTTAACCACCCATGGAGCACCCAATCCAAGACCCTCTTACTAGGTCCGATAATTTGTTGGCTAAGGATATCCTTCTCCTCCTCTTCCCCATAGTGCTAGGACTCAAACCCAGGACCTTGTACATATTTGGGAAGTGCTTTATCACTGCACTACACCTCCAGCCCAAAGAAAGACATTTTAATGGTGAAAAATGAGATCCCTGAATTTTCACATTCACTCCTGTTGCCTCAATCCTCAATCCCTGACACCTTCTGCCTCATACTGTCACAGCAGGGTGCTGGGCAGAGGCCGTTATCATGGATGCTAAGAATGGACAGTGTGGATTCCGCAGTGATGAATTCTGCTAACTGCCTAGGTACTATACCCCGTATCCCCTACTCCCAGCTCCCCGCTCTGTGAGTGCACACACTCTCCTCTGTTTTTGTATGGCCCATTAGCTAAAATGATTTTTAACATTTAAGTGACTGAAGAAAATAAGAATAATATTTTGTGACCCATGCAGAGTATGAAATTCAGCTTCCCCGAAGCACAAACACACACATTTCCGCATCCCATGTGGCTGGGATGGGTAGTCACACAGAGACTGTGTCCCTTCCCAGAAGTTTGCTGTCTCTTGACAGAAGTACGTGGTGATAGCCCTGCTCCTTTCCCCCAGGCTTCCTCCCAGCTTGGAGTGGCCATCTGTTACAGTTCTGCCTGCAGAAGACTAAGCTGCGGTGAGCACAGGCCATCTGGAGAGAGCGCTGCCTTCTGAAAGAAGAGGCTGGCTGAGGCCAGGACCTCTCCTCTTCCGATTTCCTCCTAGATCCTGGGTGAACTCCTGGAGCCCACCCAGCCCTTGGCTCTAGAGCCCATCTCCTGGCTGGAAACAGGAAGCAGAGGGTCATGAGTTCAGCAGGAAAGGCTGGGCAGGCCGTCCGGAGTCCGGACCGGGGGGGAAGGTGTCCCTGGGCACTCACCGTGAGGATGGGCTATTCTAGCCAAGACCAGAGGGGCCTCACGTCATCTCAGCTGGACTGAGGAAGGGTCAGCCACTCCCGGGAACTTGTCCAGTGGCTCCTGCCCACTGACCCCAACCGCTACACTTGATGTTGGCCAAGATGGGAGCCTGAGGTCTCTTGGCTGTTGAGCTCAGATGTTCAGCATTTCCCAGTGTCTGTCTGAGTTCCCCCATGCCCCTGGCTACTTTATGGTTCTTAAAAGATAGTAGACAGGCAACTAATGCTGGATGGTTGGGGGACAGAGTGAACAGGGAACCAGAGCTGTCAGGAGGCTTGCTTCCATACACATGAGCTGACAGCAGCCCTGAGAACCGTCAGCCGTGTGTCACCGCGCTCCGTGAGCAGAGGAGGAGATGGAGGCTCTATAAGGCAGACGGACTCCCCCAAAGTCAAAGAATTGGAAGAGGTAAGGCTGGGACTTAAACCCTCACACTGATCCAAGTTCCCGGGCACAGGCCACTCTCACCTCCCCTCCTTAGCCATCACCTCCAGGCTGTACCAGGTCCCACACATAGAGAGACGGGCAAAGAAGCTGCCATGGCCCTGGCAGTGCACAACAGGCACTGTGATGATACGAATCCGGGAAGCTACCAGGAGCAGTCTTTCAGCCTCATCTTTCAGTCTGACTCCTGCTCTCGGGACTGCCAGAAACATGTCACCTTCTTAGCAGGAGCGCAGTACATATTTGTAGAGTGACTGAATTGATTGTATCTGTGCAAATTCCTCCATGGAAAGCCATAGGCTGAAAAATCGCAAGAAAGCAGGTAAAATTGATGTCATGTCTCCTAGCTTTTAAGCCTCCCGTTCTGCTGTATACCAACCAGCCAGGGGTATTCATCGCCACTACCATAAAAGCAGAGCTGACACTGCTTGCTAATGCCCCTCTCTATGCCAAGAATGTGATGTAAACTACCTCAAAACTCCTCCAGAGCCTGATGGATGGGGTCACATGTTAGCTGTCCTCCTTTTACAGCTAAGGAATCTGACATGATAGGAATTCAACAAAAGCCACACACCTAGCAGTGCCAGAGTCAGGTTTGAGTCCATGGATTTTGCCTCCATGGGAAAAAACAGAAAGGTGGCAGGGAAGACTCCTGGGGCATGGGGCTGTGGCAGGGGCTTGGGGGACCCATGTCTGTCTAGAATCTGCATAGAGGACAGTCTGGTTAGAGCACTGATGAGAAGGGAGGAGCCAGGCACTGAAGCAGTGCGGGTGTGGCTTTGCATGTGCCCAAGGGATGTGATTTTGGTGGGACTTTTCTTGTCCTGTGCCTGGCTCAGCCCTGGTGTGCTCACTCAGTAAATATACCTGGCGGGCCGGTGCAGGCAGTGAGTGGGGAGAGGCCAGGCTGGGCCAGTATGACTGTGATGTCCATGGAGATCCTGGAGAGATTACGTGCCCTCTCCAGCCAGCAGGGCCCCTGCCAAGCTTCCAGTTGCAGTAAACAGGTCCCTGAAATGTTCTTGCCCTAGTAGTACATTATGGCAGTAGTCTAATATGGTGGAAGGCCAAAGCAAAAACACCCTGACAACCACTTCCTCCTCCTTCTCCTTCAGCCCTGATTACAATTTCCTTTCCTGTGCTTGAAGAGAATTCCAATCAATTCCTCACATGTCATCAATGCCTGCCCCATGGGCCAATTCTGATCAAAAGTCTTATACCCCTCTGCCCCTCTGTATCTGGTCAGTGGAGAAAGCCAAACCCCCATGGATTGTGGGCTCCTCTCTGCATCCTCAATAAAGATCACTTTCTTTCCTTCTGCTTCTCTATTGTGCCAGAAAGACCCTAACAGTTCCAACACGTCATCCAGGCCAGAGGGAAGTTGGCAGAGGAGAGGGGCTCTGGGTGACCCTGGTCCTCCTAGCAGTCTGGGGCTCATCCTGAGCCCCAAATTCTGGGATCCCTAGAGCTCCTACATGAGGCTCAACCTCAGCCCATGGCAGGAAACGGGTCTCTGATTGGAAAAGGTCATGGCTAACACCTTCTGACCTCTTTTTGCTGAAGTTTCCATGAACTCCATTGCCCTGGGCTGGTCCAGCTTCTCCAGCCTGGGCTGCGGCTCCTGCTGCCCAGAGGATGGATCCCGTGAGGGGACTTCTGAGAGGTGTGCATAGGCGAGGCCACCTGTACTGCACTAATTGGTAACTACTTTAAGTCTGGTGTGGTCCAATGGCTGACTAGGAATAGGAACTAAATAAAGGTTTGTGGCCAGAGGAAAACCCCAGGTGGCATGGCATATCCCAGCCTGCAGACAACTTAGTTTCATTCCCAATTAAGTGTCAAATTGTGTGGCTCTCAGACTTTCAAACCAGAGCTGGAACAAGAGCAAATGTCCAGACTGAGTGGCCTACACAGAAACGCATGGGCTCACAGTTCTGAAAGTTGGGGGTCTGAAATCAAGGTGGCCATGCTGGGAACTCTGTCCAGATCTTTCATCATGAGCTTCTGGTGTGGTGCTAACAGATTTTTGTATGTTTGGCTTCTACTGCTGAAAATGACTATTAAGGGGATGCTTTGTATCACCTTAACCTCTCTGCCTTCCTCTTTGCACAGTGTGTGTGTGTGTGTGTGTGTGTGTGTGTGTGTCTATATGTCCCTTAAGGATACCAGTCTATTGGATCAGGGACCTACTGTACTCATTTTGACTACTAATCACATCTGCCAAGGTCCAACTTCCAATTAAGGTCATGCTCTGAGGTCTGGGGGCCCATAATTCCACCCAGAAATAGATGGGGAACCAGCTTTCCCTCCAGGAGCCCATTCCATATTGGAATCACCTGAGCCATCATCCTCTTGTGCCAGCCCATAGGTGACCAACAAGTCTCCCTGAAAATCACTCACAAATGTCAGCCTGTCCATGTGAGGCAGTGCCAAGGGCCAGGGGGAACCAATTTCTTTTCTTGGAACCTGGTTGTGACTGGCCCTACCCTGGGTGAGCCTTATCTGTTATTGAAACCACCTGGATGGCAGGAAAGTATATACTGATAAGGGCCAGAATGTTAAAAATAATCCTGGGGGAGGGAGGCTCCCAGAAGACCTTTGCCCTTTGCAGCTTTGATTTCCAAACAGCACAGCCAGGTCACTTGGGTCTATGCCTCCTATAAAAACTTCATGGGCTGACACAGCTCTCTGCTTGGCAGCCTGGGAATTTCCTATGCTGGAAAAGTATGACCCCAGTGTGGCAGTCCCTTTGATTCTCTTTGTCCCAGCAGCTCTTCCACACCTTTTCCAAAGTAGGAGGGGTTCTGGGAAGGAGTATGATGGCCCCTGTTCTCACCCTGCGGAAGAAGTGGGTTGGCTGAGGAGAACAGCTAGCTGCCTGGAACCCAGCTCAGTCCTTGATGTAGATATGACTCAAGAAAGCTTCTGTCTTCTCCTTTATGAGACAGAAATGAGAAAGACGGCAACCTAAGAGGCACAGCCGGGCCCAGGGATGCAGAAAGGACTGAGGGGGCATTGAGTCCCATCAGCACCTCAGTTTCCCCATTCATTACACAAAGTCTATTTGGGGTGAGGTACTGAGTGCCCCAGGGCCCTCGCTACCCAACTGTGGTTCCTGGGGGGGCAGCCACGGCGTCCCTGGGAGCTGATCAGAAATGCTGGCTCTTGGGCCACATCTCAGACCTGCTGAGCTAGAACCTGCATTTTAACAAGAGCCCCAAGAGATGTGCGTGCCCTGAATGCTTGAGAACCACTGCTTCAGCGAACAGTGCTTTGCCAGTCACATTCTTCTACAGACGCGACCTTACTTTCCTTGGGAGCATCCAGGCTTCAAGCCCAGCTCCAAGTGCTTTGGTGGACTGATCTGCTGTCCAGGCCCCCAAGGGGCATAGAAGCTGGTGCTGGTTAGGGAGAATTAGCCCTGAGGCTTTGGACACAACTTTGGATTTGGGGTGAGTCTTTCTCTTTCCTTTCATCTTCTTTCTATAGCTTGAAACAGGATCTCATAGGTCACCCAGGCTGGCCTCAAACTCAGCACTATGGAAAATCTAAAATGCACCCTCATAGAAGCATGCATGTGCAGGAAAGATGATTCCTGATCACATCTTTTGAGCTTCCAGGTTTATCCAACACAAACTACCCTTTGGCTTTCAGCCCACAGAAGACCTGAGGAGCAGATCTCATGTGGTATGGTGGCTGCTGGAGGAGCTAGGGCAGAGATATCTGGCCAGGAAGGTGACAGGTAAGTCTTCAACCTGCAAAGAATAGGGCTCTGAGGTGGGTAGCCCGCAGTGGGGAACCTTTGGGCAGGTGATCATGCTAGAACAGCTTCTTTCAAGCAGGTCAGAGTCCTATTCCCGGATCCCAGGCTGACTTGCCCAGCTTTTTCCACCCATCCCTTGGGCTTTTTCCTGGGAGCTCTGGGCTCATAAACCCTGGGCTTGGGAGGGATCAACCTGTGCATCAGATTGCCTGAGTATCTCCCTACTGCTGGGTAAGGAAGAGCCACGGCTCCAGGTCAGACCTGTGAACAGAGGGATAAGCTCGGGAGATGGCGCTGCCTCAAGCCAATCCAGCCCAAGCTGGTTTTGCCAAGACAGTGACCCAACTCCCGCTGTACTTGGGACTATCATGGTGCCTGGGTGCTGGTGAACCAGCACCAGCCGTCACCACACTCCCTGAGGTTTTGGGAATTGGCACTGGCACCAGCTTGGGTGGCTGGTGGGAGTGCTGGGTGCTACCTCCAGGGAAGGTGGGACCTGTGACCTGGGCTGCTTTCCCAGCGGAGCTTGGACCAGGAGTGGGGGGAGGGGAGAAACAGGTGACTCCAGGCTGGAGCACGTGTGCAGAGGCCTGTGTGTGTGTCTGTGAGTGGCAGAGAGAACTGCCCTGTGTAAGTTGCCAGTGGGCATCATGAGAGCTGAGCAACTTGTCTCTGTCAGAGCTCAGGCTGGGAGGGCAGATTAGGGTTACCTTGGTGTCTGTGACCCCCTTGTGCCTGTGCGGTGAGGGTGGGCTGGAAGTGAGTGGAGAATTTCTGTTGCCTATGGGAACCCAGTCTATGTCTATGCTTGCTGAAGACTTGCAAATGGGAAACACCATTATTTTTGTGAGTCTGTTTGGGGTGAGATTGTGGGGTGACAGGTGGGTGGTGGTGTGCGTGAGCAGGGGAGGAATCTGGCTCACACGTGTGTGTGTTGGTGTCCTGGGTGGGCCAATGCCTCAGCAGTGTAAGAGGAGGGTGTGGAGTGGGAGCGAAGCATGTCCCTCCAGAGTCAGGTCATGCCTCGTCCAGGTAACACCCAGACCTGGGGGAGTTTTTGTAACTTTGCAGCCTCCCCACCACCTACCAAGGGCAGCAGAAAGCCCTTGGATCACATTTGCCACATCTTTAGAGATAAAACCACTGATAACATTTCCATCTTCCTCTTCCAGAGAAAGCCTTCTGCGCAGATGTATCTCCACACCAGGCCCAGGGGCTGGGAGCCCCTGACGATTCCTCAATGCCTCAGCATTGCTGGGCTAAGTCTGGGGAGTAGCAGAATGGTACCCGATTGTGAGGGAAGGCAGAAGTCCCCAAGCCTGCCTGTGAGGCTGAGAGACAAAGGAAAATGGAGGGGCAGAGGGGCTTTCTGTCAGAGACGGATGTGGCCGTGTTACAAGGCCACAGTGAGGGTCCGAGGCAGCTCCAGGAATGCTGCTGGGAGCCTGGGGAGGAGGAAGTGGATGTCTTCCAGGAAGCCAGGCCCATGAGAAGGCAGGAAAGAAGGCTCCTTGCTACCTATTCCTGACTTCTAGCTCTTCTCACCTCTGTGGGAGTCACAAGGCTAGAAGTAGAAGGTTCCATTGAGGTAAGAGGGTGAACGGAGCTGCCTGGGGACTTGCCGGCTGCAGTCCTAGCCACACCCGATTCCTCACCCCTCTGGCCCACCAGGGAGGGCGGGCCCCCTGGTCTGAAAGTGCTCCTGGGCCTTGTGGGGACCCAGCCTCAGCCCTTAAAACACACGCCCCATCAGGGCCCATGGTGCTGCCTCCCAGCCTCTGTCACTAGGTCGCTGGGCAAAGCACTGCCAGATAACTTTCTGCTCTTAAGTTCCGCTGAGGGAAATGGCGAGGAAATAAATTTCCTCTCAATACATTGTGGATTGATTCAAACTAGCTTCCTGGAGGCCCATAACATAATAGCAGCATTTATTGGGTACTTGCTTTGGTGCCAAGTGCTATTAAGCGGATCTTAAGAGAGAAGCTAAGAGCACCTCCACGGCTTGGGAAAGAGGGGCAGGAATGTGTGCCAAGCTCACACCCACCGGGAAGGCCCCGGGCCACAGAGGAAGCCTCCGTGGTCTCCTGCCTCTTGAGAAAAGGAGCTTGTGAAGCGGAGACAGACCTGGGGTTGGGGTGAAAGCTGAACTGCAGTGCAAAGTGTTCTTGGGAGACTGGACCCCCAGAGCACAGAGCAGTCTCCCCGAGACAGCACAGCCAGGACTCTGGAAAAGCCAAGCTCAGCAAGGATGGCCATGGAGGGAGATTGCAAGGGCAGAGAGGGCTTGGGGTGGAGGCCCAAGGAAGGTGCAAAAGCCCAGGGTATGAATGGCTGAGTATTCAGGGTCTGAGCCTGACAGGCAGGCCAGGGCCCCAGAGCATCGGTGACCTGCAGAGCGGCTGTACGGGTCTCCAAGGTGCCCATTCTATAGGCAAATCCATGTGTGGCCAGCTGTGGAGCCTGTGCTGAGCTGGACAGCACCCTGGGGTGGGCACCTCAAAAGGCTGTGGTCACCCAGACAGGGCTTTGGAAGAAGAGCTGGTGAGCTCTTGGGTGGTTTGGGGTCACCTCCACACCAGTTTTCACCTCATGACTTCATATTTTGCCATCTCAGGACACGAGAGCCTCCATCTGTGTTTTCACTGCTGTCTAGTGTTCTGGTGTGTGACCATCCTATCAGCCCAGCTCATGAGGGTGCACACTGAGCTTGTTTCCTGACCACCACTATTACAAGCTCTACAGCCGCAGCTCTGTCTGTAGAAAAGTTCCTGGAAATAGAATTACTAAATCAAAGAGTGTGAGACTCTTCACTGCCCTCCACGGGGGTTATACGATCTCCCACGTACCCACAGGTGTGCAAATACCTTGGTCTTTCCCTGTTGAAACAGGGTGTCTTAGAGTTGTGGTAGTTTTCACGCCTCTTATTAGCAATGGGTGGGCACCTCCTTTATCATTACCAGAAAAAGCCAGTGACAAAGCCCAGGGCTGGCTCAGGGGTAGAGCCATTGCCCAGCATGGACAAGGCTCTGGTTCTGATCCCCAACACTGCAAAACAACAATAACAAAACTGAATCTGTGCCTCCTGAGGGCTCCATCTGTCTTCAAACATTTTTGTTTAAATTTCACAACCCCTGGGTGAGAGCCCTCAGCATTGTCAGGAACTTATTTAAACTATTTAAATTACAATCCTATTTTCCCAAGGACAAGGCCAACGCCTAAAACAAGACAGGCATGGAGGTGGGGTGTGTGGGCTTAAGGCTGCACCCAGCAGTGAGGGCAGCCCCTACCCTCCCACGTGGCCTCTCACTTCCCAGCACAGTGGGGAGGCGAGCAAGGCCCCCCGCCAGTGCGGCTGCTCCAGGACTGGGCAGGAGGGACCCACACACTTGCGGTGTGGAAAAGATGCTGTGTGGAAGGGAGGAGCTACAGCCGCGCAGTGCAGGACAGATGGCCTTCTCTCCTTGACTCTGGGCTCCTCACCCACGCCACGGCCGCGCTGGACCAGGTAGCGGAGCCTTTCTGCCTTACCACGTGTCTTCCTCCTGCTGCTCATTCCCACCTCGGGGACCTTGCACAACCTGTCCCTCCTGACCGGTGCACACCCATCCCAACTCCTGATCCCGAGGCAACCAACCCTCTCCCCAGAGAAGCTGCCTGGAGTGGGGCTAGGGGAGCCTCACCATTCCCCCCCGGAACATTCCCTTACCACTACAGCCCTCTGCGTCGCTGCACGCTGACCCGTGCCCAGGGTCAGGGCCTGTCTCCCCTGTGCTGGCAGGGTCTTGTCTGGGTTGCTTATCGCTGTCTCCCAGGGTCTGATGGGAGAAGTCTGAGTGAGATAAATCACAGAGGCCCTGAGGGCTGCAGGTGTCCGGGGAGTCAGCTGCCCTCCCCTCATGGAAACAGGTGGGCAAGGTCACGGGTTTTTAAGGGATGTGGAGTGCATTCGGATGAAAGGAAGGGAGTAGCGTTACCCCCAAAGGCTGGCGTTCCACGCTTCTTCACCCACTGTCAGAACGTGTCTCTGGTGTCCAATCCCGGGGGGGGGGCAGGTCCTCAGTATATACTCTGGAGACGAGGAGAACAGAGCCCAACCCCCCACACACCTGGAGGTCATCCAGAGGGGTAACCTACAGGGCCCTTGTTATAGAGTAAAAACTGGTGGTCAGCTTAACACCAGCTGGTTTAAATCAGCATGGTGCTGAGGGTAGATGGTCCACCTGAGGAAAGCTGCCAGCACAAATAGGGACTTGGCAAAGAGGAGCGAGGCCCTGTGGGATTCTCCTCAGTGTTGCTGTTTCGAGCTGTTAGTTCTCCCGGAGGAGCGCCTCATGGCTAGGCTCACCTGGTATGAAGTCAGCCATTATCCTCAGAGGAGCTCGGGACCTTGTCCCTGAGAGTGGCTGTGGTTCACTTTGGGGGAGTTTTGGTCCTTGCATAGAGCATCGTTTCCTGGCTCTGGAGGGGAAGATGTGTGCTGTTTAATCTCCAGGAGAAATTTGTCATGCTGGCTTCCTGGCATGTACTCGACTGTTTTTATCATGAGAGGAGCTCGGGATCTCAGTGTCCCTGAGGATGGCTATGGTACTTTTCAGGGCAGCCCTGGTCCTTATTTTGAGTATGACTTCTCAGCTCCAGCATAGAACCCTCAACCTACCAGCATAGCTCCTTCACCCCCGCTGGCATAAGCTTTCTGGCTTCTACCACTGACCTTCGGGTCTTCCCAGTATGGATCCGTAAAGCAGACCAGCGTGAGTCCTTGTCGTGGGCTCTAGACCTCCAGTTGGACTCGTGGGAGGCATTATCATGGGCTCTAGGTCTTCAGCTGGACTCATGCTGGACATTGCTGTGGGATCCAGGCCCTTGACTGAATATCTGGGTCTTTAGTGTTGTGGACAGATTTCCTGCACTTTCTTGTATTTAACTCTGGGTGATCATCATAACGTAGTATTATAAATTTTGTGTCCTGTATGTAATCATTCTCCCTGCAGCCCCTGACTACAATACCTCCTATATCCTGACAGACATCCCGAGGCAGCATGGCAGTGCGCCAGGGCCCTGGTGACAGTGGGATCACTAAGGGTGACACGGCTGAGCTTTGCGCTTTGGCTTGTTGAAGGGGCACAGGAGGTGCAAGAGGTCTTGAGGGGTACAAATCTCAAAGTCCCCTTCCCGCCCCACTGGGCATGGAGACAGTCGCTCGTGTCTGCCCTGTGCCAGGTCACTCTGTGCAGAGCACACCAGGCTCACTTCTGTCTCTCGCCTGAAACAGCTCCAGAGTATGTCACTGAGGTGCAGAGTGAGAAAGCTCAGCCCAGAGACAGCGGGCCACGAGATGGGGCTGGTGACACCAGCTAGGAATCTCTCAGACTAGATTTCTCAACCTAGGCTCTATTCACTTGTCTTGGGACCCTGTCCTGTGCTGTGCAGGACATTTTAGCAGAATCCCTGGCCTCCACCTTAGATGCCAATAGCAGCCCGGATTCCAGCCGTGGCAACCAAACGTGTCTGTCAGTATTGCTTTGGGACAAATCATCAGATCCATCAGTGTATACAGTGGAATTCTGTGCAGCCACTAAGAATGATGAATAATAACTAAAATAATAACTGACACCCATGGAAGGCACACTGTGTACCAAGCCCAAATATGAGTGCTTTATATGTGATAACTTTTATAATTTTTTTTATTGAACTCAGGGATCACTGAGCTAATTTGGGGGGGTCATTGGTTTGAGACAGGATCTATTTAGTTAGTACGGGCTGGCCTTACAGTGATCCTTCTGCCTCAGCCTCCCAAGTGCTAGGATTACAGATGTATGCCCTCATGCCTGGCAAAGGATCACTGAGTTAAACCCCCAGCCTTTTTTAAAATTTAACTTTGAAATAGGGTCCTGCTAAGTTGACCAGGCTGGCCTTGAATTTGAGATCTTCCTGTGTCAACCTCCTCTATAGCTGAGATTACAGGAGTGTGCTACCACACCCAGCAAGTGGTAATTTCTTTAGTCTTCATAGCACCCCATGTTACATTTGAGGAAACTGAGGCACAGAGTATTTAACTTGTACACAGCTAATAAGATGCTTATGACCTATTGTTAAGAGAAGGAAATAGATATGAACAGTATTCGTAGTATAATTTCAGTGTTTTATTTAAAAGCACACACAGACACCTACCCACACAGAGGCAAAGGTGTATCACAAAATACACATATCAGTAGTTCTTTATAGCTTATGAGATTGTTGATAAACTTTATTTTACTTTTGTTTTCTGCAGTTTTTGTTTTATTTTTGTTTTTGTGTTTTTGAGATGGTTTCACGGTTTAGTTCAGGCTGGCCTTGAACTCACCATGGCCTGGACTAGCCTCAAACCTACAGCAATGCTCCCGCCTCAGCCTTCCAAGTATTGGGCTCACAAGTATGCGCCATCGTGGCCAGCTGCAGTTAATTTTAGACACTGCACCTGTGCTGTTTATACAACAAGAGGAACGCACGGTCTCGGCTGCAGTCTTGGAGATAAGATACCATCCGTCCCCTTGCAAGGCTGGGATAACAAGCAGGGATGCTGGCACCGAGCTAAAGCAGGCACAGGGGGTCCGGGTGTGTATGAGGCACAGGAGACAAACACAGACCCTGCTGAACACCAAGGGCAGCGCCCCAGCAGTCCGCGGGGAACCTGAGCCTTTCAGCTCTCTGTGGAAAGCAGTGGGCACTGGGGAGGGCCGTGCGCGACGTCACGCAGGACTGGCGTCTAGAAAACGCGCGAGACCCGAGAGCTCTGCCGCCCGCTGCTCGCCCGCCAGCCCGCCTGACGCAGGGGTGCAGCGGCGTCCTGGCGAAAGCCGTGATTAGCAGCACCCCACGTGATCATTTTATGAGTAAACGGTATGATAAACAGCATTATCTTATTGTTCCTAAAATAACCAAATTACATTTGAAAGAGGGAGTTTCCAAACGTAAAAGAATTATTTTCAAGGCTGGACAAAAAAGTCCAAACATTAACAGCGGCAATATAGAGGCTCCTGTAGAAACGGGGCGCCCTGAGCGAGCCCAGCTGGGCTGCAAGGGGCGCGTCCCTGGGGCGTGGGGGCGGGGAGGCCTGGGGGGCGGGGCGTGAAGTCGGGGGAGGTAGCTGGGCGGTGACCTGCGGTTTTGGTGCCCTTTGTACATGGGTCGCTTGGCTGTAAACATTTTATTTTGAGAATCAGAAAAAAATAATGCTTATGAAACAAAAGAAAGGTGATGAGTGATTTACAGGGAACAAAGGGCAGAGAAACAGATGCTCTGTACAGACCCGGGCTCTGGGGCCTGGGATTGGAGCCCCGTTAGGCGGCTGCAAGGGGCAGGTGGGCGCCCAGGCTTTGCTAGCAGAGAACTTCCTGCCTGCGCCCACTCGGTGCTGGCCTGGCGGCAGGTCCCCAGTCACACCTCTCAGGGAAAGTCCGGGTCAAGCCCTGCCCACGCATCCACTCAACCCGGGGCCCCCGGGCCCTGCGAGGTGGGGGCGGCACCCCCGGCCTCTGCCCCTCCCCGCCGCCCTCCCACGGCTGTGGCCCGGCCCGGGCTTCCCAGGACGACACAGAGGGCACCTTTTGTTCCTGCTGCCTCCGTCTATGTTTCTTTCAGTCTTTTTTTATTTTAAATGTTTTATAAGCCATTCCTCTTGATAAATTGGATTTCTTCGACATTTAAAACTGTGCATTAAAGGGCATGATAGAAAAAAAGACCCACAGATGGGGGAAAATTGCGTTTACAAATTATGTATCTGATGAACTAATATCCAAGATATAGAATAAAAATTCCTACAACTGAGCAAAAACAAAAGTCCCTGAAAAATCAATAAAATGAACTGAGCATGTTAACACATATCTGTTATTATCTCAACCACTTGAGAGGCTGAGGCAGGAGGCTTACAAATTGGAATATAACCTGGCCAATTTAGCAAGACATCGTGTCAAAATAAAAGCGAGGGATGTAACTCTGATAGAGCACTTGCCCAGCTCAGGCAAACCCCTGGGTGTAATCCCCAGCACTGCAAAAGCAACAAAGAAACAAAAACCTGGAATAAACATTTCTCTAAAGAATGCCTGATGAGTACCTGAAATGATGCTCAAAATCATGAATCGTTATAGAAAGTCAAAACCAAAACGAGATATTATGTCGCCTCGGTTAGGGTGGTAATTATAAAAATGATAAAAAACTGACAAATGCTGGGAGGATGCAGAGAAATTGGAGTCCTCGTGCACTGCTGGTGGGAATGTAAGATGACGCAGGTGGGGGATTTAGCTCAGCCATGTAAGCACCTGCCCAGAACGTGCAAAGTTGTGAGTTTGATCCCTGGTACAAAAATAAAAAGATGTAACCCCTGTAGAAAACAGCATGGCAGCTTCTCAAAAAATTACATACAAACTTATTGTATGGCCCAGCAATTGCACTTCCAAGTACCCACATGAAAGAATAAAAAAAATTTTTTTTGGTCTTTTTTGATGCAGAGTTTCACTATATGGTTGAACTCATTGTGTAGCCTAGGCTGGCTTTGAAGTCTGTTTTTCTTGTTTGGGGGACGGTGTGGGGTTGTACTGGGAATCGGACTCAAGACCTTGTGCTTGTCAGGAGGTGCTTATGCTGCTGAGCTATATCCCCAGTCCTTAGGCTGGCTTTGAACTCACAGTGATCCTCCCGCCTCAGCCTCCCAAGTGCTGGGATTATAAGCATGACATGAAAGAATTAAAAACAGCGACCCAAATAGATACTTGCATATCCACATTCATAGCAATGTTATTCACAGTGGTCAGGATGGAAGCATCTTAAATGTCCATTGAAGGGGCAAACAAAAGGTAGTATATATAGGTATATATCTGAATATTATCCTGCTTGAAAAAGAATTAAATTCTGATATGTGCTACAAATTGATGAACTTTGAAAACATGTTAAATCAGAAACAAATGGACAAATAATGATTGATCCCACTTTTATAAGGTATCTAGGATAGTCAAATTCATAGAGACAGAAAGAATAATTACCAGGAGCTGGCAGGGAGCAGAGGAACCCAAGTTCTTGTCAATGAGTATGGATTTTGGTTTGAGATCAAAAAGCTCTGGGGGTGGATGGTGGAAATGATTTCACAGCGGTGCAAATGTACTTACTGCCACAGGATTGTACTCTTAGAAACTGTAAAAATGGTGGACATTATGTGTATTTTACCACCAAAAAAAAAATAATAATAAAAATCTAGTGGTGGTGGATGCCCATAATCCAATCACTTTGGGAAGCTGAGGCAGGAGGGTGACAGGTTTGAGCCGAACCTGGACAACTTAGTGACTTAGTGAGAGCCTGTCTCAAAGGAAAACATAATAAAAGACTTAGGGTTAAGCACAGCGCAGAGGCCCTGGGTTCAATCCTAGTACTGGGGGCAGGGGCGGGGGCGGGGGGTAGTGTAGAAAACCCTTTAAATATCTTACTGTGCAAACTCCTCATTCTGCAAAGAAATAAACTGAGCTTCAGATAGGAAAAGATGATGTCATTCCTTCCGAGCCATTTCTCGTAGAGCTGACACCCAGAAATTCTTGGATTAAACAACATACAGTAAGACAGGCCCCCTCCATCCCAGTCCCTTCCCAGTGGGTAACACTGGTGAAAATTCTTTGGCATGACTCCTTCAAGAGCTTTTCTGTGGCTCCGTAGAAATGGAACCGTTCTCTACCTATCTTGCAACTTGTGCTTTGTACTGAATGCTATTCATTGGTGACCCTTCCCGTAGCACAGAGGAGGTAACCTGTTCCTTTGCACTGCTGGGCTGTGTTTCCCAGCCTGGATGTGGCGTGGTTAAACATTTCCGTAGCGTGGACGCTGCTCCAGTCTCGATGTACCTCTTCCCCACCAGACCATGCATGTCATTGAAACCCAATTCTCCAATGTGGTGTCATAGATTCTTGGTGGGGAGCAGGTCACCAGGCCCAGCCCTTCATGAATGATGTCAGTGTCCTTATGAAAAGTGACCCAAGGTAGCTTGTTTCTCCACCACCCACACCATCCGTGATTATGGCAAGAAAGTGTCACCTCTGAAGCAAAAAGTGAACCTTTATCGGAGACCAAACCTACTGGCACCTTGACCTCAGGCTTCCTTCCCAACTGTAAGCAGGGCGTTTCTGTTGTTTCCACGTGGCCCAGGTATTTTGTCACTGCAGCCTGAACACACGAAGACAGGCATGCTTTCTTCCGGATTTAACCATGACAGACAGTTCAGCATAGAGGCCTCTCTGACACACGAAAGAGTGTTTCTCTAAGAAAACCGTTTATTTACTAAGGTTACACACATGTGAATGACTGTCAAGACCAGTGCTCGGATCTCTTTCTTGCTGTGTCCCCAGCGTGGGACACAGGTCTGGAACGTTGTGGGCATCAACAAATGCTCTTTGAAAGTGTTGAGCACGTGCAGGGAAGTGGGGGTGTGCGGGGTGCATCTGCTGGCAGGTGGCCCTCAGTCTCCTCGTCAGCTCCGAGACACTTGCCCACTGTGGGAGGCAAGCAGCGGGCACAACTGGTCCCTCCAGCTGCATCCTCCACTCTCCACCACCCCCAGCTGCTCCCCATCCTCAGATGCTGCCCAGACTCACCCAACCAGCTCACCCAGTCCCTGGCTCTGGTCCCTCATGGAACCGCCCTGATTTCCTGTCCTCGAAGTACCCCTTTTCTTCTTCGGTAGTTCTGGGTTTTCTGATGGTGTCCTTTGTAACGGAAGTTGAACTCAGGACCTCGTGCTTGCCAGGCTGGCACTGTGCCGCTGAGCTGTACACCTGGTTCACTCCATTAGTGTTTGAATGAGTGGCCAGAATCCTGCTGACGGTGTGGCTCTGTGTGTTCAGGACAGATGCAGAGGCTGCTGATCCAAGAGATCCTGTAGCCCGCACAGGTCCCCTGCTGCCAGAGCACAGTGACAGTCATGCCCAGGTCTCTGCAGTCCCGAGATTCTGCTCTCCCTTCTGCACCCCAGCAGCTCCCACATAAAACAGGAGGTGGCCCACTTAGCAGGTGGCACTTGCATAGGGTCTGAAGCTGGGAGGAGGCCTAGTCTCTGCCCCCGGTCCCCAGCTGCAGCAATAGAGTCACACCTCTGCATGACCGAGACCTGAGCTACAGCAGAGCCACCCATGCTGAGGTCCCCTGGGAGCCTGTCTCAGCTTCTCCAGGCTGTGGAAGACTTCCTGACAGCAGGCTCCTTCGAGGAAGAAGAGATGTTGGTGTTTTCCCACAGAGCAGGGGCTCATTAAATGTCCCTGGCACTCCTGTACCGGCTGTTGGTCTGAAGTGAGATGAGACTAAGCAGGAAAGGGGAAGGAAAACAGCAGCCTCCCTTGAAGCATTCAGAGCTCCACGCATCCTACCTACAGCATCCGTCATTGGCAGGGGTCTCCCCTCTGTCCGTACTGTGCCACAGCCACACCTGCTGTCCTTCCACCTCAGCTTTGCAGAGGAACTGCCAGTGTGCCCATGCTGCAGATAAGGAAGTTGAGATCTGATGGCTCAGTTAACTTTCCCAAGTTAATGCAGCTAAAGGATGGCAATCTGAAACAAAAATCCTAACTCTTGGCCATACACTTGACAGTCCCCAGTCTCTGCCAGAGTCCAGCAGGAAATGGGGCACCCCTCAGGTGGGGTAATTTGAGGGAGCTGAAGAAAGCAACTCTGCCCAAAGGTACAGGGGAGGTCTAGGAAAGCCAAATGGAGACCACAGGAGCTCTGGCTACTGGTACCAGCTGCACAGATGTCATTCCTGGACATAAAGCCTCATGGGAGTGATACAGAGGAATGAAAACTCCCAACCTACTGTATGTCTGGTACAAGTTTGTGTTCTCTAAAATCAAAGAATGAATTTTAGGAACAATGGAGGTTAAGAGCAGAATACATTTATTGAGAGAAAGAAAGCTTCTGAGAGGGGGGTGGGAGGGAGAGAGAGAGAGACAGAGACAGAGACAGACAGACAGACAGACAGACAGTCCGTCCCAAGAGGGTTGCCAAAGACTCTGTCTTTTCTAGGGACTTTTATAAAGCAAAACCATGAGGTGAGACAGGTCCAAAATGGGAATTTGCAAGGACAGAACTGTGGTCAATCAATAAGCAAAATTGATTGAATCAGGAGCAAATGGGGAAGTGAGTCACATAGCAAACAGGCATGCAGAGCAGTGAATCTTCCCATAGGTTTGGTAGTGACTCCTGACTTCCTCAGGGTGATAGAGACCTATTTAGAATATCAGCCCTTAGGATATGGGTGTATTTGCTTGATCTTTTGTCCTGAGGTCTGACTCCCAGTGGAGGTGTCTGTCTCCTCCAAGGTTCCAAAGTACCTGGGCTTCTGCACTGGCTCCTTCGAGGGCCCAGCCCTGTCTGACTGCCTATAATACTTCTATCTAATTCAGCTGCCTGTGACAGGAGGACCAGAACCTGAGCACAGGGGACTATGGTCTTCAGTACAGGGACATTGGAGCAGCCTACCAAGAATAATTGTCCCCAATTTGTTCACCTCCGTCTGTCCAATCTTCCTCCACTTCATTGGCCAAATCAAGCAGGAAGCCAGAGAGGAGCCTGCTGACTTCACCCACAGAGGCAGCTTCTGGACACAGAAAGGAGAAAGCGAATGGGTGGGCAGCAGCACACTGAAGAACCAGGTGTTACAGTTTGGATTTGAAATATACCAGAACCTACCTGCTAAAATCTTGGTAGCCAAATGATGGGTCTTTGGGGACGTGACTGGGTCACAAGAGTCTGGCTTTATCAGTGGATAAATCTATTGAAATCATAATTGATGGCTTTATTGGGAGGTGATAGGAACAGAGGCTGGGGTCCAGGTCAAGGGAGTGGAGTCGTGGGTGTGATCTTTGGGACCATGTCTGGTCTTTGGTCCCTTCCTTTCTGTCTACTCCCACCCGCCATCTTGGCCACTGTGAGGAGAGCAGCTGTCCTCTGCTGTGATGTCTCTGCCTGACCACAGACCTAAGAACAATGGAGCCAAGTGACCCTGGGGGAAAATTTCTCAAACCATGAGCCAAAATAAATCGTTCCTCCTTTAAGTTGTTTATGCCAGGTGTTTTCTCACAGTGACACAAAACCAATTGCCATGCCAACCAAGATGAACTGACTCACTACATGTGGCCACGAGGTTAACATGTCTTGAGATTCATGTGGTACAAACTGGGAGGTAGTGGCTTTCTTCCTTTATTTAAAATTCAACCAGGGCTGCACAAACTTTGGATGGAAAGTACCCTTTCCACCTTCCCATAACCCTGCCAAAGAAAAGAGAAACAAGAAAAGAAAATGAAAAGGGAAGGCTAAGTGTTGATTGGGGTCATTCGTTAGGCAGCATGATATAACATTCTAGAATTCAGACCTCTAATCTCAACCACTACTTCCCAAGAAAGGACCCGACCTACCACAGGCCTCCACATAGAGGTAGCTTAGAAATGTAGGTTCTTTGAGATGGAAAAACACTGAAGGAAACCAGGATTCCCTGAAGACCCTGGGTCTCCAGTCTTCTGTGCTTATTCACTGCATAGTACATGGTAGTACACGCCTGTAATCCTAGCACTCCGGGAAATTGAGGCAGGAGGATTGAAAGTTTGAGCTCAGCCTGGAAAATTTAGCAACTTAGTAAGGCCCTGCCTGTCTCAAAATGGAAAAGGGCTAGAGACACAGCTCAGTGGAAAGGCCCTGAGTTCAGTCCTCGGTACCACCACCAAAAAGCAAAACAAAACATATCACAGGCTAGTAAGTGCACTAGTAGGAAAGAATGTACATATTACTCAATGATAAAAGACAACCCAGATTTGTAAGTGAACAAAAGATTCAGATAGACTTTTCTTGAAAGAAGATGTACAAATGAGCCGGCTGTGGTAGTGCATGCCTGTAATCCCAGCACTCGAGAGACTGAGGCAGGAGGATCATTGCAAATTTGAGACCAGTCTGGGCTACAAAGTGAGCTCAAGGCCAGCCTGAACCACATGGCGAGACCCTGTCTCAAAAAGATAAAAGAAAAAAAAAAAGATGTTCAAATGGCCAATAAATATGTAAAAAGATGTTCAGGCTGGGCGTGGTAGACAAGCCTGTAATCCCAGCACTGAAAGAAGGACAGCTGTGATTTAAAGGCCAGTCTGAGCTATGTGAGTGAGTTCAAAGCCAACCCGGACTACATAGTGAGACCCTGTCTCAGAAACACCAAAGAAGGAAGGGAAGGAAGGAAAGAAGGAAGGAGGAAGGAAGAAAGGAAGAAGGAATGGAAGGAAGGAAGGAAGGAAGGAAGGAAGGAAGGAAGGAAGGAAGGAAGGAAGGAAAGAAGAAAGAAATTAGCAGAGAAATGCAAATCTAAACCACAGTGAGATACCATTCCACACCCACTGGGATGGTGCTAATGGAAAGGGTGTGGGGATCGGTATCCTCACTCGCAACCTGTGGGTGTGTAAAACTGTATGGTCATGTTAAACGTAGAGTTTCCACGTGTCCCAATTCCATTCCTAGGTATAGACCCCAAGGAATTCAAAATACATGTCCATACAAAGATTTGTACACAGATTTTCTTAGCCTTCAGAGTAGCCTAAAACTGGAAACCACCAAATGTCCACCTACTGAAAAATGAGTAAATGGGATGTGGTCTACATGACAGAATATTATCCAGCCATTAAAATGAATGGAATATGGTTTAGTGATAGTAAAGCTATTTTGGATAGTTTTTCTTTTTCCATTAGAGGAAATAAAGTTTTACATTAAAGTGTAAAACTTAGGAAATGAAAGTTATAACTGAAAGTCCTGAAAAGAAACAAAACTTAAGACAAAAATGGAAAATTATTTTTTCCTTTTAGCAGAAAAAACTATCATTTAACATTTTAAATATCTATTAAAAAATAAAATATATATTCAGTCAATGTACATGTTAAACACATATCAGATTTTCACTGGATTCTTTTTATTATACTTCCAATTTATTTTTAGGAAAACACATAGGTAAATAAATGAGGGTACCGGCAATATAGGACAATGTTAATCTATGAAGATTAGATGTAAAATTCATTCCAGTTTTTATTTAGTTTATAGAAATAACTCTCGCTAAATAAATCCAGGGCTTTTTTTTTTTCTTCCTTTTTGAGACAAGGTCTCACTGTGCAGTTCAGGCTGCCCTGCGGCTCACTCTGCAACCCAGGCGGGTCTCAACCTTGCAAACAGTTCTGCTTCAGCCTCCCAAGTGCTGGGATTATAGGAGTGCGCCACCCTGCCCTGCTGAGTCATTCATGTTGAGTAGGAAGTTAGGGCTTGACTCTTTCAAAAAAGAAGTTACGGCTTTCTGTGGTATAATAACTAGTTTAGTTTTTAAAAGGAATTTGGTCAAGAAATAACATAAGGCGTTACCTTACAAAAATTGGGAGGCGTATCACTGATGCATGTCAGCAGAGAGCTGCGCCTTGGGAAAGTGCTGGCGTACAGGATCCACACTGCGTGAGATTCCGCTGACAGCAGTAGCCAGTTTCTTAGGGCAAAAGTGAGAGGCACGTGATGCCTATTAGTGTGGGTTTATTTGGGGGATGGTAAAAATGCTCTGGAATTTAGTGGTAATTGTGGCACAATTCTGTGAATACACCACCTGAATCATATACTTCAAAAGAGTGAAAGTTACCATGTGTAAATTGTATCTCAATAAAAAAGCAAGAAGAGAGCCCGGGTGGTGGCATACACCTGTACTCCCAGCACCCCAGGAGGCTGAGGCAAGAGGATCACATGTGTGAGCCCAGCCTGGGCCATTAAGCAACTCAGTGAGACCCTTGGAAAACAAACAAGTGGACCGGGGACTTGGCTCAGTGCGAGGGACTTGGGGACAGAGGAAGTAGCGCACAGAGGTAGAGGTGTGGGCAGTTGAGCTCAGTGGGCACCACCTGAGCCCGGTTCCAAAGGGCCAACAGGAGTCAGCAAACGGCAGGGAGGACTTTCAGGTGCAGAGACCAGCGTGTGCGGAGGCTGAACTCGAGGACGTGTGTGCTGCTGGGTAGATGCCCGCTTGTCTTTGGAGCATGAGCCTTGGCACATGTTTAGAAGCATCTTCTGTAAGTGAGACGTGTGTCTGGCTCTGAGCTCCAGCCCTCCAAGCTGCAGAAATGCCACTCTGTCCCTCCTCATTCCCGGGTCTGGGAACCGCTCCAGCATCCCACACTGCACCCAGACGGAGGGCAGCCAGCAGGCTCTGGAGTCCACAAGGAGCTGCGACTGTCCCTTCTCTGCCTCTGTGCTGGAGTCTCGGTCAAGGCCGGGGACCTTGTGCTAACAATGGTGAAGCTTTGAAGAGCCGTGAGCACTGCTCCTTCCTGGACTCTTGCTGATTCCTGGCCCCTGCCAGGAGGCAGGGTCACAAACCCCACTGCCCAAGAGTCTCCCCATGTTGACCAAGAGCTTTCTAGCCTCAGAGTAGGGATGCTGGGAATCTGCACCCCCATGGACCCCTGGGCCACTTTGTTCATCCCATTAAATCTGTTTATCTCCTTCGCAAATTTCCTAAATTGCTCTTGAACTTTGAGCAAATCAACTCAGCAAGGCTTTCAAACTACTCTGGCTTAAATGAGAGAAAGGAAAAATAGATATCACACAGACAGACAAAGAGAAAGGCAAGAAAAATTAGCATTCCAAAATAGCCTCCTGGGTGACCACTGCATGTGACTAGAGGCCACACACAGAGTGAGGTCGACCCCAGGATCCTCCTCAGAGCGCCAGCCCAAGGCTGCTCTGCCTGCAGTTCTGTGACCCTCGGTAACTGACACGTAAAGGGGTGCAGCAGGTGCTGTCCTCTGCCAGGCTCCAGGGCCTCCACCACACCTCCGAAGCAGGAAAGGAACTTGGAGGACGGTGCCCAAACTGAGGCCACCAGGGTAGCGGCAGAAAAGTGAATTTGAACACACTAGGAAGACAAGATGGCCTGAAGGTAGGAGACGGGAAGGCAGGACGTTTGGTTTCCCAAGTCCAAGAGGAATCTGAAAGAACCCTCAGAAACAGCAGACTGAGATGGAAGAGCGGGGTTTTGGCCTTTGAAGGGAGCTGTTGGTGGGCAGGGGTGAGGGGCTGGAGGTAGAGGTGGAGGCGGAGCAGCTTCCGCATGCCAGGAAGCAGGTGTAGAGCACAGTAGCTTAAGCAGTGAAGGCCCCAGGCCCATGGGAGGTTTCAACCCCCAAGCTGTTCCCACAGCCTTGCCGTGGGGCTGGACACCGAGGGGAGAATGGTTGCTGCGTCAGCTGGCCTGGGAGAGGGTCACCAACTTCACTCTGTGGGAAGGATGTTTGTTTAAGGAAAATTACTGTGTTTACTCAAAGCCTTGGGCTGCTGTGGCCCTCAGGGTTGGGATTATCAGTGAAAGCTGGGCTATTCATCAATCGGGGCCTCCTAACAGAAGGGCTTCCTTTCTGGAGAGTTAGAGGGATGGTGGGGGGAAGGACAGAGAACTGGCCCCAGCCCCAGCCCAGGCCACTGTGGGAATGACTCTGCTCCTAGGAGCAGGACAGTCACACAGGAAGTGGCCTTGAGGTGGCTCCAGGGTGGGAGGGTGATGTTTCCATGGCATAGTGATCATGGGACAAAGCCGGATGGAAATCACACTCCAGGATGCTCCCTGGCCAAGGTCAGGTTACTCTGGAAGGAAGGCTAAACTTCCTGGATGGACACAGGGCATCAAACCCCAGGGAAAGGGATAGGGGAGGGGACCATGGCTTTGCTGGGGCAGCAGGGTCTCTCCAGGCCATGGGGAAGGGGCTGGAACAAAATCTGAGCGTAATATGCCTTCAGTGACATACACTAGAGGCCTCTGGTCCTCAGTATCATCCCTGTGCTCTCGGCCTGGCTGGGATCAGTAGGGTGTCTGTCTCCCCCACAGGAGAGCAGCCTGGGCGGGTGCTGACCAGGAGGAACCTCAGGTTTGAGCAGGCAGCAGGCTGGAGAGAGTACAAAACGGGCTGGAGAGAGACACTCAGATTGTCCCTGGGCACTTGGGCAAGGGAGGCCAGCAGAAGGTCTCTTTCCAGTGGACTTGGGCTGGGGTAGGGTGATTCTTGATGGGCATCTGCACCCTGGCGTGGAGCTGCCACACAGTGTGAGCTCCAGGAGAACAGGGGATGGATGCACAATGAAGGCAGGCAGGCTCGCTCTTGCTCAGCAATGGCTTCCCGGCATCAGTGAAGAGTGAGAGCCCCAGGAGGCCCCAGGACCCACTAAGTACTCAGCAAATGCCCCTGGGAATGTGCTCTCCTCCACGCCTCCTCCGCCCACGAGAACGCCCCTCTCCCTCTGCACAGGCCCTAGGCTGCCCTCCAAGAGCCTCCAACTGGCTGTGCCGGCCCATAGGTGCTGCTTGCTAGCTGTGGTTTACGGGTTACCTACTTCCCCTCTCTGTGCCTCGGTTCCCTCACTTGCAAAATGGAGGTGCTGATGGCATCGTGCAAGGTTGCTGCAGGAAAGGACCGAGTGCAGACAAAGCACTGGCCAGAGTCAAAGCTCAGTGACGCTCCTTCTCTCAGGGTTGGAGTCATTTGTGCTCCTGCCCTGAGGCTGGTTCAGGCCAGGCCTCTGTCTCACTGGGTTGAAGGTGACGGCAGGGCCTGCTCTGGGTTGGCAAGGGAGACAGCGGAACCTGCTGTGTCCAGTTCTCCCTGCTCCTCAGCAGGCCCTGATCTCCTGGTGAATGGGGCAGATTTTCACCCCAGTCCCACAGATAACATGTGCCCTGTTAAATGACAGCATTCTAAGAATACAAAGTGGCAAATTAAAAACCTGCCCAGCTCCTTTGTGATATCTAAAAATAAAAAACACACATCAGACTGGGGACGTTGCTCAGTGGAAACGCACTTTCCCAGCATGCCCAAGCTTGGGCCCTGGCTCCGTCTCCAGCACCCCTACACACAGCACCCCTGTATACTCTGGGTGTAGTGCCAGAGGCCCATGATCCCCGCACAGGGAGCCTGAGGCATGAGAATTAAAACTCTGAGCCCAGCTTGTGCAGCTTAGCAATTTAGCAAGACCTTGCTCAAAATAAAACATTTTACAAAGGGATGGGAAGGTAGCTCAGTGCGAAGCCTTGGGTTCACTCCTAGTACTGAGAGAGAGAGAAATGGGGCTAAGAATCTGGCAGTGTCCTCCAAGGCCAGGTCCCTAGAGACTCTGCTCTTGAAGGGAAGAGGTCTTTTCCAGAACCTTCGCGATAGGAATGGGCTGGTGGTGAGAGGCGGGGGCAGAGGAAAAGGAAGTGCTTCCTGGGGAAGCTGGGGGTTCAGGGTGGCTTTCCAAGAGGGCTCTGTGGAATGTAGCTGTCACGAGGAGTCAGATCATGTCCCTCCTTGTCCCCTTCATCCCTGGCAGGGAGTGACCCAGGTTGTCCTGTGTCCCTGCTACAGGAGCCCGCCGGCGTGGCTGACTTCCAGTCTAGCCAGTCCTTCCTGCGGGCTTCTCCACCTCCTCTGCTTCCTGTAGCCCCAGGTAGGCAGTCTGCTCCTCCCAGCTCTGGGAACCCCAGGACCTAACCAGGCCTGGCTCCAGCTGTGGCAGTAACTCAGACAAGTGCTCCTTGACCACCTTGGACCCTGACGTGCCGGGCATGAGGACAGATTCCCAGCAGCCCGTGTCCTTGCCTCACTGGCCCCCCAGGCTCCCGTGGGTTGAAATACTGGAAGTTTCTACACATTTGCTCTCCCCTCGGAGTCTCTGTGGCCACGCGCCTGCCTGTCATGCATGCCTTCTACCCCATCAGCAGAGGACTCCTCCTCATCCCTGGAGATTCAGACCCAAGGGCACCACCTCCGCCAGGGGTGGCACCTCCTCTGTACCTCACAGTTCCCTCCTCTGACCCCAATGTGGGGCCCACCACCCCAAAAACACACAGGGAGATCAGGTTCCTCCCACACTGCCCAAATGAGGACTTGGTGGGGGTAATCTATGTGGAAGCTGATCCTGGAAGGAAGGGGTGGGGCAAGCGAGACTGGAAAGGAGGAGGAGAAGCCACCAGCGTCTGCGTCTGCCAGGAGGCTGGTGTATGGCCTTGCTGGTTCCCAGCTCACCAGCTGGGGGCTGCACCCGCACTTGGCTCTTGT
Organism: Hydrochoerus hydrochaeris; assembly: GCA_004027455.1. NCBI lineage: Eukaryota > Metazoa > Chordata > Mammalia > Rodentia > Hydrochaeridae > Hydrochoerus > Hydrochoerus hydrochaeris. Next base: position 520,758 of record PVLA01000244.1, read on the forward strand.
AGACCGAGGCCTTGGTGAGTGCAAGAAGGGGCAGCACTGGACAGGCAAGGTGGGGAGCTATGCCCAAAAGCAGAGTGGCCCAGGGGCTGTGGGAGTGGACCCATCGGAACCCCGGACTCCCTGGGGGCTGGGAACAGTGCTCTTCTTTGTGTTCCTGGCAAGTACTTAGTGTGTGTCCGGTGACAGGAAAGCTCGGACACAGCCTGAGTGACCCAGCAGTGGCAGGAATCTCCAGCTGACATTGGAGGCTCCCAGCCCCTCCCCATGGCGGAACATAGGGGGTTTCCTCCCTGTGACCTGCTCTTTGGCTGCTTGTCAGCTGAGACTGTCTCCAGAAACTGGTTCTGCTGAGCAAAGGGGAGGGAGAGTCGCCAGGTGTCAGCCAGCAAGGGCCTGTGGCCACGGTGCTCACCTCGAGCCTGGGAAGGCACCTCCAGGTCCCCAGCCAACGTCCCTGCTCCAGCCCAAAGCACATGCTGGTCACCCTTGTCCCTTCCTCTTCTATCATCTTGTCAGCCACATCTCTAGCTAGGTCTCTAACTTCAGACCCCAGAGCCAGTGGGGGCAGCAATGAGGGCTGATGGAGGGGATGAGGGGCCATTCACACATGAGTCTTACCACTACAGCACCCTCAGTTCTCAGCTAGACTTGACTAGGTCCTTACCACCTTGTGTGCATGCTTATCAGTCATGTCTCATTAAAGTGCCACATAAATCCACTGGGATAAGTGTAACCCAAGAAAAAAATATTAAACGCTAATTCTAAGGTGCTTTGAGTGTAGAGTTTGCCTTCCTCTCCCATCTCCTATGGAGACAAAACTCCCTCTTCCTTAAGTACCTTCATAGCTGAGCGAGGATGGCGGGGGAGCCAATGGCTTTCTCAACTAAGAGAGGACTCAGACAAGATAAAAGCTGAAGCACAAGCTCTCTCATCAGTGGTATGAGCAAGTGAAAACCACACGGGTCACTTCCTCTCTCCAGCTGCATAGCCAGGAGACTAAGTATCGGCTCCTCCTAGCAGTTCCATGGCTGACTGGTTGCATGGATGTGGCTTTAGTACCTCAGCTCCCCTCTGTGAGCCCAAGACACTTACTCCTCACTGAGTCCGTGCCGGGCGCCAGCCTCCGGGTTAAGCCCTTGACGGGAATTCTTTGGGGGAACCCAACCCCCCTGTATTCTGGGTATTGTTGGCCTCACTCACAAATGAGAAAATCAAGGCTCAGAGAGGTTGAGCAAGTTCCCCAAGGTCACACAGTTGGCACGCAGTGAAACCCCTGGGGTTCAGGTAGCAGAAACCACTGAAAAAATTATTCGGGAGAATGGGTATTGGGTAAGAATTAGCTCTGGCAAATTTTTGAACGTATTCTTTTCAAAAATATCCTTAAAGTATGGAAAACTGTATACAATTTACCACCGTAATCATTTTTAGTGCGCTCTTCAGTGGTATAGAACATTCACAGTAGTGTGCAAGTGTCATCACTACCCACTTCCAGACCATGCTGCCACCCCAGACCGAGTCTGCATGCCCTGGGCGGTAATTCCCAGCTGCTGTCTCCACAGCTCAGGATGTGGCTGTTCCAGGCAATGGTACAAATAAATGCAATATATTATTATATACATTGCATGAAAGGGCAAAGTATATATATATTTGTCCTTTGGTGTCTGCTTTTCTCTCTTAGTGTGTTTTCAAGGTTTAATATTCCATTATATGTAGGCAACACACTTTGTTTACCCACTTATCTGTTAAAAGACATTTTGGTTCTTTCTGCTTTTTTTTCCTGTTGTGATTAATGCTGCTATCAACATTGATGTAGCTGTTCAAATACGTGCTTTCAATTCTTTTGTGTAGATACCTAAAAATAGAATTGCTGGGTTGTACTGTGAGACCCAACTGTTTTCAACTTCTGTATCTCCTTGAAAAATGCATATTCTAGGATGCATGTCTCATTTGCTCTACTCCATAGTGTGACCAATTTTTGCCCAGGAAAGGGTGGGGTGCCTTGGCGGACAGACAGTCTCAAAATAATCTGATGGAGCAGGGTGGTTCCTTAAAGCAAAACTGGGGTGCTGTCACCAGTAGAAGTATCAGTGAATGAGGGCAGCCTAAAGCCACAGATGTCACTGCCTCTGTAAACTTGGGAACAGTAACTTACCTCTCCCTTCTAAGAGCTGTGCGCTTAGCATGAAACCATGTGTGCAGCACGACTTTGAGACACTGACTGTAGTCCTTACAAGGCCACAGAATGTTAGACCAAAAGAAAAGAGCGAGCCGTGTTGTCAGGATACAGCCAGATCTTCCCAGGAACTGTGTGACTAGGCAAGCTGGGTACGCCAGGGACTTGTCCCCACTCAACCAGGAGCTACCATTCAGCTGTGACACACAGTCCTCAAGCTCATCTGTCCCTCGGCTATGGGTCTATTAATTCCATCTTTGGACTCCATCTTTAAATCAGGCTTTGAGTCTCCAGAAGGAAGACCTCTTCCAGAAGCAAATGGACAAGGGAAAGAGATAAATGAGTAACTGTTTCTATAACGGTGAAACGTGATGCTTCTAGAACACAGGCACAGGGAGAATTCCAGGGCTCCCTAGGAGGGAGAAGGGGTCTTTGGTCATTCTTGTAGTCAACAGTACCCAGTGAGGACCACCATGAGCACCTCGCTGGGTGCAGGAGATGCACAGAGACCAAAGCAGTCATCGTCTTCAAGGAGCTGACAGCACAGCCTGAGTTTTGGCCCCCACACTCCAAGTCCCCCCCTGTACCTTGCCATGAAAGTCCATCAAATGCCACCTTTTCCCATAGCCTGGAGTTTGGGTGAAAGAATCCTAAAGGGTCCTGCAGTTTGAAGCAGGTTGGCAAGGCTAGCGGGGAGTTTTCAGCCAAAGCCAGCTGCCGGGGGAGTCGGCTGTGCCCCAGGAAGAGCCTGCTCTGGGTAACCCCCCACCTCAGTCCTGGCTGGGAGCAGTGCTCCGGAAGGGGTAACCTCTGCAGCCAGAGCCTAAAGCGATCTATCATTTCTAAGGCCGAAGGCTGGGGAGGCTCCTTCTCATTGGCTGCCCCCAAACACTGAACTCTAGAGTCAGTGTGATGCTTAAGCAAACACAGCTTTTTGCAACCTGACTGTTTTGGGTGTATCTTGACCTCTCAGCTGGCCTGCGAGCTGCCCACAGAAAAGGGTGCCACCAAAACCCCTCCTCCCTCATGCACTTGTTGTCTGTGAGTCTGTCCCTCTTATTTTTTTTTTTTTTTCTGTGTATGTCTCCATCAGCACTAAGTCCCGGATGTTGAAGGAGATGGAGTGACTTAGGTGACCTTCAAGAAGCCTGCGGCCTCTAGAGCTACTCACTAACCAACCATGCCACGGGCAGGGAGTTTCTAGGTAAAAGTCAAGGGAGTTTCTATTTCCCCTTTGTAGCCTCTGTGCTTCTCTTCAAGCCAGGAGGGGGTTTTCTCTGAAAGGGCAGCTGTTTCCAGGGACACTTCTTGTCCTGTGACTGAGTCAGCCTGGAGTCCTGGCAGTGATGACACACGCCTGGGTTGTCCCAGGAACTACTCTACTTCCCTGAGGCCTAGAGGGAGAGAAAAGGGAAGAAACCAAGGATGCAGCCTTTCTCCCAAACACAGGTTCTCCCCGCAGACCAAGCCAAGCTGCCATCCCTGGAGACACACAGTAAGCTTAATAAACGCTGAAAGCCCAAGTTGCTCAGCCAATGTCTTTCAAGAGTAGCCTTTTCCCCACAGAAAAATAAACTGAAATATTCTGAATGAGTGTTGAACTGATGACTGGGTGGGGGGGAGGTGGATCCAATGGCCAGCAGTTTTAGCATTTTCCTCCTCACTGGGTCAGCTCTGAGCTAAGCGGATTCCATGCAGGCTCAGCTGGATCCCACCACAGCCCAGTTAAGATCCCCATTTCATGGAGGAGGACAGTGGAGCTCAGAGATGGCAAGGAGCTTGCTCATTTTATGCCCGGGACACTGAATTTGACTTCCGGAGCATGCTGTACACCCCTCCCATCCCAGCCCGTGCCCTTAACCACCCCCCGAACTGCCCTAGAGATACCTGGGCCTATAGTTTCTCATTTGGCTTCACAGTCCAGCCCCTAGGAGAGGAGGCCCAGGGCAGTGTCTCTGTTGCTAGGACTGGGCCCAGCTAGTCCTGAGGACAACCTTCTTAATCCCCGAGGCCCTGGCCCGTGGGCCTTGTGCCAGGCTCTCCCTTTGGACTTCATCTTGACCCGCCACATCCTGGCACCAGCCCTGAGGTGATGCTCGCTGCGCTTGGTGCTTGGTGGCATCGACCTCCTGGCAGGCGTGTTGGGTGAGATCACCACCTCCTGAGATAGGACTAGAAATAAAGGAAACTCGTGGCCAGGTGCCAAGGGCCCCACAATAAGCCAACCAGTCACCAGGGTAGTAGCAAGTGGCCTTTGGGACAATGTGAAGCAGAAAGGTCCCTCCTGGCCCAGACATGTGAGCTGGTGAGGGGGGGAGAAGGCACCCCTCCATAGACCGCACAACTCCCCCTGCCCCAGCGCTGCCTGGGGAAACGTGCGGGCCCACCACTCAGCTGGCCCTCATAGCTGCCCTGGATTTCATCTGGGGGATGGAGGGGACCAGATTTCCCTGGATGATTCCACTAATAGGCTGGTCCCAAACAGTGGAGGAGGGAGACGAAGTCCTTTGATGGGAACCTGGGAGAACACGCAGGGGTCTGCCCATGCTGGCCGGGAAAGCCAAGCAGGCCGCTGCAAAGGAAACTGCCTCCCTCGTCGCGTGAGTCACCTGCCTGGCCATGTGTTGTGGGATGGCTCCCGGAGCGCCATCTCAATGACATCTCCAGGCCAGGAGTGAAGGTGGCCCCAGGCCTGTGGAGCTAACAGAGCTGGCAGCTTCCACGCAGGCCAGAAGTAACCGGAATCTCGCTATCCACCACCTAAGGCTTCCTTCCACCTCCTCATCTTCCTCCCGCCTCTTTTTCCTGTCCTCTTGGATAAGGAAGTACAGGCAGATGAGCGTTCTGGCTGTTTGGTGGTGGCTGAGCCCAACAGCAAGTTCTGTTCCTGCTCCATCTGGCTTTGTCAGTGAACTTTCTACTGAACTCCTTCCAGCCTTGTGGGCTGCTCTCCTGCCAGGAGGAGCTGGTGCCAGGGAGAACAGAGTAATTGCCATGCGTGTTGTGCATGCAGAGCCTTCATTAACACATCCCTGGAGTGGCATTTGCAGCCCTCTGTCACAGCAGCCCACCACTGAATAGCATTCAGTTCATCACCCACCGATTCTCCACTGTCTTCAAAGAGCCAATTAGCCCCGTGTTTCTGTGAGTGGCATTTGGCTCACTGGAAAGCCTCATTGTGGGTGCTGCTGTTAGTTACAGAGGGGTTTTCTCCACCGCCTGGCTCACTCAATGGCTCACACAAGCGACCGGGCCCCATCACTTTCCATTTTTCATCCTGTCTTTAGCACAGGGAGGCAATGCTTCTAATACAAGGCTGTTATAAGACAAGGGGGAAACAAGGCAAAGTCAGACCTGGTTGCAGTAATGGCTCTGCCTATGGTTAGGTATGTGACATTGAAAAGAACAGCACATTTCCGAATGTCATTTCTTCATTTACAAAATAAGCAAAATAAGAGATTTAGCATCATCGTGCAGGCTCACCAAATCTTAGAGCTCATCTCGTCTACTGTAATTTTACAGGTAAGTAAACTGAGGCCCAGAATGGCCATTCAGCTCACCCCGGTCATGTAGCTGGCTGGTGTTAAGACTAAGAACCTCGCTTCAAGCTTTCTGGGTTGGGGTGAGATCGGGTAAGTGCGGGAAGTGTTTGAGTTGAGACACGGTGAAGAGATCCCCCTCTGTCTATGCAGCGAGTGACTAGGGATGAATTTCTTCCCTTTACAGAGTCTAAGCCTTAGAGCAGTTGTTCTCCTCCAGGAGAGATTTTGCCTCTTAGGGGACATTTTTGGTTGCTATAGCTGGAGTAGGATGGGACTGAGGAGAGAGGGAAATTCCATTTAACCTACCCTGTGACACGGGCATTAATCCACCCTTGAGAGTTGAGTCCCCATGACCTAACCCCTTCACTAGTGTCCCTCTGCAAGGTTCACTGCCACCTGGGGTTCCAGCTTGTGGACATTTGGGGCAACAAAACATCCAAACAGCAGAATGGATGCACATGCAAGTTTTCCAGTTTCTTCAAAACTATGGCTGTGCGATTAATCAATCTCTTATTACAAACATAAACAATGGGGTTTAATAAGACACCACATCTTGTTCAGGGCCACACACCTAACAAGAAGTGGAACTGGGGTTTCTTTAGGGCCCATCTGGTTCCACAACTATGTGCAAACCGTGGAAGTTTGTCAAGCTCCGGGGAATCCACCTGGTCCTGCCTGCCCGTTTCTACAGCATAGGTAGCAGGTGGGAGGTCTGGCACCTTTTGTCTAGCTGGCCCACGGCAAGATGAAGGCAGGACACAGAGCCCAGCCCAGCCCAGCTCCTCAGCCATGCAAACGTCTGTCCAGCTGCTGGGGATTGCTGCCAACAATGGACACAAACAATTCAAGGTGCAATCCCAGGTCACTGAGGCCAAGCATTCCCTGGCCTGTGGGCCGGTGGCATCTGGAAGATGCATCTCTAAGAGCTTCCCAGAGCCTCGTGCTAAGCGTATCACATAGAAGGTGGGTGACAGGTGGCTCCTCCCCGCTCCCCGCCATCAGTTCTCCCTGGAGGAATGGCATCCCCCATCTTCTTGGCAGAGGGCCAGACACTGGCTGGCCAGAGCAGGGCAGGACAGGCTGAGGTCTGCCTGGAGGCCACGGCTCTCCTTCCCACGCCATCCCCTCCTTCCCAGCCAGGCTCAGCCCTGTTCGCCAGGGTTCTGAAGTCACTTTGAAAATTCCTTCAGGTCACCCCCTTGTTTCCTAGCAGGGCAGGCAGAGTAAAGGGCTTGTTTGGGTGTAGCTTTTTGCAAGTTCAGTTCTGCCAATGAAGTAATCTTGAGCAAGGTGCTTTCCTGCTCAGAGCCTCTGCCTCCCCATCTATAAAATGAGAAGAACAATATCTAACCTCGAAGGGTTAAACATTCAACAGACAGCTTGTCATGGGTGCTCAAAGTCTCCCCCCTCCTCTCTGGCAGACACTGGAAAATGGTGGGAGGATGGCTGGAAACTGCGTGGGGAGGACAGTGGGCTGGAATGGGGATGTGGGATGGGCAGGCGAGGAATGTCCGTGCCCTGACCTGTGTTTTTCCACCTGGAGGCCTGGCCAGGAGACTCTGCCTCTCTAGTCACTGGCAGCCATGCTCAACACATCCAGTCATTTGTGCTGACCAAACCGTGTGGGCTCAGAATCAGCTTCTAGGAAGCAGAGCAGGGGGGTTAGAAGGCTCCATCTGCTTGGTACATGGGGTCCACCACCACGTGGTCTTGAGCAAGTGGCTCCATTTAGAGCCTCAGTTTCCTTCTCTGTAAACAAGGATGTTGGCATCTTAGTGGTTGCCCGGATGCTTGGACCTTGCAGGGGCAGTGCTGGCTCAGAACCTGGCCAGCAGGACGCGCTTGCAGTATTGGTCCTAGCTACACACTGTGTTCTCAACCCGGGCTTCGCATGCTGCAGACACGTGGGTGGAGAGAGTGTGACCAGTTTCCATACATCTGAGTGCGAGCATCTGCGCAGTCTCCTAACAGCCAGAGGGGCCCAGGAGTCTGAGCGCTGCTTTCCTGGGCCAGTCCCCCTTGGCAGGAACTTCAAAGCGAGAGGGAGGGATTGCCCGGGCAGGCTGGGGAGGCATCCCAGGAGGTCGGCCCAGAGGCCTGTGCGGTGCCCTCACCTGAAGCCACCACAGTGTGGGAGGAGTAGTGCCTACAGCAGGACCATCTGCAGGCAGATGGCACATCGCGGAGGATGATGGGAGCCTCGCTCCTCCTCAGGTCCTGCATGAGCTCCTAAAGGCTGAATTCTAGTTCCTTCCGCCCCAACACCTAGGAACAAGCCTCTAAAACTGTGGTCCCCTCCTCCTGCTCCCTCAGAGGCATCATCTGGAGGGAGGGGTGCTCAGCTGACCCTGTGGACCCTGCTCCCTCCTGCAGCTTCACCGCTGTAGTTTGCAGGTGGGCAAGGGCTGGCTCCTTCAGCCTGAGGGCCTGCAGAGGGGAGCTGACTTCAGGCAGGGTCCTCAGGGCCCGCACTGGGAAGGATCCCAGGGTGACTGACAGCGCAAGGAGATGGGGACAGGGATGTGAACCAAGTAGACAAATCCCTGAACAGCAGGAGAGTTTCATAAGGGCACAGAACCAGGTAGGGCACAAGTGGCCCTGCCAGGTAACTAGTAGCTATGTAACCGGAGGTGGGGTCCTGAGCCTCTCCAAGCTTCCATGTCCTCATCTGCAGAAATACAGAGAGCACTGCGGTCCTTCTTACCTACAGTTTTGCTTTCCAGAGTTTCAGTTATCCACGGTCATCTGTGGCTCCCAAAAATTAAATGAAAAAAAAATCCAGAAATAAGTATTAAAATAACTATTATTGGGCCAGGGATTTAGCTCTGTGGTTTAAGTGCCTTCTTGGTAAGCATAAGGTCATGAGTTCGATCCCTGATACAAAAACAAAAAACAAAAATTATTATTGTAGTGGGTTGTTATACTTGTCCTATTTACTATCAGTTCTTGTGGTTAATCTTTTACTGCATCTAATTTATACATTACACTTTATTAGCCACATGTGGTGGTGCATACCCATAATCTCAGCACTCTGGAAGGCTGAGGCAGGAGGATCACAAGTTTGACCTCAGCCTGAAAAACTTAGTGATTTAGCAAGAACTCTTCTCAAAAATTAAAAAAAAAAAATTCTTTTTAGGGGCTGAGAATGTAGCTCAGTGTGAAGGCCTTGAGTTCAATTCCCAGCCCCCCTCCCAATTTGTAAAAATCTGGGGTATGTCTGTAGAGGGAAAGCAGTATATACAGTCTGTTACTATTTGCAGTTTCAGGCATCCACTGGGGGTCTTGGAAGGTATCCCAAGGAGACAGAGGAGACTGCTCAACCTGCCCCATAGGGTAATTTTGTGAGAATGGACTGAGTTAACATGAGAAAAGTCGTTTAGGATGGGGCTGGCTTGCAGCGCTTCTGTCCTATGTTTGTTCTGAAGAGAGAGAGTCAAGGGATCAGGAAGAAACGAAACAGGATGGTCAGTGCTGAGGGCTGCTGTGAGGTCCTGAAGGACCCTGAGGGATTCGATGCTTATACTGAGCCTTGAAATCTGAGCCACTGGAAGTGGGTGGAGAAACAAAGGCCAGAAGCTGAGACAGGGGCTGGCACAGGAGGGGTGACAGGAAATGGAGCAGATTCTCCAGAGCAAGGACATCAGGAGAGGGGCACTGTTGGGCACAGATGCCGTCGGAGGCCAGGAGGAGCTGCAGAAGACAGCAGGGGCAAAGACAGTGGGTAGATGCAAATGAGCAAGGTTAGAGGCAAAAGGACCAAACTGGACAGGAAGTGGCGGCTGGAGCCCATGGCAGAGACCAGAGGTGATAAATTGGGCCTGGGCAGCAGAACAGAGAGGGCAAGACACTGACACGGCAGAAGGCCCAGGCCCCAGAGCCTGCCCAGTGCGGCAGTGAGGGAAGGGAATTCCCCAAACAGCGCTCCTTCTGGCTGACGGGACTGAGACGGGGAGCTCTGTTATTCTCAGAGCAAGTAGCTGGGGGAGGGTAAGGTACCGACGTTAGCAGTTATGCACTGAGGACCTGCAGATTCACGGGGGTGCCAGGCATGACGCAAAACAAGCCGTTGAAATGTCTCTGAGGTGTGTATGAAAAGCTCCTCTGAACAGGAAATTGAGGTTCTGAGGACGTCAGTTGACACCCAAGTTCACAGCACAGAACTGCCAGCTCCTGACCTCTGGTTTTCAATTCTTCACTTCCACATCTGCTTATGTTCCGTGGTCCCCGCCTCAGCCCTGAGTAAGGCCTAACAGACACTCGGCCTCTGAATCACATGACACAAACCAATGCTGCCTCATGTGACTTACAGATATTTCCATTTTTGTTTATTTTAACTAAACCAAGGACTTCAAAGGAGCATCATTGCTGAAGGGCTTGGTCGTGAGCATGTCGTGGCCCTAGGAGCAGAAAGGAAATGGGCAGGTCCAGAGACCAGAACATCTGTTTCCCGTGTGCACTCAGAGGATGGAGAGACCGGGCCTCCCTCCGGTTTGGAGGGCTTGGGCTTGAGTTTGGACATCGCCCCACCCTCCTATGAGGTGGGAGGAGGAACGCCAAGAGGTATTCCCAGCCCTGGAAGGCACCTCTGCACCTTCCTGCCACCCCAGTGGAAGAGGAGAATGCATGCGTGCTTCCCTTCTGGCTGCACAATTAGACCACTGCAACACGGGAGGACCACGGGCCTGGGGCTCAGCCACCTTAAGTAAACCAGTCGAGGTCACACACAGAGTTCTTCTGAGATGCCAACAGTTTCCGGAGCCCACCGTGGCCCTCTTTAGGCTTCGGTGTGGCATTTGTGGCTCTTACCAAAGTCGTTACTCATTTGAGGCCCAGTTCCTTTCAGATGTTACTTTTTTATTTTTCTGTTTCCTTTCTTTCCAGCCATGGGGGTTGGGGTTGAAGGTGGAGTTTGTTATTTTGCACAACGGACCTGCCTGCTCGCGTCACCCGAACAACGCCAAATTCCGCTCGCAGAGGAAGTGAGAGGTGTCTGATTTGGTCATGTGGAACACAGCTGGGCAGCTCTGCCAGAGGCTCAGCTGCTCTGCGCTGAGGGAGGTGTCACTTTGCTGGGTCCCGGCTGAGTCACCCACTGCAGGTGCGGCTCCCCGGTGACCCCCGGGCCATGTCATTGTCCTGCAGAGCTGGGCTGAGCACGCGGGTCATTTCTGCACTTCTCCCTGGAACCTGCAATTCAAAAAGAAAAAAGGAAGGAGACAGGGAGAGAGGAAAGGAAGCAGAAGGCAAGATGGTGAGCAGCCTGCCCAGCGCTCACAGGCTGGGGGGTCATCTGAAACTCACGGATCCAGGTTTTGTGGGGTGCAAAGAGCTACATCTGGGGAGCCCTATTTAATAAAAAGAATGCAGAAGTTGGAAAACAATATTTAGCACAACAGTGAATGTTTATTTAGATAATGGGAGTGGGGGATCACAGCCGATGGCAGACACCCCACAGTTCTGGGTCTGTGCTCCAGTGTCTACAAGCAGTGTACCAGAAATGTCACCCAGCGCTTCCTGTTCATCACTGGGCCTCCCTCCCCATGCCAACCCTGCCGCACCTGCTGCTGTCTCAATGCCTGGGAGCCCTGTCTTTTCAGTGTCAGGGTTCACAATGCTACTGATGAGGCCCCATCCTGAAGGTTGTGGGCTGGTGGGTGTCACCCTGGGAAGGTGTTCCTGACCTCATATAAGAATTGAATGACTTAATGGAACTCATCTTGGAAAAACGCATAGATACTCAAGGCCTCTAAAGTGTACATTCAGTCTCAGGGATTCTTAGACCAGGGGACCCCAGGTAGGGAATTCCTGCCTACTACACATTCCACACAGGGGACCATACGCACCTAGAGGGTGAGGTACTTGCTTAAGGTCACCTAGTAATCTGAGGCAAAGTCGAGACAGGATACAGCCAAAGACTCCCTCTCCTTCTCTGGCCTGCCAGCCCTTCCCTCTGTCCTGGGATGCTGTCTCCGTGGAAGGAGAGCCTGAGTGATGGTCCCTCAGAGGTTTTCTGTTCTATTCTGAGATAAATATTTTTTGCTTGATGTAGCTCAGAAGGGGCAGAAATGGTGGCATTTGAACCTGAACAGACAGGATAAAAGATGGCTGCAGAGTTGGAGGAGAAACACAAAGGAGATGGAGAGAAAGAGAATTGGGGACAGTAGGCAAATTACATGCAAAATCTCTTGAGAAATCTTGGGATTGTCCTGTCCTGTCTGGTACCTAGAGCCCTGAGCCCTGGGGAAACTCCATTAAGAGTCCCATCTGAGTGGGCACCCCAGAGCCCCATCCTCTCCCCTCCTTCCCTGCGTGGGTGCTCAGTCTTCTTGGTGCCCCAGGCAGGGTGCAGCTTCATCTGCCCACGCAGCTCCCTCAGATGCCACTCAGCAACCCCTCCCAAGGCCACATGGTGCCTCCACCACCCCCACCTCCCCACCCCCTGCTGATCTCCAACCAACATGGATCTCCAGGGGCCTCCCTCAAGGCACCTGGCTCTTCTGTGTGAGAAGGGTCTGGGTCCTTAGAGCCTTTGGCCTGGCACATGGATCCCCCATAATCACTCGCTGATTTAAATGAATAGTGGCACTGGGAGGTTTCGACTGAGACTCCTGGGACTCATGCCTGCTGGCCAGCAGTGTCCTGAAACACTGGCCAGCCCAGCATGCAGCTGGGAGCTTGTGTAAGCCTCTAGGGTATGATGGGAAGGAGAGGAGTGCCCAGCCCGAGTGAGGACTCTACTCAGCGGGCACAGAGCTCCACACCACCCACTCTATGGCTCTAGAGGTTCCATCCTTTCCCAACAGTCCACTCTGTGAAGGGCCCCAGCCCAGGTAGCAGGCCCACCGGTGACTGCCAGCAGCTGTCAGGCAAGGTCAGGAGCAGAAGGCTGACAGGGGGCTCCCCTAAAAACTGTACTGACTGGGATAATTAAACTCAGAGAGCTTCCTCTCCTGCTTTCCTTTCCCTCTGCTCACCTCCAGGTAATGGAGTGTCTCCAGAGAACCGGCTATTATCCATACCCAAGTATTTGTCGTGCATCCCATTTAGTTTGCAGTAGAGTGTGTTGTTTTTTTAACCTGACACCCATGACTGCAGGAGGAATGCTGCATGTGACTGTCTCCTGAGAGCCAGAGAGCCCTGATCAATTGTTTTTTCTCCTTCCTCTTGTTTTTCTCAGTACTGGGCTGGTAAGGTGATAAAGACGCTGAGCTATGACCTGTTTTCCTCCTCCTCAGCTCCAGGCGCAGCCACCGAGCAGGGGCTGTGGGTGGAGAGCTACCACCTGCTGGGGCCCAGCCTCCCCTTGGCTGTCAGCTATTTTCTTTTCCATCCCTTCTCACCAGCAGTGGGGGGTGAGTCTGACCAGCCGCCCAGAGCCGCAGGTGACCTCCCCCAGCGGGTGGGCGCCGGCTCCCATCTGTTTCTTGCTACCTCTTAAAGAGTCTCCCGCAGAGCAGCCTCCTTCCTTCTCAGATGAAATAATCAGCGTGAAATGTTTTGCCTCTTAACAGACACAAGGTACGCCGTTTTCTTGCACCAATCACCTTTTCAGGCAGATGAGAACCAAGCCGTGATAGGGCACTCGGCAGTGGCAGACGGCTGAGATTGGAGCCGCGGGGCGTGGGAGGAGGCGTGTGCCCGTGTCTCATCCTGCCCAGCCACTCACGAGTGGCTCCAGCAGAGCCCCGCAGCCCGGGTCCCTGTGAGCCATCCTCCGGGCCAGGCTGACGGGTCGCTGAGCAGTCTCCCTCCCTGCCTTACTCAGCTGGTGACTCTGCCTTACATCACTGCGTCGTGGCTTTCACACTCTGTCTCTGTTGCAGAGAAACCTGGTGATAGCTTCCCTCCTCCTAAGGCCAGTGCATCAAAAGAGAGTCACCACCCCGCATGTATTCTGTGCTCTCAGGTGAGTGGTAGGCATCACCCATTGGCATGTGGGACTGGCAGGAAAATGGTAAGAGAATGCCCAAGCACAACGACATAGTTTGTTCCTATCACAGTGTCTAGTGCTGGACTTCACTGCAGCAGGGCTCTGCACCATTATGTAAAGTGAATTACGCAGCGCCCCTGATTGTTAGGGGTGTGAGGTTCAGCATGCAGGGGGTCTGCAGGCAGCCTCTGGTGTTCACTGCCCAGCTACAACCTGGCTCTGCCACATACCAGCTGTTGAAGTTTCCGAATGCTACTCAAACCCTCTCTGTCCCTATTTCCTCACCTGTAAAGTGGGGATGACAGTAATAATGATCATCTGTAAAACACTTACAATGCTGCTTAGTATGCAGTAAACACCATATAAGCGTTTGCTATTAAGACTAAAAAGATAGCACCTCATGGAATTGAATCTTACTTAAAGCAGGAACTGTGAATTTCTTTATCTTGTGGGCATCAACCCCCCTCACACACACAATCCCTCAGGCTCCTCTCCTGCCTGTGGAACCATCTATTGCAGAGGTTAACAAGCTTTTTCTGTCAAAGGTCGCTTAGTGAATGTTTCAGAATGTGCAGGTCACACAGTTTCCATCACAATTCCCCACCCTTGCCATTGTGCTGTGAAAGCAGCCCCAGATAATATCTAAATGAGAGAGGGAGGCTGTGTTCTAGAACAGTTTTATTTACAAAAGCAGGGGGTGGGTGTAATACTTTCCCATCGCTGGAACAAAACACCCAAAACCTGCAATTTAAAAGAGGAGGAGTTTAATTAGCTCATATTTTCCAGCGGGTGCAGTCCATGGTTATGCTCCAAGGCCGAAAAAGCATAGAAGGAGGGCGTGTGGTAAATGACCAGCTGCTCATCTAAGGCAGCCAAGAAGCAGAGAGAGACAGGAAGACCCAGGGCCAGTAATACATGCTTCCAGCTCACGCATTGCCGATACAACATTCTGTCGTGATTCACCTTAGAAAAACTCTGCTTTGATCCTTTCTCTTCCAAGAGGTCTGCCCAGATTACTGCTGTGAGACTTCACTTTCTTCTCTCTGGAATTGAAAGCACTGGGCTTGGAGGGAACTTAGTGCCTGAGAAGAATCTGGGTTTAATGACATTGAGTAAAGCACTTAAGATCTCTGGAGCCTCATTTTTCCCATCTGCAAAACAGGTATAAAATGTCTTGCCTTGCTAACCTTTTAGGGTAGGTTGAAAATCAAATAGACATGTGGATGTAACTTGTGTACTCGAAAGCACTACGTACTTGAAGTAGATTTTCCCAGGGGTCCTGGTGACTAGAATGGTGCTTGGTACTTTGTCAATGTTAACTGAACCAAACTCTAGAGTTTATATTAAGTACACGATTTTGTTTCACACATACTAGTACGAGTCTATACATGTATTGATATCCTTAGTGATCAATGGTGAACTCAAGAACACCATTCCTAGAAAGAGACATGACAATGTTTGCTGAGGCAGATTCTACAGAATTTTTGTATACTAGAAACGTGGGTCAGACTACCATGAATATGGATTGCCATGACAGGAGTCAGGTGGCCACTGGCATAAATGCCTAGAAATTTGGATTTGTTCCTGAGACCAATGTAACGATGACCACAAATGTGGTGGCTTAAACCAATAGCAATGTGTTCTCTCCTAGTTTCATGAGTCAGAAGTCTGAAGAGAAGTTGTTGGCACCATTCTGTCCCTTCCCAAGGTTCAAGGAGGAATCTTTCTTGCTTTCTCTAGCTGCTGGTGGCTGTTGGCATTTCTTGAGTCACGGCCACATCCTACTGATCTTTGTCTCCGCCCTGACATCATCTTCTATTCTTCTCTGTGTCTTTTCCTCTTTTGTCTCTTATGGGACATTTATCCTTTGATTTCAGGCCCATCTGGATAATGGGATAGTCTTATCTCAAGATCTTTGTCATAATTACATCAGCAAAACCCCTTTTTCATAAGTTCCAAGGATTTGAACAAGTACATATCTTACAGATGTCACTCTTCAACCCATTGGAGTATCATATTGTTTTCATTTTACTTCCTATTTAAAATATTTCTTATGCCACTGAGGAACATTATTTTTGATAGCTAATTATGTTCCATATTGCAGATATGGTATGTTAAACTCAATTCGTTTTCTTCTTTTAGTTGTTTAGATCTCATGATTTTCCACACTTATACTAAGGCCCCTAAAGTTTATATTCATATACTAAGGATACTTTACATAGCCTTTAGAGTCAGGTATTCTGACAAATTCTCACTCTGCCATTTACGAGGGATATGACCATAGTCAGGTTTAACAGACTTCCTCATGAGCTGGGCACAGTGGCTCACACCTGTAATCCCAGCCCTCAGGAGGCTGAGGCAGGAGGTTCACTCTGAGTTTGAGACCAGCCTGGGCTACAAAGTAAGTTCAAGTCCAGCCTGAACTGCATAGCGAGACCCTGTCTCAAAAAGACTAAATAAATAAATAAACCTCCTTATGCCCAAACTGTGAGCCAAATAAACCTCAGTATTCTCATTTGTAAAGTGAAAGTCATAATGTTTATCTCATGGAGTAACTCAGAGGATCAGATCAAAGGATATATGCCACATGACCAGTGGCAGAGTTTTGGGCACATTTACACATGTAAATGGTTGAGTAAATTGCAGTTGCTCCTGTTTTATTATTCTTGATGCCATCTTGGCTAATTGCCTCGGGTGGATTTGTAGAAGTGTTCTTCCCCAACCAAGGTGTATGTGTGGTTTCAAGATTCTTGATTTGTACTGTCACATCACGTTCCATAGAAAGGATAGGCAGAGACACTCAGCCTTGACCAATCCTACTTGGTCACCACTGTCCCTGGGCCCTGGAAGCCACCTTCATCAATGGACAAGAATTTTATGAGTTATGGATCTAGGACCAGGCTTTAAAAAGGCTTGTACTTTGAGGCAGCCAACTCACAGGCATAAACAATTTTAAAAATGGAGTTCATTAAATTGGCAAATGTTTCTTATGCGCCTGCTGTGTACTGGCTCTTGTCCTAGATGATAGATCACATTCAATAGCAAATAAATAGAAATGGTTCTCATGCAGGTAATAATCTTGGGTCAGGACTAAGTAGCAGCCCTTAATTTCTGCAGCAGAATTTAGAGAAAGTAGAGACCCATGGAGACCAGGTAGATGAAGAGACCTCAAGAGGAAAGAGGACCCCGAAATGGAATTGAGAAAGGAGCGAGGATTGTGAGTGGATGTGCACAGAGGTTTGCAGCTCAGTCTGATGGCTTAGGAAGGGCAGGAAAAGAGATAGGGCTGAGCTGGGATTTAGTTTAGTGGCATAAGTACCTGCTGGGCAAGTGTAAGGTCATGAGTTTGAGCCCCAAAACCAAAAAAAAAAAAAAAAAAGAGGGCTGGGTGTCTCCACCATGGCAGGCCGGGACAAGCCTGAGCACCAGAGGCTCGTAGACTTTCCTGAGCCGGGACAGGCTAGTGAAAGGCATTAAGGAAGAGCGGAAGGGGCTCGATGGGTCACACCTGGTGTCACAGTGCCAGCTGGGCTTTGGTCCTGCAGTGCTTGGAGCTATAAACCTTGTCCCAGTTTACAAGTGAGGGTATGGCAGCATGACTTGGTGGCCAGGTTTACACTACAAGGCACATGGAGTCCCAGGCTCCTGTCCCGTGTCCGCCTCATGCCAGACACCGAGCCCTCAACAAGCACCAAGCTTCCTGGAGAAGTTTCCATTGCCTTCTAGGGCCCTGGGGGTGATCGATTCTAGTTGTTTTGGCCCTGAGATTGTTAACCTGGTGTTTTGTTATTAACTTTCTGGGTCATAAGTGTCCCCAGGCCAATGACTCTTCCAGAAATTTCTCCTGTTCCTCAAGAAATGGGGAGTATCTAATGATTAACCAGCTCTGTGCCCCTATTGGTGATTAACATGTTACTTTGATCAGATTTGGGGTGCAGAGGAAGGGGCCTCATCCCCAGTCCTACTTGACCATCCCAGCATGTTCCCATCAGTGGTGGCAAGAACTAGAGGGGGAAGGGAAGTGGAGGACACTGAAGGACTAAGGAAAGATCTCATGTGCACAGAGAACTGCTCTCCCAAGCTAACCTGCAGACCAGGCCTGAGTCCCAGGTGTGGTTGTCAGAAGTGAGCAGGTGGCTTGTTAGAGTCCTCACAGGCGGCTGACGGAGCCACTTCCTGATTCCCTCCATTCCTGATTGCTGGACTCAGTGCACCCTGCCAACAAGATGATGGTCACTTGTAGAGGGATAAGGGCAAACCCACCGAGCTACATGATGCCCACGGCCTGGGCTTCAGGGCTTCCCTGCAGTGAGGAAGGCAACGCCCATCCATCCTAAGTGGAAGGGCCCAGGTGAGTCAGTCAAGGAAGAGCTTGTGATCCCGCTAGAGTACAGAGAAGACATGATGTGCAAGGCCGCGGTCAGGGGCCAGGGTCAGAGTAACCTCAGCATGCAGACCTCCTGCTCCCAGACCAGAGTCTTCACTGCTTTGCCAGGCTTCTGAAAGCTATCTGTCCTGGAAGGTGATTCTCACCCTTGCAGCTACAACTGAGCACATCCTTCTCTTATCTAGAACTAGCAACATTGCCAAATAGGTCTGAGAAAAAATCAGTGAATCCACTTAAATGTCAAACAGAAATAATTCAGGCTGGGCGTGGTATCGAACACCTGTGATCCAAGTAGTTGGGAGGCTGAAGTGGGAGGATCTTGAATTCACCACCAGCCTCAGCATTTTAGGAAGATCCTGTCTGTATAGTAAAAATAAATGAATAAAATGAAATGGATTCATCAGATTCATCAATATGCAATAAAAGCTCAGACTGAACTAGGAGTTGTAGATACAACTGTGAGCAAGACAAACTGGGTAACTTCTCTCCCTGAGCTCACAGTAGGAGATCATAGGGCACAGAGAGAGGGGAGGACAGATATCAAACAGCTCATAGAAAATTGCACCAGTAATTATGACAAGGCAGTCAAGGAAAAATGGGCAAAAAGTATATGTTGAGGGGCTGGGGATTTAGCTCAGCAGCATAAGTGCTGGCCTTGCAAGCATGCAGTCATGACATGAATTAGATTCCCAGTACCGATAAAAAAAAATAATATACATACATATATATATATATATATGTATATATATGTGTATATATATATATACATATATATATACATATATATATATATATATATATGTTGGGCAGCCTGTTTACCTAATGGTGCTGAAAAACCTGGGTATCCATACATGAAAGATTGCATCTAGATACCTGATTCCCACCCTGAAGAAAAATCACTTCAAAATAGAGCAAAGACCTAGGTACAAGGTCTGAAACTTTAAAACCACCAGAAGAAAACATAGGACAAACACTTGAAGCCATGGATACAAAGACTTCCTCAGCAAGACTCTAATAGCACAGGAAATAACAGCAAGAATTAACAAATAGAACTGCACCAACTTAAGGTTCTCACACAGCAAAGGAAACAACAGAGTAAAGAGACAGCCTACACAAGGGGAGAAAATCTTTACCAGCTACTCTTACAGCAGAGGATTAATATCCAGAATATATACAAAGCTCAAAAACCTCAACACCAAACCAAACAAAACACCCCATCAATAAATGGACCAATGAATTGAACAGTTCTCAAAAGAAGAGGTATAACTGGCCAATAAGTATAAGAAAATATACTCAACACCTTTAGCCATCAGGGAGATGCAAATCCAAACTACACCGATCTTCCATCCCACCCCAGTCAGAATGGCTATCGTCAAGAAGATAAAAATCCATAAATGCTGGTGAGGATGCAGGGAGAAGGAACCCTCTCTGGTGGTTAACGTGAACCAGTAGAGCCGCATGGAAATCAGTATAGAGGTTAAAAATAGTGCTACCATTTGATGCAGCTATATGATCCTCGGTAAATTTCCATTAAAAATAAAATCGGCATACAGTAGTGATACTTACCTATCCATGTTTATGGTGCCGCAATTTGCAATAACTAAGCTGTGAAAACAGCCTAGGTGCTCATCGATAGATGAGTGGATAAAGAAATGTGGCATATATACACCATGGAGGCTTATTCGGTCACGTAGAAGAAAAAAATCATGTCATTTGCAGGAAAACTGAAGAAACGAGATAATCATGTTAAGCAAAATAAGCCAGACACAGAAAGTTAAGTATCCCATGTTTTCTCCTATGTAAGACAGAGAGAAAGAGGGAGGGAGAGAGAGAGCGAGAGAGAGCAAGAGAGCGAGCAGGAAGGTAGAAAGGATACTAATAGAGAAGACAGGGATCATCAGGGGAGGGAAGTAGGAGGAGGATGTGGGGAATGAGATAATCAGTTTAAAAGAATGCTACATGCATGCAATGAATATACCAAAGAAGCTCATTTTTCTGTATAAATAATATGCATCAGAAAAAAAAGTTGCTGTATAAACTGGAAGAAAAGGAGCTGAGTGTGACAGGAGCCAGCCCTCCAGAGCCCTCAGAAAGGGCTTCCTCAGAGAAGAGACATCTGGAGACTAAGTGTGAATTCATCAGGGGAGGTGGGAGCACGGCAGGAAAGGGGCAGAACTGGTGCAGCCCTGAGGGACAGGAGCAGGACAGGAAAGGCAGGCTGGGAGAGGGTGCCCCAGAGGAGACAGAGGGATGGGAGGGAGTGGACGTCTTTGTGTGAGAGTCATGCAGTTTGCCTTGTGCTGTTTGCTTTAGAGAACAAGAAAAGAGGGGAGAGAACTAAAGTGATAGAAATGAAGGGGAAAGAATATGTCCCCCCTCAGGTGAAATCTGGAGTTGCCACTTTTTGGGCGGCTCAGTGAAGTGATACTAGGGCAGGCCTGTGAAAGGCAAAAGGGCAGGGTAGGAACAGTGGACAGCTAATGGATATATATATAGTACACATAAATGCATCTGAATTTGAAATAGGTCAAGACCTGTTACCAAACAAAGTAAAATCTCCCCAGAGAGTTTGGGGCCCCTGACTTTAAAGAAACAGCTTCCCAGAAACAAAGAGTGTGGGGAAAGAGAGCTGTGAGTTGCTTTTCCATGGAGACTGGAAAAGAGTTGAGAACCCTTCGGGTCTGGATTCTTCCCTGTGACTGACAGAACACTGGCTCTTCTTCCATGTCCCTCTTTGTGAACTTCTCCAGCTTTCTTGCAGGGGCTCACCTGTCCCCAGAGCCACACAGGTCCCCAGAAAGATTGGGGGGCAGGATGGCAGCTGGTAACTTAGGAATGGTGAGATGAAAAAGGGCCCTGCACAGCCATCCTTGCTAAGGAGGACCTGTCCACCGGCTGTGGCAGCCCTGGTCCTGGAGTTCAGGGCGGTGGCCACTCAGCTCAAGGGTAGCCAGAGCAAGGAAGCTCTTCAGCTACTCCAGAAGAGGACCCTGTTCCTTTCCTGCTGGACCGTAGCAGGGGAGAACACAAGGGCTGGGCTTCTATGTGTATCTCGTCCACACAGGAAGACCTGTCAGGATGGAGCCAAGGTACGTGAGGCAGAGCCAAAACAGAAAAACTGAGGCCAGGTGACACCATTTGAGCATTTGAATCTAGTTATACCGAAGGCAGCCCTCCTCCAGGGGCCTCTAAATTATAGTAGACAACCAATTACCAGTTTTCCCCAAGTCGGTCTGAGTTAGGTGTTTTCAGTCTCTATCATTTATCCAAACTAAAAGCAATGTGGCTGGTTCTATAATAGGATTCTGGTAGAATCTGTCCCATCGTTTTACAGTCACATCTAATTATCTCAGTATGACACTTTGGACTTCCTAGAGCACCTTGACCAATGTGTAACTCCGTGTACTTCAGACCACCCCTAGGGGAGCTTTCCCACGTCACCTCCACATTATAGCAACTCTGAAGCAGTAGACATTGTGGAGATCTCTCCCTTGTCCCAATCCTTGTTTCTTCAAAGGAAGAGTAAAACACTATGAAGGTGCCCTAGGAAACCCCATTTGGAGGACAAGTGAAACAACCCATCACCATAGTTCCAATAACCAGAAATTGGAACTATCCACTAACTCTTCACCCATGGAGCCCCACACAACGGTAGAGTAGAAAGCCCTCACCAAAGCAGATCTAAATGTCCTTGTGGCTATGACTGCCAAGGAACACGGTCCAGTGAGAGGGCAACACAGTGAAGTATGCTACTGCCTAAGGTTTTAATAAAGGATACCCTGAATCTTGCATATGCAGACACTGTCTGGCAGAAATTGGTGACAATGTCACTTTGGAAGAGAGATCAAGAGGTTGGAGACTGAGATGAAACGCAAAGAGACTACTTTTTTCATAACGCACACTTTTTAACTTCTTGGTTTCGTGTATTGTGCATATTTTGCCTATTTTATTAGTCCATTAATTTTTTAAAATTATTTTTATTTTTATTTTAAAGAGGAAGGGGAAGCAAAACAAAAAGGTAGAAACAATACAGAATTTAAAAAAAAATAGTAAGAAATCACTGGTTGGTACATTACATATTGTCTTTTTGGATATAGTTGTTCAAGTTACAAAATTAAAGCATACAAAGTGGACGTTCAAACAGTGAGGCTGCAAACAGCTCTGTTCACCAATCCAACAAAAAGTTGGCAACATGGTCATCAATCCTACACACTTAAATATACATGCAGTTATATCCTTTAGAGCAGTTTCTCTTCCTCCTTTTGCTTTTTAAGTCCATTATCTGTTTAGTTATATCATGTTTCAGGTTGCTCAGTACCTTACTGATCTGTTTTGTTGTTGTTATTTACTTTTTAAAATTTTTTTCTTATTATTTTTTATTTTATTTTATTTTGAAGGTAGTAAAATACAGCAGAACAAGACAGGACAAAGCCAATTGAGTCAGTGCAGTGAAATTGGTACAGAACCTCACAGCAGGTTACCGGGACAACAGCAATGGGTACAATAGTATATCTAGTTTTCTTCACAGTAGTTGTTCCTTCAATCAGGCAGAGCAATATCAAAGGAAATACCAAAATTATAAAAACAGAATATTGAATAGAGTAACACCATTGATCAGAACAGAGCAAAACAGAGATAAAAATATTTGCCTTCAGAGATGGCTGAAGAAAATCCCCCTTATTTGCTATATCGCATGTAGTCAAACTCACAAGAGATGCTCAGATCTCCAGCTTTCACTTGCTAGCGGGGAGCGGGGAATGAGATGAATGTTTGGTTCTTAGCCTGTGCGCCGGTAGGCTCACAGCCGCCTGTTTTCCCAGCACCCCAAGTTGCACAATGGCACGGATCTCAGGAAACGCTGATGTGGTTCTCGCCCTGGGGCGACTGCAGCTTGGGAGGCCACAGCCACTTACCAGAGGAGCGTGCCGGCTGCCTCTATTTTTTTTTTTTAAAGAAGAAACACAAGTAACATCTACCAAGTGATACTTCAGTGGGAAGGCATCCCAGAGCTCTTCAGGAGTCTCTGGACTTTTACCCAAAGCTCATCCGTGACCTTCCAGAAGTTGGAGCTGGAACCTTTTCACCCTAGATGCTGATTTGCAGTGTGTGTAGGCAGGGGGAGGGATCAGAGGTGCAGATGGGGGGCCAATTTGGAGGGTTCCAAAAAAAAGAAAAGAAACTACGGAAGGTTTGGAAGCAAGTGGGCAAAATGCACATGAAACGCTCTGGGGGAGAAAGGGAGAAAGGTATGGTTAAGGAGCAGGGCTTCGGGTGCCTGCAGTTAGGAGGCCAGTTACTGGCCAGAGGGAAGGGAAGGGCCCTGCTATTGCGCATCCTTTCATCATCTTGCCGTAGGCATCATTTGTAACTTCTATCCAGTCACCAATGTGGGTGGTGTCTGCTGGGTCATGGCCACAAGTGCCTCATCATCTCAGACTTTAAGGAAACCTGATTTTGGACAAAAGTATGTGGCTTGAAAAAAACCCACATGATCAAAAAATAATTTTAAAAGTTAGGAAATATGGAACAAAGGAATTAAGAATCCAAGAAATAGAACCCCATGGACCCCATGTCATCCCCAGAATCCCCGAGGAGGTGGCATGAGGAATAGCTAGGGAGCTGAGAAATCATTCCAAGAAGAGTAGGTACCAGCCTCAGAGGGGCCAAGGCACTGTGAGACTCAGTGAATAAGAGCTGTGGTACGAGAGCCCAGCAGACTGAACATTTCTGACACCACCCTCAGCCGTACCCACCGCAGTCGTGGGAGGGCAAGACTGGAAGGAAGGAGGCCCTGGGGCTCCACCCAAGGCCCATCAGACCTCCCCTTGTCCCCACAATGCCTGGCCACCAAAGAGCTGTGAGCTCTGTAGACAGGACGTTACTGAATTTATGGAGCTGCCCTGTCCGTGACATTTCCTGCAGCTTCCATGGCATAGCCAGGCGGGACTAACGAGACCTGTCTTTATTGCTCCTTACTCTCCCGGAGTTTAAAGACAACTTGGTTTACGTATCCCACCCTCTGTGTGTGGACACTGGCTTTTTCTTTTTTTCATTTTTGCAACCATCGAAAAGCAAGCTGCTATGAATAGTGTCGGTCTCTTCTTTGGGTTTGCATGCAATTCTGCTGGTCCCTCAAAGTGGGACAGGCAGGACTGCTGCCTGACGTTCAGCTTAGTGGACGCTGCCATCACATCATCAAGGGCTTCAACAGGTTTCCGAAGCCCAGCAGTGTGTGCCAAAGCTTCTGCCCCTCAGCCTCCTCAGAAGCATTTGGATTGTGAGACTTCCTCAATTTTTTTGTTGACCTGATAACCTACAGCCTTTGCTGTTATTGTTTGTGGTGCTGGGGATCAAACCCAGGGTCTTACTCATGCTAGGCAAGTATTCTACCACTGAATTATAGCCCCAGCCCTGTTGTGCTTATAATATTCCTTTCTCCGGTGATGGCCAAGTCTGGTACTTTGCAAGTGCTCAGCAGTGGGACTTCCTGGAGTAAGGTGACTGACTGTTCATGGGTGTTATGGTTTATATCGAAAATGTTCCCCCGAAGGCCTCAGGCACTCAGACATGGAGCTTTTGGGAAGTGACTGAAGCGTGGTGGCTGCTATGGCTTGTGTCTAGATGTTCCCCCAAAGCCTCACGTGGGCATGGATGGGACTTTTTCAGAGATAGCTGGGTCTAGAACATGTGATGCTGGGTTGATTCATGGTGCAATGCTAGGATCAAGGGCACTGAGTGTCATCCACTATAGGTAGCCTGGGTAAAATAAAAGGCATAGAAAGAGCTGTAGTTGGGCCTTGCTGGGTTTGCTACCTTTTGCCTGCCACAAACTCTTTCTCCACGCCACCCTGCCTTGGAGCCAGCCTAGTATGGACTGAAACCTCTACAAACTGTGAGCCAGATAAACCTTTTCTCCTTTAACTTTGGGTGTTGAGTATTTTGTCTCAGCAATGAGAAAAGAAAATAAGACAAGGGTCTTATAGCTGATTTGCTTTAGCAGCTGGGGCCGGTTAGAGGAGGCGGTTCACTGGGGTGTGATCTGGAAGTGTTTATCCCCCCTACCCCGGCTCCTCCCTTCTCTCTCTGCTTCCTGGCTGCTGTGACATGGGGAGCTCTCCTCCACCATGCCCTTGTACCATATCGTTTCTACCTTGGAGCCAGCTGACTGTGGAATGGAAACATGAATCAAAAATAAACTTCTCCTCCTTTAAGTTGTAGGCGTCAGATATTCTGTCCTAGCAACAAGGAAAGTGACTCAAATGAGTTTTACCCACTTTTGTTTGAATCAGTTCATATAACTCCCTTGATAATGAATGTGTCACGAATCACCACCCCTCATTTGTGACCTGGTTTTGTTTTTGTTTTTTCCCTTTATGTGTCTTTTCATGAAAAGAATTTAAAATTTGTGATGCTTTCTATTTCACTGCCTCTCAAATTCATTATAGATGATTGACTAATATTTGTTTTTATTTCCATTAGTGGCACACTACTATGTTCTAAAATACAGTAAGTTATTTTTCCAAAATAAGTTGAAAACAACTCCCCCAAAAAGCACTAAGACAATTGTCACAGAAGTCGTGCTAAGTCTTTTTCTGTGACTTTGGCTCTTTATATGCTTAGGTTTTGTTTTTTGTTTGTTTTTTTTTTTCAAGCAAAGCACCTGTATTGAGCTGGACACATTTAAACTCAGCAGATGCTTTAGCAGCTAGAAGGAAGAGGATAAAAATATCACGTAGGCCTGAAATGCTAAAAATGGAGCATGAAAGAAAAGAAAACTGAGCTGGCAGACAGGCAAAACAAGAACACGAGCATGCTAGGATAATGACAAAATGTCCTCGGGTAACAAAGTCTGAAAACAAACCCGATTAAGAATGGAATACATTCTGCCCTGGCACATTTCTTGCCATATGAAACGGTCTTCAGAACCACAAGGCAGGAACACAGAGATCTTCCTCATTTGCATGTGGGCACCCAGAATGCTCCAGGGCATCATCTTTTTGAGGAAGAACTCTGCAAGCAGCATCAGAGTTTGGAAAGCAAAGCAAATTAATTTTAGATATGGCAAGATGGTCTATGCACTTTTTCACAGGAGTATTCATTAAAGTTTTGGTTTTATAACACTCAATGTCAATTAATTCACCCAGACCATTTCTGGAATGATCTTTAAACTTTCAAGCTTTATGGGCATTAACTCAGAATAGCCTATTTCAAATACTTCTCCTTTAAAGGCCGTAGTACACATTAACCTGGTGTTGAGCTCTTTTTGGCCTAGTTTTCCATAATCAAAGATAGAGATAGACAGAGACAGACAGACTGAAACAGAGAGAAAAGGGACACAGAGGCAGGCAGAGACCAATAGAAATGAAGAGCACATCATGTAAGTTATGTTTTCACTTGTAGGCATTACCTGCTTCTTCTCCCTTTCCTGCAGTCCTGAGGATTAACCCGGAGGCTTTGTACTGAGCTGTAGCCTTAGCCCTGTCTTCTCTTCCTTCTCATTTACTGATTTATTTAGACAATGTCTTACTAACTTGTCTATGCTGGGCTTGAACTTGTGATCCTCCTGCCTCAGATTCCCAGAGAGCTGGGATTAGAAGCATGTGCCACCACTCATTTTCTTCATTTTCTTTCCATCAGACTCTTACCAGACAGATAAATAGCATAAAATTAGATAATTAAAAATGGTGAATCTTTCCTGACTCACCTCAGTTTTCTGTAGTGTCACTTTCAGTCTGCCCGGCAATGAAGATGAAGACATGGCAGATAACACAGAATCCTGTAGCATTACACATGTTCAATTGTGCATGACTGTTTGTGTGAGTGTAAAATGCATCGGTGCTGGGTGTGCTTACTGCACGTGAGAAGGTTGAGCAGTATGAGTTGAGCATGTGTGTGTGAGTGTCAAGAGTGTGTGTGCGTGTGTATACTGAGTTGTGTATGCTGAATGTGTGCATGGGTCTGCTGATTGTTCGTGTCCCTCCCTGTATGTGTGCCCATGGTAGCAAGGTATGTGGCAAAGACACAGGGGGATTACAACCCATTCCCTTCGGGTCACACGCGTTGCATCGGGAATCCAAAGGGCTGCTCCCAGAGACTGCTTTCCTGTGCGTGGTTTGTAGCATGGACCAAACCAGACAGCAGAGGCTACCTATTATTTAATTGGAGGAGACTATTTGACAAGGCTGGAAAAACAGAGTGGCAGAGTCGATCTCATGGCTGGCATCTTCTTAGTCATCTCTTCACAGCCAACTTTTGCCCCCTATCAAGCTGAAAAACAAAACTATGCAGAGACAACTACTGAATGGGACATAATTCGCCAAGAAAATGCACAGGACAGGAGAGGGTAATGACAGTCAACATCAGGAAATCAGCTTGCAGATTCTCTCATCCAGTTGCATAGATGATGGGTACAGTCTAGACACCATCTAGATCAAAAGCTCTTCAAGGCCTGGGATTTTCTCTCCGCCTCCCCTCGGCTCCTTCCCAGATCTGTCCTCCTTGATGCTGGAAAGCTCTGCTAATACAACGGTAGCAGCTACCCTGGGGCATCTGCTGTGCCATGCTCGGTGCAGAAGTGTTCTTCCAGCTCTGTGCTCCAGCCGTGCTAGGCTTTCTGTCTGCTCCTTGAACCCCCTCAAGCTGGTCTTCATCTTGGACCTCACTGGGAAAGCTCTCTTCCCCACCTTGGCACGGTCAGCTCCGGCCATTGCTGCTGGGAGGCCACCTTTGCTCAGAATACAACAGTTGTCACTGGACCAAGGCAGTGCAAACACCATGGGTCATCCTGACTGGTGCAGTCTCAGTGGCTTGTGAATGAAGCCCCAGCGGTAGCCCCTACTGAGACAGTAACCACAAAAACCCTGCCGTGGAGGTAAGCAGACAAACAGGGTGAGGGCCTGAAAGGGGTACAGGGCCAAGGTGGAATTTTTGTTTGTGTTCCCTTTGAAAGCAAGAGATAAGAGAGCAAGTCCGAACATGGGTAGAAATGACACAGGCCTCTGGCACAGGGCCTAAACATGAGGCAGGGAGTAACTCCAAGGAAGGCATTCTGGAGAGCCGCAAAGTGAGAATGGGACCTGAATTGACAGCACTGTGGTATTGCCAGGCACGACTGTTGATGAACCAACAAATTTAATGCTTACAAAATCCCAGCAAAAAGAAATGCTAAATGTACGAAGTGATAAATATGCCAATTACCCTGATCTGATCCTTACATGTGTATACATGTACTGAAATGTCTAACTGTACCCCATAAACTGGTACAATTACCACATGTAATTAAAAATAAAAATATATTCTAAAAAAGAAAAAAAAAGTTGGCTCCTTAAATCAAAGCGTATCATAGATACAACTAAAATGTAATGTGCTACAGAAACAGAATAGCTCCAGTGGTCTACATATGGGGAAATTCTCCAGATTTTGTTTGGCTACCAAAAAATAGATCTATTGGCAGTGCTCTAGTCCTCAACTGAGTGGGCGACACTTGGGTGTCTATGTTGAGCTAAATCACTGCACCACACTTCTGATTTGTATGTTTTGTCTGCATGTGTTATATTTTGCAATAAAGGATTTACAAATAAATCTGAGCTCCCTTGTTGATGGTAAATAGTATTCGATCATCTTCTGGCCCACATTTGGAATTCCCAAACCTGACCGGTCCTCAGAACTTCCGAAATGGAGACTTCAGGGACTCAGAATCCCCTGGCACAGAGCCCAGAGTTTGCATCATCAGAGAGATCTTGTGACCATATGCTCAGTCCAGTTTGGGGGCCAGCAGCCTCAATCATGCCAGGTTGGTCAAAATCAATGTGTCCTGCAGTGTTGGGTCCTATGGTCTGTGAGGGTGTGCATCACGTGAGACAGAAAGCTGGTTCATTCAATGATGTGTATTCTCTGTTCCTGCCCTAAACACTGAACTTAACCCCATCTTCTACCTTCTGATCTGTCTATGGCTTTGAACCACGGATGCAAGGAAATACATGCAAATATAACCTGGTATAAGAAGACCTTCTAGCTTAAAGGCCAAGTGATCATAAAATCAATCCCCTCTCCTTCCCTTAGTGGTTATCTCTCTGGATACCTTCTAGGGGAAGGGAGACCTCACAGACCTAAGAAGAGAGTCTGGTAGGGGAGCCAGAGTGTGGGTGGAGGCCGCCAGCCTTGGGGGGAAGGACCACCTGCCTGAGCACCAAAATAGATTCACAGGGGGTCAGACTGTGTCCCTGCTGAGAGCCACCACAGGGCCCTGATGGGGAAGGGCGCTGTCCACACTCCTTACTCCAGAGCCAGTGCAGACACCACACCACCTTAGCAAGGGAGGCTGCCCCTGGAAGGGAGGACAACAGCTTGGGGATGTGAGTCAAGGTTTCCAGCGAAGCGGGGGCTGCGGCAGAGCCAGCCTGTGTTCACCATGCAGACTCCTGAGCCTGGCTCTGAGGTGTCACTTCCCCTCATTCTCTAACCCAGGCAGAATACAATCAAAATGCAGTTTTATTTGCTGTCCTCCACTAAGAAGCAAGGAGCAGTTTGGGGCTGGCTTTGCCATTTGAATCTGAGGAATGCACAAGCAAAGCAGTCCTGCCTCCGGGCAGAGCCCTCCGCTGAGATTTGACTCACCCTTGGCAGGTTCTCATGTGCTCCCCTCTCCTTCGTTGTGACACAGGCGAGTGAGGTGAGTCATACTCTGCGCAGTGAGAGAAAAATAGATCCCCAAATGCCTTCCATTATGCGAAAGCCCTGTGTCACCAGCTGTGGCAGCAGAGGGCGTGGTCAGCATCCATTAGCAGGGGCAGTTCAGAACATCTGACTGCCTGCCCTGCCAAAGGTATCTGTGGTTGTCACAATCCCAGCACTTAGGAGGCTAAGGTGGGAGGATCTCCATGAGTTCAGGCCAGCCCAGGCTACTTAGTGAGACCCTGTATCAATCAATCAATCAATCAATCGATTGATCAGTCCCGCTGGGGATCCCATGGGAGCCCCCACCCCATGCAGTAGTTCCCCAGGCCACCTGAAAGGCCAACAGATTGAACACTGTCTGTTGTCTAGCTTTGCCCCGTCTCTCCCCACAGGTGTAAGAACTATCTTTCCCAACCAAGAGTTAAAATAGGGAATATTTACTCAGTGCCTGTTACATGGGGCAAAGCATATTCACGGGTCATGTTGTCCAATTCACATGCTCACGTGTGCATTTGCACACATATTCCCACACATACCTCTTGCTGTGGTGGGGGTATTTTAGTGTTTCACAAAGGAGGAAAAACTAAGGTTCAGGAAGTTTTGTAATTTGCCCAGGGTTCTGGGTTAATGCACTGCACAGACCAAAGCAGACTTAAGGAAACAGCTCTAAACACAGCCATGAGAGTAGATCTAGTTAGTTCACCCTGGTTGCTTGAGCAATGAACAAATATAGGAAACAATTTCTGTTGTTCCATTTGCTTTGTTCTACAGATTAGCTAGGTCTTATTCCAGAAACGAGACCCTATTGCTAGCTCAGGACTTCCTGAAGCACTTGTTTTTTGGTTATTGTCTAAAAGGAAAAAATGGGGCTGTGGGTACTGCCAGAGTTAGAGACTTATTAACAAGCCACAGGTAATTTCCCCAAGCCTCTTCTAGCCTTACAGAAACTTAAAACTCCCCAGCTTTCCCTCTGCAGTTTAAAAAATATATATATCAAGTTCCAATACATCAGGAGCCTAGTTTCCCCTCCTGGAATTGACTATTATTCCCCGTGCAGGTAGAGCCAGGCGAGGGAGAAAAGTAAATGTTGGTCTCAATGGCATTTTCAGATTCAGCTAATTGATATTTTTATAATAACAATAAGGCTTGAACACGTGGCTGCCTAATTACCAGCAGTTTTTTATCTGCACTCTCAGTAACTTCCCAGCTGCCTCGCTGATATCAAGTGGACCACAGAGACGTCAGCTGCAATGTTAGTTTCTGAGAGGAAGAGCAGCAACAAGGTCCTCCTCAGCCAAGCTCAGGGACAGGGGAGTGTCCAGCTGCCTTCAGCCGCAAAAGTGGGGAAACAGAGTGTGGAGGCATGCTGAGTGGAGAATACCTGGCTTCATGTTTCCATTCACAGGCGAGAAAACTGAGGCCCCCAGAGGTGGAGTGATTCTCCTGGTTTCACATAGCTTGTCACCTGCAGTGCTAAAACTGAAACCCAGGCCTCCTGTTTCTTTAGTTATTAGAAAAAAATTTTAGTTGGCATATTCTTGCAGAAACACACATCAGCATACAACTTCAGTAATTATCCTTACACACTCACATCAGTGT
Organism: Hydrochoerus hydrochaeris; assembly: GCA_004027455.1. Taxonomy (NCBI): domain Eukaryota; kingdom Metazoa; phylum Chordata; class Mammalia; order Rodentia; family Hydrochaeridae; genus Hydrochoerus; species Hydrochoerus hydrochaeris. The sequence goes on from PVLA01000244.1 coordinate 552,065, forward strand.
AACTACCTCGCAGGTCAAGAAAAAGACCATCTCTAGTGCCCTACGAGCTACTCCGATGCTCCTTCCTGCCCTGCTTCATAAAGTTTCTCCTCAAAGGTAACCACAATCCTGGCTTCTAACACCACAGATTTGTTTGGTTTGCCAATGCACTTTGAATAAAGAGCTGTTTTATGTGAAGCTTAGCTATTTGGACCTAAAAAATGACCTTTCTTATTCATGGGGTATGTTAGATGGTACACTAAGAAAGTGAGTCCCTGTGACATAGTCTTTCTGAGCCTCAGTTTCTCACAGTGAGATGAGGGCAATCATATTTACTACTTAGAGCCATCGTGAAGATTAATGAGTTGGTATACACATGAGGTGCTCAGGGTATAGCATTTAGTAAAAGAAATCTTAACTATCATTGCAAATATAAAGCACAGAATAAAAACAAAACAAAATAAACAAACAAAACATGTCCCCAAAGGAAATTCTATGCTCATTAAGGAATACAGGGTCTTCTCTGAGGGTGATAAATGTGTTCTGTCACTGACAGCAGCGGTGGTCATATAGTATCGTGAATATACTAAATGCACTTTTAAGTGGTTAAGTCTATGTTATATGGCTTTCATCTCAGTAAAAAAAAAAGCCTCAATTACTGAAGATGTGTGCATTTCATTGAATGTGCATGCAAACTAAAAATAAACCATAAAAATAACCCTTTGAAAAGCTGACCTATGCCTACCAAGAGCCCATGCATGTATCCTGCACATCCACGAGGCCCCCACAGCAGCCGTGGAGCCGCGAGGGCCCAGCTGGATGATGCCCTCCGGCTCCCTGCTTGCACTCAGATTCCACCCTCACCTCTCCACTGAAAGGCCCCTGATCAAGATCATCTTGCCAAAGCCAGTGGTCAGTTCTCGTCCTTACCTTTGCCGACCTTGAGTGGATTGTTGACCCTATGATGCCGTGTTGGTAGGCTTCCTCCTTCCTCACTGGCCCTTCCTCATTCTCATTTGCTTTTCCCTCCTCTGAGTGGTGCAGATCCCAGGGCTGTCTTTGTGACCATTTCTCCTCTGTCTGTCAGCTGGGTGACTTCATCTAGTCTTTCTCTGTGTCCATGACTTGCAAATAAGTACCTCCAGAGCGAACACCACCGAGAAACTCAGGCGTGCCCTAGCTGTGGCCTAGTTGACATACCCACTTGGATATTTCACACAGCTGAGACAGAAATATAGATTCCTCCCTACCCCACTGAGGCTTTCTCATCTTTGTAAACAATATCATTCACCTAAACTGCTCAGGCTAAGATTTAGTCATCATGTTTGAATCATCTTTCTTCCTCATACCTCACTTCTAACCCACAGTACATCCCATTGAGTCTGCCTTCAAAATGTGTCCTGAATACACTTTCCTTCTGCTCCATCTGCATTGCTCTGACTGAGCTCCAGACAGCTCCGTCATCTCCTGCCTAGATGACTCCATTATCTTCCAAGAGGCCGCTGTACTCCCACGATGCCTCCCTTCAGTCCAATCTTCCTCTACCAACCAGAATGGTGGTTTTCAAGGTGAATAGGGTCTATGACACTCCGGTGAGTGCCCACTGCACTGAGGATTAAATCTGCACCCTCACAAGGTCAAGAGGCTTCTCGTCTCCTCTCTCCCCATCTCTTTACGTCCCTCTTCTCTGCTCCTTGAACACGCCAGACTTGTTCTGTCTCAGCGTCTTGCATTTGTTCCTCCTTCTGCTCAGAACATGTCCCCAGCCTTTGAACAGCTGCCTCTTCCTGTTATGTCTTTGTGGCTCCAACTCAGAATGTTGCCTCCATCCAGAGATTAGCTCTTCTCTGATAGGAGCTGTCTCCTGTTCAATCCTCTTGGAAACTGGCATTTAAACCTAAATGCTTCTTCTGTATTTATTGACTTGATGAGTGACTATCTCCTCCTACTGGAATGTTACATTTCTTGACACCAAGGACCCCTGTTCATGGCTGTACCCCTGGTGCTCAGCACAGGGTCTGGCAGTAGGAAGCACTGTGTAACCCAAATCTCACTGACTCTGAGAAGATAGAAAAACAGCATCATTGATGGTAACACAGTCTCTATTCTTTCCCACTTCAGGACACCAAGTTGTAAGCAATGGAAGCCTACACCAGGCTGCTCTAAGAGACAGTCACAGAGAAGACCAGGAGCACATCTCTGTTGGTCTGTTTTCCATGCACAATATTCCAGGATGCATGAGGTATGAGAAAGAGATTTCTTGATGGCTTTGGAAGCTTAAGGGCGTGGTGCTGGCATCAGCATGGCTCTCGAGGACCTCATGGCAGCTGGCATCACAATGATGGCAGAGCCTGAGGAAGACAGAGATTCCCTGGTAGGACAGGAAGCCAGAGAGTGGGAGCGGCAGCCTCTCTCCTTTCTAACAAAGCCCTCTGGAGAGCTAATCAGGCCTCACTGTCACCTACTCTGAAGGCAGCCCCACAGTACCTAGCAAGTTCCCAGTAGGTCCCACCTCTTAAAGGTCCCATTACCTCCTAACTCAGCCACACTGAGACCAAGCTCACAGTACATAAATCCTTGGGGGACAAACCACATCCAATCCCCAGCAGCCTCTCTTTCAGCATAGCCACTACCCTCAGAGCCCCAGATTACACTTCCAGAGTTACTGTCTTTTGGCCTCCTTCACTCTTTCAGTTCTGTTTTCCTGTAGGTTGGTTTGCCTTGCTGGCAGTGGCTTCTGCCATCTCTGGGCTTGCATTCTGCATTGTATACCTCAAATATCTCAGCAGGAAAGCAGCCCCTTCCTGGTAGTTCCAGAAGAATTTCAGAATTTATCTCCATGGGGCCAACCTGGCTCATGAGTGCTTTGCTGAACTGATTACTGTGTCAAGGTACCCAAGCGCTGGTCAATCAAGCCAAGTCACTCATCCACATGTGGCGGGGAGAGTGTGCTTGGGAGTTGTTATCCTGATCTTTAAAGTTTGGGGACATGGCTTGGTGTGAGGGAGGCTCCTAGAGAAAGCTACAGTGCTATCACCAGGGGAAACATGGGGGGAGGTTGGTCCCGTCCCAATTACCTTTTTGTTTCAAAGAAGTAAATTCTGTTACTGAAATTTGTGTCAGTACAAAGAACCTACACTTTTAAAGCTTAAGGATAAAGAGTGTCTGATTGCTGCCATCTCACCGCCCAGCTGGTGACTTTGCTCACCGCTAGCCTGTGCCAGCAGGACACCTCCTAACCTCAAGGGGTCACCCTTTACCAGGCTCCTTTTCATCAGCCCGTGCTGAGTTTTATGACTAGATGACTAGATACTCTAAAGTCAGGACCTAGAGGTCAAAGTCATGTTTCCTTTGTGTCCAGATTTGAACACGTCTGAGCTTTACTCCATGAAGCGGTTGCCTCTCTGCATTCAGAGCATTTGCCTTTGCTGTGCACCACTGTTGTTTTCCTGATTTTACCCTTTGCCTCATTTCGCTGGGCTGCTCCTTCCTTGGAATGTGCTCCCTAGCCAGTGTAGAGTCTGCCTGCACTTTGGGCACAGCACTTGCCAGGTGACACGTCCTTCATCCCAGTGGTGGATGCATTCGTCCTAGCTACTGTTCACTTCTCAGAGAAGCCATGAGATCATTCCATCATGTGTGCAAAGAATACAATGAAGGTGGTCTTAAAAGAAATTGCTCTATGCAAAAACCTCTCAAAAAGAGGTCACCCTTTAGTTTAAGCCAGAGCTGGACAATCTTTAAATTGAGGGCATCCTCTTGTTACCTGCTTTCCTGCAGACAAAAGACCAGATGAGCAGGTCCTACATCTCATGATTGCTTTGCACAGACTAAACATTCAGTAGCTAATCAGTTCTCCCTCCTTTCAATTTCATTTATTAAAGTTGTGTTCTCCTAACTGTTTCAGATTGTTCCTCCTACTTGGTCTCTGCAATTACCTGTCTTGGCTCTGGGGAAAAGATATGGAAACATTACCTCTATAGTTTTTCCTCTGAGTCATAAACTTGGGGACAAAGATCTCTGACGATCCCAGTCGTCATTTCCTTTTGCTTTGTTACATAAAATCACTCCAGTGCAGCAGGTGAATTCCCAAGTGGTAATCCTTTGGTATAAGGGTTTCCATTCCATCCACTTATCTTGGTTAAACTGATCTATTTAAATGCACAAACAAAAACATCAAGTTTATGTCTCTAGAGAAGCTACAGATCTGACCTACAAGTACAGTCTTATTCCCACCAGAGTACACAAATCCATAAGGACAGAGACTTTAGGTAGTTCCTACCTTTTCTTCAATAATCTGCCTATATCTGCACACAATGGCTATGAATGCATATATTTATTCATCTATTCATTCAAGCAATGCTTATTGATATGTTTACTAAAGAGAGCACTGGGAGGGCTTGGGATTTAACTTAGCAGGTTAAGCACCTGCCTGGCAAGCGCACGGTCGTGAGTTCAATCCCTGGTTCCAAAAAAAAAAAAAAAAGAGAGAGAGAGAGAGAAAGCACTGGGTCAGGTGATACTTGAGATAGGAGAGATAAAAACAAATGTAGCCACAAGAGTATTTCAGGGATAAGTAACTGAACTGCCTTAAACCATTAGGCATTTGTAAGTGCATGTGAGTGGAAGCCCAAATTTAAATCAGCTCAGGTTTGCTGAATCTATCATCTAGGACCCACATTTTTTCATGGCATCATACTAAGAATTGTTCCCTTTGGAGAAAAAGGAAGAGGGTGAGAAAGATCATAGCACTGCCGTCAGTAAAACTAGGATATGGGCAGGAGAGAGCATAAAGCTTCCAACAGAATAAAAAAGACCCCTCTCAGGAGCCTGCAGCAAACTCGAGTCTTCAGGGCCTGCAGTACATTATATACACTCCTTCCCGAATCGCAGATTTAGGCTCAGACCTGACACGGAGGCTGGCGTTAGCTTCTGTGGAAGCATAGGGTCCGTGTGACAGTAAATCAGTGGCACTCACCCCAGTGGGAAATTTAAGTCACCTATGGAGAGATTCTAATCTGCAAGGGCTGAGGTAGTGTCCTGACTTTTGGAGGCTTTAAAACCCACACCGGTGGTTTTACCCTGAGCTGTAACAGGACCGTCCCATAGGCAGGCAAATAAAAATTCAGTGCAGTGCCTGCCATGAAAAATTTGCTAGAAATATCAACTGGGAGATTTTTGAGATGCCTGTAATCCAGTTTCCCAGCAGGCTGAGGTAGGAGGGTTACAAGTTCAAGGGTAGTCTGGGCAATTTTGCAAGATCTTTTCTCAAGATTTAAAAGCGGAAAAAAATTTAAAAAAATAAAAAAGAGGTGGGTGTTGTAGCTCAGTGTTAAAGCACCTGCCAAGCTGGACCCTGGGATTGCGCCAGACCTGCCAGAGGAGCTCAGAGGAAAACTCCCCAGCAGCCAGGAGGCTGGGGAAGGCTCCTGGGAGACAGTGGGACCTCTGAGATGACTAAGCTGAGCAGACAACCAGGGGACCAGCAGCCAGAAGGGCACAGCATGAGCTGGGGTGGGAAACGATGGAACATTTGTCACATTCGTGTGTCACCCTTGTCAGAAGACAGGCTGATCTCTGGTTTGTTGCCATCTTAGTTCATCAGAAAAGGAAGTTTTCTCATTCTGAAGAAACAACCCAGAGAAACTGAGGTTTGTTTCCTAAACTCAGTGAATCAGTGCTATCTGATATTCCTGATATTTCACCAAAACTATTCTCCAAGCTTCTTCCTCTTAGAGCTCAAAGGGGATTTTAAGAGGTAACACTGGGATTTTCACGTATTTATGATTTTAAAATCAGATACATGAAGTGGAAAAACCCTATGAGGTCACCTCTGTGCACTACCCAAGCTGTGCAAAGACACACAGTCATCTTCTTAGAGGAGGCATTTCAATTCTGCCTTGAAACAAAGAAAGATAAAACCCAATCAAATCTAGCTAGGCTGCAAAAGTGATTCGGAGGAAGGCTGCAAACAACCTGGGAGTATGGAGGAAGTTTGTATATTGGCTGGTAACTGAATTCCATGTACAGACTCAATTAGTGACAGGTTCAGAATAGAGCTTCCTTCAGGGAGTGTGATAACTACCAGGCAGAGCCTGGGGGCCGGGGGCATAGCACAGAAGGTGAGTCACCAGCATTGGCTTACTCATCCAGGCTGGGACAAATGTCACTCACTCACTTTGATGGATGGGCCATATGCACAGAAATATGTGAACAGATATTGATTTTTTTTTTGAACTCTGCCATTACTCATGGCTCTTGACAACTTATTTTCCTTCTTTGGTCTGCCTCTGTTAGTGCTATTCCTGTTGCTTATAAATTGCTTTTTAGTCAACCTCAAAGGGATCTCCTTCATGCTCAAGGGTAGAAAGTTGGCAACAGACATTCAATGGCTAGCTTGGACTGTACTCTGTAGAAACAGTACCTCTCCCAGGTCTCAAAAGCCCTGCCCATGGCATCTAGAAGGTGGGTTCCATCCAGGTAAGAACTCAAATCTATTCGAGAAAAATCTATAGAAGGCAGGAGCGTGGCACTTAGCTTCAGAAATGAAAACATACGCGTACCTTTCCAGTAGGTGCCATAAGGTAATCTTTACAAGGGAGTGGTTACTGCCTGGGCGGGCAACAGAGGAAGAAAGAAAATAGAAAACAGAACAATGCCAGGCTACAGAGGAGCAGACTGGAAGAAGCCAGTGAGGGTGAGATTAGGGCTATTTCCGGGTCTGTGCCACTCATCGGTGGAAGACAGGGAGCAGAAGTCAGAGCAGGCGACAGCCAGAAGCCTCCCCACCATGTTAGAGCCTGGGGCTCACACTAGCTCAGTGCAAGAGCCACACCTCTTTTAGGGTCCCATCACTCCTGTCTGAGAAGGTCCCTAGGTTCAGAGAGAATCATTTTCCTAGAGTTAGCTACAGTCGTCTCTTCAGGCTGGAGCTGAAACCGGTTATATTCATCAGCTTAACATGATTGCAAACCAGAGAAAATATTTGGGAGAAATCTAAGACTTATTTTGGAAAATGAGTTTCTTAAGCGTCAGAGGCAGGGATGCTTTGAATATGAATGACAGGGATGAATCCCAATACACAGACAGTGGTACAGAAAGCAAAGAGTGGTCTGTCACCTATAGCTGAGAGAGCACAAAAACAGTTTCTCACTGCTAGAATTTCCTTTGGGTTCTTTTTTGAAGTTTCTGTTGCTTTGCTAAAGCTTTCTTCTCATTCATGATGAACTTTTAAAATTTTTCTTTTGAGACAGGGTCTTGCTATGTTGCCCAGGCTAGAATAAACGCCCAGGCTCAAGAGATTTCCCTGCCTCAGCCTCCTGAGCAGCTGTGACTGCAGGCATGCTCCACTGTGCCTAGTGTGTTCGTGTTCTTGCCAGAGGTATAATAGTTCTTTTAAGGGACCTGTACCCTAATCCCTACTTCTGCATCATTTTAGGGTCACTCTCCACTGACTGCATTCTTTTCTTGCATATTATATGGGTCACATTTTTGTTTCCTCGATGGTCCAGTAGTTTTGGATTACAGCCTGCACACTGTGAACAATACATTGTAAGACCATAGTTTCTGTTCTGTCCCTCTGTTAAGCTTTGAGTTCATGTTTACCAAACAGCTAACTTTGTAAGACTAAAACTCGATCTCTTTCTCCTCTGTAGTGGTCCAGGGTTAACATTTCTATTCAGTTCTTTCATGGAGCCTGCCTGAAGTCTACCCCACATGTGTGCAATTTAGAGATTGGCTCGGGAAAATTTATATACAGAATTTGGGGGTGCTCTTTGATGGCTCCTCCCTCCCTAAGATGTCAGTTATCACACTGTTTTCTAGTTGTTGTGATAATGGTGATAGCCTAAAAGCCTATATTCTAATTTCTGAAATCAGTTCATCAAAACTGGGCTTCTATCCAAATTTTCCTAACTGTCTCATAATGTGTTTACACTCCTTACTCTCCTTTATTTTTCTCCATAACACTCATCCTGGAACTGTCACAGATCTGCTTTTTAAAATGTGACTATCTCCCCTCATTTTTGTTTTAAAATTACATGTGGGCATTTATTAGAGTGTCTTGTCTTACTTCAAATGTATATGTATTTCACTGTAGAGAATTTTAATTTAAAATCAGAAATAGCTTGTAATAGCTTACACAATGCTCACAATAGAAAGGCCAGTCCTAAGCCCTTTGCATTTATTTACTTATTATCTTACGCTACTTTCTTAGGTAGCTGCTATTATCTGTAGTTTTTGGATGAAGTAAGATACAGAGATAGTAAAGAATTTGCCGATGGGGCTGGGGATTTAGCTCAGTGGCATAAGCACCTGCCTTGGAAGTATGCAGTCATGAGTTCAATCCCCAGTACCAATTAAAAAAAAAAAAAAGAATTTGCCAAAGTTCACCCAATTAATGGATGCTGTCTGTCCTCTTAGAGCCTCTACACTTCTGGTCAGATTTGACTGTCAGAATGTGCAAAGTAAACCCTTTCAAGAGCTAGATAGCTCTCTTTTTAAATCATAATTCATCCACAAGTAGTAATGAAGTAACACTTAGACCACCTCCTTAAACCAGGCAGGACTTAGTTAGGAAGAAGTTAAGAATGCTATGTTTTGTGGTCACAAACAGAATTCTACTTTGTAGGTCATAGTTTGTTTCATATTATTCAAGTAAACCAAATGTTGAATGATAAAGAATCAAATCTGAATTCTAAAACATTAAGAACAGTGGAGAAACTTCTCAGTCATACAGATTACTATATAATTTAGCTTCAGAAAATAAACATCACAAAACCTCATGGCTTTAGAAAGGGCTTGTTGCATAATTACGCCAAACCTTCTCTTTCCAGGGTAGGAAGCTGAGGTGCAGAAGAGGTGAAACATTAGACCAAATTCACACAGCGAGTTGGTGGAAGAACTTCCAGGCCATTCCTGATGATTGGCACAGCCTCTATGTGTCATGTTTAATCCTTTAGTCTAGTCTAGGGTCATTTCACACAATGACATTCCACTTTGGTTGGCTACATTGATCAGACAACAGTTACCGAAACTTCCTTTGTGTACACAATGACCCCTTGGGGTTGAAGCTTCTCTGGGTGTCATAAAGTCAGTCAGAAAAAGAACCAAAGTTAATAGGGGAAGGAAGTAAAAGAAAATACAAGAAAATGAAGAAGAAAAAGAAAATACTAGAAGACTGAAGTTACGGTAATAGAACATCCCATGGGGCCCTTTCAGTGCTGTGTCCCTAGCACTTAGACAAGAGTCTGGTGTGGGATAGATGTTCAATAAATATTTATTAAATGAATGTTGAAGCTCCCTGAAGAGAGTGAGAAGAAATCAGAGGTGAGGAACACTACATTCATAGGCTACATGACAGAACAAGAGCCATGAAATGGACAAAAGCCTCAGAAGCCAAAGAAAGTGAACCCAGGAGAGCAATGTCACAGAAGCAACCCCAGGAGTGCCCACAGAGAGGATGTACAATGTCACACAGGCCGAGTGAGGTGAGAGTTGCGGACAGCTTTCTTATCTCCGAGAGTTCAGAAAGTCATGATGACTTCGTGGACAAGTCATCTCGGTGATGCAATGGAAGGAGGAAACCAGACCACACTGGGATGCGAAAGGGCAGCAAATAGAAACCTCGGGTCAAAGGCTGGAGAAGGGGCCAGAAGGGAGGCAAGATGGGAACAACAGAGTGATGAAATGCGAGAGAGGAATGGGAGAGAGAGTGAGCTCGGTCTACTGGAGGGTTTGCCTTGAGCAAGAGAAAGACTTCATTCTTCGACTCCGAGACACCAGGAAGGAGGGGACGAACTCAATACCCATTTGATTTAGAGTGAGGGCAGCTACAGCGGCTGTCCTGGTTGTGTCCTGTGTCCACCTCCTGGATGAGGAGGACATTCTGCTCGCCAAGTCAAGCTCTGTTGTAAGGTCACATCTATTTTATTTGGAGAAAGAGGGACCTTTTATGAATATAGTATCCGAGCCGGGCCTCTCTGGTATCCAAGCCTCCCCATCTGCTGGAGGAGGGGAGTCTTTCCCCAAGACTTACCAAAGCAGTCTTATATAGAATTTAAATATTTTTCAGGTAAATGTCAAAGAAACCCTTACGGGGTATATATCTTCTCTTCCTCTTTTTAAACATATTAAACATGTATTAAAGAAAAAATACTTCAGACACAGTGATAAGCCTTCTGCAGCTTTGTTCTCTGACCCCAATGCCTAGCCAGCTTCCGAGCGACAGCCACTGTCTTGCATGTGAGATTTTTTCATTCTCCTGCACGGTCTTCTACTTCTATCATATGTGTGGTCCTATAAACAAAGTATTTTGCATGACCTTAACATTTGTCTAAGTGGTCTTCTGTTGCACATATTGCTCTACATTGGTTTCTTTTTTGCTGCACACTGTTTTTGAGATTTATCTATTAATACATATGCTTCCAGTTCATCTGCATTTGTTTCATGAATATTTGAGTAAATATGCCAACTTTTCCTTCCATTTTGTTGCTGATAGTCATTCAGGTTGTTGCTTTAAAATTTTTGTTTTTAAAAGTGAAGCTGTAATAAGTCTTGGATGTCTCCTTAGTAGATAGACAAGGGTATTTTTCAGAACAGGATTGCTGGCTCCCAAGGGTGCCCACCTTCAACTTCCCTAGATGACGCCACATTGCTCTTCAAAGTGAGCTGCAATCCCATTAGGCATGTGGCATGTGTGAGTATTAACATCATCTGGAGTTTTTCTCAGACTAGGTTATTCTCTCGTCAGAAAGGTTACAGTTTTTGGTGACCTGTCTCTGGTTATGCATAAGTTTGAGCATTTTTTGTACATTTATCAAGAATTTGGTGTTATTGCTATTCTTTTCCTTTTTTTTTTGTACCAGGGATTGAACTCACAACCTTGTGCTTGCCAGGCAGGCACTTGTGCCACTGAGCTCAACCCCAGCCCTATATTTCTCCTCTTTCTTCTACTTTTCATTATTTATGTTTTCTTAATTATATGTCGGATTTTAAAAATCATTATTATTATGGTTACTAATTCTTTATCTTCTCATGCTCTGGCTTATCTTCCATTTTTTAATGATGCCTTGGTTGTACACACAATGCAAATTCCAGAGCAGTATTATTTAATTCCATTTTCTGTTGCTACCTTGCTGAATGAAATGGACTGGCTTATTTGTGAAGAATAAACCCTTAGTAAGTTCATGGTTCTGGAGGCTTGGAGGTCCCAGACTGAGGGCACCTCTGCTTCCTGCTGGTGGGAACTTTCTGGAGAGTCCCAGTGTGGCCCAGGACACTACATTGGGGGGCATGCGTGAGAGCCCAACTGGCTTTTGTAACAGACCTACTCTTGATATAACCACTATCGCATTAATTCAGGAGGGCAGAATCCTTCTGGTCTCATCATCTTTTAGAGGTCACCCGGTCCCACTTCTTAACATCTCACAATGGGGATTAAATTTCAGCATGAGTTTTGGTGGAGACGTTCAATATTGCTGTCATATTTTTTTCAAACTTCTGCAGTCAGCTTGCATGAACTGAGTCCATAGCAGACGCCTAGACCCCGGGTTTGACCAGGGTAGGTGGGGCAGGACAATGATACAGGGTTTCACATGGGGAATTCTGCTTTACTGAAACCTGCCAGCAGAGGTCTAATAAAGATTAGACTGTAACTCTGCTGTGCTGCAGTAGAAACTCGCAAGAAACAGACATGAGTGTAGGATTAACTGTCTATGGACTGGACTCATCAGGAAAGAGTCAACTTTCTTGACTTCCTAAAAACTTAAGAATCACAGGCTGCGAGGAAACACGAATAAATAGGGGCTCACTGAAGTGAAGATTTCCCTGCTGAAGGTCTCACAGAGAGAAGCAGAATCTCTACCAGAACAATGGACTCCAGTTGGTTGTGTTATTTTACCTGCTCGGCAAGAATGCTGGCATGTCTTCCTTTGGTCATAAAACAGAGGTCTGACAGTGATGCAAAATGGAAAGACAAATCAGGGGAAACAGACCATCGAGAACCCTAAAAGTTCATGATCATTTAACCTATAAACTGTGGGAAAGAGCTATCACATTTACATCAATTTGTCTGACTTATGAAGATACGTGGAAATACGTTATCCTCTTGTCTCCCAGGTGATACACAAAGCATCAAAGGGATTTAAACTAGGTCACTTTACAAGTTACTTCAAAAGAGAGTAAATTAAAAAGGACTCTGTATAAACTGCAAGAATAATAAGTCTCTCTATAGAACTTTCTATCTATCTCAGTTACATGAATTTTGTCCTTGTACTGAGAGTCTGATCAATTGCCTTTAATTCATTTTGCCTGTGGAAAAAGCACTAAACTTGGGGAGTTAATCAGTAACACTGAAAAAATAAACCAGAAATATATTGATTAAATCATTCATAGTCAAGCTACTCTTACAGTCCTCACTTTTCCTATCGACATCCTTACCAGCACATACAAGGGTGTAAAAATCATTTCCAACTGCCTGTGAGAGAAAAGCTATAATTTGGATCAAAAGTTCTCTCCATTATGAAGATGCTGAAAGCATAACCACCTTATATCTTGCTATAGTAATAAATTTTGTGAAGACATTGAAATGACGTATGCCAGTGTTAGAGAAATATCATAACATGATTATAAGAAATCTACAGAGTACTCACCAACATCAAATAGAATGTTCACTAATAGTAAAAATAAACTTTCTCTGTGTATTCAAGAAGACTAGTTCTCAGTGCAATTGGTAGTCATGTTATAGAAGACCCACCAGCGCCAGGCACACCTTCCCAGGGGTTGAAGGTGCAAAGGACAGGATGGATTGCTGCTGCTTGGATGATGCCTAGAGGAGCCAATGACCCGGGGATCTCCTAATAGATGTAAAACACTAAGGGTACAAAAAGAAGCTGCAGCTGTGAAAGCCGGAAGGCTGTCACCAGGCCAATCTGAATAGACATTCTCCCCGGCAGCGAAGTAGGGAAAGGCACACGAGGTAAAGTAACACAGCAAAGGCACTAAGGGGTGAAATGTGGAGTGTATGTGGGGCGTATGTGGAGTGTGTACCCGTGCTCAGGCTGGTCCCTGTCTCCGACGGCCTTGCACGTGGCTAGCCAGCTGAGATTTTAACCTGTGTGTGCATGAGTGCGTGTGAGCGCGCGTGTGTGCGTGTGTGTGTGTACACAGCCACGCAGCCATGCCTTCACTGGTGCTTCCAGCCAATCAACTCGATCTGGCAGGTAAGAGTGAAGGGAGAGAAGGAATCTCTTTCTTAGGCCACTGCATCCGGCTAAGGGTTAAATGCGGTCCTGGGGAGGGAGGGAACACATCCGAAAGATTTCAGGGGTCACTGGAATCAGTCAAAAGATAGTAAGGTGGGAAGTGAATTTTAGGTGAAACTAGAAAAAAATGGGACAAACATCAGTGTTAACAGAATATTAAAGAAGCCAGACCAAGCAAAAACTTAAAAATATTTCAATAATCAATCATCCATGTGTTACCTGTAAAGAGGCTATTTTCAGAAAAGATGGCTTATCCACTCTTTTTTTTCTATAATACTCCAGTGGTTTATCATGTACTGGAGTAGATAATGTTTACCAACTGTGCAGTCGTCCGCAAAAGAGCAAATGCCTGATCTTCAGACCTGAGATGCACATGCACAAGCAAGTTCTGCTATGGCGTGAATATGTACATCAGAAATCAATCTGAAACAAGCATGGCACATCTGCAGGAAGCATCAAGCATTTTCACACTGGTTTTATTTAACACGAGGAGAAGGTGAAACTATTCACAACTATTAGCAACTATTCACTAGTTTCTCACATGGGAAACTTCTGCAAGACAAGCAGTGTCAGAGACACCAAAAATAGGAGTCGGTATGGGAAAAGAAAGCTTCCTTCCCCACCGCAGCGGCTGGCATAGCTGGCATACTGCACAGACTGTCACCTCATCTGAGGGACACTCTCCCGCAGCAGCTCTTGGCTCAAGTCAGCTCTTGGCTCCTGATCACCTGATGGATCCATTAGTGAGAGGCAGAATGAAGCCCCGAGCTGGACTTGAGGGTAAGGGTGTTTCTGATAGGTCACCCAAGCTCCAGAGCTCCTTCTATGGAACTCAGGCCTCCACAGGAATGGTACAGCAGCGGGCCCTCTCCCCTCACCCCTCCCAAGGGCACTCTCCCATAGACCTTGCGCACAGAAATCTCAGAGCCCTTCTCCCCGGAAATCCAACCCACAAAATCCTACCAGGACAAAGATGAGGGTGTCACTATAAAAGTACTATTAAACATACTGGGTCTCAAATAAAGGAGCCATATTTCCTATTTATATTCTAAAGTTAAGAGCACAGAGATGCAGACCGTGTACACATAGTCTACAGGGCTTTCAACAGAAAGGAATTCGCAAAACTATTCAAGAATCACAGCCAGGGCAGATAAAACTGTGTACATTAAAACCACCTGCAGCGGGCTGTGTGAGGCACACCTGTAATCCAGCACTTGGGAGGCTGAGGCAGGACAGTCGTTGGAAGTTTGAGACAGACCTGGATTACAGTGAGTTCAAAATCAGCCTGAACTGCACAGAGAGACCCTGTCTCAAAGAAAAAAAAAAAAACCCACCTGCAGTTGTTCCCTTGGATTCTTGGTCTCTGGGTTAGTAAGTCATATATGCACACATTGTTTTCATGTCTGTTTTCCGCGTCCCTTCTCCCCTCAAACGCTTGGCAATGTTTCTTCCCTAAAGGTTCATCATGGGGTGGGAGTGAGGCTGAAAAATCAGAAGATGCCTGACTCCTGACTGCCACCTAGTGGAACCTTCGAGTATTAAGGCCTTCATTAAGTAAGGGTTTCGTTTTCGTTTTTGTTTTTTCCCCAGCAGCTGACACATCAACACAACAGCTATGTGTAGCCATGTCAAACGATGGACCACTCATCTTGAGAGAGAAAAACTTTGGGCTCATTCTGTGGCACACATCCATAATCCCAGGACTCTGGGAGGCTGAGGCAGGAGGACTGCAAATTTGATCTCAGTCTGGGCCATTTAGTGATTTAGCAACACTGTCTTTTTAAAAAATATATATATGAAAAAAAAAGTCCGGAGATGTACCTCAGTGTGAGGGACCTGGGTTCAAATCCCTAATACTACAAAAAAAAAAAATCAACTAACTTTTGTCTCCTTCTCTGCTGGTGGGAAGGCATATCCACCTGATGGATCCATTAGTGAGGGGCAGAATAAAGCCCCGAGCTAGACTTCAGGGTAAGGGTAAGGGTCAAGCAGCCTTCAACAAAGACTGTTCTATTATCCACTGTGCAACAAAACTGATATTTTTGCTTGTTTTCATTTTTTTTTCTAAGATACGTCAGCCAGAGGCATCATGAATGTGAGGGTGGAAAATAATCAGATAAAAAGGGTATTTTAAGGGCTTTGAGGCAGAAAAATCCAATTAATTCTGGATGTTAAAGACAGTGGTAAAGCTAAGTACAGTGGAGCACCCTTGTAATTCCAGTACTCTGGGGGACTGAGCTTGTAAAGCTATTCCTAACTCCTAGAGTTCCTTCAACTCTCAGCTGCTTTTCCCCAGCATTCCCATACACACACCCCCAAAACTGTTCTAAAAGGTGTTCCAGCCAGTTCGTGAATACTCTTACCCATCTTTTTCTTCTTTGAAAAATGTCAAATATATAGAAAAGTTAGGGGCCGGGGGTTTAGCTCAGTGGCACAAGCACCTGCCTGGCAAGTATAAAGTATTTCAATCCCTGGTACCAAAAAAAAAAAAAAAATATATATATATATATATATATATATATATATATATACACAAACTTGAAAGACTAGCACAATGAACAATTGTATATCTACCACCTAGACACAACAACTGTTAACATTTGCTTCTTCCTCGTGTTCACATATTCATATATATGTAAATTAGGTAAAATTTCACATATTTTTGCCAAACCATTTGAAAGTGAGTTCAAATGTTAGGATATTTTATCCCTAAATACTTAATTTAATACTTAATTTAAGCATAAGACATTTTCCTAAGTAACCATTATCAAAATTATTAAAATTATTAAAGTTATTTTAATAATTTCACACCTAATAAAAATAGCAATAATTCATTATCATCTAATAAATTAGTCCATATTCAGATGTCTCCCCAAAATCTTCTATTTTTCCAAGCCTTATTTTTCCAAAGCAGGATACACTCAAGACATACTCATTGCATTTGATGACTGTGTCTTTTTGTCTCCTGATTTAGACAGTCTTCCAATGTTTAATGACATCAGGGTTTTGTTTTTTAAGAATTTAAGTTCTTTCCTTTATTGAATGTCCCACATTCTGGATGTCCTTATCCTCACACAGTGTTCTACTTGTTCCTCAGTGCCTGTATTTTCTGTGACCTGGAAGTTGTATAAAAGGTTTAGTTAATTAGGGGTAAGCAAAAATAAATAAATAAAAAATAAATTAAAAGGTTAAACATTTTAGACCAGGTTCCATCATAGATGACAGTTATGTCATGTTGTACCAAATCAAGGGGCAAATGAAGTCAGGTCATCCCCAAGTAGTGGTACTAATTTTAAGTCAGTGACTGCTAAATTTCTTCATGTTTGAATATATTTCCTGTTTGTAATAATTAGGCAATCTGTGGTGCATGACACTTTATGTGTGAACCCATAAATCTATGTACTTGCTGTCTCTTTCTTACCAGATAAGTTTTGGCTTTTAATGATGATTGTAGTGGTTGATTGTTTGCATCAGCATTCAGAACCTTCACTAAATCTGTTTAGCAATTAATTCTATACCCTAGGGTGGCTCATCTCCTGGATGGTATAAAAGTGAAGGAGAAAGGACAGATGAGGTTCCATTCTTTGGAGGAGCTCCAGTCTTTGCCTTTGGTTTGGACGTTGTCTCCTGGCTTCTAGCACAGACTCTTTGGCTTCTGTTTTGGATCCTTTAGATTCCCGGCATAGATTCTTCAGCCTTCCATCGCAGACTCATCAGCCTGCTGGTGTGGACTTGCTCGGGACACTGCAGTGAACCCCAAACCTTGGATTGAATCCTTGGGCCTCCGGCTTGCAGACACCCTCTTCATGCTTCCTCATCCAACTCTGTGGCTGACCATCATAAGCCAATCTTGTAATTTCTTATAATTTGTATATCTTGTATTGTACGTTTCTCTAGTAAAATCCTAATACAATGATCCTTGCTTGAATCATTTGGAATTGCAAAATGTGAACTTTGCAATTCTATCATTCTATTTACCTTTCTTGGCTACATTTATTTTTTCTACAAAGAAAAACTCTCTTTCCCATGATTCATTTTGAGTATCACTCTGGGTTTTAAAAAGTGCATTCAGTGGCTTGATAATCTATTATAGTTATTACTCTTTTTAATTGAAGAAAGTGACCAAATAGATTTGTATTTTCCCAGTAGAGTTCCCTAAAGCTGAGTTCTGTGGACTTTTAACTTCCTATTCGTTTTGGGATACTTCCTTGTTTTCTGAAAGGTGTTTCAGCCTCAGCTTTGCACTGCTGTACTTTCTGGGCCTGTGATCTACAATCATCCATTTTTCTAAGACATACCATTTCCTTTTTAGTGGGGGATGGTAGCTAGATACTAAAATACAAGCAATCTCTAATGGGGTGACATTATTTCTAAGAAATATATATTTACATAATTTTTTTTTTTTTTGGCTTTTTGAGGCAGGGTCTCACCATGCGGTTCAGGCTGCCTTGAGCTCACTTTGTAGCCCAGGCTGGTCTTGAACTCGCAATGATCCTCCTGCCTCAGCCTCCCGAGTGCTGGGATTTCAGGCGTGAGCCACCATGCCTAGCTTATTTACATAATTCTACCTGAGTGTGGTAGCACATGCCTATAATCCAAGTACTCTGAGGTTTTTTTTTTTTTTTTTTTTTTTTTGTACCAGGGATCAAACTCATGACTTCATGCTTACCAGGCAGACGCTTATGCTGCTAAACTAAATCTCCAGTTCAATCCAAGTACTCTGGAAGGCTAAGTTATGAAGATCACGTTTCAGGCCAGCCTATGAAATTTAGCTAGATCCTGTGCCCAAAAGCAAAAAGGACTGCATATAGAGTTCAGTAGGAGGACCTTAGTTTATTCCCCAGGACTGACTCCCTTAAAAGATTCTAATTCAAATTTAACATGAGGTGTTTTACTCTTTGTTTTTCAAAATTCCACTTTTGTTTTTGATATAGGGGAATGAAACTCCCAACCTACTATGTTCGTGAGTTCGTGTTCTCTGAAATCAAAGAATGAATTTTAGGAACAACCAAGGTTAAGAGTAAAATATATTTATTGAGAGAAAGAAAGCTTCTGTCTAGAGAGAAACAGAAGGGGTCCCAGGCGGGTTGCCAAGGACTCTGTCTTTTCCAGAAACTTTTATAGAGTAGAACCATAGGTTCAAGGCAGATGGGCATAAGGTGGGACATAATTATAGTTAACCAATAAGATCAACAGTTCAGGTAAAATTGATTATATTAGGGACAAATGGGGGAAGCAAGTCACATAGAGAACAGGCATTCTTATCCAGGAGTAACTCTTTCCTAGGGGAATGGGAACTGTTTAGGGTATCAATCCTCTGGATATGAGTGCATTTGCTTGTCTTTTGTCTTTGAAGCCTGGCCCATGGCAGGAGGTGTCAGTCTCCCCGCAGCTGCCAAGTGTCTGTACAGGTTCCACCGAGGACCCAGTCCTATCTCATTGTCTGTAACACTTTTAACTAACTCAGCTGCCTGCAACTTTTTAAGGGGAGTTTTTAAATTGTTTTTTTCAATGCTGGAGATTGAACCCAGGTCCTCATACCTAGTAGATGAGAGCTCTGCTACTTGAACTACATCCCCAACCCCTCAAAATTGCATTACCAAAATCCCAGTACAAGCAGCAACATGTGATACTTGAGAGATGCTTGCAGGGGAAAGAGGTGGGGGATGGAGAGTTTGGCCTCCATTCAAACCTCTGGATAGCTCTGTGCATCCGTATAAAGACTGTACATATTGTACTATTACATATTCCAAGAGCACTTTTTAACATAAACGCCAAGTATTCAGAACACTCTGCTTATTATTCAAGACTATCAAGTTGGAAACTTCCTCATTAGGTGACATTTACCTAATCAACTTAGTTAAAAACCAAGTACTGTAGTAACAAGAATTTAAATCAATTTCTAATAATTTCGGCTCTGACTGTTTTCTTTTACTACTAAGATTTTTACTATATCGATCAGAGGTTCTCTAGTGTGACTGGGCACCAGAATCACATAAAAAAGGCTGGTTAGAAGAAAGACTGTAAAGCCTGCTCCCAGAGTTTCTGGATCCGGTAGGATCTGACTTAATAATGCATAGCCACAAAATTCCCAGGTGACGTAAATGAGGCCAATTCGAAGACTATACTTTGAAATTCATTAGCATAAAGGCTGCATCAAATCTTGTTCCTTCCACGACCACACACAGGCGCCTAACACTAGAGAACTACCCACACGCCCCCCGTTCCAAACCGGAACGGAGTTTCTACGAAACCATACTACTATGCCAGCGCGCGCTACCTACGCCATTTCCTTTCTACTTGGCCCCGCCCACTTCGCCCTCCCGACGCCAGGCAAAGGTCGCCACAAATCACGTGACCTAGGAAGCGTCTCGCGATGTTTTGTATCTCGCGATACCTCGCTTGCCTTGTCTTTTCCTCCTTCCGTCGCCCGGCTTTCCTCCCCTCCCCCTCACTGCTAAGGGAGTTCTTCCTTTTCGGACTGAATCGCCTTGTTGAGAAGGTTTTTTTTCTCCTACTGTTGCTGCCTCTGCTACCACTGCCGCCACTGGGCCCATTTGCCCCAACCCCTTCCCGCCGCCCCACCCCTAGCCCCACACAAGGTAACTCGGTGAGGGAGAGTCAGGCCTCGCCGGGCCTTGGTCGCTCCCGGGTTGAAACGGAGGCCCCAGGCCAGCGAGCCCGCCTCGCAGGACAGGTCTGGGCGCGGGCGCTGTGGCTCGGCTGCTCCTGTCCCTCTCCCACCAGAGTGGGCCCGTGGCCGTGGGCGGCGGCGGCGAACATGGCCACCCTGGAGCAGCCGTCGGGGGTTGGTGCGGGGCGGGGGTCGGGTCCTGCCAAAAACCTGGGTTGGGGTAGGGCCCCGGCGGTGCCCCTGGAAGGGGATGTTTGAGTTTCTAGGTCTGAAATAAAATGCAAAGTTGTGGCGGGCTTTGAGGTGCTGGGTGGCTGGGAGGAGAGCAGCTTGGCTGGCTTTAACCCTTGGAGTCTGTCTAGATTCCAGGCGCTCTCGGCAATCTGGAGAAGACCCTAGAAAGCCTCGTATGTTTGCTTCGAAATTGTCAAGAAAGGGTTAATGCGTAGCTCATTTTCAGATTATCGGTGGCACTGGCGAAAGGCACTTTTTTTTTAGGATGCCAATATGCGAGAGTATTTTGTGGTTGCTTAAAATACATCTGAAACTACGTATATAAGTGACTGGGTGGAAGATTCTGTTCCAGAAATTTATGAATACTCATAATTGAATAATAGTTTAAGTGAGGCATGATGTTTGTTTAGTTAACTAAAAGCCATTTTTATTTCGCTTTGGATGTATTCTGTGATGCTTAAAAATAAGTGATTTTTCCGAAGTTTTGAGACTCCTATTAGACTAGTACTACTTAAACGACATGTAGTAAACTGAGATCATTGAGCCAAACACAGCCTGACCTGTAACAATTAAAATCTCAACATTTGGGAGGCTGAAGCAGGAGGATTGGTGAGTTTGAGACCAGCCAGGGCTACAGAGTCAGTTCAAGGCCAGCCTGAACTGCATAGCTAGAGCCTGTCTCAAAAAGACCAAAAAAAAGACAACAACCCCTAAGATTTTTCCTTATATCTTAAGCATTTTCTATCTTTTTATATTGAATTTATCAAACATTTATGTTCTACAGAATCTGTTGCCTTGAAGTTTGTGGTATAGCTCAGGGCTGAAGTAAAACTAATGGTAAATTAAGCTACAGTGTTACTAAGGTAGAGCAAAACTTGTAAATTCAGGCAGATTAGGAATAGTTTTTATGATTTGATATTCAGCTCTATTTTCATAGTCTTATCCTTAATATATCCCCCAGATGTCAGAGGATCTAGCAAAGCAACTGGCAAGTTACAAAGCTCAACTGCAGCAAGTAGAAGCTGCATTATCTGGAAATGGAGAAAATGAAGATTTGCTAAAATTGAAGAAAGATTTACAAGTAAGTATAGAGGGACAGTTGAAGTTAACATTGCTTAAAAAGAGTATGGTTATGTTTTTCAAGTGATTTATTGTTTAGAATCTGTAAGTACTTAAAAGTACCCTTGTAGGCTACCCATACATGTATATAAACAGTGAGGCTTGTAGAGAAAGAGTTGCTTCTTCAATTTGTATATAGCAAAACAAATGAAACATTGTGGTTGTCAAAACCTGTGTGCTCCTGAGATTTTTTTAAAAAGTTGATTTTGAAAGTCTCATAATTTCAAAGAAAGAAACTTTATAATGGGAACATATTTTCAAGAGTTGGCAAGGGAAAGTAAGTTCAAGATTAAAGGAGAAAAATATAACCTAATTAAGATTCTTTGAAAGTGAAAGTGTGGCCTTTCTGTTCAAAGCTAGTGGGCTATACCTTGTATGAAAAATATAAAACAAAAATGTCTAAAGAGAAACATGTTTTCTGTATTAATGTTATATAGTCATTTGAAGTTAAGACTAAGTTTTTATAGTGCAAATGTTGGCTTTTGCTGAAGTTGGGTTGGTGTGGTAAAACTGAGATCTTATTTTTCATGGAGATTTGAGTAAGTATAAAACTTTTAAACTGTGCTGGGCTTTCAAGACAAAGCCGTGATTGTAAGTATGTATTGTTTTCAGGACACTGAATTAAGAATAATACCATATGTAGCTTGTGAATGCTACCTATATATATGATTTTTCATCTTGAGGACTTAAAATTCTTAACTAGATTTTTAAGTTTCAGGGTGTTTTGATGATGTCTCTCTACTGATTCTTTATGTTAACCTAATAATCTTTCCCTTTGTCATCCTGTTGCCTATTAAAACATTTAGGTTTTAGGAATATTACAACTGCAAACAAACAAAGCTTTTTTTTTTTTTTGTAAGAGTAGAATATATTTATTGAGAGAAAGCTTCTGTCTGAAGAGAGACAGAAGGGGGTCCTGTGCGGGTTGCTGCCCAACAAACAAAACTTAACTGAGGTTTATAGTTGGGATCCTGAATAGGCTTATCTGAGCATAGTTGAAAACAAGTCAAATGTTTCCAAATTCTAGATTTAAGATAAATTTGCAATAGTGTGTTATTTTTAAAAACTCTTGAGAATTCGAACAGGATCCCACATATAGTATGAGTAGCTAGGCCTGTGAATTTCAGTGTGCCAGTCAGTGAGAGAAAGAAGGGTGTTTGAGGACAAATTCTTCTGTCTGGGGGGCTGGGGATTTAGCTCAGCGGCATAAGCGCCTTCCTTGCAAGTAGGTGGTCGTGAGTTCGATCCCTGGTACTGATTTTAAAAAAAACCTCCTGTTTGAGTCCTTTTGTAAAAAATGCCCAGGAGTTTACTCCTGCTCCGTTTGATCTGCTCACATGTTCTGTGAACATGTACAAAGAATGAAGTGACAAAGGCAAACTGACTTATTTGGGTGCCAGCTTTCTTCTCACCTCAGAGAGATGGCCCATCTCCCTTTGTCAACTTAAAAGCAGCCCCCCTTTTTTTTTTCTTTGACAAAAACATTGTATTCCCGTGTTTACTATATATTGCTTTCTTGGCAGTGGGAGGGAGATGTATATGTGCAACTGGTGAGGTAGAGTTGAGGGTGGAGTTTGAAATAGCATTATCTGGTATTTTTAGTATTTGTAGAATAAATTTCAGGCACAGTGTCTTAATCTGATTGTAGTGGAAGAAACTATTGTAATAGACAGTACAGTAGTACCTAAAAGGTGCTAGCATTCAGTTAATGACCTGAGAGTCATTTATAAATAAATAATCCTCTTTGCTTTAACCATTTAGAACAACACTGCCCAATGGAACTTTCTGTAATGATGGAAATGTTCTTTTCTGCTGTTCAGTGCCACAGCCACTAACCATATGTGGCTATTTGAAGTATAGCCAGGGTAAGTGAGGAATTGAAATTTTAATTTTACTGAATTAAATAGCTATATGTGGCTACATATTAGGCTACCAACTCAGCTTAAGTGCTAGTACCTCAGATAGTGATAATGTGCAATTCTTGGTTAGTTTATCTCTTATTCTATCATGAGGGGGAAAATTTGACTAGTTATCAGATAGAGGTCTGTTTTGAACTGAAAACTTCTCAAAGATGAAAAGCATTTTTTTCAACAGTAGATGAAATTCTGAAAAGCATTTGAGTATATGAGTGCACCTAGTAATTGATGTCTCTGTTGAGACTGTAGTTACAGATTCTGCTTTGCTTCATGTCCCAGCCCCCCTACTTTTTCTTCTTTTTGGCATGTATCTTGTGCCATTGGCATTTAGTTCTGCCTCTTAGTTTTGGTGAAAAGTCTGCTCACATTACTTATTTTGTGGCTTCCTTGTTCCATATTTTTGGATCACCATATAGTTTCTTACTCCTCTTATGGAATCTGTCCTTATTTTGGTTATTAATATATTTGCCTTTTGATTATAATATGTCCTGAGTTTTTTTCAGTGGATTATGTTTTTCCACTAAGGTTCCTATGTTTATTGCTTTTATGTATTGTGTTTCATATAGAATAAAGTTACTCAGGAGGCAGCATACTCTTCTAATGAAGTCCTAACTCCTTTTCTTCCCCCCTCCTCTTAAAAGAAATAATAGGGGAAGTAAAATACAGGCTAGCTAACCGATTAGCTCCCCAGCAGTCTATGATAATAAAAAAAAATAGTCAACTTATTAGGCTGTTTTGCTAAATAAACTGGTTCTAAAGGAGGCAGGGGTCAAGTCACTTGTCTCATATATTACAGTGGCTCTCTGCATCCCCGAAACGCCTTCCTTCAGTAAGCAGAGTGCTTGAATGCACCCCCTTTGACCTGCTGATATGTAGATCACAACACCTGATGCTTCCTGGAATTGCCGATTACTGTAACTGCTGCCCATCTGTCAATGAAGGAGCAGTTTCAGAACTCAGTCTTGGGGGAGGAAAAGTAATTAATGGTATGTACCTTTAAGAACCCCCTCATACATAAAATAGTTTTTCTAATACTTTGGTCCATGTGCACATGTGAAGAAAAAAATTACAGAGTTCTTCATAGTTTTGCTGGGAGGGTGTGTGTAAAACCATGGCAGAATTACAGAACATTAGGAATAATGCTCTGAGTCTTGTTTTTTTTTATTTAAAAAAAAAAGGTCATTTCAGCATAGGGCTCTGAAAATTCTTTGTAATATGCACAGCTTTTCAGGACCCTTTTTGATGAAAATGAAATGTATTCTTTTATGAGGATAGTAGAAAAATGTCCTGTCTTATAAGGAGTTCTAAATCTGAGACTACAAGTCCAGAATTTGTTTGTGTGCTTTATTTAAATAATCCTTAATAGGATGTGAAAGTATTTAATGATGGAATTTTGTGGGCACTTGAGTCAGGCTTATTGGATTACATACCCAGCTCTAAAAGTGATTAATAAAAAAAATAGATAATTTCCTCTGTATCTACATTATCTGTATTTCCTTGCCTTTTTTTTTTTTTGCAAAGTACTGATTGACAGGTATTTGAGGGCTGGGCTATGGCCTGGTAGAGTGTGCTTGCCAAGCTTGCACAGGTCTGTTTACAACTCCAGCACTTCACAAAGTCATGTCCTCCTTTTAGGGCTACAAAAAAATTGAATGGCTACTTGGCAACTAGCAAAACTTAGAAATACTACTTTCCTGAATTGTTTAATTCAAATACGAGTCTTCTAGGAGCCAGGGATTTAGCTCAGTGGCATAAGTGCCTGCCTGGCAAGTGCATGGTTGTGTGTTTGATCCTCATTATCAAAAAAAAAAGTTCTAGTTTTTTAATCCATAAAGCTGACTTTTCTCCAGTGGATTAATACTTTTTTTTAAAGGCCCAAATATTAGTTTTTCATAAGTAGCCAGAAGATTTAGAATCTTCAGGAGAGAGGTAATATTTAACTTAACTTTTTTGGCTACCAAACCAGAGCTACTGTTATGAAACCTCAGTTCAAGCCAAAAAAAAACTAAGTTTAATATTGCCAATTTTCCTCACATTCAAACAATATGTTTTAAATTCAACAATGTGAGGGAGCAGCTATGCAACTTCTTGACTCAGATAAGATATAAATAGTGTAGATTTTCAATAGAGTAAAAATAACAAAATATTACCAATTTGTACTGCTTCACAAGTTTTTAAACCAATTCTAACACTTGAGTCCAACAGATTAATCCTGCATTAGAAAAAGTATTTGTCACACAGAGAAGCATTGCTTACCTGTGTTACTTTTTATTATTTTTTCCTTTCAAATGAAGCTGTGCTAATTTGCTTAATAGCTATTAAGGTATAGACTATTTTAAGTCTAATGATAATTTGCTTATAGTTCAGGTAAGACTCATAGTGAATGAGTAAGAAGACTACTGGTTTCTTTTATATATGCCTTTAGTATTTGAGATGTAGAAGCAGGAACATTTTGCTTACTAATAAGGATACTTCAAGTGTTTGAAGATTTGTGGAGAGGATGTTGGCTGGACAGTTCATACTGTTGCTAACAGTACTACAGCTGCATGAAATATATGTGACATTATAGATGAGATCTTGAGCTAATTCAGTCCCTCCATATTTTCTTTGGAGAAAATAGGCACTTAGTAATGCATGGCATAAACTTAAGTCTACTTTATTTCCATTAGTATTTTGTGGTTGAGGATATCTGCATAGGTTTAAATTATAGCTCCACTGCTTACTAGTATAATAGATTGTATTTCATTTTCTACATGGAGATAATTATAGTATTCTAATAGTGTTATGGGCTATACATGATATAGTACTTAATAAGTGGTGTAAGACCTGTCATCAGTCTAAAGTTGACAATATGCATTTAAAAAAAGTTATGGTTTTTGTTATTCTCTTTTAGGAAGTTATAGAATTAACCAAAGACCTTCTGTCAACTCAACCTTCAGAAACTATTGCAAGTTCTGACAGTTTTGCTTCTACTCAGCCCACTCATTCATGGAAAGTAGGAGACAAGTGTATGGCAGTCTGGAGTGAAGATGGACAGTAAGTGTAGAAAAAACCCTAACTATAACATGAAATAATAAAATACAATGGTAAGATGTTTTTATTCAGTTTGAACTACTGTGTTTTTAATCTTTCTTCATAGGTATGTAGTTGATACAGCCAGTTTAATTCTTGGGTGATTACTAGTAATATAGTTTAGTTTTAGCTTTAGATGAAAACTGGTGGAGAAAAAATGACTTGGACCCCAGAGGAGAGGGAAATGCATGTACATAGTGGTGCATCAGTTCACAAACTTAATTTGTCCCACACTTCTGGAAAAAATGGTCATGTTTGTGTTTACGTGGGAAAGATGGCCACAGTTTTGTTTGTCACCCAATGTAGAGTTTGCAAACGAAAACAAAATTTTACCAAATGCTTTTGTTTGTGAACCAAATTGTTCATAAATTGAAGTGTTTGTGGACTGAGATACCACTGTATTTTCTAAATTTTTTTTATGTTAAAAATTAAGTAAATTGTTGATTATGTGAAATTTCTGTAAGGTACACACACTAAAATCATTTCTGTAAAAATACCATTTCTCAAAAAGATTAAATCACATTGAATAGATAGACAGTACAAGATTTTCTTGGCAGTATTTTGATTAGGTTTTTTTTTTTAATAGCAGGTATCTAACTTCAATCACTTTTTTGTATTGTTTTGCCAAAAGAACCATTTAAAAAGTTTCATTTTAGACACATGTAATAATTGAGTCACTGCAGTATAAGTCTTGTAGGCTGAGTACTAAATCTTTACTCACCTGCTTACAGCCATGATATCTTTACAGGTGTTATGAAGCGGAGATCGA
This sequence comes from Hydrochoerus hydrochaeris, assembly GCA_004027455.1. Taxonomy (NCBI): domain Eukaryota; kingdom Metazoa; phylum Chordata; class Mammalia; order Rodentia; family Hydrochaeridae; genus Hydrochoerus; species Hydrochoerus hydrochaeris. The sequence goes on from PVLA01000244.1 coordinate 579,050, forward strand.
GGAGATAGATGAAGAAAACGGCACCGCTGCAATCACCTTTGCTGGTTATGGCAATGCTGAAGTGACTCCGCTGTTGAACCTCAAGCCTGTAGAAGAAGGAAGGAAGGCAAAGGAGGACAGTGGCAGCAAACCCATGTCAAAGTAGGTGGTTTTGACTTTCATATTTTAGGTGGTCTCCATTTGCTAGTAGGTAGTCTACAAAGAGAATCTTTGCAAGCTAGATTGGGGTGAGGAAGCTATAGTACTGTTCATCATTGTTGTGAAGATTAGTGCTATAGGGACAGCATGGTCTGTATATGTATGCTTAGGTAAAATGAAGACATTTGGGTTCTCATATAGGTATTTCATAGCCATGAAATACTATATACTAAGAATATTTTCCTACCATATTGTTTAAGCCAGGTCCTACTGGATCTTCACAATAAAGATGAACTTAAGCCTTTTCCCTACAGAAGTAAATATCCAGAGAGGAAAACACATAATTAGAGAAATGTTTTAATAATAGCTGGCCATGGTGGCACATGCCTATAATCCCAGCACTTGAGGAGGTTGTGGCAAGATTTTAACAAGTTTGAGCCCAAGTTGGGAAACTTAGCAATTTACTAAGACCCTGTCTCAAAATAAAGTGCTGAGGATATGTAGCTCACTGTACAGGTCCTGGGTTCAGTCCTCACTGCCACCTCCCATGTAACAGGTACTCAGAGGAAACAAAGAAGAGATGCTGAAACTAATTATTGGGGCAGTTTCCTTGGGAAAATGACATCTGAACCGAGATTTCAAAAGAATAGAAGTTAGCAAAGTAAAAATACTAGAAGTTATTGACTTGAAGCTCTCATTTATGTGCATGTTTACTTTGGGCAAACTTTACCATCTCTTGTCTGTCAAACAGGCAATAGTTACTTATATTATTAGGTCTTAGGGATTAAATGATAGCATTAATAAAGCTTGTAGCACAGTTCTTTACGTGTAGTACTGACTCATTAAGTACCTACTTTATAAAGGGTGGGAGCATAGAGGTAATAAAGAATTTCCTTTGGTAGAAACTTGAGGCTATAAGGTAGATAGTTTGACAAGAGGTTTGATAGGTAGAAGCCAGATCATAAAACACTTTTTGAAGTAAAGTAAATATAACGTAATACAATTTAAGAATAATCACTCAGTCAAAGGCAACTATTGCTGTAATCCCAGGTATGAGATGATGGTGGCCTGAATCCAAGAAATGGGAATGGGATTGAAGTGTACAGCTTCCATGAAATCTTCAGTAAAGATACTGTAAAACAGTGTTTAATCTTTGGTTCTAGTCATTTGACTTCTGTGTAAAAAGCTGTACCTAGCTTCATGGTGGTGATGTGGTACAGGGGCACCTAGACTTGTCTTAAAGATCTCTTCATTTTCTATTCTTTGATATTAATTGAGCAGAAATTGGTAGTCTCAGACTCTGATCCTGTTTATAGTCCTATTTAGAATTTTTGGAAACTCCAGGTTTTGTTTTGGTTATAGTTTTTGTAATGGTAGAATTGAATCAGAGCCTTGTGCATGCTAGGCACACCATTTTTAAAAATTGCATTTTGAGACAGGGTCTTGCTGAGTTGCTTTGTTGGCTTCAAACTTGAGATTCTTTTGCCTCAGTGTCCTATGATTATAAAGACAGGCACTGCCACACTTTAACCCTCAGATTTTTTCCTTTTATTAGTTACTGGTTTTAAGAATTGTTAGTTATGATTGTGTGTGTGTGTGTGTGTTGCTTTTTTCTTCCAGGTGAGGTAAAAAGTTTTATGTACTTTGAATCTCTTCAAATGCTGTAATTACACAGTTAATTATGTCTATTTGAAAAGTAGTAAAGGGTTAGCCAACCACTTACCAGTCCAATTATTTAGATATAGGATGACCAAAATTGGGTTTTTCATTAATTTTTATAAGCTAATATAACAGGACATATAAAAGTGATAGTTTTATCAATACAAGAATTGACTGGCTGAAGTGCCACCTACACAAGCAACACTCAGTATAGTCGGTATGTAAACACGCTGCCCAAGTGACGTTTGGGTAAACTCTTACATGGTTCATGTTGATATTTAGCTAGTAAAAGTTTTAAAAACACGGCTAGTAAAAATTGTAAAAAGTCAAATAAGTTACAGTTGAAAATTTTGATTTATGTAATAGATTGTTTGAAAGCGTCCAGTGACACTGTATATTGTTTTAAAAATAGATATATTTCTTAATAGTGCTAGGTATTGGCATTGATTTTAATGAGCAAGGGCTTTTATTCATGGACAGAAGAGGGTATATTTATTGGATTTTTTTTTTCTGCATTGTTAAGGTCCACAAAGAAGTCATCTTTTAAATCTTAAGAGTTGACATTGAGCTTTGTTTTTCACACAGAAAAGAAATGATTGCCCAACAGCGTGAATATAAAAAGAAGAAAGCTTTGAAAAAAGCCCAAAGAATAAAAGAACTTGAGCAGGAAAGAGAAGACCAGAAGGTGAAATGGCAGCAATTCAACAACAGAGCCTATTCTAAAAATAAAAAAGGCCAGGTTGGTAAATTCAACAACAGAGCCTATTCTAAAAATAAAAAAGGCCAGGTTGGTAAATATCTTCATCATACTTTTCATACCTAAAAAATACAATTGCCATTGAAATAATTTTATAATTAAAATTATTATTATTATTATTATTTTTATCGGTACCGGGGATCAAACTCACAACCGCGTGCTTGCAAGGCAGGTGCTTATGCCGCAGAGCTAAATCCCCAGCCGTAATTAAAATTATTTAGCTATAATTAAAAAGGAGGTATTTAAATTTTCAAAACCACTTGAATAACCAGTTCTTAAGTCAGTCCTCAGTTTGGCTTACAATCATTTATGGCTATTGTCTCTGTAAGCATTACAAATTAGTAATTATAGAAAGGTGAAAAATATTTGTTACCTTATAGATCACTCCGAGGCAATTTATTGAATTCTCTGTTTAGTTCACATGCCTTTATAGTTCACTGGTAGATTTTATTTAAAACAACTTTCAAGTTCCCTTGATGAACTTTTCTGGGGTAACCATAGCATTCATAAAAGTTAAAAATAAGGGCTTTCACCCATATCTTACTTTTCTTTCTTTCAAGATGACTCCTCAGTGGTGGTCATGGAAAGTAGTGCTTCCCATTCCTAACAATGTTTATTTTATAATTTAACAAATGGCAAGGGTCTACACAATTTAATCATCACAGCATGCCCCACCACAAACTTGAATACAACCAGAGTTGTCATGCCAAAATAGATAGTTCACAGCATAAATTGTGATTTGAGTTTACAAAACTAAAATGTTGAGATCTTTAAACAGCGAGTGGTATGAATAGGATGTAAAAATATTTTCCCTAACTTGTAAGTAAATGTCTTCTTCCAGCTCCAAACTCATTTTTGACCATAAGCAAACAAAAGCTGAGACTAGAATTTAACACTTTTAAGTTAGGAGAGAAGTTTTTTTCTAAAACTAATTAAGAATGATTTTTTTTCTTTTCACTAGGTAAAGAGGAGTATTTTTGCTTCACCTGAGAGTGTAACTGGCAAAGTTGGAGTAGGAACTTGTGGAATTGCTGATAAACCTATGACACAATATCAAGATACTTCTAAATACAATGTGAGGCATTTGATGCCTCAATAATCAGAAAAACTGTTGGATTTCATCTCTGCAGGGCTTTACATTTACCTTTTTATCCTTATATTTTTCTAAAGGTAAATTATTTGCTAGGTGAGTAAGGAAGATACCATTATTGTCAATAGAATGAAACTTGAAAAAATTGCATTTGATAAACTGTTACTCATTTAACTTTTCATTACTACTACCATAGTTCCCTCAGTTTATTGAATGAGGCAACTTTTCTAGATAGAAGCTGCTTCATTTGGCACTTAGAGGAACTGATATACTATTAGCAAGCCCCCACTTACAGTTGTAACTTGGAATTTGACACACAATTATTCATTGGAACATGAAGGCAAAACACCAACCACTTGTTAGAGATCTTTTTTTGTTTTCAACTTTAAAACCTGGCTACTGTCAAGGTAAACCTAAAGATGTGTTATTTTATAATGACAGTTTTGAGGTATTTCCTTCAGTAACTTGTTTCCTAAGCCAATTAGGCCATCTCTAAAATTGATTTAGCTTTTGTTTTTATTCATTCAGTTTTATGTAGAAAAACATGTTTAGGATGAAGGTGTTTCTGTTTGGTGTTTTGTGAATTCATTTGTTTTTGTATGTTTGCTTTTCCCTTTAATTTTTCACTTACAGTAGTGGTACTGTTTTTTTGGACATGTAATGTTTGTATCAGAAAACAAAAAGCTGATGTATAGCCCTGTATACAGTGTAGATACTATTTTTGTAAAAAACCAAGGCTAAATTAATGACAAGAGTACTGAATGTTTCATCATTAAAAATTTCTTGTATTTCTTGTGCATTAATATGACCATAATTTCCCTGTATATTATGTTCATGTAGCTGAGTTTATAATTTTAATTAACTAGATCAAGTTGCCAGCATTTGTTGGTGTGAACATCAGTTATCCGAAGTTGAGTTTAAGCCAAATACATACATAGAAAAGGGTCTTCTTATTAATGGAAGATGATTTTTAGGATGTGTGTTAATTTCAGTTTTGTATGTTTAACTTTTATTAAATAAAGTGTTTTTAAAATCTCCAGGGCGTGTTACAAAAAGGCTGAGTCTTTAGCTGCCAACTTTGGTATAGTGAATAAACCTTGAACTTGCACACAAATTGCAATGGAAGAGTATTATGTGATAAAGGTTTCAATAAATTTTTAAGTATTCCTTCCATTAAATATAAGAAATCAGATATTGACCAAGCAGTTATTTTTAAAGTCTCTGCTCTGTATCAGGGTGTTTGTAAATTTTTGCTGGAAAGGGAAATTTTTTTTAATTTTATGAATTTTAATTTTTCTGTGTAAATTGAAACTTTAGGACAGTGGTAATAGGTGGAATTCTTTCTTTTCCCTTTTCCTTTCACCTCCTCCTGGCCCAGGAGATCACAATTTTTCTTCCTAAACACATAGTACAAAAAGCAGAGATTATAATAGAAAAAGGACTACCTAAAGCCTGAACACTTTTGAATAAAAACTTTGAGGTATGCAGTTTAGCTTGTAACTATTGTAGTAGTAGCAGCCTTGAAGGGTTGCAAGAGAATTCTATGAATGAAAACATTAGCAAGTTTAGTGTAATTGTGCAGAAAATGGCTTTTATTGTGTTGCCTTATTATGTTTTTCAGGGTAGTTACCTGATGTATGAATAGGCAAAACTGCTGTAACTAAGACAGCCCTCCTTTGACTCCATGGGCCTTGTTTTCTTCATGTTAATTTTACTGGAGACCTTTGTAGGAGCAGAAAAGTAAAAGTGACTTGTACCATACAAAACACTTATTTAGGAAGCATAATAATTAGTGAGATCAGGAGCCTTTGTGTCAGAGATGTAGATGTGAAGTGCTGGTGTCAGGATGAAGTCAGTCTCTGGATTAACTGAATGTTAGGATCTGAGGGAGGTAGCATTTGTTATGGTTTAATGCTGAAGTTGAGAAAATGCTTAGTGAAAAACATACTTGTAGTCAACAAAAGTAATTCATGACTCCTAAGTACAATGATTTTTGTGTATCTTCTCAAAGCTTGGCATTCTTTTATTGTTTCAAGGAATGAACTGTTCTAACTACAACTAATGAACAGAAATTTAATAGTATCACAGACAACAAGTGCTATTCTAGTTAACATATAGAGACAGCAAAGCATATTGGAAGACCAAGGATTCTAAAATCAGAATGCTGTTTGAATCCTGGATCCTCTTTTTATTAGCTAACGTGTATGAGTCTTCTACCTCATTTTCATCTACCACAGAATGAAAATAATAGCTATTTCTATAGATTTTAAGGGGTAAGATAGTACTGTAAAGTGGTACAATATTTGGCATATAGTTGGCAGCATAGGAGCACCTTACTTTTACTGGGAAGTGGCAATGGTGAATACATGATCTTTTTAAAATTTGAATGATAGTTCATATTTTTAATGGATAATAAAAACTACTGTTTGTGATTTGAAGCCTCCAATTATGACTTACTGAAATGTTAACAAATTACCAAGTAAAACATAATTAAGTCCTAGTAAGGCTTTAGATTAACTTTCACAGGAGTGCATATTTCTTAATGGGAAGAGAATGAAGATTATTAAAAAAAAAAAACAAAACCCTAATGTTTGTAAGATTAAACCAGAGGTCCTGGACCTAGTTCCTATTCCAGACTTATCCAAGCCAGGGTATGTCTTCGACAAACTCCAAAACCGGTTCTGATGTGCATCCTTAGCTGAGGACCATGTTTTAGGTTAAATGTGAAAGGCCTTTGACTTTTGAAATGAAAAGTATCTTTAGTGGCAGTGTTTTAGCCTAATTATTAAGACTAGGCATTAAATCAAAATGTGTCAGTTAAAGTTGTTAATTCATTTTTTAAAATGCTTGTTTTTGTCATGGTAAATGATTATATGTGTGTCTATATTTCTACTATGTGGTTTTAGTATTGGGTGTGTCTGCTTTGAAAAGAGCAAAAGAAACTTTCAAGTAAAGAAAAGTTTATTTTTTGTGTATCAGTAGATTATAATTTTATAACTAAAACAAGACCTTTTCACAAAGCGAAAAATACCAGTTGTAAACTCGGCCAAAAATAAAAACTTACTTCACTTGGCTTTGTGCCTAATTTGAATATTGAAATATGGAAAGAAGAAAATCTGTTTAGTAAGGTTTTATATTTGTTAAAATCTTAAAAGGGTTCAATAAATATGTGAATTGTGTTACTTATATTATGAGGCAGACCATATAAATCATTTACAAATTCAACAGTAAATGTAAACATTCTTTGTATCTAGGATTTTTGAGTTGCAAGTTAAACTGAATTTTTACTGCACTAGAGAGGGAAGAGCATAGCAGGCAATATAACAGGTAATTTTGTAGTTTCAAGAAACAAAAAGTCCCAAGTAATTGAATCCCTTTATTCTACCATTTTTTTTAAAAAACTTGTATCTCTGTGTAGATACATTTTTATGAGATTTAGAAACCAGTGTTACAGATGGGACAGTCTAAGAATTTGTTTTGTCATAGGCAAAAGCAGTAAAAGAAGACATACGGTGTTATGTTTGTGAGGTTTTGCAGTTGCATTTTCTGCCTTTTTAACTACTTAAATAAAGGTAGTTCTTTTGTGGCCTTGAATGGGAGGGATAAAATGAGTCTGAGAATTGAGCGTATCTGTAGTACATAGTTAGCAGCTGAACTAGATAGAATGACCAGATTTTAGATAATCATCTTTCAGTTTCCAGGCAGTAAAAACTGGCAGTTAACTTGTACCATATTCCTGTTTCATTTTATGCCCATGGTAGACTTTAAGTCCCTGGAATTATTTAAATTGTAATTTGTTTTCCCAGTTAGTCTTCCTTAAGAATACAGGTACAGGAGCCATGGTTTATACTATTAGCAGGAAGGTTCAAGTTTGAAGAGATACTTTGTCAGTGTGGGGCCCAAAATCATGGTTATTATTTTGGTGGCTCATTTTCTCTTTCCTGTAAAACTGATGAATTTTTGTTTTTTTCCCTTTCAAGCCCTGTACTTATCTTAGCAAGATGCAGTAAATTTCTGACCCAAGAAACAAAGAATTCAGGCTTGGTGCAAACACTTGACTACATATGCTGAGAAAACGAGTTGACTCCTGAGATCTGCAGCTAGGCTAGTCTTTAATTGATGGTAATTACCAGTTGTTCATTGCTCATAAGTAGCCGGAAGGAGTAAGTATCCTTTCAGTTCTTTGGCCTGGAGTCTGTTCCCCCACGAGTGCTGTCAGGTATAGGTGACTTAGCTTTTTGAGTAAGTGTGATAAAACACTTAATCAGAAACAGCTGACCTCTTGTACCACATTCTTTGGTATTCATTTTAGTAATAGTGCAATGGCTTTTGTTCATTTTTATAGTACTGTTCTGTGCCCTGGTGTGAACATCTAAAATGCTCATTACTGCTCTAACAATAAAGACTTTTTAAGTATTTCATATGGTGAAGCGCTAACAATCAAGCAAATGGGGAAAAATCTCCCAGTCACAGTATGTTGGTTGGCAGTATTGTAAAAATGTTTCGCTTGGGCTATTTTTCATAATTTGTGACTGTGCAAAGGCAAAACAAGTGAATTGTCAGTCGGTGCATGTCTTTGAATTATACTGACAGAAAGAATCAGATACTGATCCACAGCAGAGTTTCCTCTTCGATCCAGTACATGGGGTTAGGAAGGGAGCTGCTGATTTGCTTTTCTAGGCAAGGTCAGCACTAAACATGAAGTAGGACTTTCAGATACCATGCAGAGGTTATTATCAGTGTGTGTGTCCAATCTTTTTTTTTTTTTTTTTTTGCGGTACACAGGGGCTAAACCCAGGTATGCTACATCCCATCTCTCACCCTTCTAATTTTTTGAGGTAAGGTCTCACTAAGTTGCTCAGATGAAACCCAAATGTGGAATCCTCTTTAAATAGTGGGATGAAAGTGTGAACCACCATGTCTAAGTAACTGTTAAGATAAATGATACACCGTTCTTATAAAGCCTTTTACAATTTTATAGGTTATCAGTTTGAGTCATGCTTGTAATCTTAGCTCTTGGGAGGCTGAAGCAGGAAGATTACCTCTGCCCATGAGTCCAGTCATGGTGGTAGAAGGATGGCAAGTTAAAGGCAGCTTGACTCAGTCAGAGCCTGTCTTTAAAAAAAAAAAAAAAGTTCTAGGATGTGAGCTCAGTGGGAAGGGCCTGGATCCAATCCCAGTTCCAGGGAGGAAGGGGAAAAAAATTACAAAGTAGTACTTGCCATGAAACGTTATTAATATGCACGAATATTTGAGATTATTTTTTTCTAAGATTTAGAGTTAAGATAATTATAATTTGAGATTGAGTGAAGTTAGAAGGTTGCTTCTTATTAGAGAAAAAGTATAGATCTCTTTAATTTCCTTTTATTAGTACACAAACATTTGGGAGATGAGAGCAATTTATGTGTACTGTGCATTACATTTCAAGATGGAGGTGGTAGTATAACAGCTTCTCAGGAGGAAACAAGTTCCATGAAGAAACTAATTGCTAAGGATCTACCAAATGAAAATTAAATTTAAGTCCTTGGTTTTCCCACATTATTTTTCGTAGATGCACTGGCACCTGACTTTGGTTTGGGATTTTGAGGTAGAAAGATAAGAGCGTAAACAGCAATAGCTTCTTCAGGTGAAAACAAAGTTCCTAAAAGGCTCAACAGTTTTCTTTGGGAAATATGAATTAAGAGGCAGTATGACCTTAAGAGTAGGAGCTTTGCCTCAATGTTGCTTTAACATTCCTTCATAATTCTAAAAGCAGATTATTATCATAGGGCCTACAAAGACATTTTTAAAAAATGAGTTCTCATATATGTGCTAACCAGAGTGACTTCATCAGAATCCTCTGATAGTACAGTGGTATAAGACTTACCTGTACCTCTTAATATATCTAACCTCAGACATTGTACAGAAAGTACCCTAAAATAAGGTTAGTGGGGGCTAAATGGGAACTGTGTTGTTTTCAGTTTGTACTGACAGTGCAACCAAATGGATCCCCTAATGAGATCAGATAGTGTGAAATGCCTGTGTCCTACCCCAAGCAGTTATCAAGTACAATACATTAAACAAGTGGTTAGGTATTAGGCACTTCAGTAATTATAATTCAAATTGCCATTAATTCTGGACTTCTGATGTATCTATAGACACTTAGGAGGTAGTTGCCTGAAGGTGTGGATTCATCCATGTTTTTAGGAGAAGGATGTTACAAAAATTAACTCAGGTGTTCTTTATTCACAATTTTTATTTCTTGCAGTTATGTGTCTTCAGTTTGTCTTTTAAAAAACTAATACTTCTTACTCATACAGTTTACCCTTGCCTTCCCTCAACGAAAACAAACCCAGAGAAGGGGTAGGGTAGGGAGCAGCTAGTGTATGTACTATAAGTCTGTGAGGAAGGCTTCCCAGCCCACCTTCCTACACAGAGGACAACATGCGGCACCTCAGGCTTGTCTCATGTCGTGTGTTCCCGCCTGTACATAAATGCTAGTGAATGCTGTGAGAACAACACGGAATCTTAGCCACTGACTTCAATTTACTTTCTTTTCATGGTAGGGAACATGCTCTTTAAACTCTCACTTGGCAAAGTCAAAAGTAAGCAAATAAAATACATAGTACAACATCTTGACCTAGCCAGGATAATTATAAATGAAAAGGTAAATAATTTACCAGGGCCACAGAAATGAGTTTGTTTTGTCATGTTTTTCATTAAGTCCCAGCATCTAAAGTGTAACAAGTTCCAACAGCGGTTTCTAAAGAAATGCAGTGTTTGACACACATCTGCTTCATAAGATTTATACAAACGGAAAAAATACTTCTGGAGGAGTACAAGAACAAGTGAATATATATGCTGAGGCCTTATGTGTGACCAAAACTGTCTACTTCATATATAGAAGCACTGAATGCTGTTAAAATCCTGCTCACAAAGGAGAATCTAACGAACACACAACTCAGCTGCACTGCTAAATATGGTTCTTTATTTTCTTTTTTTCTTGCCCAGCCCTATCTAAACACAAAATAAAACTACAGGACTGAAATTAAAAACCCATTAAAATCAGCAATAAGTTATGAAAATCATAAAGCTTTTTTTTTTTTAAAGTAATTAAGGGTAGTTAAATTATTTAAAGTATACAAAGTCCAAACAGGATGTGGGGAGGTTAGGTCCCTAGAAAGGCCTGGGATAAGGGTGAGGACCAGAGGGGAACCTTGGTGTCTGAAAGACAGTGGAACATGTGACATCAAAGTGCAGGCTAGGAATTTCACTTAGAAGAAAATAACATTTCTGAAAATATAAGAGCAACAATAGCACCTGCACAGTGGGACTGTGAGACAAGATTGTAGAAAATGGAAGCAAATCTTTACAGTAAGATGAAGTAAGTGCTGAACTTAACTATGTTAACTATGATAGTGTATCTACTGTGGGTATCAGATGGTTAAAAGCTGGTAAGGGTAATGGTTCTAAAAACAAAAACAGCATTGACCATTTTTCTACCTAGCCCAGACCTCATTCATTTTGTGCACTATAAAGAGTGAGGTGTTATTATCAAATGCTGCATCAAAATAGATTTTTCCCAATGTTTTTCCACTATAAAAGACATCTATGTTTACTTATGGACAAGCTTTAAAAAGATGTCATTTTGGTTTTCAACACATATAAAGTTATCAAAATCTCAAATAAAAATGCTGCCATGGCTCAGACCTTGGCCTGCTAATCTGCATGCACAACTCTTCTGACACGCAGATTCGGAGGCACGTAGAGCTTTTCCTTCCTGCCCCCAATCTACACTTGGGCCTCTGTGACAGAGGCCATCAGGTGTGGCTGGCGGTCAGGTGCCCTAGTGCTAACAATGCAGGATAAGGTCAACTTGCTTAGCATGGAATCCAACAGAAAGCTGAGCTGCATGATGATCCCTTTAGAGGCTTCTTGGGAGTCTCTCCTTTTGTAAAGCATGAAATGAGTTTTCTAAAAAAGAACTGATCATCCACAGGCTTCATGATAAGTTGTCCCAGGCTTTGTTTTCATAGCTCTTTAGCTACCCAAGTTTACTGCCTGATTATCTTGTCTTCCTCACTATAGGTTTGATTTTGTTTCTAGGGCCATAAAGCTCAGGAAGGGTTCATAACCCCATCTTTGAATGTGTCTACTCAATGTATGAGCAAACTAGAAAGAGTCCGTACTCTCCAATGTCCTCTTTTAAACCAACTAAATCAAATCAAGGTAATTTCCTTTGCTGCTGCCATGAGAAATTAGATTTTTCCCAATGTGAATATTCTGAATATTTGTTCTGCTGGGGAGGCTCTACCCCACTTTTTGCTAAGTAGTTGCTTAAATACAAGTCTTTCGACCTTGTTCAAGTATAGTTTTGTTTAGCTTTAAAGAGGAGACTGCAACATGAACCCAATTTAAGAGATTGTATTGTATTGGCCCAGTGAGTACTTTGCCCTGCAATGTTATGTCATGCTGGGTTCTAGGAAGTGAATGAAAGTTTGACACTGGCACTGGAGTAACCCTCATCACTCCCAATACTCTGCAGGCTGCTGTGGTCATCAATGTCACTGATGCTGGTGGTGCTTATATTGTCCACTTCTCCATGGGAGAACTCTGTGCTTTCAACATCCACTTCAATCTCCTCTGTCAAAAGAAAAGGGGGAGCATTAATAATTATACATGCCCCTTCAAAAACTAAAAAACATGAGAACAAAAGTGTAGAATGTTACACAACAAGCATATCACCAGTGATCTCTGGAGAAGAGACAGTGAAAAGAGAACATTTTCTCCACAGAAGAATGCTATACCATGCTCTTAATTTAGGCAGCAAGTTTACTAAAATCCTTTGACGCCAGTCTGTCTGGACCTCTCTCTAAAAGCACTTTGTCTATTTGGGAATTAGTACTTAATATTAAAAGATCTCAACATGTAACATCTGTTTTGTATTAAGCCAGAAACTAATTCTCAGTGTTGTTTATTAATCAGGCTTGCTTAAAAGGAGGGAAAGAAAGCATAAACTTAAAAACAGGCAAGCTTGAAAACATGTCCATCAAGACCTATGGTATCATTCCATAGATCTACAGATTTTTATAATTTATCCTAAAAAACTTCATTCAGTAACTAAAATAAGGAATCATTACAAAGTAGATTTTGAGAGGTTTGTCTTACAATTCAATTTCCTTGCATCAAATACAGCTTTAAGTCTGACATTTTTATGAGGCTGAGAATAGAACTCAGGACCTTATGTATGCTAGGCAAGTGCTCTGTTACTGAGCTGTATCTTGAGGTCCCTAATACAGCTTGAAATAAGGGCTTGAGGTTTAAAATTAGTTTGTAGATTGTACAGTGAGAGATTTAAGGAATTAGTGTAAAGGCACGATGGTGGTGAGATTTAGCATTAGGAACCAAACAAACGCCTAAATACGTATGTGACCCCCAGCTATCACATCTTGTTAAATACTAAAATCAATACTATTTAATAATATTTTTAGAACAGTTTAAAATTGCTTTTTTCCCTTAAGAACAACAATGAAAACTTAGGGTTTTTTAATTATCTTAAAATAGACAAACTCCAAACTTGAAGTTCACATTTGACTTAGATGAAAGATTGTTGGCAGTTATTAAAACTGAATGGTGGCTGCATGAGAGTTAGTCCTATTTTTGAGTATGTTTGGACATTTCCATTTAAAAAGGAAAAAAAAAATCAGAAAAAAAAAAGACTTAGTGGCCCTTGTCTAGTATTTTAAAATCCTCAAAATCTCATTAGCTTTACTTTCTCAAATGAAGACTTAAAGAAGTCATCATTGTTCACCTCTGGGATCTTCTATTGTAGAGTAAGGCCTGAGGTGGGCTGCTCCTATAGAGGCAATCAGTAAAACAGACCTTTTTTTTTTTTGGTGGGGGGAATCTTTAATTTTGCCAAAGACAAATGTCTGCAACAGATGTAAAGAGAAATTAAGGATGTACTTAAAAGCATACATCGTCTCCATTAATGTCCATCAGTGTATCTTCCTGACACAATGAATTGAAGGGCACAACCTGACTTCTGTGGTACCTGTTACTCCAAACATGTACATCAAATCTAATCATTTTAAAACATGAGACTGACCCAAATGAGGAACACTATTATAGGCCAGTAAATTTTATGGTCATTCAAAAAAGATCAAAGAACATAACAGGGAATTTTGCATGGGATCCTAGACCAGACAAAGGATATTAGTGGGTAAACTAGTATAACTAGGCCCCTACACTGGAAATTGAACCCACGGCCTCATGCATGCTGGGAAGCACCCTACCACTACAACTCCACCCTTATTTTTCAAGTTTTGAGACAGGATCTTGCTAAGTTGTTCAGGCTGACCTGGAACTTGTTATCCTCCTGCCTCATCCTCCCCAGGAGTTGGGATTTCAGGTATGTACCACCATGCTAAAATTTCAAATCAATCAAATATATTTGTTTTAAAAGGTCAACATATACAAAATATATTCAAGAAGAGATACAAAATATATTCAAGAAGAGAAGTAATTCACACGGGCACTGGAAGACAATGTGATTGCATAAAACACAGACCGTCACAGTACTGACTAAAAAGACAGCAAACAGTGTGTCTGCCAACCTGCCCTGCCTGAGCCCAGATGGAGATGCTTCGTATCCCCTGGAGACACTGCCTACCTCGCTCTGAGTCAGAACGGTCTGAAGACATAGTTGATCCAGTGCTGTCCATTCGTATTCGTTCCACCTCTTGAGGACCCTGCAGCTGTTCCAGTCGTCGCTTTAAAAATCTCTGTTCTCGCTCCAAGTTCTCGAGCTGGTGCTGGCTCTTCCTCTCAGCTTCTTCAAGTTTCTAAAACGGTGGAATGGTATTTACATCTGTACAGTCACACTTTAAACTATTAAAGCATTTCTATCTAACGGCTTAAAATACTCTGGCTCAGAAAATGTGTCTGCATATACAAAAATACAGTAGTACTTTTTTAAACCTCAAAAATAGTCCTGTTTGTACTTTTTTTGCGTATGACTGCTATATTACTTGAACAAGCAGAAGTCTGTAAAACAATCTCCATGAAGGAGAAGCTTCCTCTGCAGTGTGGTAATTGATAGAAAAGCACTGAGGGACACAGCCAAGTGAGGCCGGCTCCACCAAAGGGCACAACTGCCTCCTTCCTGGCTCTTAGAAGGGTAATTGTTATTTTTCTAGCATTCTTGAGTTTTCAAATGGCCACACTGTCAAAATAATTCAATCAGTTCATGTTGCTTCCATCAGATTAGCTGGTTTTTAGAAATACTTTACTTCTCTTGATATCAGTTATGAAGAAGGGTGTGATGAGCTAACTAGTGTATAGGAACAGGGATCATGGCTAATAATGAAACCAGGATCCAGAGAATCACACACAAATGGGAAAGTAAAACTGCTCACCTTGATATGTGCTTTGGCTTTGTTAAGCAAACCAAGCGTTGTGTGCCTGGTGCAGTCTGGTCCTAGAGGAATCAGAACTTTTAAGCGTTCTAAACATAGGCGCAGATGAGCTCGCCTAAAAGAGACAGAAAGTCGGGTCAGCACAGCCTGGATCTCCCACTAGAAACACCATAAAACCTATTTTAAGGCAATAACTTGCATTTACTCAGTCTGTCACCGTGCTGCAGCCCTAATTCTTTGAAGTATCTGCAACTGTGTGTGTATGGGGGGGGTCTCTGTGGTACCCTATAGATTAGTCACTTCAAATTATTATTCCTGGTGGTAATCCATCAGAGATGGTTTATTTTTCAGTCCACCTACAAAATGTCTCAACTGTATTACTCTGGAAGTGCAAAAACACTATAGAGCAATTATAATCGATTCTGAATGCATAAAACCACAGGCTTGAATAGGGATTTTCAGCACCTCAAGTAGTTATAAAATGTTCACAAGTTTCCATTTCTGCAGCCTTTTAATCACATATGCACACACATATACACATCACTACCTCTCTGCAAATATCGCCATCCTACAATGTGTTACATATTTTATTATGTATTGGGTTGAACCATGTGAACTCCTGATCTTCAACTATTTCTCACAAAAATGGCAAATTCATGTGATTTGACACAATAGGAACAACAAAATTCTTTGACTAGCCAGGACAGGATTAAGACAAATACATAGCCTCTGGTTAATTCTAGTTACTGAGATAATGATAGAATAGTCTGCTTCCTATGTAAATATACCAACTCTAACTTCCTTTGTATTTCTTCCTCTCTCTCACACCATCTCTCAGTCCTTGGCTTGAGTTTTCTTCACAAGGGTAACAGTTCTTTACTGAAAGTCACTGCACTATCTATTCCACCCATCTGGTGGAAGAGTTAGGAAAAATTATTCTTGGAAATGCTAGCAAAAAGTCTCAGGGATTATTTGCCTTTCCTGTGCTCTAAAACAAACTGATCATGGTGATGACAGTGAGTTTCTGAGTACATAATTTCATCCTGAAACAGTACTAGTTCCTGTCTTTGATCTGGTGCTTCCTAAGGTATAACATTCATCAGCAGTTACAGTATATCTGAAAAGGAAAAACACAAATGTGTTCGTAATTTACTCATAACTCTTTTACAGGCTGTAACTTAGTTACAGCTGAACTTCTGGTAGCCATCTCAACATAACGAAAACACCTTCCATTTTCTTTTCATAGAAGACAAAAGCTGTTTCACTAGCTCACTCACCAAACTATGGCTTTCTCTGTCTTAATATACAAGAAAATAATGTCAAGTGAAATTCTCAAGTCCTAGCATTTTGAAAGAGGGTTAGGAGAAGGTGCCAAACAGCCAGCTATGTCACTGGCAGTAACAATGACTCAGGGTAGTGAGGCCAGAGGTTTGACTAATGAGTTGCCAAAATTCTTTAGCAACCACTAGCCCAGCTACAGTCAAAAGTATGTTAGAATTTCTACTCCCGATTGCCCAAGCTCATCTCCAGTCTAATACCAGGACGAGGCTGAAACCTGACATACTTGTGATAAGGAATTTTTTTTTTATCATTTTTAAACTAGAAGTTATTACCAATACATTTGTTTTGTTTGGTTGGGCTTTTTTTTTTTTTAATTTTTTATTTTTAGGCACTGGGGATTGACTCCAAGGCTTTCACACTGACCTACATTTGAATTTTATTTTTTATGCTGAGTCAAGGTCTAACACTAAATTGCTCAGGTTTGGCTCAAATTTGTAATCCATCTGCCTCAGCCTCCTAGAATGCTGTGATTACAAGCAGGCAGTTTCACACCTGGCCATTTTTAACATTCTACTCCTCTGCTGTACTTACCAAAATCTCTTAGGTAAAGGAATCTCACACAGATTGTACTAAGCAGACCAACAAAACCAAAACCACATATAGAAAGTGCCTTTAAATTAATCAGGCTTGTGGCATATAAGTAAAGGAGTCACTCTGAATTCAGTCTTCTAAAAAAGTTATCAACAAGCATAGTGGCACATGCTTATAATCCCAGCACTCATTGGGGGCAGAAATGGAAGGACTGCCGCAAGTTCAAGGCCAGCCTGGGCACATGGCCTGAACTGCACAGTGAAATCCTGTCTCAGAAAGACAAAACAAAAAGCAAAGCAAAACAAAAACAATAAAAACTAGTAATTACCTTAATAGCTTTGTTGCTTTTATTTAAATTACTTAACTCCAGAAATCCAGTACACATTCAGGAATTATCTTTTTACATTTTCAGTTTAGGAAACTTCTAATTCTTTACTGCAGTTTCAGATCAAGAATAAAAAGTATGGTGCTCGGTGTGGTGGTGCACCCACTCGGGAGGCTGAGGCAGGAGGACCTTTGCGAGTTTGAGACCAGCCTGAGTTACAGAGTGAGTGCAAGGTCAGCCTCACTTGCATAGGGAGACCCTGTCTCCAAAAGACCAAAAAAAAAAAAAAAAAAGTAAAAAGTGGGTGAATTTGTTTTGTAAAACTGAAATAATGAAAATATTAAAATGTTTTTTACAAAATTACTCAGTGGGACTTTTGTTTACTCAGCACTGTTGAACATTTGCCTGAGTGGGAAACCTGAAAAACAAACTTCTTTTGTTTCATTTGGTTCATACTGAGATGTACAGGTATCAAAGGCATCAGACTGAATAAAGGAATTAGAACAGGCAGGTTTATAAAAGAGATTAAAACTTAACTTTGGACTTGGAAGATACTGCTGATGGAAAAAGCAAAGATTTTCCAGGTAATTAAGAGTAAACATACCAAAGTTTATAGATCGGGACTAAACTTAAGGCTAAAGTTAAAAATATCTTAGTTTCTTTCACTCAAGAGAGACCTGGGACTCGATAAAGAAAATCTCTGCTAGGTGCAGCAGGCTTGGAATCTTCAATAAATTACTTAAACTTATTAAGTGAGAAATCAGGAGTTAGCCACACCAAGGAAGTCCAGATTTAAAAAATGCCTAAATGCAAACTGAAGACCGAATTCCCTCTTTTAACAGAAGTTTTCATTACCCACTACTGAACGTTTCTTCAGTCAAGTAAACATTTTCCGAGACGCAGCTCGGCTTCCCAGAGGCCAGTGCGGCCGCTCTGCAGTCCTCCAAACAGGCGCTGTGCAAAGCAGAGCAGTGAGGGCGGCATCTGCTCTCCTGGGGGAAGAGGTGGTTCTCTGCAGCTACGTGTCATTCCCTCAGTTTCTGCACAGGTGAAACAGGCATTTGCAAGACAATAACAAAGGGCCAACAGTGGCACTGAAAGTCAGCAGCTGACTGCGTTTTTTATAATCCTCTCCCTAGAAGACAGTTTCCACTTGTGTTTCTCCTGTTCCACTTACAGAAATGCACCCTTCCAAGAGCAAGGAGTTACATCACATTCTTCATGTATTTCCCCTCTCCCGCAAACTTCTAGAACAAGAAGTGCAGGCAAATTCTTTCCTTGCCATGGTGCTGCTCTCTACCCTTTCCCTGCGGTAACCCAGTTGGTAACCAGATTGCAAACCTAACTAACCACTAAAGACCCAGAAAGGCTTATCTTTTGGTGCCATCTGGTCCTTTCTTGCACTCATTCTCATGTGATTGGTGGCTCAGGAGCCACTTGTATGGGAGTTGCCAAATCATGGGCTGTAAGACTGGGGAAAGGAAAAAAGACAGACACAAAAGAAAAAGCTTGATTTAAAAATCCTTACTCACTGGAGGGAAGAAAATGCAAGTATTATTCAGTGATGTTTTTCAAGTCCCCCAAGAATAAGAAGAATTATGCAGAAAATAAGGATTAAAGTATGGTCTTTTACCTGACACCGTAAACTTTATACAACTAGATGTCACGGAAAATGATTTTAAAAAGTTAAGCTCCTGGTTGGCACTTACTTAACTTCTGCACTTGTAATCAGATGGATGGTTCAATAAAAACTCTGAAGTTAATATTTTTTCTTAAGTTAACATAAGTAATAGTAAAGCAAAGTTAAGATTAGACACTGCACAAGAAGTAAACTGAGAGAAAGGGAGCTAGACAATGGAGAGATACCAATGTTCTTTTATTTTCAAAGACACTTTGAAGTCTGTTCTGAGATTGGAAAATGGATTTTACTCTGGGGAAAAAGGCAATTCCCATCCACTAGCTCTGTTAGAGAAAAGTAACCTATCAAAATTGCCCACACCTTCAAAGAGGCAAGCCCTTTATGGAAAAAAGAACAATTAGAGTCTGTTTGGCTCTTATTTTGACAGACTGGGATCATTTTTCTCTGAAGGAACCAATGTTGCTTTTGATTTCAAATCCTGTAAACTTTACTGCCAAACTGACATACCACAGACTATGCAGGGAAATAATTTTGCTGTAAAACGGCCCTTCCTAACAGCCACGATACCTTGAAGCATAGGTGTATCAAGTAAAAGCAGCACATTGGTATGGGAGGAGCAAAGAATTCCCTTTCAAAAAAGGGGGAGGGCAAGTATCACACGATGTTTTCAAGTTGCCTCTCAAAAACCTAATCCCTTCTGCCAAACAATAAGAAATCTAACTCCTGCCGAGGCCCACAAATTGTCCACTGGCCGATTCCCTGGGAGGCATGGTCTTCATCAAAACTTACTGGTTTTCCATTCCTCCACTACAGGACGCCAAGACTCTCTGACCTTCCCTAAATCAGAATGGAAAGCAAATCACAAGACCACGATTCTTCAAAGCTAGGGGCTCCCCTCATGACAACAGCTAGCTGTTCCTCCCATTCATTCCAACCACCATTCTAAATAGGGCTTCCCAAAAACTAAGAAATCTCCAAAGATACACAGAATCTGCCTACTTTTCTGAAAAACAGATGACATTAATAATGGACCCAGATAAATCAAGCACACTGCTGCTCATGTATTTTATTTAATAAAGCACATGATCATAGGAAGCTATATAAGCTATTCCTATAAAATGCTATTTGATAATTTTATTTTACTTACAATTTACAAGTTATCTGCCTCACAGAAAATGGACTACTAACCCAGGTGGTAACCCAGGTAGACAAGCAGCATTTATCTAGCATCATATATGACTATGTAGTCACAGGACTCAATGACCACAGAAATAAACAGAGGAAAATAACTGGAACCCTCTTCTCACTTTTCAAATGAGCTACCTTCGCTTAATAATCAATCCTCCTAATTAGTACTTGGTAAAATAATCAAACAGGAATATTAACAAGTGGTAAAGTTTAAATTACACAGCAATCTATATACAGTAAGTCCCCAAAGTAGGAACACTGAAGTGGCAAACTTTCAGACATGGCAGACTGCTCATTGTGGACATTCACAGATGCAAATACATTTTGAAAGTAAACTCACACTGGACATGGTCACAGCTGTGCTGCTGAGTGCTTACTGTGGGTGTGACAGTGTACTACTGTACAGTAGTACAGTGCTCAACCAGAGCACAGAAGGTGCAGAAGTATGAGCCAAAGCAGCATGATACGGAGGGAATGGCCAGGAATGCAAAGCAATAACCATGGAAACGAAGGTGAAAGTAATTCAGAGACTGGATTGAGGCAAAAAGATGGCAGCTGTTACTCATTCTTGTAACGGATCATTCAACCACTGGCACAATTCTAAACAAAAAGAGCAGTAAAACTAATTTACAGTATTTGTGTGGGTTTTTTTTTAATGTTTTACATGGTATATTTGTGTCAACGGTATGTAAGATTCACTTTGCCAGACTTATAAATGAATCTAACTTATGTTCTCCCAAAAAGGAACTTGTTCATAAGTCAGGGACTTACTGTATATTTTATTTTCTATCTTTTGGAGACAGGGTTTCTTTCCCGAGGCAATTCAGGCTGGCTTCAACTCACTCTGTAGCCCAGGCTGGCCTCAAACTCAAGTGATTCTCCTGCCTTAACCTCCTCAGTGCTGGGATTACGGATGTGTGCCACCACACCCAGTTTGTATAATATTCTAATAATTTAAATTATGCTACTGTCGTATCATCAACATCAGCATGAAAAGGCTCATCTAAAAGTAAGTTGAGATCCATGTTATTCACTCTGGGAGAGACTGTTTAAAACTACTTTCTCCCACTGAGATCTAAGTAGTTCCCAGAGTAGGTAAGCTCTATTTACCCCTATTTGCTCTGTTTGCCAGACAATACGGAAAGGTCTAGGGTTAAATATGGTATCCTCCAGGGGTTATTATTTTCCCAAATATTTGGAAGAAAAACAGTATTTCATATGAAAACAAGCACAGATGATGCAAAAATGCCCTTTTTTTTTTTTACATCAGTACCGGGGATCGCACTCACGACCGCGTGCTTGTAAGGCAGGCACTTATGCAGCTAAGCTAAACCCCCAACCCCAAAAACGCACTTTCAAGATTAAAAGAAGGCTTCAAATAAACTTCACATTATTTCACACGCACCTCAAGACCTCCAGAAATCTATGTTGAGACTCCTAAAGCAAAATAGCACAGATCACTATTAGACCTCTGGACTTCAGAGCACCGTTTTTGATTTATGGCTTAGATTAAGTCTGCAAAGATTGAGAGGAGAGGCGGCGGCCCAGGCAGCAGGAAAAGAGCATGGGCAAGAGAAGAAACGGGAGAGAGGTTTGAACACTCGACTTATAAGGGGGTAGTGTATTTTTGCTCATATCACAAAGATTCCGTTTAGGCTGAAGTGTCCCTCGATTTCACAATTCAGAGAGATGAAAAACGTGAAATACCACTCAGGACTCACAATGATCCTCGGTAAAAAGGAAAAAAAAATGAGCCCCTGCTGTTTCAGTCACTGTGTTAGACGCTGGAAAAAGTCTTAAGGGCCTGGCAGTAACCTTTACCTGTTTGGAGACTGTAATTTTGCTCTCTGTTCCTTTGCTTTCGGCCTCATTCCCTCTACTCACACCCATCCATGCAAACCTCTCCTACAACCAAATGCTTTCTCATGCCTGCCAATTTCCTGCAATGCCCTTCTCTCCAGCGTCTACCTGATGGGTACCTAACACATTTTTCAGCCTACACCCAAACTAGTTTCTTCCATAAGAGCTTCTTTAGCATAGTACCCAACCCTGATTATATAAAATCACACTGTACTTTGAGACTAAATACATACTTTTTAAAAATGATTTCCATGTTTCCAATACCAAACAGAATGATTAGCACCCAGTGGAGAAGAGATACAATTTCCAGTCAATATTTCTAAAACTCTCTAATCAAAGTTGAGATAATAAACAGTGCTGAAGCCTCTGAACAGTGTAATCAGATGAAAGCAGTATATGCATAGGTCTGCCGGGTCCCGGACTGCGGACCAGCTGAAGGCCAAAACGCAGAGAATACATAAACAATTACTTTTTTTTTTTATTGCCCTGCATTCTTCTCTAAGAAAAACTTCATTTTTGACAGCTTCACTTGAAAAAAATTAAAATCTTGTTATAGAAGCCTATGTTCTTTACTGGAATTTCTATATGGAAACTCTGTAAAGGGACGTAACATAAATTGCCCACTTGATATCCAGTCTCTGCTAAATTTAGTTTCTACATATGTATCCCCTACCTTATCTATTTAAAAAGATTTCACTTTTTAGAAACACAAAAACACATCTGAATGTCCACTCAACATATTTCTCATTTGGTCACACAAGAACTTCCTGTGTTCCAAGTTTCAAAGTCTGGGAAACAGGGCTACATCACTGGAGAAGACAGTGGCAATTTGTTCTAAATACAAGATAGCTTATTTTCCTTTGGCACCGCTCCAGGTATTTGGGTGGCGGGAAAGGGTGCCACTCTAGGATGAGATCCGGCTCTGAACCTGAGCTACGGTCAAAACTTAATTGTGTTTGGGAGAGAATATTTTTAATTATTTTTCTCCCACATCAGTTTGGAACATTAAAGATTTCTGGCTTATTAATGGTTTTTTATGATTTGGCCTTTTGTTGGTGTTCATTCCTAAATTCTGGCAGCCCCCACTGGCTGATTTAATGGTACCAAGGGGCTGAGAGTATCGCTCTCCAAAAGAAAACATTCTCTCACAAGCACTGACTGGAAAGGCAATCTGCAATCACAACAGTAGCCACTTGTTAATTTTCTATTTGAAACGTAGTGACGTCAATAGTACTGTACCTTGCCAGCCACCGTGGGGTAAATTACATTTGGAAACCAAAACAAACTTGCTAAGAGCTAGCAAGTCAGATGTGAGATACTATGATAACGCCCTGTAAGACACTGCCCCCGTTTTATATATTCAAATACACACAAGAATTAAGTCTTCTTCTGCACAAGTCTCTGTCTCTCACAGCAGCACTGCTCTCCACAGCCCAGTACAATTTTTATTATACCAAATTGTTCCCCAAGATGGCAGAAATGAGGAAATATTGTTCCTGAAGTCTAATGGAGTGATGATCCTTCTGGGCACAAACGGCACATATGAGTAATAATTTGTAATGTAATTGTTCATTTGCAAACGAAGTGAAAATAGTGAAGGGTCTTTAAAAATGGTCCCACTAATCAGCTATGATTAGTACAATAGCTCATTTTAAGGGGATGTATTACTAGGAGGAAAGACACATCTTACAAAATGGAAGAGGGATGGTCTGGCCTAAGAATTAACGCGTCCCCACACAGTGCATACTCAGGGTACACTCAGTACCAGTACCCTGAATGAACAGCTAAATGATGAAAAGTGCTAACTATGCTCGCTGGCAGATGGCAAATGGCTTGACACTGCTGGACACCTGCCAGTCCAGTCAAGCCAACAAGGGATTATTTATAAAGTCCCAGTTTAGCCCACTTTTCCCAAAATCAAAATGTAGTTTGTTTTTTTTTGGTGGGGAAGGGCTAAAATTTGGGACAGGGAAAGAATAACAAAGTGCAACTGTCAGCCAATGGTTTTCATCTGTTTACTAAACCTTAAGTATTCACCAGCCATTTGGAACCTCTGGAAAAATAAAATCCACAGGTTTTAAAATGCCATAGTCCTCCATAATTGATGTTTTAGTGTATCTTTTTATTTCCAAATTACTGGAACTATTCTGAGTTCTTTTTTATTATTCATTGTACTGCATCACTTTAAAACAATTTTTTTTTTTCTGAAGACAAACAGCCCAACTGAAGAGTAGTTTTTAAATTACTTTTGGAGGCAGCCTATCACACCCCAACACTTGGCACCAATCCTGAGAACGTGCTCCTTTGGTAAGGCAGACACTTATTTTTAGTGTTGTACACTATTAGGGCACTAGCAAACGAACAGGTAGACTGTGAACACGACTTAAGAACTTAAACCTCTGTGAAAAGGGAAGTGATCAGTTACAAATTACAACATTTCCTAAAAAAATAACCCCCCCCCCCAGGATCAATGCATGGAGCTACACACCCAGCCTTAATTATCTTTTATTTTGAGACAGAGTAACCCTAAATTGCTATACTGCCCACACTTTGGGCTCAAACTTGTGGTCTTCCTGCCTCAGCCTCCGAGAGTCCTGGGATTACAGGTGTGTGCCACTACATCAAGGTCTAAAAGGTACAGTTTTTATCAAGACTGGGATCAAGCACTGAGTGGATATGTTTTGTGACTTATTTTTATTCATCTAAATCTTAGTTTGACTTCCCTCTGGAAAAGTTTAGAAAAGGATTAAATCAGACAGGAATCCAAGTTCTAGTATTTATTTTTATGATTCTATTCTCAGTTCAATAACTTTATAGATTTCTGTTTAAGAACTGCTTTGTAAGTAACACTATCCTTTTTTCTTTGTAATATACTTCTAATTGACAAATAATAATTGGACACCTTGAGTCTATCAATAGCTCAGGAGAGCAACCCAGAAAAATTTATACAGCACCACAGATTTGGGATTAACCAGGCTGAAGGGACACACTCCATTCCGGTCCTGCTGCCAGTCAAAATCCTGGCTGTCCATCACAGCAGCCTGGATGGCTCTCCTGCCCCAGCAAACAACAAGAACAGAAAACTGCTACTCCCAACTGTGGGTGCCAGTGAGGGGAAGCTTTGCCAAGTCTGGCTACCTTTCCTTTCACGAACTTCAGGGTGAAAATCCTGAAACACCTTTTAGAATCACCAGTATATGTCATGCCACAGAACATAAGATACATAAAAGATTCTCTGAAACGAAGAAAAACAAAACCCAACATTTATTCAGTGTTTTTCCCCACTAAAGTCACCAATATTTCTGGAACCCTCCAAGTCAGCTCCCTGTTCATGTGACTCAATCCATGCAGCAGTAAATTCCAACTACTTTCAAGAGAGCTGTAAGAGCCCAGTATCCCTAAATTGCTCTTTAGGAAAAACCTTCTCCATTACAAAAACAGCAGTCTTGTAAAGCCACTTAGCTCTATCTAAATTGAGTTATGTTTACGAATGTTTAACTGCAAAGATGGAATTTCTAACTGAAATAGAACTTTATTTAGAAGAGACTAGTTTTTTTTTTCCCCCAACTTTGCCAAATACAAGCTGTTCTGTAAAGGACTAATTTTGAATCAGGCTGGGATAAAGTGACTAAAGACAACAGAAACCATATGGACATTACAATGCTAGAGAAAAATGCCACCAATGATCCAAATGCCAAACAGTTAAGCGTTAGTGACACCAAAGAATGGCCCAGGGAAAACTATGATAATTGTCCTCTACGACAATGACATTACATGTTAACACACAACATCTTCCTAAAATTAATAGCATTATCAAAAAGGTGACTTAAATTTGATTTGATTTTTACTTTTATTTTGGGTACTAAGTCCCTACAGAGTCGCCACACATTTAAGTATGGCCTTTTAATCTGAAAATGTCTCATTCAAGTTTAAAAGTGGATATACTCCTTAATTTTAATCACTGTGTTTTTAGTGAAGAAATATACTTTTTCAATTTTCAGCTTTCTCCCTTATTCTAATTTAGTTATTGCATTTTTAGACAGCCATATCTTCATTTAATTTTAGATTATTTTAACAGGTCAGCTTTGCTCTAATTACTTAAGGATACAGTATTGAGTAGCAAAGCATTTCATAAAAAAATACACTTTTAACGGCATAACAATCTCAAAGTCTTTTTTTTTTTTTTGGTACTGGGGATCGAACTCATGACTGCACACTTGCAAGGCAGGTGCTTATGCCGCTGAGCTAACTCCCTAGCCTAATTTCAAAGTCTTTAGGCAGCTTGAAAGAGGTTTTGGGTTGAATTTGGGGGGGGGGTGTACCGGGTTGGAACGAAATTTTTAAATAATTTAGGGTTAATGTATTAGAGCAGTCAGAAAGTATAACAACAATTAAAAAACAAAACAAAACAGGCTCTCCCATGTGGTCACACATCAGTATTAAGAGGATATATTGAGAAGTACTGAAGTATATTATACAAGATGAAATGCAGCTGACCCTTGATTAACATGGGTTCAAACTGTGTGTTCCATTTATGTGTAGATTTGTGAGAATTTGATGAGATCTCAGTGAATAATGTAGACCAGAAGTATCAACAAAGTTAAGAGAGGGCATTACCCACTATATATGTACAACTTTTATGTTTTTACGTACCAGTTAAATAAATTTAAGGCTGGGGACTAACTCAGTGGTGGTATGCTTGCCTAGAACGTACAAAGTCCTTAATTTGGTACCTAGCACCACAAAAATACCTTTTTAAAAAAGGTTAGGTATGTCGTGAATGCATAAAGTATATGTAGATAATATCACTATCATAAAAATATATAAATTATGAAAATTTAAAATTTATCAAAATTTATGCACATATTTACAGACCATGCATGGTACTATTTACAGCCAGAAGAAATGGAAAAAAAATTACAATGCTAAGTATTACATAACTGCATAAAATTAACTGTAGCACATACTGCGTAATTTCATCATCACATCCAGTTGCTATTACAGTAAGTTCAAGTGTTGCCAGCATCCACCTAAGATACTATGTGTTTCTAATCATCTCTGCATGACAGTTCATCTCTGGTATGTTTATCACAAAAAAGTGTTCTCTCAGGTTCCGGGATGACGGCA
The DNA here is from genome assembly GCA_004027455.1 of Hydrochoerus hydrochaeris. NCBI lineage: Eukaryota > Metazoa > Chordata > Mammalia > Rodentia > Hydrochaeridae > Hydrochoerus > Hydrochoerus hydrochaeris. The sequence continues at coordinate 606,101 of PVLA01000244.1, forward strand.
GAACACTATGCAGCAGAGGAAAGAGGCTCTCTGAGAGAAACAGTCCAGATGGGGAAGATAAGAAGGAAGTGGGTTCCCTGGACCCAGGAAGAATCTAAAGTGAGAACTGAAGCCCATAGAGAGAATAAAGTAGAAAAACTTAAAACGAAGAAAAAGACGGTAGCTGGCAGCACCTTTGCCTAGATCTGGACCCACTGTGCAAGAGTTGCTGTTGGAACCTGGGGACGCATGGTCACAGTGACAGGTAATGGTGGTGGCTGGCGAGCCCTTTGCAAAGAGACGGGCAGTGGAGGGGAGCAATGGACTGGCTGGCAGTGAGTGCAGGGGACTCAGATCTTCCCATGGGACACAGCGAGTGGCCAGGAGCCCTTTTGGAGTCAGGCTGGATAAGCCCGGAACCAGACTGCTGCCGGCTCCCTCCAGCAGCTCCTAGCTGGGAGCAGACCAGTAGAAATTGCTTGGAGGTTCCCCACTGGTAACCAGTTCCACCCACCACACGCACTCCAGCAGCCATCATCCAAGATCTCTACAGTAACCATCTCTGAGGCAGTAGACAGCCCTGCCTCCGCGTGCACCTCACCAGCCATGGGTGAGCCAATCTAGACTGGGAAAAGCAGCAGACAGCCCTGCACCAGCATACCCAATGGCCACAATGGCTAGAAAAACCAGTCTTGCTTCAGAGAAATAGTAGCCAATGTGGGAAGTGCCTGGGACCCCACTACCCAGGCACTGGGTACATATGAACCCAGGAATATATCAAGAGGAAGAAGCAAAAGGCAGACTCTGGCCTCCAACCCAAGCAGAGCTGGTCCAGGAGACATAAACACAGAGGAAATCTGGAACTGCACACCTGAAAGTTCTGAAGTGATGTAAATTGAAGTAAAGAAACAACTTTATCAGGCTATAAATTAGAACAGAAATATTATCACAGGTAAAAGAATGAAAAACATACTAAAAGAACTGCTGAAATAGAGAAAAGATGGCAGATTGATGGCACGACAGAGAGACTCTCTGAGAAAAACAACTCAGATGCTAGAATTTAACACCATGGAGAAGACCAGACGGAAGGAGAGGAATTTTCATGACCCAGGAAGAAACTGAGGAAAAAAAAAAAGAAAAAGAAAAAAAGAAGACGACGACGAAGACGACACGTGGTGGGAGGGCTGGAGCTGGGCGTGCACCCATCGCTGTACTGGGAGCGTCTTAGAGTTGGGCGACTTGCGATTGAGATGAGGTCGCATCCCTGCCAAGAGGGGGTTTGGTGAGCTCGAGACCCTTGGCAGGAGGAGGTGCTGCAACAGGGAGTGGAACCAGCGAAACGAACTGCACCGACTTTGGTGAGTGCTGAGAACTGGGTTCCCCAGAGTGGGGTGACCAGCTAGACATATTGGAGTTGAGCAGGACAGGCTTGAATCGACAACTTAAGTGGCGTCAGTTGGCGGCTCCCGACCATATTGGTGGGATCTGCTTGGGCTGGGCCACACCCCTGGTCAGGACTCAATAGCCAGGGATGAGGCTGTCCCGAATTTGTGACATCTGAAGGGCACAGACTAACGTGCTGAAGGCACTCACTGGTTGAATGGCCTAGAGGGAAGGGGCTGGCCCACATTTCCCCTGCATGCACCTCACAGATCAACAGCAAACTGGAGAGAGCAGCAATCCCCTAGCCAGTACGCTTCAGAAAAACTGTAAGCAATACAGAAAGGAGGTTGAGACCTCCACCATTCATTCATCTGTCTGAAAGAAACCAGAAACATGACAAGACAAAGAAACAACAGAAGCCTTCCAACTGCTGACCCAGGGAAAATAAGCCCAGGAGAGGTAAATACAGAGAAGATCGAGGGCAGCAAACATGGGAGTATCAGACATGGCCTCAATGGAAATAAAAGAAATACTTCCATGACCTCAATGACAAATTTAAATCTGAAATTCTAACTCAGGTGAAGCACGATATAAGAAGATTAATAAAAGAAATGCTGGGCACTTCTCAAGAAGACACAAATCGAAGAATGGAGGAACCCAGAGAAAGGAGAGAAGCCTTTGATGAAGAATATAAACAAAACCTGGAATACATGAAACAGATCCAAAGAGAATATCAGGAAATTAAAAACTCCACTGAAAGCTGGCAAACCTTTTAACAGAAACTAAAGACAGACTTTCAAAACTTAACATAGATTTGCAATGTATGATCACGAAAGGAAGGATCTCTTAAAAATAACAAGGAATCAGGAAGTAACAATACAAAGGCTAAAAGATGACAAGAGGATTTATAACTTAAGACGAGGATTTATAACTTAAAAAGCGTGAACGAAGCAGAAACAAATACAAATGAAATAAAAAGGCTATTCACAGAAATAATTAAGGAAAACTTCCCAAGCACAGGAAACGGAAGTGATGTTCAGATATATGAGGCATACAGAACTCCAGCCAGCTACAACCAAAACAGATCTACCCCCAGACATATAATAGTCAGGATCCCAGAAATCCATCACAAGAACAGAATATTAAAAGCAGTCAGAGAAAAGAAACAGATCACCTATAAAGGAAAACATCAAAATCACAGTGGGCTTCTCGATGCAAACTATGAAATCAAGAAGAGCTTGGAGTGAAATATTCCAAGTCATGAAAGAAAATAACCTCCAACCCAGATTGATGTACCCTGCAAAAACTGTCTCTCAAAATTAATGGAGAGATAAGATATTTCAATGACAAGGAGGAACTGGGGGAGTTCGTGACCACCAATCCAACCCTACAAAGAATACTGAAGGACATTCTAGAGAGAGAAGAAAATCACCAGGATTCTAGGAACAATGGCAGAAAAGCCTCAATGAAAGGGGCAGACAGTGGAATGAAGGAGAAAAGTAAACAACAATGATAGAAAAATAGCATAGCAGAGATGAGGCAGAGAAGATTGGCTATATCACTGTTCTGTCTTGACTGATTTTATTTGAATTTGGTATGCTTGAGAGTATAAAGTCTGAGAGTAGAGGCAACTACTCTGAAGATGACAAGATTCAATAGGATACCCATTCTGGTTTGATTATTAACTGCCTTTGAGGTCCTATAATGTCTCCAATATTTGGTTTTTATTAATAGTGCTATGCACTGCTATGTTTAATTATATTATGCCTGATGATATAGACAATTTTATTGAAAGTAACAATAGACATCATAGTAACTACTGTAGATCACCTAGTGTTGTGGTTTTATATGGCCTTTTCATTTCGTATTTTTCTAGGAATTTGTTTTGTGGACTTGTTTTGATTTGTTTTTCCCTATAATACAGAAAGGACAGGTATACATATAGAGACTTATATATATGTAGAACTTCTAAACAGTTTATGAGAATTGATTATAGTTATAGTAAAAAAAAAAGAGGAAAAGAAAGTATCCTAAAGGATATAACTGCATGTAGGTTTAAGTATGTAGGATTGATAACCATATTACTAAGTTTCTGTTGGATAGATGAACAGAACTCACTGTTTAAATGTCCACTTTATATGGATAGATGCAGTCTCACTGTTTAAATGTCCACTTTATATGCTTTACTTTTGTAACTTGAACAACTACTTCTAAGAGGAAAATATGTAATTATCAACTAGTGATTTCTTACTGGTTTCTTTTTTTTTTAAATTATGTATTATTTCTACCCTCTTTGTTTCATTTTTTTTCTTTAAATTAAAAAAAAAGAATTGCTAAGCACCTCTAAAGAAGACATAGATGAAGAAGAGAGGAGCATAGGAAAATGAGGGAAACCTTGAATGAATGATATAAAAAATATTTAGAATACATGAAACAGATTCAAAGAGATATCCAGGAAATTAAAAACTCCATTGAAAGCTGGCAAAATCACTTGAAAAAACTGAAGATAGACTTTCAAACCTTGAAGACGGGTTTGCAGTTTGCGACTGTGAAAGGAAAGATCTCTTAAAAATAACAAGGAACCAGGAAGTAACAACTCAACAGCTGCAAGACAACCCAAAGAAACATAACTTAAGACTAATAGATGTCAGTGAAAAAGCACGGTCAGCACAAATGACCTTACAAGTCTGTTTACATAAATATCAGAAAACTTCCCAAGCATAGGAAAAGGAAGTGACATTCGGATAAGTGAGACATACAGAACTCCAACTAGTCATAACCAAAATAAATCTACACCCATATAATAATCAAGATCCCTGAAATTCAACATAAGAACAGAATATTAAAAGCTGTTAGAGAAAAGAAACAGATCACCTTTAAAGAAAACCCATCGGAATCATGACAGACTTATCACCACAAATCATCAAATCAAGAAGAACTTCGACTGAAGTATTTGAAGTCCTAAAAGACAACAACTTCCAACCCAGACTGATGTTCCCTGCAAAACTATCTTTCATAATTAATGGAGAAACAAGATACTTTGATGACACAGAACAACTGAAGGAATTCATGACCACAAACTAAAAAATACTGAAGGACATTCTAGAAAGAGAGAAAAATGACCACAGTTCCAAAAAAAGCAGCAGAGGGGGATCACCGAGTGGGGCAGACACTGGAATGGAGGAGAAAAGTAGGCAACCATCGGCAGGACAGTAGGATGGCAGAGAAAAGGCAGAGAATGTTGACCACAACCACTAATACAGATGGTCTCAATTCACCAATAAAAAGAAACACAGGCAGAGTGGATCAGGAGACTGGGCCCATCAATATGCTTTATACGAGAAATACATTTAACCCGAAAGGGGGTTCACAGACTGAAAGCCAAAGGAGAGAGAACAATGCTCTATATGACAGGGAACCAGAAAGAAGTGGGAGTAGCTTGCCCATCAGCTGCAAACTGGATAAGAAAGTCATGGCACTTTTATACAAAGGAAAGCGACTCAGCTATAAAGAAAGATAACCTTGAAGCTTTTGTAGGTAAATGGATACAACTTGAGGATCATGCTCAAGGATGAAATGGTTCAGAGTCACATAGGTGAATACTGCGTTGTCTTCCTAGTATAAAAAACTAGTAATGATGGGATCCAAAATGCACAATACACACTGTGAAAGTGAAAGGGGAGGGAGTGTCTAAAAAGGAAAGGCACTAGCCAGTATTAATCTATTATGATTTGAAACCCATATTGTTTTCATTGTTCTGTTTAGTTTGGTTTTATTGTTTTGGTTTTATTGTTTTATTGTTTATTGTTTATCTGATTGTGTTATATTTGATGGCATGGACAGCTATTTCAAAGATAACAAAATATATTATGGTAGCCATTACTGATTTCCTATTAGTTTGTTTTGAAGCGCTGTATTGCTTTGTTTAGTTTTGACTGATTTTATTCTATTTTGTTTGATTGTACCATGTCTGATGCTATAGGCAACTACTTTGAAGATAACAAGATGCACTATGTGGTTTTACTATTCTCTTGTTTTGAAGTCCTGTACTGCTTCCATTGCTTGGTTTTTATTGGTTTTATTCTGTACTATTTTGTTTGATTTTATTATGCCTGATGGTATAGGAAATTCTTTTGAAGATAACAAGAGACATTATGGTAGCCATTACTGATTTCCTTGTATTTTGTTTTAAAGTCCATGTACCAGGTTCATTGTTCTGTTTTGACTGAGTCTATTCTGTTTTATTTCATTTAGTTTTCTTCTCTTCAAAAAAAGCTGTTAAAAAAGTGTTCTCTCATAGTTCTTATGTATATTTCACCATACATAATGTATATGAGACATGTTAACAGACTTTATGTTACTGGCAAGGCTTCTGATCAAAGCAGATTATTAAGTCTGTGGGAGGTTAAAAGTTAATGTATAGATTTCTGAGTGCACTGGGAGTTGGTGCCCCTAACTCCTGTTTCTTCCAAGGTCAAAACTGTACCTGATATCAAAAGTTACTTGGTGCCTCATGGTAAGTAAGGTGCTTGCTGGAATAAAGTTCACATCTTCAACAGTAAAGCAAGCAGAAGGACATCCAAGAGAGTCCAGGGTAAGGAAATGGGCTTTCAGTATCCTATTTACTCAGAGATGTTTACAGCACATTTATGTTTTGGTTGAAGCTTTCCATTATTTTCACAAGACACTTGGGACTTAGCAAAATGCCACCATAAAGAGGGAAAACTGTAGTAAGACACTGCTTTATGTGGAAAACTGCCAATTAAAAATACAACTATTTCAGCTGTCACTAAAGATACACTAAATTTATTTTTAAATTAATTTTACTGGTAAATTTTAGGTACATATAATGATCACATTCATCAAGGGAATTTGTACCTATACATGATACACTGTCTTTTTTTTAAATCCCATTTCCCTAATCTCCCTTCCACCCTTCTTCCCCACCTTATAAAAGCTGTTTCCAGTATTTTCTTCTCCCCCCAACAACCTGGTTCCCATTCCCATTTGAACATTTTCTTGCTCTTTCAGAATATCTATTACACATTTTGGTCCTTATTTACACTTCTGGCTCCTCACACCAGAGAAACAATACAAGTATTTACATGTATGTCCAATATATTTCACTTGAGTAGAGTCTCAAGGTGCATCCATTTACCTAGAAATGACTCAATTTTATCCCTCTGTATTAAAAAACTACATCTTAATCCATTCATCAGTTGATGGACATTTGGGCTGTTTCCAAGATATAGCTATTACAAACTGCTGCTAAAAGTGTGGCATGCTTTTAATTCTTTTAATTCTTTCAAGAAGATATCAAGAAGAGTCGTGGGGTTGAATGGAACCTCTAGTTTTAGTTTTTTGAGGAATGTTGACACCGATTTCCACATTGGTTGCATGAGTCTACACTCCCACCAACAGTGGAGGGTTCCTTTTTCTCCACGCCAGCTTTTGTTAGTTTTCTTGGTAACACTCATCCTTTCTGGAGTGAGATGAAATCTCAGCATTCGTTTAACCTGTATCTCTAAAATGACCAATGATTTTAGACATTTTTTCATGTTTATTTGCCATTTCTACTTCTTCATCTGAGAAGTGTTTATTCATTTCAGATTCCAATTTTTGGACTGAGTCTTTGAGAGATCTGATTTGATTTTTCTTTTTAGTTCTTTATGTATTCTACATTGCAGTCCTTTGAGGAACCGCTGGCACAACTTTTTTTCCATGCTGTGGGCTACCTCTTCACTCTGTTGATGGTTTTTCTTGCTGTGCAAGTAAGAAGAAATCCCATTCGTTGATTCTTTGTGATAGTTCCTGGGCGATCAGGGCTTTGTTCCTAAAGTCTTTGCCTTACACCAACGTTTTCAAGAGTTCTACCTATTCTGCTGTCCAGCAGATTTATTGCTTCTGTTTTATTATTTAGATCTTTGACCCACTTTGATATCAGTTTAGTACATGGTGAAAGACATGGATCTAGTTTTAATATTTGGCATGCAGAAAGCCAGCTTTTCCAGTACCATTTATTAAAGTGGCTGTCTTTTTTCCAGTGAAGGTATTTGGCCCTTTGTCAAAGATAAGGTGGCTGAGTATGACTGAAGTTGTTTCTATATCTTCTAATCTGTTCTATTGCTCCTCCAGTCTATTTTTTGCCAGCACCATGCTGTATGCTTTGTTTTGTTTTTAAATCACAGCAGCTTTACAGTAAGCTTCATGTTAGGGATTGTGATGCCCCCTCCTTGCTTTTGTTGCCCAGAATTGTTTCTGTTATTCTAGATCTCTTCTCACTCTAAATGAATTTTAGGATTGTTTTCCCTAATTCTGTGAGATACGCTGTTGGAATTTTGATCAGGATTGCCTTAAATCTATATAACAATTTTGGAAATACAGCCGTTTTCACTGTTTTGGTTTTTCCTGCCCAAAACAAGGGATATCCTTCCATTTTCTGATAACTTCCTTGATCTCCTTTTTCAGAGTACCACAGTTTTTGATGTAGAGGTCTTTTACTTCGTTAGATTGATTCCTAGGTATTTCATTTTGGGGGAGGGATACTACTGTGAAGGATGCTTCCCTGATTTCTCTCTTGTTGAGTTTGTTATTCACGTACAGGAAGGCTATTGATTGATTGTGCTACACTACTGAATTTGGTTATTAGATCGAGAAGTCTTCTGGTGGGGTTTTTATGGTCTTCTATGTACAGTATCATGTTATCTGCAACTAATGATAATTTAACTTCTTCCTTTCCTATCCTTATTGCTTTTCTTTTTCTTGTCTAACTGCTCTGGCTAATGTTTCCAGAATTATATTGAATAGAAGTGGTGATAGTGGACATCTTGGTCTTATTGATTTTAGAGTGAAAGCTTTGTTTTTGTCCATTTACTATGATGTTGGCTGTTTTGTCACAGATGGCTTTTATCAGATTGAGATAAAAGACTGCCTATTCTAAGTTTTGGTAGGTTTTTATTATGAAAGAGTGCTTTTAGCTTTGTCAAATCCTTTTTCTGTATCTATTGAGATGATCATATGTTTTTATGTCCTTGGCTCTGTTAATCTGGTATATTACATTTACTGACTTGTGTATGTTGAATTATTCCTCATCCCTGGGATCCCTGATCATATAGGATTTCTCATGGTATATAATCTTCCTGATGATTTTCTGCATTGTTTGCCAGTAACTTACTGAGGATTTTTGCATCTATGTTCACAAGAGAGATCAGCCTATAGTTCTCTTTTTTGGTTGAATCCCTCTCTGAGTTTGGTATCAGTAATGCTTCCTTCCAGGAGTATGAGCATGTATAAATTTAAAGGCTGTAACACATTATCTAAGTGTAGGCTCAGGTCTATATCTAGCTTATCTACACAGGATAACCACAAGTTCACTTTCACCCAAAATAAGTGGCAAACTATAATATTTTATACGACAGAGCAAAACAAATTCAAATATAGCATTTCTCCTGAAAGCCCTCTTAGACATACTAAAAACATGTTAAGACCAATTGTGGCAAACTCCTAGAGAATCACATGCATATCACGGAGTGAATATGTTGTCCATTTTAGGTTCAGGACATGATAATAACACTTGCTATGAGTTTTCCACAACTCTCATCTGAGATACATACAACTTAGGGCTCACTTATACACTTTTTTTAAAAAAAAATTTTGTAATAATATCTTGTCTTCTACCTACACTATAAATCCTCAAGAGCAAGGCCCAAGGAGTTGTTTTATCCCACCCTTAGTACCCAGCACACAGTCAGTGCCTGTTCAGTGCCCATCAACAGGTGAGAACTACTTGTAGGAGTCCTCCTCTCTCAGTGCCTGGAACACTGCAAAGATTTCAAATCAGAACGTGATTGGCACTATACAACTGATATGAAGCATTACCACGAATACCTGACAATTGCCCATGATTAGACAACTAGCCATCCTAGATTGCATCTTTCAAGTTCAAAACCCTAAATTTTCAAGTGATCAAAGAAATTTAATATTTTCAGTGGGTTTTTTTTTTAAAGCTTCTAAAAGTGCTAAGGGTGAGGAAGAGTGAAGAGGCCAAATTATGTTTCATTGAGAATAGTGAAACTACTGCTAAAAGATGAATAATTTTAACTATTGTTTGTTCCTAACCACTGCTGCCAACCTTTTTATACTGAAGTCCTCACAGCTCTACCAAAGATGTTGAGAAACTCTGATTAACCTTCGCTTGACAAGAAAGATGGGTTCATTTTACAATGTGAAGGTACCAAACTCAAAACATGTTTGTAATCTAGCTTTTCCATTTTCTTTTTCAAATTTTTTATTAGTATATGTCTGCAATACAACAGGATTACATTAAATGTGGAAGTTCCCCAGCTATAACAAGTATAACTGTGGAAGTACATGTGCATAACACATCTTAATTCTTTTTCTCTTTCCATTTTCAACCTGGAAAAAAAAAACCCTAGATAGAACCAGAATATAGTTTTTTGTGCCATTTCCTAAAAAGCTTCTCCATTAGAAAACCATTATTTGAAAAATTATTTTAAAATTAAAACACTAACCAGCACTACACTCAAGGCTAATGTTTAAAAACCATTTTTCTATTCCATTCAAGCATTACTAACCAAAGCACTGTTGAATACAATTTTTGAATTAAAAATTTTTTAACATTTACATCTACAAAAGAAATATGTAAGTTAAAATTTAAAATGATCTCAAGAACACTGAAATAGCAACCACTAAAATATCTTTCCTTCCTATCATAGCAAATCAGAATTTGCTAAACGTATTTTTAAAATTTCTAATAAGAATCACTAAAATAGTTACAGGTTATTTCCTATTTAATAAACTCTTGTTATCTTTATTTCAGAGCTTTCAAATGAACCAAACTCTTAAGTGTTTTTTTAAACAAGGAGACGTATTTTAAGCTATAAAGATCAGTACTCATAGGTAGGTATCACACATACCTGTGTACACATTTCTTAGCTGCATTAACCTAAGAATGGCTCCAGATGAACTGCTCAGAGCACCAAATGGCCATTTCAATAGTAGTCTTACAGCCAGCATCATTTATGGAAATTCACAGCATCCTATGATGTTTTCCTAACAGTATTAATTCTAAACTAGGAGAAACGTTAGCTTTCCAAAAAAGAGTAAGTCTTCCCAGGAGCTTGCCAAAGAATACTGTTCCAGCTGATCATGGAAATTTCCATGAAAGATTCTATTTATTTAACTCTACAGACTTTAAATGATGTCAGAGTAAATATCTATGAGAATAAAAGTTAGCAAAACTCAGAAGCAAAACAGAACAACTCCACACAAAAATGGAGAAAAAGAGTCTACAGTTCAAAAGCAAGCTGAACTTTATTAAGATGTTAATACTAAGATATGGGGCTATTTAAACAGAACAGGGTGATGACACCTCAAGGGCAAGACCCTAGTATAAATTTCTAACATTTTTAGGAAATGTTTTCGTAACAAGAGTGTCGTCACTGTTTCTATGCTATTTATAGTAAAACTTTAAAGTCACAAATGAATTTTCTTGGTTTGCCATACCAATTCACATACAGAAAGGAAGGTACCCTTATCTGTCAAACCTTCACTTCCAGGAGGTATCTACCTTCCCTTGAGCAGAGGTCCCACCAGGAAGCACAATCACCACGGATTTCCTAAGTGGGTCATATTACCTCGAATATGCTGCGGGGACAAACTGTTCTCTCAGAGCAAGGGTGGAGAACAAAACTATTTTCCTTGGAAAGGGAAAATGTTTGTAGGGCAGCAAATATCTCACTATGGGCCTTTGTGAAATATTTTCTATCTTAAAGTGGCAGATTTCACAGATCACACCACACCACACCAAAAAAAGGCTAATTATATGGCTTGACATTAACTTTTTTTCTGCTAATATCACAAAAGGTGCATAGCCTGTTACCAAAACATTTATTATTAATTCACTAAGCTCTTGTTAATCAAGGTACTTCCCGTGAGTTCAAAGTGCAAGTTGCTATAAGACACAATGACAAGCATGGGCTGGTTTATGTCCTCATGGACAGCATACATTCTGAAAGGACAGACAGACCTCCAAAGGGGAAAACTACACTGTAAAGTCTTATGAGTCAAAATTCATGCAAGTGACACAAACTCTATCTCATGAATTCAGAGATGACACCACTTTGCATAAGGAAAGGCTCTGTAGAAAATGTGTATTTTAGCTGTGTCTTGAAGGTATTGTAAAAGAGCTCTAATTTGGGAATCAGAAACCTAGGACATCATCCTATCATTAATAGCTTGGTAGAGCATATGACATAGTCTTCAGAGTTTGAGAACTATACCACATGATTTACTAACATCCCTTTCAAGTTGAATGATCTATAGAAAAGAATGGGCAGATTTACATGTTGCCTTTTTAAAATCTTTTGTTTCCCAAATAAGACTAACAATAAATTCAACATGATAGCTTCTTCTTGAACCTTACTGCCTTCCCCAGCTATAACAAGTATAACAGTCTAACATCCATCTTTTTGTGTTAGTTTCACTTTTTCTTTTAGACAGGATCTTGCTAAGTAGTCAGGCAAGGTCTGAACTCACCACGCAGACCTCAAACTTGCAGCAACCCTCCTGCCTCAGTCCCCAGTGCTGGGATTACAGGAGTGTGCCACCATGTCCAGCTCTTTATTTTTTCAGTGGGGGAAGGGGATGGTAAAAGAAAACAGGGTCTCACTACGTAGCTCAGGCTGGTCCACATACTCCTGTCCTAGCTTCTTAAGTGCTGGTATTACAGGCATATGCCACCCAACTGACAACATGTATCTTTTTTGACATACATCTGCATATACATAAGGTACATACAGAAATCTATGATTTAAAAAAAAGAAACAAATCTATGATTTTTCTTTATGCTTAAATATAAACAAGATTATAACTCTATTAGTACTATAATACTTTCTTTGCATAGTTTGTCTTGGAAATCTCTCCACATATACATACAACATGGGTCTACATCATTCTTTTTACCTGATGCAAAGTAGGGATGTATCATTTATTTAATCATTCCCCTACTGATAAAAATTTGTATTACTTCTAGTTGGTGGTTATACTTTTACCATCTTGTTTATGCTTCTCTGTGCCTAAGTAGAAAGTCAAAAGATGGCAGAAGTATAAACAATGAATTGAGCTAAAAATATGGAGGTAGAAAATACAGAAAAAAAAGCTCAAACCAAATACCCAAATTTTCAAAATAAGAAAAAATAGTCAAAATAGTATATGAGAAATACTTTCAGACTTCAAGATGGAACATATGGATCCTAACGGTGGATTGAAAAACTAGACTGAAGAGTAAAAGGTAGATTCTGGGTATTCTTGGTTACCTTTCTCACTGCTGAGACACATACCTGACTCTCGAAATTAAAGGAGCAAAGGTTTCTTTAGCTCACAGTTTGCAGAGGTTTCACTTCACAACTGGCTGGCTCCAAAACAGGTTGGCAAGGCAGAGGAGAAAGAGTTCATGGAGTGGCAGAAGACAGAAAGGCAGAAAGTAGCAAGCAACAGAGATTCTCTTTCTGCCTCTCTAATCTTATCCGAGCTGCAGCACTCACACCTAGGTGAGGTACTTAATCCTTAATCCTGGCACTGCGCCACGGAAGCCATCCCAGCAGCACCGAAAAGCTCCACCTCTGAGCACATGAGCCACCAGGGGAGACATCTAAATACTGGCTTAACAGAGTACTTGAAATCTGATGATTTTCTTAGGACTAGAATCTTTTTTCTTGGCATAGTGCTGGGGGTCAAACCCAAGGCTTCCGTCATTCCAGGCAATTGTTCTATCTACAGAAGAAATCTTAAGAGAGCGGTCAATTTTACCACCTGATTTTAGAGAAACTAAAGCTCTATCTGTAAACTAGAATGTGATTTTGACCCCCAAGCTTTGTACTTTTGCCCTACACTCACTTGGAGAAGTTGAGAAAGAAAAGTTTCAATAGTTACTATGGTAAGTGTGATAGGAAATGAGAACAGCCAGTCCAAATGCAGGTTATGATTAAAGGCAGCATCATTTTCGAGTGGACCTGATCTGAGATTTCCAACAACCTTCAGCAACTAAAAGAATAGCAAAACAAAAACAGTAAAGAGTGGCAGTGTCCCAGTACAAAATAATATTCTCCTTCCTACAACAGCTAAAATACACCAAAACAATCTGAATCTCTTCTTTTTTGTTATTGTCTTTAAGATGAGATCTCACTTTGTTGCCTTGGATGGGCTCAAACTAAAATGGTTCTCCTGCTTCAGCCTCCCAAGTAGCTAGGATCACAGGCCTATACCCAGCTTGAATCTCTGTTTTTGAAAGGCAAATGAAAAATGCTGAAGTAGTCTTTAATCTAATGTGAAAAGGTTTCTTACTGATTTATCTCTTGGTAACACTAGCAAAATTTTTATCAGAATAGAAATTTCTTTACATGAAAATACCAGCAGTATTTGAATCCTGGTTTTTAAACTTGCAATATTTATCAAAGTATACTGCATTAATTCCTTTACCATATGTAGTAAAAGAATTTAGCAAAATAGCGTATTGCGTTAGTCAAATTTTGCTCTGTAATTACTATGAGCATCATTACTAATGGTACAGGCAGTTTTACACATCAAACATATCCCTGAAGCTGCATATATTTTATATGGTATCACAGGAAAATATATTATGCTTAAAATTATATATTCACAGAAAACTTTTTTAAAAGTTATTACGGCTTCACTAAGATCTCTGCAGTCATCTGAATAAAAGACTGTGCCTTTACTATACTATTATCCCATCAGTTATCCAACTCCTGACTTATTTGTTCATTTCCAGAAATCACTTCAGAACCAGAGTTTCAAGTTACAATATTTCTGGATTAATTGTTTAAAAACTAATGATCTCGGGCCAAGGATTTAGCTCAGTGGCATAAGCACCTGCCTTGCAAGCGCAAGGTCGTGAGTTCAATCCCCGGTACCAAAAACAAAAAACAAAACAAAACAAAAAGTCTAATGATCTCTTGAGTCACAGAATTCATTTAAACTTCAGGAACTGGATAGGGCACATGGCTTCTAGAAGTCGGCCTGTCACCTTTCAGGGTATGGGGACAGGCTAGGAAGTAGAAAGTTTAGTCTTAATGAGCTGTTTCTGACAAATGGCAATACAGAAACTGTGGCTCTACCTAGACACAACTGTGACTGTGATGGCTTCCCCATAAATTTTATCTCCAAAACCCACCTATTATTTCATCTGTCTCTCGTAACATTCAACTCTAACAGGTGTGTATCTGCACTGACAGCTATTTTTAATATACAGTTTACAGCATTCTTACCTTTATAAAAATACTGTTAAAATATTGATTTGCATACAAAATAAATACATCAATTGTATGTGTCTGTAACAGATGGTATTCTTCATACTGTTTGATAATGTCAACTTACTTAATTCTCCAGATTTGTAAGAAATGTCTGCAAATGGTGGTGCGTTCCTGTAATCCCAGACATAAGGGAGGCTAAGAAAGTTAGTCTGGGCAACTCAACAAGTCTTGCCTCGAAATTGAAAAGGGAAAAGTAGGACATAACTCAGAACTCACTTTTCTAGTAATAAAAAGAGCAGGGGAGAGATTATGAAGGAATAAAGGAAGGGAAGGAGAAGAAAAAAGGGCTATTAAGGGCTGGGATATAACCCAGTGATACAGCACTTGTCCCGCATGTACAAGGCCCTGATTTCAATCTCCAGCATCCAACCTGCAAAAAACCCCAGTAAATAAGTTCCCTACTTTCCAAGAATTGTAACATTTTGGGGTTTTTGTTTGTTGAGACAGGGTCTCACTATACAGTTTAGGCTGACCTTGAACTCTATGTAGCCCATGCTACTCCTGAATTCACGGCAATCCTTTTACCTCAGCTTCCCAAATGCTGGGATTACAAGCGTGTACTCCCACATCCATCAAGAAATGTGAATTTTTTTTACTGTTCCATTGTTACCCTCTATTCAATCTCTGTACCATAACTGGACTTCTGTCTAAAAAAGTAGAAAAACTATAAATGATGTTCTTTGGAATTTTTTATATAACTGCAATTTTTTTTTCTGTTTGTCATTTTACATTAGATTTTATTGGTACATTTTAGATATACAAAGCAATCACATCCTCATAGAGAAGCTGCACCCGTACAAGATAGAACTTGTTTTTTTCCCATCCTTCTTCCAACCCCTTCCTCCCCTCCCCATTTACCAAGCTTTGTTTCCAGGTTTTCCTTCTTTTCTCATTTTTTTAAAACGTTTTTTCTTTTCCCCTCCCCTTCTCGTTTGGAACTTTTATATGAATTTAAAATAGGCGAGTCAGACTAAAAGAGAAGCATCCATCATATTTGTCTACTCAGGAAACTGAAGGCAACAGAAAATGCTGGTTCTCTTTTCCTCTACAACCATACTTCTTAATTTTGTTATTCAAGGCATTAACAAATAATAAAATTATATTTTTTCACAGGTTAAGTGAAATTTACATATATGTACACACAGATACCTATACTCACATATAGTACAGCCCAAATTTGCCCCCCAATACCCATACCTTATTAGGTACTGCACCACGTGGATACTGCAAACTTAACTGTGGTTAATTACGTGTCTTAATTATAAAGTGTTGTCATTTGTGCAGTGCCATTAGCCAATGAGGACATCACAGTTTTTACATGCCAACCACAAGGTCCCTGGGCTTTTCAGGACTTTCCCCTCTCCCACTGATAACTGGTATGATGAGTTCTTAAACATATCGTTAGCAAATAACTATATAAGCATTATTAGTATTAATGAACATTCTGCCAAACCAATCTTCCTCTTAACAAGTGTACATTTTTTCCAATTTGTGCATGAAAAATATGTTCTTTTCAAACAAAACTTATCATACATGGTAGATACAACACTCATCAGATTAGTTTACAAATGTTTTCTTCCATTCTTTTGTCTTTTCACCTTCTTTTTTTTTAACACTAGGAATTGACCCTAGAGCATCCACAGTGAGTGACATCCCCATTCACTCATCTGTCACTCGTGAGTCAGGGTCACACCACGGTGTTTGGCTGCCTGGGCTGTGCTTGAACTTGCCACACTCTTGCTCCAAGTCTCCCAGAGTTCTGGGATTAGAGGTGGTACCACCAGGCTCTGCTCGTTTTTACTTTCTTGATGGTGCCCTCTGAAACACAAATGGTTTTGATAGTCTAATGTATCTATTTTTTCATTTGTAGGCTGCACTTTTGCTACTGTATCATGAAGAAACCACCTTTACCCCAAGGTCACAAAACTTTATTCTTACATTTTCTCTTATGAATCTTTTAATTTTAGCTCTCAAATCCAGCACTATGATCTATTTTCAATTAGTTACTGTGTGTCGTGTGAGGCATGGAATCTACCTTCATTATTTTGTATACATCAACACTATTTGTTAAACCAATATTTACCTATGAACAGAAATCTAGTTGTCTTGGGATCTTTGTGAAAAATTAGCTGAGCAGAAATGTGCAGATTACCTCTGAACTCTGATCACAGTATGTAAGAAATTATCTCTGCACTCTCAATTCTTTACCAGTCGTCTATTCTTAGGCCTATACCACACAGCCTTGATTATAGTAGCTTTATAGTAAGTTTTGAAACAAGAACTATATATCTTTTAACTTGATTGTTCAAGATTAATTACAGACTATTCTGGACACTTTGCCTATGTACATTTCCATTTGAACTTTAGATCCTTTTTTAAATTTCTGGGGTTCGGAGAGAAGAAAGCTGGAACTCTGATAGGGCTTGTGTCAACTCTGTAAGTCACTCTGAAGAATACTGCCATTTTAACAATATCGTCTTCCAAACCATGAACAGTGAATGTGAATGTCTTTCCATTTCTAAATTTCTTTAAATTCTTTCCGCCAATTTTCATGTTGATTAAATTTATTCCTAGGTATTTTATTCCTTTGGATGCTACTGAAAATGCAACTGTCTTCTTAAATTCATTTTCGGGTTGTTCACTGCTGGTATACAGAAGCATAAGAGATTTTTGTGTATCAATTTTATACTCTGAAACTGCTAAATGCTTATGGGCTCAAGTAGTTTATTTTTTTAGAATTTTCTAAACATACAACTATGATATCTGCAAACAGAAATGTGTTCTTCTTTTTAATCAAGATGTCTTTTATTTATTTGTTTTTCTTACCTAACTGCCCTAAGTACAATCTCTAGTACAATGTTGAATATAAATCATGAAAGCAAATGTCTTGTATTCCTAATCTTGGGAAAGCATTTAGTTTTTACCATTACATATGATATTAGCTATGGGTTTTTCTTTTTAGCTGTGGATTTTTAATAAGTGCTTTTTATCTGATAAATGAGCATTTTATAAGGCATATTCATATTCAAACACACTAATACCCTTTTGTATCTTAGCGATAAACTAGGGCTAAAAAACCTTCAAACTAAACTTATCAGAATTATAAAACCCAACATAAAATTGGGCCCTTTTTATCTAGGTAGGCTAGTTTAATTTCAAACCTACAATAAAGGTTTGGCTTCCCTAGCTCATAAACATATCGTTAGCAAATAACTATATAAGCATTATTAGTATTAATGAACATTCTGCCAAACCAATCTTCCTCTTAACAAGTGTACATTTTTTCCAATTTGTGCATGAAAAATATGTTCTTTTCAAACAAATGTCATACATATAGTGCATAAAATATATGACTAAAATAAATTAAGATATGCTTCTCCTGATAAGGAATCTTAAAGCAGACCAAAACAATCACTGTCAAAATATCCATGTCAAATGGGGACATTTACATTCCTTTTCATGTGTAAATAATTAGGATTAAAAAGAAACAAGTATCATATTCTAACACATTGGGCCAAGGGTTTAGTTCACAGGCAAAAGTACCTGCCTGCCAAGCAAGAGGTCATGAGTTCGATTCCTGGTACCCCCCCCAATCTAGTAAAAACACAATTCTAACACAAAAAATAAAATCAGTATTAGTCTTTGAAATATACATACAAAAGTTTTCCTTGTAAAAATACTATTTTCAAGTCATGGAATGAAAAAGGAATAGTAACTTCACAGAAACATAAACTGTATTAAGTTAGCTGTTACCCCTTATAAAATCACCTGGTCTGTGTCTTAGCACATTGCATGATGCCCCAATGAGCTAAGAGTCAATAAGCCTCTAAACAGTAAGTATATGAATGTCTTACCATCAGGATAAACTCTCAGGATAAAAATCCTTTAAAAGATGTTCCCACTCAAGTCTTCTCATGTAATTTATTTACATTTAAGAATTCATTAAACTTTCTATTTCCCACCTATGAAATTATTTTTCTTGTTAAGCTCTCAAGCATTTCTGTATCTGTCACTTTTCACTAACTTATAGTTAGTTAATATATTGTGTTGACAGTTCCCTTTTTGTAGTGCTGGAGATAAAATCCAGGGCTCTGTGCCCGTGCTGGACCAGTGCTCTGCCACTGAGCCACACCCCCGCCCTGGCTGGTTTCCACTGTCCTATCACCTTGCATTCTTCCATTCAGTGAGTACTCACCTGCCGAATGACTCCTATGTGCTAAGTGTAAATAAAGTCTCCGCCTTTCTGAAGTATACCTTACTGAAAGAAGTCAATGTGAGTAGGTAGTTCTAGCAGATAAAAATATTAGGGTGACAGGAGAGGCAATGGAATGGGGAATAATTAGGGGCCTGAGAACCCAGAACTAAACAATGATGAAGAACTAGAGCTGAGTCTTTCAAGCAGAAGAAACACCACTTATAAAAGCCCCAAAATAGAAATGAACATTGCGTGCTTGAGGAAAAAGAAAGGAGGCAGTGTTGCCGGACGTGGTGGTGCAGGCCTGTAATCTCAGCACTCAGGAGGCTGAGGCAGCAGGACCTATGTGAGTTCAAGGCCACCCTGAACTACACAGTGAGACTCTGTCCAAAAAAATATAAAAATAAAAACAAAGCAAACAGCATCAACTGGACACAAGAGAACAGGGGTAAAGCAGTAAACTATGTAGTCCACAGATTTTATCTAATAGTAAAGGGGAGTTAGCAGAAGGATTGTCAACAGAGAAGATGACATGATGTGATATATTCTTTGAGAAAAGTCACCCTTCTTGCTATGTGAAAAATGAAATGGCAAAGAGGCATGAATAATAGCAACTAACAGAAAACAATGGGGTATTCTTCCTTTACAATGTCGCTTAGTCCTCTCTCTTTTTGTTCCCATTTCTATCACCTGAGTGCCGATTCTTATGTCTTTCTACTTCAACAGCTCCAAACTGGTCTCCCCGTTTCTACAGACAGACAGTATCTTTCCTAATGCTTTGATTATGCTATCTCTTTGAACAAAAGCTTCAAATACTGCCCACAAAATAAAATCCAAATTCCCTGACACACTGTAACATTCTATAATCTAATCCAAACTACCTTTACACCCTCACTTCGGACTACTTGATGAGATTCTGCTATTCCCTTTACAGTAGTCCACTCACATGTTCCGGAAACCCAGCTTAGGATGCCAGCCCCTCTGCCTCCGTAACTATTCATCCAGACCCTTTTCTTTATGGAATTACAACGGGGAAACATGGAAGCAGTCCATAAATGCTAATTTTCATCATTCCTTCAAAGGTCTGTGAAAGGCCCTATATATGGAGATCTAATACCAGCTGTTGGACATTCAGTAATCTCTTTTATCATAGTCATTTGGCTCTGCCTAGGGAGGCATTATTTGTCCAGGGTCCTCACTCGGCCCTCTAGCTTTGCTAAAGCTGTAATAAGGGAAAGCCTTTTATCCCAACAGAATGGCAGCTACTGAGGTTAAACAGCCTCTCCTGCAGTCGGCACTAAGGTTCTTGACCATTAAAGTCCTGCTAAAGTTGCTGACTCTGTCCAAAACATCATCAGTAATTTGAATTAAGATAATGGGAAAGCAGTGAAGCAGTTTAAATCTGCACTGAACAGTTTCTTCTCCAGCAAAAGACTTGACACATATGATAAGCCAACAAACAAAGTAAATTCTTAATTCTTCATTTTCAAAGACTCAATATGTTTACCATGAGAATTTTCATATAGGTTCCTGAAGAACACAGAATATCTGAAAGTATTCTGCTTCCTTTCCACCTCTACATCTTTGCCTTATTATGACATGTATTACAAGTCTAGAGAAACACACTTAGAACACTATTAGATAACAAATGCTCTGAATAATCCCGACTAGGTTAAGCATGATTGACACAATTTTAGGCAGAGAGCAGCTCCCAGGATCTATGCAAGAAAGAATGTGTATTTCTATACTAATTGTGAAATTGCCTAAAACTCTTTAAAGAACTATAGGGGTAACTGGGTTACAACAAATTACTCTGGGCATCTCAGACCCCAAATACCCATCATTAGCTTTTCTTCTGAGATCTGGGAGTAAGCACTTCCAAGCCTGCCACCTACCATCTCCTCTAGGCTGAAACTCAGGCCTTCCACAATCTTGGGACTTTACACCAGAGAACCTTCTGAAATTACTCTGCCCATTCATCCATAATTTAAAATCACCTTCTCCAAATCGCATGGCCATTTGCCCTACTAAAAACAAACATAAACTCAGGCTCAGAGTTCTGTAAGTGCAAGACTTAGAACCAAACTAAAGAGAAAAACAAAAACAAATTCTGTCATTGAACATATTACAAAGTGGCAAAACTTCAAGAATATGAATTACTTCAGGAATATCTTTTCAGAAGAAGCAGCTATCACTCTGAAGTAAGTTAGTTTCTGCATACGAGATCTTGCTAGAAGGCCGATGACAAGCAAAACCAAAGTTTTATTTGTTTTAAAGGGTGCCAGAGTTCAGTTAGCTATTTTCTTTAACATATCACATAAAAATGGTGCCTTGGTAAAAAGAACGATTTAACAGAACTATGCAGGGTGACACTGTTTAAATACTCCCGTGCTGTACCCCTGCTGACCACCTCCTCCACTTTTAGGCTTCCTGTGTCTTGCTAGCTCACAGCTGGTATCTCTTCAAAAGGAGGGTATGGGGTTACTGAATCTGATTTTCTTTGATGCTCTTAACACATACTGCTAAATTATACAGTTTTATTTATAGTGATTAAAAACTCCTTTGAAAAACAAACATATCTTGGCAAGATTAATCCTATATCACCTTTTAGTCAAAACTCAGGGAAGAGAGGGAAAAAGAAAAAAAAAGGAAACAGGAAAGAAATAACTTGAGAAATAAAGAAATGAGTAATATCTACTAGGCCTTTTATTAGTCCTTTTTGGGTTGCAATGCATCTAGTGAGGTTGCACAGGGAAAAAAAAGTCTCAGACCTAAGTAATAGGAACAAAAACACATTCGCTGGAGATAACATGCAGCCCAGCTAACAAAAACTATGCATGTGAAACCAGGAACGGTGTTCCACAACTGTAATTACAGATACTTAGGAGGCTGAAGCAGGAGGACTGCAAGATCAAGGCCAGCCTCAGGAACTGAGCAAGACCCTGCCCCAAAACAAACAAATACAGCCAGGGAAGTAGCTGATTGGTAGAGCACTTACCTGGGTTCAATTCCCAGTACCAAAAAGCAAACAACAAAAGCCATGCTGGTTATAGCTGTGTCACAGGCACAAGACTAGACAATTTACAGGGCATAACAAACTAGTGCTGCAAGTGATACACATATCACAACCTTCAGGTCTTTTAATGAAGTTAACAGTAAATTAGAAATGGTATCTGGAATTCATTAAAATTTACTCAAAGATTTTAACTGCTCCTTTCAGATAATTACAAGAGTCTCTTTATTCAAGTGCTAAACAAAAGTTTTTGCCAGATTCCTGATTGGGGTTCATCAGGAGTCACGCCCCAATGGGTGAAGTAATTAGAAAAGCCACATGGTTATTATTATTTAACTCATGTGGCCCAATCTATATTCCACACTCTAAAGTTCAAAGTTAGATTTTATCTTTAGAATCCTCAGAGCTTTTTTTTTTTTTTTGGCCACACTTTACTTGCTAGATATTTTCTTTAAACCATTCATCTCTTTAGTAAAATTGATCTGCCACTAACAAAATGTCTTTAACTGGTCCCCTGGACATTTAAGTTCCAGTTTTATCTTCATTATTAAAGTCATCATTTACTGCATATGCATCACCTGAGACACTAAAGATACAAAACTGAATAAAACAGAACCTTTGCCTTTCAGGCAGTCATACTTACTCGGCAGAAGAGACAAACATGAACAGATAATTTCAATGCTACCTAATCAGTCTCACTCTAGAAGGTAGGAACAAAATTTTGAGCAGCTGGGTGTGGTGGTGCACGTCTGTAATCCCAGCACTTGGGAGTCTGAGGCAGGAGGATCACTGAGAGTTTGAGGTCAGCCTGGGCTACAAATTGAGTTCAAGGCCAGCCTGGACTGTCTAGTGAGACCTTGGCTCAAAAAGACCAAAACAAAGCAAAACAGAAAACAAAACAAAACAAAAACAAGAAAAAAAAATTGAGCAAAATACTAAAAAGCCACGAAATATGCCTGAAGGACTACACTGTGCTTTTTCAAGAGGACTTAAAATTTTATCAGCAATGAGGCAGCAGTGTTGGTCAATTATAAGATCTCATATTGAAAAAAAAGAGGGGGAAGACCCAGCAGACATGAGGCCCTGGATTCAATTCCAGTATTACCAAAAATAAGCAGCAGCTTGACATAAAGTCATCATATTTTGTCAAAAATGGCTAGTGCAGATCAGTTACTTACTAACCTCTACATCAAAAGGAAACTATTTCACCCCTACAGTTCTGCGCTTTGTCCTCATCTATTTTGTCTGCTTCTCTCTCTCTCTCTGGCCACCATCATTTCTTACCTGTATTACTGTGACAGCTTTTAAGGCTTCATACCTCTCTGCCATCCCTCCTCCCAAGCAACCAACCATTTTCTTCATCCTACAACCAAAGTGATCTTTCCAAAACATAAATCTGATCATGTAACAACCCATCTTAAAACCAATAACTGCGACCTACTGCTCTCAGGAAAAGCCAGCTCTGCCACACAGTGGCGCTCGGCTCACTTCTGCTACTATCTTTTACCCCCACCTGGAACCCCCCATGTGTTACTCAGGCTACAGTGCACACTCACCATTCCCAGCAGAGCTTTCCAGGCTCTGCCAAGGTGAACCGAACAGCCTTCTAAAATGACCCTTTAGCACCCTGCAGTACCCTGTTTCTCCAGTACCAAGCTTAGCAGATGAAACAGCATTCTAATTACTGGTCTCTCTTCCCCATGGAGCCTTGAGTTCCTTAAGGACAGAAACTATCTTAAGCATTCTAATATTTTCTAGGAAAACATTCTGCCTGTCAAGCAGTAACACTAATTCATAGGTGATAAATATCTGTTGAATGCATGAATAAATGAATGAACGAACAAACCGCAAGAAAGATTTACTCTGCTCCAATTTATCATGTTTATGAACTGTTCCAGAAACCTAATCTTTTACAAGACCACATTTAAGACACGAGCCTATCTATCATGATTAACCTGTTTTGAAACACACAAATAAAGACAGCTACTCCATGAAAATCAAAATTCAAAAGAGCTTAAAAATGTTTATTTCTAGTTCACATCATATAAATTTACTTATTGCAGAAAATACATAAATATCAGAATCATGATGGCTACACATTGAAAAATAAAATTACAACCATCTATGTACTATAACATTACAGGTCAAATGGTGAGTTTGCTTTTTAAACATATGGTTGAAAAAAAAAAAAAGCTGAACCTCATCACTGACTCACCGATTCTTTTCCAGCTCATTGTGTGTAGATCTAAAAACAAAACAAACAAACAAAAAAAAGAGCATTAGCTGACTTGTTAATAAAGCTAAAGAGAGGAGGATTTAGTTACTGATATACCAAACCAGTAAATTTAACAAAGCAATGTATAGTGAAACTTCTATAATCATATTCATCAAAGGAAATAGTCTATGTTAAGATTTCATTGAGATGCAGTTTTTCAGTTTACTCTGAAATTGGAGCTATTCTAATAAAATTAATATTACTACATGCTCTCTGACAATACTTGCTGACTTGTAAACATTCACATTTTAAATGAAACACAATTCCATTTTTATTTAAAAAGAAAACACAGTATGTACTAAGTCCTCCTTTCTCTCCACATGAAATAATATTAGCTAGCCCACAAACTTAACAAGTCCTCCTTCCTGCTAAGCAGACAGAGTGAAGCCTTTTTCTGACTTTTCTGTAAAACATAAACGGAAAGAACTATATAAGGAAGAATACATTAATATAACGAAAAGGATATATATCAATAACTCAAGAAACATTTTTTAAAACTGGAAAGATATAACTCAAAATGCTAGCACTGTTATTTTCTTTTAGTGACTTGTTTTGCTTCTCAGCATTTGTCATAATGATACCATCTACTGGACAACCATAGTGTGTACTGAACAAGTGTGCTAAGTAGTTAACACATTATTATTTCATTTTCTCCCTTAGACAACTCTTGTGTGATAAGCAAAATACTGAGGCTCAGAGAGGTCAAGAGACATATCTGCATGGTTTACAACCAGGTCTCTCACTCCTAACCCAAGTTCTCAAACACCCATTCCCCTCCCCTGCCTTCAACAAGAAGTTCTAGTTTAATAGACTCAGGGCTCAATAAATTACACTGACACCTCAATTACCATGTGAATATTTATTAAAAGTTTTGATTATTAATTTGGAGTTTTTTGCTGTTTGAATGAAATGCTTATGTAGTAAATTAGAATAGGGGAATGGCACATTTTAAAGTCATTTAAAGCAAGGACTGCGAGCTGGGCAAGATGGTGGATGCCTGTGATCCCAGCACACAGGTGGCTGACACAGGAGGATCACCAAGCATTTGGGGCCAACCTGAGGTACACAGTAGGTCCAAGATCAGCCCAAGCTACCCAGCAAAATCTCACCTCAAAAAAAGAAATGAAAAGAAAAGATCAGGAAACAAAACAAAACAAACCCATGGACTGGGAATGTAGCTCAGTGGTAGAACACTTGTCCAGCATACACAAGGTCCTATGCGTGATCTCCAGCACTGCTAAAAGAGAAAAAGATTTAAAGAAAAAAAACACTCTTCAAAATATGAATGGCTAATCAATGATGAGATTCCCTGCACCCTCTGGCAAACAAGATTTGGTCTGCCTTTGTCTGAGAAGAAAACTAAGTACAAGTAAAACAAAATCAAGAGCCAATCCACAGTAAAATATTAACTAATGAATGGAAACGGTGTACTGAAGAGTAGATTCCAGCTTACCATGCATAAACTTCCTCTAAACGACCTGGCAATCCTACTGTAGCCATATGTGCAAGATAATATAATCAATGATGACCAATTATTGAATGCCAGTATTGTATTGAGCCCATTATAAAAACTAGCACCAGTAAAACATAATCTGACCCACTGCTGTGAACATAATTAAAACAGCAGGTTCTCTCTACCTCTCTCAAACACACTTTTCTTTATTATTAGGGAAACCTAAGAATATAAGCCTTTTCACAAAAGCAAGAAGTGCATAGCACATTTAGTTATAGTAACAGCAAATTTAACAAAATTTCCAGCAACAAGAAAAATAATCAAAATATACTATTATAATATTGCCATGTTCTCACAATTAAAAAAAAAAATGTATCCGTAGTGTTAATTCCTATTTTGCGTTTTTTGCCTTTAAAACGGTAAGTCGACAAATACTGAGTACCCTCAATGTTCAAAGCTGTCTTGTGCTCCAGAGGAATCAAAGACAATTACCAGTTGGTAATTTAAAACATATATAGGAATAATTACAACAATGGCAAAGTAAATATATGAAGAAATGTACAAAGCACTGTGGAAGCTCAAAGGAGGCAATTTACTACCAAATGCAGTGATGAGGGAAATTTTAGAAAAAGGTGGCATTTGATCTGAGGCTTAATTGATGGCTTCATCTGCTATTAGTAAAGTCTGGAACCTGTAAGGGAGATGCCACTCCAAGTAGAAGGGATAAGATAAGCAAACAAGCAGAGCTGTTTAAATAAGAAACAACTTCATAGGGGTCAAAAAGACCCATCTGAGTTTAAACATTAACTCTATCATTTAGTAGCCACATAACTTTGGGACAAATTACTTAACCTCATTTGTAAAACTGAAATATTATCACGTTCCTTAGCTGGATTGCTGTGAGAACTGGAGAAAAATCTGCAATATATCTAGTAAATATTAAGTGTTCCATAAACATTAGCTACTAATATTCTTAACAAGACTAAAAGTACTATTACATATGAGACAATAATATGACAGGTTTTTAAAATACTCCTGGAATTAGCCTAGAAACTGAACACACTGCACACGGGCACACAACCTCTGTTTCTCTGAGCCTTTGTATCCAACCTCTCCTTCCAGGATTTTGTCACTGATATATTTGTGATAAATTCCCTGTAAGGTTCAAATGTTCTGAACAATCCACTTGGTCAGCCATTTTTTTTCTCCAGTTAACATGCACCTCTGAAAGCAAACACTAATGAACCATATTCCTTTGAGACACCTTTATTCTGAATGGTTAACAATTTTCAAAGGACATATTTTTATCATTTTATCACTGAATCACAGGTAATCTGTTTTACAAATAACATCCCTTAAGACAGCCATCATAATGTCTGAATGGGGTCATTATCTCAGCCAGATCTTCATGTTTTCCTTGATTGATTGCAACATTGGCTTAATACCTAAACTTTGGATATAGGTTGGTGGTAGTCAATGAAATAAAAGAAAGAATTGAAGCTCCACAGAATATGGTTTGGCTCAACAGTGCTTCGTGAAAGGAAAAGAAAAGTCCCCTTCCAGAAGTAATTCTTCTAGCAAAAGAAATGATCTCCATCCTTGGTGAATTAAGGAATCATCCCCCAGTTTGCTAAGATTTTTGTTTCAGTTAAGTTCTAATTAACAGATGTTGCCCTCCACACAACGAAAAACACACATTTTACAGAGCTAAACGAGTATGTTCTACCAGGCAATTTGAAGTTTATAATTTATATAAATACAATATACTCAAAAGACAGGGAAGTAGAACGTTTCAGCTGCAGTAGCTCAAGTGTATCCGAAGTCTATACCAACAGAACTGACTAGGAAACCAGCTGGTTAGCAGTGATACTTCTGCTTATTAGTTTCCCTCAAAACCTGTATCATATTTTTAAAAACTGACAGTTAAACCAGAATACTGTATTGAAAATATTTAGAAAAAAATATTTCATAAACATGTACTGTTTCTTCCTTAATGACAAAAATATTAACTATTACAATAACCAGGCTCACAAAAAAGTGTCTCAAAAGGATGAACAGTAACTACAATCGGTAACTTTTTCCATAAAGTTTGCGTGTCAAAGCTGAGTATGTTCCTTGTGACTCAGCGTTTCTATTCACAGGCATAGCCAAACTAGTAAACATTCATATACTCACCCAAGGACACAGCAAGAATGCTCACATAGCATCAGGCTAAGCCCAGAAACTCAAATATCCATCAATAACAGAATAGTGTGGATGAATTGTGAAATATTCATACAAAGCAAAAGAATGAACAGAATGACAACTATTATGCATTGATGTGGATTAAGCTCCACAATGTCAACATAGTGCCTAATGAAAAAAAGATACCAAAAATACACATACGACATCGTATCTCCATTCCTTTAAGGTTCAAAACTGGAAAAAATTACACGTGGTTTAAAACCTTAATGGCAGCCAGGCGCAGTGGCACACACCTGTAACCCCAGGTCTCCCGGAGCCTGAGGCAGGAGGGTTATTAAGTCAGCTACCCCAGGTAACTCTGCAGCTTAGTGAGACCCTGTCTCAAGAATTCTAAACAACTCCTGAGGTTGCTCGGTGTGAAGGCCATGGACTCAAGGCCCAGGAAGAAGAAGTGGGGTGGAGAGGAGGAAAGGGAGGAGGAGGAGGAAGGGGAGCGGGAGAAGGAGGCAGCAGTGACACGCCGTAACCTCAGGACAGACAGGGCCTCAGTACTGGGAGCAGAGCGAGGAGAGGGGGCTTCTAGAAATTATTTAACATTCTATCTCCTCACTTTTGTGAAAATACAGTGAGCTGTATACACAACTTCCACACTTCTCTGTATGCGTATTTTCTATCAACAGTAAAAAATGGGGGGGGAAAAAAAAGAACGCATACAACAGTTCTATAAAAATCAGTTCTTATTTCAAAGATAGCAAACACCTTAAATCTGACAAATCTTCATACTACATAACATCTCTAAATTCCATATTTTGTAAAGGATAACCTGCAATAAATTTAAAAGTACTGAAATCATAAAGTTCTCTTAACTACAACAAAATTAAATTAGAAATTAATAACAATAGGGTAGCTACAAAAATTCCAATACTTAGACTATAAACCAGAAATAAATCAGGGAAATTTTAAAATATTCTGAAGTGAATGATAACGAGCACATGAAATATCAAAGTTTGTTGCATACAGTTAAAGCGGTCCTTAGAATGAAACATTTAGTATTAAACACTTAAGTTGTATAGAAAAAAAAGAAATGTGACTCTGGCAAAAAGAAAACAAGTTTCCAAAATCCTAAGTTATTACTTTGACCTTAAGAGGCCAGGAAAAAAAAAAAAATGCAAAAGCCAATTAAACCCAAAGAGAGGCTCAGATCCAAGATGGCCGACTGAGACGCAGCACGATAGCGCCTCTCTGAGAAAATCAACTCGGATCCTGGAATCTGACGCCATGGAGAGGACAGACAAAAGGAGAGGAATTCTCATGACCCAGGAAGAAACTGAGGAAAAAGGGAAAAAAATAAAACAAAAAAAGAAGCCTGGACAGAGGGCTGGAGCTGGCACGCTCAGTAGCTGTGCTGGGTGCGTCTTGGGGCCGGCGACTCACCATGGAGCTGGGGTGGCG
Source organism: Hydrochoerus hydrochaeris (assembly GCA_004027455.1). Taxonomy (NCBI): domain Eukaryota; kingdom Metazoa; phylum Chordata; class Mammalia; order Rodentia; family Hydrochaeridae; genus Hydrochoerus; species Hydrochoerus hydrochaeris. The sequence goes on from PVLA01000244.1 coordinate 635,384, forward strand.
GCGCTGCAGAGCGCGGGAGTTTACTGAGCTCCGGACCCTTGGCGGGAGGAGGCTCTGCAAAGCCGAGTGGAGACTGCCAGCCGAGCTGCACGGACTCTGGTGAGTGCTGGGAACTGGATTCCCCAGAGGAGATCACCCGCAGGACGACATATTGGATTTGGGCAAGTCAGGCTTGAATCAAGGCCTGAGGTGTCTTCAGTCAGCGGCTCCCGGCCCAAAGTGGATTGGGGGGATCTGCTTGGGCTGGGCCACGTCCCTGTCACTCACTGGTTGAGAGGGGAGGGGCTGGCCCAAACAGCCGGCCTGCGCACCTCACAGATCAACAGCAGACAGGGGAGGGCAGCACTGCCCCAGCCAGCGCTGCAGAGGGACTTAAGGCAGTAGATAAGTAAAGGTCCGGACACCTCCACCGCTCACCGGTCTGAGGAAAACCAGAAGCATGACAAGACAGAAACAGCAAAAGGCCTTCAACCGCCCACTCAGGGAGAATAAGCCAGGAGGGTGAGTACAGAGGAGATTGAGGGCAGCAAACACGCAATATCAGACACGGCCTCACCGGAAATAAAAGAAATACTTCCGTGACCTCATTGATGAATTTAAATTTGAAATTCTAACTCAGGTGAAGCAAGATATAAGAAGATTAGTAAAAGAAATGCTGGGTACTCCTCAAGAAGACACAAATAGAAGAATGGAGGAACCCAGAGTAAGAAGAGAAGCCTTTGATGAAGAATATAAACAAAATCTAGAATACATGAAACAGATCCAAAGAGAATATCAGGAAATTAAAAACTCCATTGAAAGCTGGCAAAACTTCTTAACAGAAACTAAAGACAGACTTTTAAAACTTGAACAGGTTTGCAATGTATGATTGTGAAAGGAAAGATCTCTTAAAAATAACAAGGAACCAGAGGAAGTAACGATACAAAGGCTAGAAGACAACAAGAGGATTTATAACAAGAATAAAAAACGTGAACGAAGAAGCAGAAACAAATACAAATGAAATAAAAAGGCTATTCACAGAAACAATTAAGGAAAACTTCCCAAGCATAAGAAGTGATGTTTGTTCAGATATATGAGGCATACAGAACTCCAGCCAGCTACAACCAAAACAGATCTACACCCAGACATGTAATAATCAGGATCCCAGAAATCCTTCACAAGAACAGAATATTAAAAGCAGTCAGAGAAAAGAAACAGGTTACCTATAAAGGAAAACTCATCAGAATCACAGTGGACTTCTTGATGCAAACTATGAAATCAAGAAGAGCCTGGAGTGAAATATTCCAAGTCATGAAAGAAAATAACCTCCAACCCAGATTGATGTACCCTGCAAAAACTGTCTCTCAAAATTAATGCAGAGACAAGATATTTCCACGACAACGAGGAACTGGGGGAGTTCGTGACCACCAATCCAACCCTGCAAAGAATACTGAAGGACATTCTAGAGAGAGAAGAGTATCCCCAGGATTCCAGGAACAATGGCAGAAAGGCCTCAATGAAAGGGGCAGACAGTGGAATAAAGGAGAAAAGTATACAACAGTGATAGAAAAATAGCATAGCAGAGATGAGGCAGAGAAGATTGGCTATATCGCTGTTTTGTCTTGACTGATTTTATTCAAATCTGGTATGCTTGAGGATGTCAAGACTGGGAGTAGGGTCAATTACTCTGAGGATGGCAGGATTCAATAGGATACCCATTCTCGTTTGATTATTAACTGCCTTTGAAGTCCCATAATGTCTCCAATGTTTTGTTTTTATTAATAGTGCTATGTACCACTAAGTTTAATTATACTATGCCTGATGATAATTTTATTGAAAATAACAGGAGAAAAAAAAAATAACAGGAGACATCATGGTGACAACCGTAGATCACCTAGTATTGTGGTTTTATATGTCCTTCTCATTTCGTGTTTCTCTAGGAATTTGTATTGTTGACTTGTTTTGGTTTGTTTTTCCCTCTAATACAGAAAGGCTAGGTATGCATGTGGAGACTTATACATATGTAGAACTTCTAAACAGTTTACAAGAATTGATTATAGTTATTGTAAAAAAAGAGAGAGGAAAGTATTCTAAAGGACTGCATGTATGATTGAGTGTGTAGGATTGATGACCATAATACTAAGTTTTTTGTTGGATAGATGAACAGAGCTGATTGCAGTTTCACTGTTTAAATGTCTGCTTTAAACATTTACTTTAAATGTATGCTTTACTTTTGTAACTTGAACAACTACTTCCAAGAGGAAAATATGTCATTGTCAACTAGTGATTTCTTACTGTTTTTTTTTATTTTTTTTTAATTTTGTATTATTTCAATCCTCTTTCATTTTTTTTCTCTAAAAAATTTTTTTTAAAAAAATAAACCTAAAGAGAGGAAGGAAAACTGTCACAGGGATAAAAACAAATCACAAAGAAATTAGAAGGCACTGCTGGGGGGGGGTTTAGCTCAGCAGTAGAAGCACCTGCCTGGCAAGTGCAAGGTTGTCAGTTCAATCCCTGGTACAAAAAATTAAATAATTAATTAATTAATTCATTTAGAAGATACCTCCAAGTGAATGAGAAAAACACAACATACAAAAATTGGCTAGACACAGCTAAAGTAACATTTAAAGAAAAATGGGTATCTTTAAATCATTGTAGTGGTCCAAAATCAATGATCTGAGATTCTACCTTAAGAAACGACGAAGTCAGAGCACAAACTGTACTGAAAGGCATGGAACAAAGGTTCTGGAACAAGGGTTCTCCACCCAGCACAGCTGTGCCCCTAGGACCTTGGACAATCCTCACAGATAAGAGGAAGCCACTATGCTGTAAGGCAGCCAGGGAAGCTGCTAACCATCCTGTGATGCACACGGCAGATTATCCAACCCTAAATTATCCACAGAGCTGAAAAGGTGAGAAACCTGGAAGCAGAGACAACAATAAAGCCAAGGACAGGGATGGAGTAAGTAAAAACTGGGAAACAATAGGGAATATCAACAGTGCATATCAAGTTCAAAGCCTGAAAGTTGACACTAAAAAAAAAAATCAGTACAATTGAAAAACTACTTCAAAAACAATGAAGAAAAAAAGACAAAGATTACAATTTAAAAAACAGGTGCATCACTACAGAACCTACACACACTAAATGGAGCTCGGAAGTGTAAGGCGCACAGCCCACTGAAAGAAGCCACACTCAGCATGCTGAAAGCAGATCCTTAGGACCAACAAGAAACAAAGTTTAGAGAATAGAGTGGGGCCAGGTAAAATGGTACATGCCTGTAGTCCCAGCTACTCCGCAAGCTGAGGTACAAACATCTCAAGTTGAAGGCCATTCTCAAAACAAAAAGCAAAGGATAAGGGAATATCATGAATAATTTCATGCCAATCATGTTTGCCTGTATCATCTAATCAACAACTTAATTGTGGACAAATTTATTTTGCCTTGTTTTTTTGAGATAGGATCTCACTACGTAGTCCAGGCTGGCATTGAACTAACAGTGACCCTGTTGCCTTGGCCTCCCAAGTGCTGGGCCATTTTGTCATTTCCTCTTAAAAATTCTCTGTGGTTTCCAATATTTTCTCCCATCTAAGAAATGATTAGTTCACAAATAATATGTAACTTTAATATATGTTTATTTCTTGTGATATGAGGAATAGAAAGTAAACTAGTTATTCTACATTCATTCTTAATATTTTAAAAAAGATATATACATATATATGGTTTAAAAGGTCAGCTAAAACTAGTCTATAGAATATAACTGCTCTTCTCTCTCCATTTTCTGCTTACTAGAGGTCACTACTTAAAATAATTTAACAGTTTCTTTTGTTTGCATTCATATTTCTGAATATGAAGCTTACCTTTCTTGTTACTATTGAATTCCTGCTGTAGATGATTTGATTGCCTGTGTGTATGTGTTTGAGACAGGGTCTCCCTATACAGTTTAGAGAAAATGACTGCTCTGAAAAATATTTTCTAAAGTTAAAATAGGACATTTAAAAATAAACTACTAATTATCTAGACTTCGTTAGTTTTCAACACATTCTATTATAGAATACTTTAAAGTTTACAAAAGACAACTGATTATATAATAATATACAGATGTGAGAGAGATAATATAAAGCATATGACATGGTTTTAGTTGAACCAAACCTAGAATCCTAAATATTAAATTAGTAACTTCAGTGCACTGTTACAGAGATTATGGAAACTAATCTTAACACACTCAGTACTAATGACAATACTGTAGTTTTTGATGAGACTGAAAATCACTTATTCCAATTATTCACAAAAAGATACATTCTTACCACACAGGATTATGGTGGGCTCAAATGGAACACGTGCAAATTCACGTTTCTTCTTTATACCTAGGCAAACTTACTACACTTGACTCTTTGGTCTCTTACATTACAGAAGGAGAAAGTTAAAGTTATTTAGTTTCTCAAAAAATCCTACAATTGTCTGCCTTTTAATCAAAATCAGAATAAAGGAAAATAAGTTGCTTTATCAAAATATGACTCATTGAAGATTGACTGAAGTTATGCTCTTGTGCAGTTTGGAAATGATCATTTCTAAAATGCTCTTACAGTCTAAAATTTAGAAATGATTATTTCAAAAGACAAAAAAAAAAAAAAAAGCCAGGCATGGTGGCACACACCCATAATCCCAGCACTGAAGCTGAGGTAGGAGGATCATTGCAAATTCGTAGACCAACCTGGACGACAAAGTGAGCTCAAGGCCAGCCTGAACTGCATAGGAAGACCCTGTCTCAAAAAGACCAAAAAAAAAAAATGATTATTTCTAAAAGCTGTGGTCATTTAGACTTCAAAACTAGTGTTCTCAGGTCTTGTGGTTAGCTCTCTGGTACAGGGCTTGTCTGACATGTACAAGGCCCTAGGTTCAGTCCTCAGCATGGCAAAGAAAAAAAGTGTTTTCAAAAGACTATCAAGGGCTGGGGATTTAGCTCTGTGGCATAAGCACCTGCCTGGCAAGCATGAGGTCATGAGTTCAATCCCTGATACTGGGGGAAAAAAAGAAATATATATCAATTATTTCCAATAAACAAAGGTAAGGAAATAAGTACTGTTACCTGATATCATAACCTAAGAAAAAGAAAATCCTTAACACATTCCTCATATATACAGCTTCAAATAACAGTTATATACTGATCTAAATATATTCTTACAAAAAATTTAATTTCTTAGATAAAATATTAGGAATTTTGCTCTAATATCAAGTCTTGCAATCCCCAGATTTACCTAAATGAACTAAATTAGTGTACAAGTACATATCATCAATCTAGCATTCCCATAATAATTATAATCTTTTTTTTTTTTTTTTTTTTGGTACCAGGGATCAAATTCAGGAGCTCACACTTGCCAGGCAGGTGCTTGTGCCACTGAGCTAAATTCCCAGCCCTTATAATCTTTTTTCTATAAATTTAAACAACTCTGCACTTTGCATCTAACATAAATAAAAATGGCTGTAACGCTCACTGCCTTCTGTTATCTAGCATCTTACGTATGTCTATACGGTACCTTTCTATATACACAATCAGCTCTTCTATGGAAGGGAAGCATATACAGCAACACTTTTATGTAAGTTCAGTCAACTTGATTGCTAACTACCTTCAATACAGTAGTTTTTATTAGCTAGTTTAAAAAACTGTCAAGGGTTCAAAAAAAGTACAGGCAGGAAAGCATTAAAAGCAGAAGGTACAGACTACATATTCTAGGCCTTTGGTGGAACAGAAAAGCAGGACACTAACAAAACTTTATGTTACAGTAACTGAGGTCTTAATTTTTAAGTCAATTATTGCTAAAAACTGTTGATTACAGAAAAATAAATGCTATGGCTTTACCTCACCTTCTATTTCTACCTGTGGAAGTTGCCTGGCATATAAGTCCTGTTTCAGGCCAGGCATGGTGGCACACACCTGTAATCTCAGCACTCTGGGGGGCTGAGGCAAGAGGATTATTGCAAGTTCGAGATCAGCCTGGGCTACAAAGTGAGCTCAAGGTCAGCCTGAACTGCATAGCAAGGCCTTGTATCAAAAAAAAAAAAAAAGTCCTGTTTCTTCATTCAAAATGGTGTGGGGGAGGGGGGGCCCTAAACAAGGTGTGGTGGGGCACACTGGTATACCCAGTATTCCAAAAGGCCAAGGCAGGAGGAACCCAAGTTTGACCCCAGTTTGTGCAACTTAGCTAGATCCTGTCTCAAAACTTAAAAAAAGAAAAAAGAAAAAAAGGGGGGCTGGCATGTACTTTAGTGCAAAGCCCTTGGATTTCATTTCAAGTATCAGACCAGGAGGTGGCACATGGGGGCGGGAGCAGGAAGAGAAGGGAAAGGAAAAGGGAAAATGAAAGGAAAAGGGGAAAAAAAGGAAAATGTCCTAAGTCACAGAACTGTTCTGAAATCCAAATGAAGTGATAATGTATGTTCAGGGACTTTATACACTAGCATGTTAAATGAAGTGCTACTATTATTATTTTTATTTAAAATTAAGTCTACTCTTTGAATCAAAAACTAATACTTTGGGCCAAGGATTTAGGTCAGAGGTATAAGCACCTGCCTGGCAAGCATGAGGTCACAAGTTTGATCCCTGGTACCAAAAAAAAAAAAAAATCGTGTTAAAAGCAACCCCATTTGGAATGGTAAAAAATTCTGAAAGTAACTTAAGTGTCATCAATGCATGCCTAGCTTAATAAATATGATATATACACGAAGCAAAATATCATACAGTTTAACATATAATGGATTGGTAAATACAAACATGAAAAAATGAAAATCAAGATTGCAAAACATTCAACCCCAAGAAGCCTTCTCTCATCCATGAGATTTGATCAGATCTCTGCTATATGCATCTTCTATTTGCCTATCTGAAATTCATCATATTTTGAAAAAATTCATGCATATGTATTTGATAATGTGTTTCCTTCACTGGATGCTAAGCTTCACATGGATGGAGAAATATAGTATATCTATATAAACACAAATACACATACACATGCAGGAGAAAACCAAATATTCGCCAGATGGTTGTTTGGCTGTCTGTTTGGGCAATGCTGAGGGTAGAATCCAGGGCCTCATGCATGTCACACAGTGCTTAAACACTAAGCTATCCCCCTAGCCTTTTTTATTTCATTCTGAGACAAGGTCTCATTAAAGTACCCAGATTGGGCTCAAATTTGCAATCCTCCTACCCTCAGCCTCCCAAGTAGCTGAGATTATGCCAGCATGCCCAGCTTGTCATTATTTTTAAATTTAGGAAACAAAAATTAAAATGTAAAAACAATCTCATCTCCAAAATACAAAAAAAAAAAAAAAAGAAAAACTTTTTAAACGCACGTGTAAATTACATCAGAACTGTAACATCAGACCAAAACTGGATCTGAAAATGTATTTTGTGAAACTTTAACCTCAAACCTCTTTTCTTGGAGAGCGCTGAAACTGAATACACGTAAAGGGCTGTGGCGTGGCCCAGGCGTGACTGAACTGAGAACGAGGAGACACCTCAGGTAGCAAGATAGGCCACCACTGAGGCCACCTGGAGACTTTCTGGATAGTTTTCCTTAATTAGCATTATCTGTTGCTCTGAGGGGTCCTTGAACCCCTCCAAAGAACCTGTTCAGGTTTCCTCCAATGTCCACTCAACTCCTTGCTTGTTCTGATTACATACGGGCTGCCCAGCATCAGCTGGCCAGCCGGGTAGCAGAGTTACAAGCTCTGCCAAGGATTTCACTCCTCCTGCAGCCCTGAAGATCATGCCACATGTCTCATTCCTTTGAGCTTTCACTGTGCACCCATTTGGGGGACTGGGGGTTTAGGCACAGACCCCAACACTCTTTGATTAAGTCCAGAAAACATCCTGAAAAGAATGGCAAAGATTCATGCTATATCCAACAGGAGACAATGCTGCTTTATTTCTGAAGAGAAATCAAGAAGAAAAAGCTTTTCCCCACCTGGTTAGAATTATACATCTACTGCTTAAAACCTAGCTTGTTATTAAAGTCATCTACCACCTGTGCTGTAAGACCTAAAGCAAAGCACTTAAACCATCTCTTTGCCACTGCTTAGTCATAAAATGAGTGATAATCTTACCTTCAAATAGCGAACTGTGCCAAATGAAATCCTGAATTACCCTCCTATGATTTGTGATCTTGCACATTATTCATTTTCACAATCTCTCATCAAATAGGTAGAGCAACTGTCCCACTGACTTACAAGGTATGATCATGCAAATTACCTTCAAACAATACTTTTGTAGAGGAATACAGCTGTAAGAAACCCAGCAAACTTACGCTTTGATGTAGCATTCAGTGGAAAACCTGCATTAGTTTAATGTGAGACATATTTTTGAAAATTTTTCATTTAACTTAATTTGGATGGGACAAAATACACAACACATACCAAAGAATGTGGATAGCACTCAATATGCAGAAAAAATTGAAGAATAATACTAAAAAGTAACTGCTACTAACCTCCATCTTTGTACTAAAACTATAAGTTTTTCTACGAAAGACCCAGAAACTATTTTTTAATATAGGAAATTTGAAAAACAAAAAAGAAAAATCTCACAAAAAGTCTTCAGAGACCCAAGCCTTTACCTGTCAGTCAGCGCCATTTGAGGACTGCTGGGGTAGAGAACAAGGCCTCACCAAGAAGCCCTCCCTGTGAACCAGCACCATGGGTGGGCCAGCGCAGCAGAGTGGGGGGACAGCCAGACACCAGCCGCTTCCTGAGTACGGCTGGCGAACAAGAGCAAATACCCCCCCACCCCACCCCCATCCCACCCCAATAAGCAACCAGCTGATCTGGAGAAACACAGGCTGCAATGATAGCTACTGAGGTGAAATGCAATTGGAAGCCTGTGGTGTTTGGTGTTTCACTGACCTTGCAGGTCTAGGGCCAGTGGTCTGACCATCTATTCAGAGGACAGGAGGATCTCCTTCTGAAGGTGGCAGCCACTGTTCATTCCCTATTATCTTGTTTTGAAGTCCTGTACTATGTTCATTGTTTTGTTGGGTTTTGTTCTGTTTTATCATATCCGATGGCATGGGGAGCTATTCCAAAGATAGAAAGATATATTATGGTAGCCATTTTGGATTTGCTATTGTCTTGAAGTCCTTTATTGCATTGGTTTGTTACTGGTTCTGCTTTGTTCTGTTTGATTTTCACTGTCTGAAGGTGTCTGCAGCTATTTTGAAGACAACAAGAGGCATTACAGTAACTATTGTTCATTTCGTATTGTTCTGAAGTCCTGTATCACTTACACTGATTTGTTTTGATTGGTTTGTTACATTATTCTTGGTTTTATTCTTTTTAAAATTAAAAAATAAGTCTTCATTCAGTTCGTCTATGAACAATTAGACACACATTTAGGAATAAAATAGTGAAGAGATCATCTCACATTACTTCTACTAAAAAAAGGCCCCTATAGCCTAGAAAAAAAATTCATTACCTATCTCTTCCTCCCAAAAACCTAAAATTCAGGAAGAAAAATATAATCATACAATCAATCATTCCTTCTAAAATAAGACAAAGACATTTATTTTGTAGTTCAAGAAGAGTTATGCCAAAGCCCTACAAGCAATAGTACATTTGTCTAGTTTTAATGCTTTCCTTCTTAGAAGGTGGTAGTGAAATACTGATTCTTCCGTATCCACAGGACACTAAAAAGAATATATTGGCCAGGGGTCTAGCTCAGTGGCATAAGTACCTGCTTGGCAAATGCGAGGTCATGAGTTCGATCCCCGGTAACAAAAAAAAAAAAAAAAAAAAAGAGTATATTTATATTATACATCAACTTGAAATTCAACCATAAATTAGTTGCTACTTTCCAGGTCACCATAAAGCAGTTACTCTGTATGTCACAGGTGTGTACAAAGTATGATTAAAAAAAAAATACAATGAATGATTAAAAATTTTAAATTTATTTCAATATAATATAGATTGCCATTAATACCCCTCATCCTGAATACATCCTATCGTTCTGGTCCCTTTCTAAATCAGTTCTAGAAGGCTGCTTCATATCTTTAGTTTCCTGAATCAACTGAAAAGGTTCTCCTTTCACAGTCATTTTGACTTTGTGGAAGAGCCAGGAGTCACCTGGCAGCAGGTCCGCTGAATAAGGTGGCTAAGGTCACACCATACTGTCTTTATGACTCTGCCTTTCTGCTGATGGCACTGGGCAGCAGAGTTCACTGTACTTTCGTTCTTACATCACACAGACACTCAGGAAAGAGACTTCCGGAGCTGTTTCAGACAGTGGTGAGGATGGAATATGTTCAAAGTAAGAGGAATATTTTGAGGGAGCTAAATGGCAATGCGTCTTTTACTGTAATAAAACTTTTTAAAATGTAAGCATTCACCATCTATTTCACTCACACCTCATATTGTCAATACTGACAAACTTCTGGTCCTTTTGCTATCGTTTAATTTTCAAGAGAAGATGATGGTGATGATCCTTAAATGCAGCTGCCAGGTACAATGGCACACACCGGTAACCCCAGCCATTTCAGGGGCAGAGGCAGGAGGGTCACAAATCTGAGCTCAGCCTGGGCAACTGAGAGAGACCTTGTCTCAAAATAAGAAAATTAAAAGTGCTGGGGTTTAGCTCAGCAGTAGAGTGCCCCTGGGTTCAATCCCCTTCTTCCACCACTGCTCCTCCCAGTCTAACACTGCAGGCAGCAAAACCCCTCAAGTTTCCAGGACAGTCTACCTGGAGCTTACAGAGCTTCCATTCTTTGGGAAACACAGAGCACTGTCATAGGTAGTTTACAGAAGGAAGAGTCAATCCTTGCCCCGTGGGGTTTTAGTCCAATGAATGGACAACGGACTTACGTAATCAGATAACTTTTTATAAATGTGATAAGCACTATGAAGGAAAAGTGTAGGTAAAGACCTGCTCTACTATGGCAGGTGAGGAATAGGCTTCCCAAGGAAGTTACTGGTGTGCTGAAGGAAAAGATTAATAAATAGTGCTCATTTGGTAAAGAGGGAGGAAACTGACTGCCTGTGGAGAAAAGTATATGCAGACACCCGGAGGTAGCAGGAAACATGATACTTTAAGGGCACTGAGGAAAAAGCTAGCCAACGTAATTAATGAGAATCGCAGTGGCAAGGCTACCAGAGAGGAGGTTACAGCAACTGTCCAGGTAAGAGATGACGGCTGAGGTTAGGAGCTAGTAAAGTGAAAAGACAGACTCAAAAGAAATTTAGGGAGGAATGAGTGTTCCACTAAAGCCACAGGTCATTAAGCAGAATTTTTAAAATGACAGATCTTGAATTTTTCAGTTGTGGGACAAAACAAAAAAGCAGACCTGCGCTTTGACGCTCCCCAATCAGCCAGCTAACTACTGAGGCTGATGTTAGGAAATGCGCCAGAAAGGCTGTGACCCAGGTTACAATAAAATCAAGTATGTGTTTCAAACATAATTACATAGTATAGGTCTCACCTCCCAATTGTCAGATAAAATTACTAGGATTTACAAGATATATCCTGGTAATACCACAGTATATTATTTTTTTCTTTCCTTTATGCATCTGTGAAAATAAGATTTCACAATTTAGAGAAAAGGAAAAATAGGAATTTATGAGTCAATTAATTCTCAGCATAACTTTACGAAATAACATTTTGCATCCCAAATACCCAAGTAAATCTAAGAATATTGGGCAAAAAAGTCAGCCACCATTGTATCTTTAAAATGCTGCCATCTCAGAGAAACAAATGTCATTTGATGACTTATAAGGTACCAATGTTTATAACATCTAGTGAGAGGAGCAACTTCTGCAAAAGTGGTTTTCTGACCTGAAAAAAATGACACATATATTCACAATCTCCATTCTTTTCCTTCAAATGATTAACAAATGGAAATTTCTGCAAGTTCAGTATAATAAAACTTCTATTACTCCAACAGTAAGTTAAAGGTAAAAAGCAGCCCACAGTGTTCACTTATAAATGGACTATTTTCCAGTATTAGAACTTACATTCAGCTCCCTATGTCTATTAATCAAAAAATTTAAATAAATGGCTAAGAAGTGATAATTTCTAGTGCTTCAATTTGATGTACTAGTTCTCTTTCATAGGCTCCAGCCTAAAATTCATACATGGATGCACCTACCTTAAAATAATATATTCTAAAATCTATTTTTTTTCTTGCTTGCTTTTGAAATTCCTGTGAAAAATTACCTTCCTTAGTCTTAAGTGGAACAATGTGTCTGTGTTCTCCTTTGAGTACTACCAAAACATAATATGCTTATAGCCTTACAAATGCTCTGACATGCTCTGTTAGAGCACAATAATTAAATACTACAGTTCCACATAATACAGCAAAATCTTAACAAGAGCACTAGCAGGCAAGGAAAACATCACTTAGTCAAAACCCCAAGCTGAGCAAGTGTAAATGTAAGAAAACATGACAAAGACTTCTATTCATAATGGGTAACATAATTAGTCAAATCTAGAAATACATGTCCAATTTAGGCCCTGTAATCCTTGAGTTTTGAGTAAAAATATCACATCTGCAATAATAGGGAGATATACTAAATAATACAGTAACTGAACTCTAAAACTGTCAATAAATCAGAGTCAAGAACTTCAGGAGAAGAAGGAACACACTGGTATATCCTTTCACTTTATAGATGAAAACAGTAAGGGATGGAGAAGAAATGTAGTGAAACCTGATTTCCAGAAAGCAGGAAAGAAATACATGTAGCATGAAAAATTCAGGTCTGGTTTCCAATACAGTACTGGTCTCTAGTTTAAAAAACTTGAGACTTTTCCAATACAGTAGTAGTCTCTAAGTTTAAAAAACTTTTTTCTTGCTTTAATCTACATATGGATTAAAAATTCCTGAGTAGACCTTAATTCCTGATAGGTTAATCAGAGAAACTGTAAGGGGAAGCAAATTTATGTGTTTTGTTTTTATCTTTTTGAGATGAGGTTTCACTATGCAGCTCAGTATGGCTTCAAACTCTCCGCAATCCTCCTGTCTCAGCCTTCCAAGTACAGGAATTACAGGTATGAACCATCATGCCCCACTAAATTTATGTATTTTTAAATGTTGTCTATCAAACTATATATTTTCATCTCAAACATACCATACCACGACAAACCCTCTAGACTCACAGACTCATTAATATAGTGTATTAAATTTAAGACTATTTTCAGTCAGGTACGGTGGCACATGCCTGTAATCCCAAGCACTTGGGAGGCTGAGACAGGATGATCGCTGCAAGTTCAAGGCAAAACTGGGCTACAAAGTGAGTTCAAAGCCAGCCTGAACTGCATAGGGAGACCTTGTCTAGAAGAGGAGAAAAAAAAAAAAGCTTTTTATAATATATTAAATTTAAAAAGCAAGATTAGACTTAAGAAAAGAAGCCACAAGGAAAACACGCAGCTCTAAAAGCAGGTGAAACAGCTAAGGGTGAATCCTAGTTTTATCTCAGTTTATGTCTGAAATGCAGAGGAGAAACATACAACCTTGCATCTATGGGAGCCTCAGGTTTTCAGCATCAGGAGCTCCTATTACTGCTCCCTCCTCAACCACCTGGTTGAAGCTCCCCAAAATCTTCAGGGCAGCTTTTATTCCCCAGGGTCTGCTCTGTTCCTGCCACTCATCCCACAATTAATCAGGCTCTACACTCTCTGGAGGAGATTTGGGGAACCAGGAATAAAGATCTCATTTCACATCCTCTTACTAATGAAAAAGGCAGCGTTTGTTGATCTTCTTTCCCAAAAACTTTGCATAAGATGAATCCTTGGGATTTTCCTGGCTGCCTGGAACGAAAACACTGAAGACATAGCCAGACACTGCCAAGTTTTCATAAAGTCAACTGTCTGCACACATGTAGACAACGTATTGTACAAGAAATGTCTGTTTGAAGGGTGAGCACTTTTTTTTGTTTTGTTTTTGCTTTAGAACTCCCCTTACGAGTCTAATTTTACCTCTTGGACCACTTTAAACTTGGAAAGCAAAACAAAAACTGGTCTGAGATTACTTTCAGCGCGTGACAACATGCCTGAACACAGGCTGCCAAGTCTGGACGCTCTGTCGGCTGCCATGGACCTCCTATCTTAATCCCACAAAGACCTTTTTCAACTGTCTTCCCAGATTCTAGTCCTTCCTTTCCACACAGGGCCAGGTTATCATTCCAAGACTTTCTTATGTCAAAAGGTCCAAAGGGTGGTGGTAAAGAAACCCACGCGTGTCACTCCAGAGCTGGTACCTGTCTCTCCCTCTCCAGTACGCCCCTCCCCGAACTCCCCAGCGTGCTACCTGTTGGCAGTGCTGGTGCTGTTCCCACTGCTGGGCTTCTGTGCGCGGCTCAGCCTCCGTGGGGGCTTTGAGTGCTGTAACCGGGGGCTGGGCATGGAGGGAAACGACGAGGCATAGCCGTGTTCGCACTCTAAAGGGAGCAAAGGAAAAAGACACAAGAAGAGAGATAAATCCTAAATTCGCAGAGCCCCGAATCCAAGGTCCTTGGAGCCACAGGTTTTTCAAAGCCAGAAACCGGGTAAAATGTCCTCTTTCTGCTTTTAAAGCCCAGTACTTCCGTGGCCATCGATCGTGCGACACCCACAGACCCAAGCCAACGCCTGGAAGGTGAACCGATACATCCTCTACACCACATAACTCCTCCTCTTCTCCGAAATCCTTTTCTCCACCAATTCTTTCTGCCTTCCCCTAATTTCTGAGACCAATGATTCACCTCGATGATTTCAGTTGCCAACTACTCCATTTTTCTGGGACGCTCTTCACTATACTGTCTCTCCGAGGCTCACATTTTTTTGTGCATTCCCAAGATTTCAACCATCATTTTCTCTCCAGGCTCCTCGGCTCCCAAAGATCCTGCCCATCCCCTCAGGTTCTCCGCGTCTCCGGGCTTCGTCTCCAACGCGACCCCGCCTCTCCAGACCTCGACGCCCGGAATGCGAACCCCAGCGCGCCTCCCTGCCGCCCAGCTCCGCCTGTGCGCTCGCCCAGCTCTTGCCCACGCCGCCCCGACCCCGACCCGGACCTCAACTCTCCGCTCCACCACGCCGAAGCCCCAGGCTCCTCCCCGCGCTCCCGCATCCCTCAACCTTCGCGCACAAACACGCGCCCTGCACACGCCCCCTCGCAGCACCACCGCTCACGCGCGCGCACAGGTGTCTGCCTCGCACGTGTGCGTCCTCTTGTCTTCTCGCGCACCCCCACTTCCACCCCACCTGCACTCGAGCACGCGCGCCCCCCTCACCAGCCGCTCCGCACTCTGCGCGCGGACCAGGCGCGCGCGGGCTCCAGCAGCGGCCGAGGCGGCGGCGCCCAGCCGTTACCTCGCTCCCGGCGCTCCAAAAACTCGGCTGCCTCCAGCAGGCGCTGCACGTTGATCATCCGCACCCGCTCCATGGGGACCGCGGGTGGCGACCGGGCCTCTCCGCACTCCCGTCCCCTGCGCCGCAGGCGGCCGCAGCCCCGCGCCGTTCCCGGACCAGTGCGGCCGGCGGGCGGGCCAGCCCGGCCGCGGCTTGGCGCGCTCTCGGCCGCCCCAGTCACCCTCGCCGCCCTCACCTCGGTCGCCGCACCGCTGGCAGCCCGCGCGCAGTTTGTTTACCTCTCGGCGCGAGCACCGGGGAGGGGCGGGAGCAGCGCCACGGCCCGCCCTGCCGCCCCGCCCCTTCCTCTCCCCTGGGACGTGAGGCCCCGCCCCCGCCCGGGGCGCGCCGGGAGTCGTAGTACGCGAGCCGCCCCAGTGCGCCTGCGCTATGCGGGATTCCGCAGTGGCCGCGGGAGATGTAGTTTCTTCGGGTTTGCTTTGCTTCCTCTCGAAAGAACGGCTAAGACGTTACCAGGGTTTTGCTTCTGCGAGGGAAGGATTTGAGAAACCTGTGAGTGTATTTCCGAGGGCAGCTCTGTTCTCTGCGACTCCTCGCGGGTGTCCAGGGACCGGAGCATTTCTTACCCGACGTGCCATGTTCAACCTACTTCTGTACCTTCTCCTGTCACTTCCGTGCCTTGCTTTCCCCGTCTACAAAAGGAGGAAAGCAACCCATCTGCCGGGACAGTACGCACAGAAACATCTGGGAAACCAACATCGCTGTTTAAAGAATAAGGGATCGTATCATCAGAACTAGAAAGGCACCAACAAGTTCTTACTCTTTTTTAAACTGTCTTCTCTCCTTCTTGCTCTAGTGCCAGGATTAAGAACCTGGGTCTGGACTTTGAGGACTTGACAAATAGAGGACTTAGAAAGTGGTAGTGTATATAGACACCAGGAAACTCTACTTTGGTGCTACAGAGGACATAACTCAGTGGGAAGTGTTTTTTAGTACTGGGCTTACATCAAGTTCAGTTCCAATCCAGACGCTAGCACCTAAGGCAGTGATGTAGACTTCAAGTATAATCTTCCTCATATGTGAAATGAACACAGGGCTGGGGACATGGCTCAGTGGCAGAGTGCTTGCCTGGCACACACAAGGCTCTGGGTTGTACCTCCAGACCACCCAAATAAAAGTCAAATGGACATAATTCCTCTGTTTATCCCTAATATTGACAGCCTGCCATGTCTCTGGCACTGAGGCAGACTTACCACGCACAGTAGTGACAGAAATAGTCATGAAACCTCCTCTCAAGAAGCACATATTCAGCAGGGCTGACTGTGAAGATTAAATGAAATATTTCCAACAATTAGTGATGATGGAAAGATTATGTTGGATATTTCCAACATAATGATGACAGTTGTTTCCTCCATACTCTGGGAGGTAACTCAAGGCAGTAGCTTAAACAAGTAGGGACCACATTTAAAAAAAAAAATAGCCACTGTCTGCTCTCACCACTACTCCCTAAGTCCTCCGTGTAGCAAGTCCTCAGAGTCCAGACTATGGTAGGTTTCTGAACCTTGGCTTTATTGTCATTGCAAGCCAGATCATTCCTTCTGGGAACTGGGTTCTGTTCTGTGTATTACAGAATATTTATAGCAGCATCCTTGGCCTCTACCCACTAGATGCCGGTAGCACACCACTACCCCTCAGGCATGACAAACGAAAATGCCTCCAGACATTGCCACATGTCTCCTGAGGCACAAAATCATCCCCAGTTGAGATCTAAGGAGAGGAAGGGCAAGAGGGCTGGAATTGCTGAGTGGTCTAGGAACAAGCTAGAAACTGTAAACAGACCCATAACTTCTTTCCAAATATTTTAACCTGCTGGTAGACATCCAAAATAACAGGAAGCTCTTGGTGAGGGGAGAATTTCCCCTTCTCTGCAGTCATGCTATTGACTACTGCATGAAATACCATCTTGGCATGGATATTTTACCCTCTCAAGAAGCTTATGGGTTTCATGTTGCCTTTTAACACCCTCTCCCTTGTACTTTTCTTTTTGTCCAAAGTGAACAAGATCTCCAGTGAGGTCACAAGCTGGAAAATTCTGCCAGCTCTTTCAAATATTACACTTGGCACAACATTTAAGAAATAGATGTTCCGTCAAATTCAGGGAGACCCAAAATGAAAGGTATTCACAAGCCACAGGAGATTTTTTTTTTTTTTTTTAATGCTTTGAAAAAGAAACTGCTTTTTCAGCTGTTGGCTAGGTCATTTCAGTTCTGGGCTTTCCCATTGGGTGTTGGTAACAACCACCTCCATCCTCAGTTTGGAACATGTTGGGTAAGGATGGGAAGAAATTATTTAAAAGAAAATACCACTCACTCAGAACATCTGTTACTGCGAGCAGAAATCATGAGGTTGAAAGTTTCTACTACTTACAGAACTCTTTTAAATTTTAGATTCCTAATTGCCAGGGACTACCCCAGGAATTTAAGAGATGGTTTTTGTGAAAATAAAAGTCTCTTTTACCCCACAGTAAGTAAACCTAAGTGATGTGCAATCAAGAAAAGTAGTACAATTGAAAATACACATGAATTCAAGATGGATTTAATTCCATAGAGAACCAAAGCAGGTAAGAGGCCAGACAAATGTGTGAGGACTGTATCTGGCCTCTCACCGTTGATTTGTAGGTGACCAAGCTGGCCCTTTTAGAGCCAAGACCAAGAGGCAGATGAGGAGGTAAAAAGTAGTATAAGAGTCACCCCAAGGTTACCTACACATGAGCAGAAGAGAGGTGGAGGTGATGGCTGGTACAGGTACAGGCAGTGGGCAATGTGAAGGGCCATTTTATGCACAAAAAGCTCCATCTTTTCTAGAAGCACCTGAGAAGCGTTTCTTCTGGTTGCTCTGGCTCCCTCCTGAAGGCCTTGCTTGGCCACAAGCCCCAGGGCCTCCCACAGCACAAAGCATAGGGTTTTATCTTCAGGAGAGTGGTGTCACCCACAGGCTGTCCCTACCACAGTCCTCAGCCTGAGGGAGCCCAGAGGCTCAGATGAATTCAGTTTCCCCTACAAATGTAGATGCCAGGGAAAAGCCAGGCTTCCAAAGTCCACTGGAAAAAGAACCTGGAACCTTGTCCATGGCCTCTATTGTCTGTGCTCCCCCTTACCTCAGTCAGTCAGGGTTCCCCCTCCTACCTTCCATGGGAAATGGAAAAAGTCTCCAGGGGGCAGGCAAAGCTCTCCATTTCTAGGACTCTTTCCCGGACACAGTGTGCTCCTGTGTGGTGCTGGGCTTGAACCGAGGGCCTCTCACGTGATAGACAAGCGCTGTCCACGAGCCCGTCCTCAGCCTTCCCTACCGTTTCCTACATGCTAATTTCCAGGCGAATGGTTCCAAACATTCACAGCAACGAGGCTAACGGATTTCACCCTTTCTGCGGAGGGGAAAGAGAGAAGGGGCTTAGGAGAACTTCACTGACCCTGCCAAGTGATGACCACCACCTTGGCAGCGTTTTCTGCAGTTCTCACTGAAGGTGGAGGTTTTCAAATATTCAAGGTAGGGGGTGGGGGAGATTGAGGTGCTAAATAAGAACCATGACCGTTATCTACACCTCCCACCCCAAAACACGGCGCACAGCGTCCTCCCCTCTACTTCCCAGGGCCCCGGAACGGAACGTGAAGAGCAGCGGCGAACCCTGGCTCTGCCCAGTGAGTCAGCCCTGCTAACTCCGCCGTAGGCGCTCAAATCGGCGGCGGCTCGGCTCGGGGCTGCGGGCCGGGTGCTGCCGAGATAAATTTGGGTCTAGAAGGGATGACGTAATGTTCAACCCGATAGGTGGCCGCCGCCTCCCGGGCTCGCGTCTCCAAGGCTGCCGCTGGCATCCCAACCCGGGGAACGCACGAGCGAGCGAGCGAGCGACCCAGGTGCCCGAGCTGGGGAGAAAGGGACAGCTGGGACGCGGGGAGTGGGCGGCGGCGGGCGGAGCAGGCGCTGCTCCTCGAGGGACGCGGGGGAATCCGGAAGTTTGTTTTTTAACTCGTTTTTCTGCTGAGATCAGACCACTGGCAAAGGCTCAAGCAGCTGCACTTGACTTCCCTCCTGGCCCATCTCCTCCCTTAGAGAAGGGCTTCTTACATTTCATTAAATGGCTCTTATGACAGCAGCCCATTTCAGTCATTATACCGGATGCATTAATCTCTTGAATGTCCTCTTCCTTGTTTTTTGCACGAACTTGGATCCAAAAACAAATCTGCATTGCAGGACTCAGTCAGTGGTTTCTCACTCTGGAGCACCCCACTGGGAGCATTGGAGGGTGTAACCAGTAAGGTGGTGTTAGGGAAGGTTTTGCTAGGGCTATGCCAAGTGAATATGCCCCCAAACAACCTTCCTTGGTTTGCGTCACAGAATTTTACATCAGTAAGCAGATCTCTCAGTCCAGTGTCCATTTTTCAGCTGTGGACGCCGAGTCTCCCAGACGTACACTAACCTGCTGGAGTCCACTGACTCCAGACTGATGGAGTAAGGGTTAAAACCTGGACTGTAAGCTCCATGTAAGCTCCATGTCCTTGTCTGATCTCTTATAATGCTTTTCCTAGTTGATTCATGTTTAATGCAAAAATTAAAAACCTAAAGCAGAAGAACTTTTCTGATCGTTTCAACCCATGGGGCCCCAATTCTTTAAAAATATATGCCCAAAGAATCAAAAGCTGCTTGGTTTTCAGTGGAAGGCTCCTTCTTCCCTAAGGAAAGGGTGCACTCTGAACCACCTCCTTCTCCACCTCTGGTGATGACCACAAGCCCTGGGCTTAGCCTCGCTGTGCCACTTTAATCAAAAGACCACACTGCAGGGCAGCAATCTTTTCCGGGTGAAATAGTTGTCTTCATTAGGAATGGCTCCCGAATACCGTATTCGAACAGCTTATCATTCGATTCTGTAATGACACAGAATTCTCCTCTATCTTGTATTTCTAATCACTTATACCGGTAGCTCTTCAGCCATATCTGGCAACATAACCTGGTCAGCCAGGGTATGTTATTCTTTTGAAGTACTGCTTCATTTTACAATCTAATATTTTGCTAAGAATTTTTGTCTCTGCAGTCAAAAGCAAGAATAAACTACGATTTCCCTTTCTGTTACATTTATCAGGTTTTGGTAACACAAGGATCTTAGTCTTTCAAAGTTAAATGCAACTTGATTCTAAAGTCTTTAAAAAAAAAAAACCCAAAAAGAGTGCCAGAGGTCTTCTCCTGCTGCTAAGAGGATGCCCCACATTCTTGCCACGGTTCTGGGTAACCCTCTCTCCCCTGCCGGGAGCAGGCCTGGAGTGGCCCTGCCCCCACCCCTTGGCATCACCACTGCCTTCCAGGCTGCACAGACAGAGGAGGTTTCTCCTGGGCCCAGGCAGGCCCTGGGTGCTAAATCACACGTCTGCCCCTGCTGCCTGTGTCTGAGTTCTCAGTCTCAGATGCAGTATTTACAAACAGGCTCTTGCCTGTCCCATAACATGGGCAATCTCACCCTCTCACCCAGCTCTCACGTTCTGGTTCTTGGATGCTGGGATTCTTCAGAGAAACCTGAGACAAAAATGCAACCACGCGCCCACCAGTTGCCATGCCTTGGCTGCACTCTGCACATGACACTGCTCCCGCATCCCGTGCCATCAACCCCCAGCATGCCACCAAGTTTCCTACTTTGTAGATGAAGTCCGGAAAAGGCAAGTGAAATGTTCACCATCACACAGGCACTGAGCACATTCAGACCTGATCTTCTGACTCTTGGGACACCATAGCATAAATGATGTTCTGCCCAATCAAAAATGGCCAGACAAAATTCTGTGCTTTTAGGAGGCTTTGCAGATGTGTAGGAGCATGGTGACCAAGGGGTTCCAGTGGCATTTACTGATGCCAAGGATATTAAATCCTGCAATATTCCACACTGATCTGCACAAGAACTCTTCTACCAATGGTTCATGTATTGAAAAATACAAGGTCAGAATTTTAAAGGCAAAAAAATCACCATTCCATAAATATTCCTTAAGCATCAATTATATTCCGGGCACCAAGTTAAAGGCTGAACATAGAATAATGTACAAAACTGCTGTCCTCAAGGTGCTTATAATCTAATCGCACACTGAGGAAAACCAACTGTAAACTGTAATAAGTAGGTTAAATGATAGAATGGTGGCTTTATTGGGGAAAGGGGATCAGGGAGGACCCCAAAGGCTGTTGAAGACATCTTCTGAAACTTTCAGTGTGTAAATTGCCTGGGAATCATGGTAACTGTAGAGTGTGAGCCAGCAGGTCTGGGGCAGGGCCAGGGAGTCCCATTTCTGACAGGCTTCTGGAAGATGCTGCGATGTCCATCCTTGGGCCACACTCATCCTCAAACAGCAAGGCTGGAGTCCATGGCGAGAAGTTTGTTTTATTCCAAGTGAGACAGTACGGAAACTGTTGAAGGGCTTTAAACAAGTGAGTAACATGAACCCAGTTATATTTAAGACCACGCTTGTTTCCTAGATCTGCATCCTGGAGAGGAAGAGGTTGGGCCTATGGCTGACGAGAACCCGTGGGCCACTGTCCCAGAGGCAGCAAAGGCCTCAAACTCATCTTTGCATCTCACACTTGCCTCTTTCTTCAGGCTTCTCAGCAAGAGCCCTTGGCCCAGAGCACAGATCAGCCTACAAGCTGGGTCACCTTCACGAAGCCCTGTGCAGCCTGCTAGGGCATAGATTCACAGCCCTGACAACCTGGTGTGCTGAGCTACAGGAGCCCTACTGGTTGGGTGAGCTCCCCAGCTGGTGCCAGACAAGATGGCACCAGACATGGAAGCTGTAACACTCTAGGCCATCACCCTCCAGAAAAAGGCTCTCTCTGGCTTCAGCATTAGTGCCCAAAGAGCTCTAAGAAGGTTTGGGGTACCTTCTCCCCACCCTAGGATGAATGGGGAAAAACAGAATTCAGTCTAGTATGACATCCCCAAGGAACCCTCAGCCTTGCCTTCTAACATTCCATTTTTCATTTCTCACTTCTTGCTACTTTTATACCCCTGGGGCTCCTTCCAGAGCTTCCAGAGCTCCTTCCAGAGCACCACAGAAGAATGGGAAACCTAGGTTTGACTCTCAGCTCCACTACTGTTAGCACGTAGCCTTGGGAAGGTTAGCCAGCCTTGCAAAAGCTAAGGCTTTCCTCACCTATAAAGTGAGTATAATTACAGCACCCACCTATTGGATGTTTGTGAGAATTTAATATAAAGCACTTAGCACTGTTATGGCACATAGTAAATGCCCAGTAAAAGGAGACTATTATCACTATTCCTTTGGAAAACAGAGGAGAGATTGTACTTGTCAGCAGCCCTCTTGGGAACAGGTTATCAGACTCCCAGGAGACAGACTAGAATTGTTTATTGGTTTCTATTTGGCTAATATTTGAACTAGAACTAGAGATCATACACACTGTGTTTTGGAATCACAAACCACAGCACTTGGGTCCTGGCAAGTTTTAGAAGGTATTTGCTGCATTGAACTAAATTATACAGCTGGTAAAAGGAAAGAAAGTTATATGCAAGGGATTCCAAGTCTTAGTGGGAAAAAAACATAGGGTAGGGATGGTCAGGCTGGTATAGATACAAGAGGGAAATAACAGAGAGATGCCATGGGTAGCTCTGGGTCCCTGCAGAAACAGAAACAAAGACAACACTTGCTACCCACAGCTACAAACAGTACAATCCAGGCCCTGCCCCATGTTAATACCGTATTCTACCTTGTCCCAGATCACCTTCATTTGTGTGTCCTCACTAATAGCAAAAAAGATAATATATTTCAAAAAGTAAGTAATCCAACTTCCCTTTTCTGGCTTAAGATTGAATTTCCCAATCTCCCTCTCCCTCAGGACACTGTGTTTATCTTTCTAATTTTGCTGTGTTTAAATTTCTTTACAGACACAGGAGCTGGCTGTTAAAGGTATGCTGCACGGGACAGCAGGCTTGAGAGTGGCCTGGTGTAGACAGTCCTTCGAGGGCAGAAGGCCCCAATCTATGAAGAACCAAGAGCAGACGTGTTTATTTACAAAACTGCTTACATGACTCCTGGTTTCCTAAGCTTACACAGTTTTTTAGAAGTCAGAGCTATAGAAATTACAAGAACAAACACAAAGCATTTTAAACACTGGACTTGGGGGCAGTGGGAAACCTCAGAAGGAACTATTCCTTTGGAAGCCCACGCTTAGATTGTATTGTGTCTGCAGATGGCTCGTTCCAAAGACACAAATGCAGCTCAAACACCATCCCACACTCTTGGGGTTCACCTTAAGACAACTGATTTTCCAAAACCTGGCAATAGAAAAGAGGACATACATCACAAGACAGGGACTATCTTGCCAGGACTTTGCTTTGGAAAAATTACTGGCCCATATATTTTTTTTAAAAAAGGAACCCTATTTTAGAAAAAAAAGAAAAGAAAAGAAAAAGCTGAGTGTGGTGACACATGCACTTGGGAAGCTGAGGCAAAAAGATTGCTGTCAGTTCAAGGCCAGCCTGGGATACACAGTGAAACCCTGTCTCGAAGAAGAAAGAAAGAAAAAAATAGAGGTTCTCTTCACAAGTATTTTCCAGAGACTTATTGCTCAAAGAAAGGATCACCACAACTTTCAAAATGATTCCCAAGTAAGGGGCCCAGCACAGCACTGTGAGAGATGGGGAAGTGAAGGAGAGCTTAGCTCTGGATAATGGGGGCAAATGCCCAGTACTGAGTTTTGGGCCAGAGACATCACCGTCAGGCCACTCCTCTGTCCAGGCCACTCCGGAACAATGATATCAGAGACAGTTGCTTCCCTTAAGTTCAGCAGAAAAGACAGAGAGCAGGGGCACTGAAGTCACCCCCACCCTAGTCCTGCCTGTGTGAGGCTGGCACTCTTCCCTCCACACACACATCCTCAGGAGGAGGGCCTGGGGAAGCCACGCTTTCCTCCTCCTCGGTCAAAGCTTGGCGAGGCCGTCTCACCACGGCTACCACCTTCTGGCTCTTAGCCCACTGCCCATATGTAAAAGAAAATACATATTTTTTTTAAGTATGAGAAATGCAAATTAGCTTCGTTTTGAAAAAACGATTGAGAATGTTGCAATGACCCTTGCAATAACCGGACACGCCCTGGGTTCGTACATCAGGCTTGAGAACTGCTGACTTTATGAGCACCTGACCTGTAAAACAAAAGCCATTTAGGGCCCTGTCTGTGACCCATTCTCCTATCAAGCAGAGGGAACACAGAGAAGAAAGACTAGGTTCTGCCCCTGCTGTGTCACCTTGGACAAATCACTGTCCATCTCAAACCTCTGCCTCCATGCCTATAAGGTGAGGATGGCGGATGCTCCATGCTCTGGGGCTCCTTCTACTCCTGCATCGTTGGATACAACACCCAAAATGGAGAGGAAGAAAGAATGGGAGAAGAGAATGGTACAAAAAGCCAGACTACCATAACACTCCCTGCATTCTGGCCTGCTGAAAACTCTTTACTTCACTCTGTGTGATTCCCATTTCTTGCTGGGTTGCTTCTTTTTTAATTTCTTTTTCTTTCTCTCCAGAGCCACAAAACCACACACAACTCATCTCCCCAAACTCAGTTATTTGGAAGCCAGAGCTGTTGGGGTTTAAGTGTGTCAACCCTGACATACTAGTGGTATCTAAGTGAACACCAAGCCAGGGAGCCAGGGAGAAGCATGTGCTTCTCCTCCAGAAACCCAGTTTAAATCAATATTTATTCAACTGTATTTATAGAAAGTGATGGTGGTAGGGAGGAGGGGGTGAGGTAGGGAGGCGGGGGGGTGGTATCTAAAACAGAACAAGCCACAATGAGGAATGCAAATCTTTGTGGCCAATTCACTTCTGCAAGGATAGCTTAAAAAAAAAAAAGCAAAAGACCCAGCTTTTGATGAACCTGCTGTTGGCCTCACTGCCATAGCAACAGCCCCAAGTCCTCTAATATGCCCAGAGGACAGACTTGGGAAAGGCAGGAGGAGGAGGGCAGTGTTTCCTAGGAGCCCTGAACTTGAGTTAGGGCCAGGAGGGTTGAACAACTCTGAAAAACAAAACAAAACAAAAAAACCCTTCGGGTTGGCTATTCTGTCTCACCTCACTGCTAAAGCTCTTCTAAACAAAGATGTGTGCAGGAAGACCTCTGACAACAGGGCATTCCAAACCCCAGTTCTGCTGCACCTCGAATAAGTCATTTCACCTGTCTGGACTTCAGTCCTTGGCTGTAAAATGAGTACACGTGTACATGGCTCAGCTCACAGGCTCTGGAATTAGAGGCCTAGATTGCAAACTCAGCTCTGCCACTAATTCACCATGTGATCTCTGGGAAAGCTACCCAACATCCCTGCTCCTTGGTTCCCTTCTCTGTAAAATGAGGGTAATAAAACTGCATGTGTCATACAGTTGTGAGGACCGGAAGAGATAACACATGTTTATCTTCATGCTTAGTATATAGTCAGTGCTTAGTAAATGCTGTCGTGTACTAATATGATGCATGCCACTAACCGCTGCTGTTGCTTACTGGCACTCTCTTCAGTTCCTTCTGTTTCACCAAATGAAAATCCTGTTTCCCGGTGTGCTTGTGGGAAAGTGTTTGGATTAGAGACAAAAGATACAAGGGAAGGTGCTGCTTTGCTTGGTAGCTGATGGAGCCTCCTTTTCCTTCTAAAGTAGGAAGAAGTCAATACAGATTCTCTAACTTTCTAAGGCCCTGTGCCAGTTCCCTGCAACCCCTCAACAATGCACTTAATCCCCAGGGGCTGTGGGACACCAAAAGTCACATGATACTCTCAGAAGTCTACCACTAGCATTTAGCAGGGGGCAGAGAACATATTTAAACCTGGGGCAAGAAGTTGAATCTGGGGAAGAGAACTTAAGATGCGGAAGACAGAGCTGATTTAACAGTGCTCTTCATACCACTCTCCAAAACACAACCCCCCCCATCCCTACTGTAAATCAACCCCTAGCTGGCGGAAAGAAAGCACCTGTACCTACTAGATGCACGGTACGTATCTGTGAAATGAGCAGATTCACAGTCAGGTGATTCCTCTGCTGAAATGTGAATCACAGGAGCTGTAGCTGCCATCAAAGCCTCCCATTTTAGCATAAGTCACCCATGTCCCTTCCTGTCAAAGCCAGGAACTTGTTCATTCTCAGGGCCACAGTTGCTGATAGAATGCAGTTTGGGCTCTCCAGGCCTGACCCATCATTTCCTTGCAGGCCCAGACTTACCGCCCAAAGACCTTCAGAGATCAGTGTTTCCAATCTTTCTCCAAGTCTTCAGACCTCCAATCTGATCACCAGGAAATGATTAACCAATCAAGAAATTTGGATCAAGTGTCTACTGTATGTCCAATGGTATGCAATATATAACAGGTGACATGTAGTGAGATCCTCTAAATCATCTTTTCTGCTAAGATGCTAATACTCTCCCTGCAAGAATAAAGCTAATGCACAGGCAGCAAGTAGAGAATCTCATAATAGTGACTGTCAAAGGCTCAGAAAAGTTACTGTTTATTGAGCACCCCTTAGATTTCAGGCCCTTTAAATGTTTAAAAGCAGTGCTTAATTTAATTGTTCAGAAATTACATGAGGGTGGTGCTATCATTTTGCCCATTTCGCAAAACAGAACCTCAGAGAGACTAAGTAACTTATGTGCAAGGTCATATAGCCAGTAAGCAGCAGAGTAGAAATGTGGGTCCCTACTCCATGTGACTGCAAAACTTTCATTCTCTCAGCTACTCTGAGTCAAGAAACAGAGCCAGGTGGGATGGCACAGCTGGGGCGGCTTCATGGAGGAGGTAGGAACTGACCTAGGTCTTGAAGGGACCTCTAAGAGAATGAGGGTGTTCTAGAGAAATCTGAGTCTAAGAGGCATAACTGTGAAGCCAGGCTTACTGGTAGACCTGCTGGAAGGGAGCAGAGGTTTCATAGTCCAGAGATTAAGTCAGGAAGGCTGGGTGGGACCAAATGACAACACACTGCAGCTTCCTCCTCCAGCAGGAAGGGCTGCTGCTGCTTGGCCTGTGTTCCTAGGAAAACACTCCACCCTCAAATCCAGGTATTCCACTTCAGAGAGCAGCCCTTGGCTTTCTATTCTAATCATTCTCCCCTTGCTGAAATACTGTCCCCAAATTCCTAATTCTCAGACACTGGGAAGCAGTTTCTCTCCTCTAGACCCTACCTGCCAGCCAGCTTTTACCCATATAGCATCCTTTTGTGAATCTCTTCTTCCCTTATAGTTTTTTAACCTTTTCCAAAGAGGGGTTCTTTTGGGCTTTTTTTTTCTAATTATTAGTTAATTGCCACTGGCTTCCACATGATAGAGGTAACACTGCTACAGATTGTTTACATATAATTTCCCAATTTGTGATAACAGGGTCACAGCCTTCATGTTTAATGTTTCTGGAGGCCTTAAATTTGTGATTTGTAGGGATTCAGGTCAATGTACCTGTGTTTCTTAGAGAATTCCTTGCACACTAGGTCAACACTGGGTGATTTAATTTGAACCTTTTTTCCCAAAAAAACTCACGCTATCTACTGGAAATAATCCTGCACTGAAGCCACAACTTGCCAAACACTGCCATGACAGAAACCTCAACCAAGCAATAAAGAGCAGCTCTGGCTAGAATGAAAAATGAAGCAAGCTCCTGCCGAGTACTTTGCAAACAGTAAAAATGGAACGTGGAACTTGTGACCAGTGGCTATCGGCGAATCTCGGAAAGGTCCCTCAGAATCCGAAATGGAGACTCGAGGGCTGACTCTCTTCTTGGGAAATAAGACCGTCCCTTTAAGAAAAGACTGGACCAGCTGGCTGCACTACAGCTCCCAGAGATTTCCTGGCTTGCGTCCTGGCCCCGCCCCCCAGCCGCCGGCCTCAGCAACGTGTGACGTCACAAGAGATCGAAGCTTCCGATTGGCTGAATGGTACAGCTAGGTCAAGTCCAGTCGGAGGAAAGAAGTTTGTCTCCATGTGGAAACCATGTGTCTCGAGCTGGGAGGGGGGAGCAGGAGGAGGAGGAGGCGGAGAAACTGAGATCAAGTGATTACAGACTGGGGAACTAGCTGAAATGAAGGCGAGGAGGTTGTGCACCTGAGCCGGCTAGCAATGCCCTTTGCAGTAGTGACCTAAAAAAGAAAAAAAAAAGACTTGCACAACAAACAAAATCTAAGCGCCCCCACCCCCACCCCGACTTCATAATTTAAAAGCTACGGTCCTTGTTTGCTTCCAAAAAACAGGGGCCTGGGAAATGCTGGAATCCTATCGGAACGCCCAGATCCGTCTCCCTCCCCCAACAACTGAATGATGTAAGCGTTTTGGAAAGCCGAGCTCAAGCTAAACAAGCCCCGCGCACGCGGAGCGACTCGCAGTGCCCGAGCCCGGCGCACGCACGACCCGCCCCCCGACTCGCGTTATTGCTGTGCACACGCGGACCGCCGTGACGCGCGGGCATTGTGTGCAGCTAGCAGAAAACAACGGCGAGCGAAGCCAGCGCGAAGAAGCGCCCCCAATAAAACAAGACAGATGTAGGGCCAGCCGTTTTCCCTTTGGGGAGACCCAGGCCGGGTGGGGAAGAAGAATACAGTGTCCCCCCATGGGCAGCTCCGGTTTGCAGGGAGGATAATAGAGGGTCAGGCGGGTGGTCGCAGAGTTTGCAGGAGGTCACCCACTCCTGCGTACGCTGTTGGGGAGGGAGCAACGGCCTGGAGCTGGGTGCCTGCAGCCTAGCTAGGGAGGACGCAGCGCTCCACGCTGTCGGGGAAATCTGGGGGCCGCTGGCATCACGTCATTTAGAGCCATACGGCGGCAGCGAAGAAGCGAGAGAGCTAAAAATATTCCTGCGGGGAGCCGGTCGGAGGAGGGGGGCTGCGGGGCCAAGGGACTGATTACCCACATGAAGTTGACTTTGGAGCGCTGGGGCTCCCATGCCCCTCTCGGGGTCTGCGGGTTTGCAGCGCAGGTGGCTCGGGAGCGGGGCTGGAAGACCCTCGGCTCCCCTGGCCGCGGGCAAGCCGCTCGGCCTCCACCCGCCGGGCCCGCCCCGCACGGGGCACCCGGCCCGGCGCGTCCGGCTCTCTGCTTACGTGACTGGTGGCCACGCCGGAGCCCCGGCACGGGGTAAACAAGGAGGTGGCGGCGGCCAGGGCGGGGTGTGGGAGGGTAAGGTCGCCGATTGTCTGCGGGTGCAAAAGCGGGGGTGGGGAGAGGAATGGGGGGCACAAACTGGGCTTGCCACACACTGCCAAGGTGCCCTCTTTGGGAGCACCCCCAGTCAGAGCCGGTGCCACGGGACTGATTCCAGAGGACGGGGACCCGAAAGGGGACAGCTAAGGAAGTCGCGCCCCTCCCCCTGCAACAAAAGCAAACGCAACCAACAAAACCACGTCTTCACCGCTCTCTCCCCCAGCCCTGGCTTTTTAGAAACTATCCTCCAGACAAATTCACACACCGACACTACCCTCCCCACTACACCCCTTCCCACCAATAATCGCCCAGGCTACACAGACTGCGGTGCGCCTCTCTGGCAACACAGACACGGCCGGGGGGGGGG